>CM076579.1:830309598-831048596 GCA_034641835.2 Pinus albicaulis | reverse complement strand
TGTAGAAATTTGAATAAGTTGCTGAATTATTCACCGAGATTATCCTGATTACATACTATTTAAGCTTCATGCATAATACATAACCTCTTCTACAATTGATCATCAATATGTGGAAATAGAAGCAGTCGCATGCGCACATTAAAACATAATCAAGCACACATATAACACAGTATGTAATGGGGAAAGCATACAACTGAAAACCCCCAACTATCTGTATATTATAATGATAGAGAACATGCAACAATACATAGCACAAAGCTCTCACAGCTCTCAGCACTATCTCACATGCTACACACAAACTAGCACGGAAGATGAACAAGTCACAGGTTCAAATCTCCTCCACAAGTCTGCCTGCCTCTACTGCGCAATCCAAGATGAGAATGAATGAGATCCAAGTTCAAATCCCCTTGGCTTGTACTGCGCAATCCTCATTGGCAATCTCAATCAATGTGTGTGCAAATCTCATGCACAGCCATAGTCACAACTGATAGTAGACTCACCCTTTCACCCACTTCTAACACTGGTCTCCACTGAACTGTCCATGCATTGCAGTTAACTGATGTGTTCTTTAGTTGAATTATGAGTTAATAATTAGTGAATTAATTATTAATTAATTCACACCACTCATCACTAGTGTATTTTTCAGCTAGACTAAATACAACTAGTTCAACTAAGTTAAACAGAACACAACTCCACCAACTGTCTCATCAACTCCACCAAACTCTGCCACATGAGTTCTAACTGAAGTCAACCATGCAATAGCTCAACTAACCCTTAGGAAAAGCGTATTTCCTTCTGTCAGCTGCATGTGCCACATCTAAGCATCAAACTGAAGTGCTCCAAGAGGATAAGATAATGTTTATAGTCCAAATATTATTAAGGGCTAATAATATTTGACTGATCTATTTTTAGACTGGCAGTCTAAAAATAGACTTCGCCCAATGTCTAAAAATAGAGGTCCATCTATTTTTACCAACTTGACCAATCATCCATAAATAGCATCCTCCAACTCATAGACCATGATCCATATGTCTAAAAATAGACATAGTCTAAAAATAGACTTTGCGCCAAAAATAGCCTACGGGCCCACTTAGTGAAGGCGACTTCTTTTCACTAAGCTCCATCATATTGTTGCATTTTCAACACTCCCTCTCAACAAGATATGGATTATCTGCAACCCCTATCCTACCTCTGTGGTATTCGAATTTGCTCCTGGTGAGCGCCTTCGTCAAGATATCAGCATCCCGATCCTCCGTGGGAATGTATGAAAGTAACATGATTCTCCGCTGCACACAATCTTTGATATGATGGTACCTGATGTCAATGTGTTTGGATCTATCATGAAATACTGGATTAGCCGAGAGTTTAATGCAACTCTGGTTATCACAATAAATCACAGTAGGCTCCAAGTGTGACCCGAACAACCCGACCAAGATCTTCCTCATCCATATGGCCTCGCATGCAGCCAAGCTTGCTGCCATATACTCAGCCTCTGTTGAACTGAGTGCCACGGATCTCTGCTTCCTGCTGTACCAAGAAAATGTTGTCGACCCGATACTGAAGATCCCTCCAGATGTGCTCTTTCTGTCCGTTGGGTTCCCTGCCCAATCTGCATCCATGAAGCCACATAGCTTCACCTCATCCTCTTGTCTGTACCACAAGCCATATCCCGATGTGCCTCTAAGATAACACAATACATGCTTGCTTGCCTTCCAGAAGAGCTTGGTAGGCTTAACCATAGCTTGTGAAAGCTGGTTAACAACATAGCATATATCGGGTCGTGTATTGACCAGATACATAAGCGACCCCACCAATCGTCGATAAACAGCGGCATCCACTACCTCCGTCAAGTAGCATCCTCCTTCCTCCAACCTCCAAAGAAGAGGAGTATCAAGAAGCTTTACCATGCATGTTGAACTTCAAAACATCTCCTCAGCATGTTTTCATTCCCCGAGAAACAAACAAACGACCGTAATCGCCAAATTTCCAATCCTAGGAAATAATGAAGGAGGCCCAAGTCCTTCATCTCAAACTCTCTAGCAAGATCCTCCTTGCATGAAAGTATCAACAGCTCATCACCCGTCAAAATGAAATCATCTACATAAAGTACAATGATCAGCAACTTACCCTCCACCACAATCTGGTACAGGTTAGGATCTGCCTCACTCATGGAGAATCCAAGTCCGGTGAAATAATTGTCTATCCGTGTGTACCAAGCACGAGGTGCTTGCTTCAACCGATACAGTGCTCTCTTGAGTCTGCACACATGCGACTCACTGCTGAAGATCTCGAAACCTTCGGGCTGCTCTATGTACACCTCCTCCTCAATGACTCCGTTGAGGAACGCAGTCTTCACATCCATCTGATGGATGTGCCACCCCATCTGCGCTGAGAGAGCAAGGATCGTCCGTATGGAAGAGTAAGCTCCTACCTAGCAAAGGTCCCCTCTACAAAGGTGGCCCCCACCGTGAGAAGCCTTTTAGGCAACAAATCTTGCCTTGTACTTCTCCACACTCCCGTCAGCTGCCTGTTTCACTTTGTAGATCCATCTCGAACTCACCACTGATTTCCCCTCTAGCCTTGGGACAATCTCCCATGCATTTTTTCTGACAATCAAATCATACTCTTCCACCATGGCATCTACCCATGCGAGGTCCTCCACAGCTTCCTCGAAATAGGATGGCTCTGTCACGAGACATTTTCTCACAAGAGCCATGTATCTAGTGTACCGGTCCGATGACTTTCTCTGTCTGCGCTGTGCTGTAGGTGGTCCTACAACCTTCTCTGCATCTTGAGCCAGTCGCTAAGCTTCTATAGTTCGCTTCCGCCCTCTGATGGTTGGCGCTGCATGAGTGGTCTCTTCCACTCCATGAACTTCCTCTTGTGGCTGATCCACATCCTGAGACTCATCCTTAGGAACTAATAGCTCCTCATCTGCATGCAAGTGTGGCTCCCTCTCAAGCGAACACTTCATGGCTTTCTCCTCCTGAAATCTGATATCCCGTCGCACAACAGTCTTGCGACTGTCTGGCAAATACACACGATAGTTGTGGGGCGTATTAGTGTACCCCACAAATATCCCAACCTCTGCGATCGGATCCAGCTTCTTCCTGGCATCCTTCGTCACATGCATGTAGACAAGTGAACCAAAAATCCTCAAATGGGAAATATCATGCCTCTTGCCAGAAAACGCCTCCTCCGGTGTACTCATGCCAAGTATCTTGTGAGGACAACGGTTCTGCACATATACTGCAGTATTGCATGCCTCCACCAACAAGTGAAGGGGTAGGCCCTGATCATGCAACATCGCCCGTGCTGCACCCACGATCGTTCTGTTCTTCCACTCAACAACCCCATTCTGCTGTGGGTTATGAGGTGCTATGAGCTCTCTTCGAATCCCTTCTGCGCTGCAAAAGTCTTTGAATTCGCCAGAGATGAATTCACCACCATTGTCGCTCCTAAGAGCCTTCACATGCTTCCCCGATTCCTTCTCAACCAGCGCCTTGAACTCACAGAACTTTGAGTATGTCTCTCTCTTCTTCTGCATGAAGAAGATCCAGCACTTCCAAGAAAAATCATCAACAAATATCACATAGTACTTTTGCTTTGCTGTCGAAGCTACTGAGAAAGGTCCACACACGTATGTGTGAATTCTCTCAAGGATTGTCGTGGCGCGACTATCCTTCTCGTGAAAGGTGGCTTTCACAAATTTTCCCAAGGTACACCCCTCGCACTGATCTGACTGCGCAAGAGTGCCTTTAGGAAGCCCAGTTGAAATCTCCTGCAGTATCCTCAAAGCTCCATGGTGAAGGTGGCCCAATCTCCAGTGCCACAACTCGCCATCATCACGGCTCACCACTCCTTCAGCCTTGCATGCCATTGTTGCACCGCCATCTACATGCAATTGATAAAGGTTCTTGACTCAAACCCCTATCTTCCGGGTTTCCCCAGTTGTCTTACTGCGCAGGAAAGCCTTTCCTTCGCTGAAGACAACATCGTACCCCTTGTCTTCTAACATCGCCACAGAGATCATATTCTTCTTCAATCCTGGAACATGCATCACATCCTTCAATACGAAGGGTTTACCAGACTCCCTCTTAAAGAAAATGGTACCGATACCGGTCGCACTGTATCTACCATCATCGCCCATCTCGATGTGCACTCCAAGATCTTTCTCATCCAGATCTGAAAACAAATGTCGATCTCTAGTCATGTGAAAAGACGCACCACTGTCCAAGAACCATACTGATCCCATCACACTTGAGACCAAGCATGCGATCAATGAAAAATCCAGCTCAAACTGCGAGGCTAAGGCCTCTCCAGCTGTAGATTCAGCAGCCTGCTTATTTTTCTTCTTCTACGGACAATTTGTGGCATAATGTCCGTGCTGGTGACAGTGAAAGCACTTCACCTTGGACATGTCCTGCTTCTTGCCTTTTGCATCGGAATGAGAAGCTTTCTTGCTCTTCCCATTCTTTGCTTTGGTAGCCAAAGCACAATTTTCTTCATCAGATGCTTTTGATGAAGATCCGTCCCTGGTACTCCGCCTTATCTCCTCTTGCACAAGATCCGACCAAAGTCGCTCCCATCCTGGCAATTTCTCCCGACCATTGACAGAATCCTGATAGGCATGCCAACTCTTTGGAAGACCAAGGAGAGCCAAGCTCACCAATTCCTCATCATCTACAGTCACCCCCACACTTCCCAGCTCATCTCTGCATTGGATGAACTTCGTGAGGTACTTGGTCATACTGTCGCCTTTCTCCATCTTTATATGTCTGAGTTTATCCTTGAGCGCCAACTTCCTCTGGTCGCTCTTGCTTTGGAATAAATATGTCAACGCTTTCCACATCAAATATGGAGAATCTTTTCCATGCATGCTAGATACAATGTGATTCCTCACGCCCTCCAACAGAATTCTTCGACACTTTGCCATCTTCTTTTGCCAAGCCTCAACTTGAGCAGCATCAGTAGGCTTTGGGATCTCAGCTTCTATGAACTCCTTCAGCCCGTTATCATCTAATACCACCTCCATTCTGTCCTTCCATGCAACATAATTCAAGCTGCCCTCAAGGGCATACTCCAGTCGCAATCCGTTGAAAGACATTTTGACTACGACACCAAGAAAACTTCTGCAAATTCGAATTCCAAATCATGCTGCAAATTCGAATTCCACCAGCTCAAAACTCCTTCACTTTCGATCTGTGAGAACAAAGTATTTCTAGCACAGAGATCGACTATAGGGGCATTTACTGGATATATCACCTTTCAGAGAAAGGATGGATCCAGAGGCTACCTGGCTTGCTTACAGACTCTGTCTACCGAAATAAATTGTAACCACTATAATAGATCCGATGATCAATTTTGCTCTGATACCATGTAGAAATTTGAATAATTTGCTGAATTATTCACCGAGATTATCCTGATTACACACTATTTAAGCTTCATGCATAATACATAACCTCTTCTACAATTGATCATCAATATGCGGAAATAGAAGCAGTCACATGCGCACATTAAAACATAATCAAGCACACATATAACACAATATGTAATGGGGAAAGCATACAGCTGAAAACCCCCAACTATCTGTATATTATAATGATAGAGAACATGTAACAATCATAGTACAATACTCCTCACAAGTACTCAGTACTATCTCTAATAGTTACACACAAACTAGCTCAGATTTGAACAAGTCATAGGTTCAAATCTCCTCCACAAGTCTGCTTGCCTCTACTGCGCAATCCAAGATGAGAATGAATGAGATCCAAGTTCGAATCCCACTAGCTTGATCTACTCAATCCTCATTGGCAATCTCAATCAATGTGTGTGCAAATCTTACGCACAACTATAATCACAACTGATAGTAGACTCACCCTTTCACCCACCTCTAACACTGGTCTCCACTTAACTGTCCATGCATTGCAGTTAAATTATGTGTTCTTTAGTTGATTTATGAGTTAATAATTAGTGAATTAATTAATAATTAATTCACACCACTCATCACTAGTGTATTTGTCAGTTAGACTAAATACAATTAGTTCAACTAAGTTAAACAGAACACAACTCCACCAACTGTCTCATCAACTCCACCAAACTCTGCCACTTGAGTCCTAACTGAAGTCAACCATGCAATAGCTCAACTAACCCTAAGGAAAAGCGTATTTCCTTCTGTCAGCTGCATGTGCCACATCCAAGCATCAAACTGAAGTGCTCCAAGAGGATAAGATAATGTTTATAGTCTAAATATTATTAAGGGTTAATAATATTTGACTGTTCTATTTTTAGCCTGGCAGTCTAAAAATAGATTCCGCCCAATGTCTAAAAATAGAGGTCCATCTATTTTTTACCAACTTGACCAATCATTCCATAAATAACGTCACATAACTCATGAATACTGATCCATATGTCTAAAAATAGACATAGTCTAAAAATAGACTTTGCGCCAAAAATAGCCTGCGGGCCCACTTAGTGAAGGCAACTTCATTTCACTAAGATCCATCATCTTGTTGCATTTTCAAAAGATAGAGTGTCCAAACTTACACAATAATTTAGAAAAAAGAGCATTAATCTTGGGTGTTGATTTGACTTCACAAGATACTATCCTTAAATATATAGATGGATTGCATAATTTTTTGAGACATACTATACTTATATGTTTAATCCCACCAATCTAGATGAAGTATGACATTCAAGCTGTTTAATAAAGAGGCTGACATTTTCCTCAAGAGTCCAACAAGAAATCCTTTAAATCTGGAGATAAAGGAAAATTTAAAAGCAAAGGTAAGAAGAATGCTATAGGTAAAGAAGAGGGAGAGAAAAATACTTTTAAACATTGTTCAAAAAGAAAGCCATGATGAATACCATTGTTGGAAATTACATCCAAAATAGAAAGCAAATAAATTCAATAACAAGGGGAAACAAAAGAGAGCATTGCTTTACAACTCAACATGATCTGGGATACGATTTGAGTGATGAAACCAAAATAATAGCCATAGGAATGTTACACTAAAAATTATCACCATGACATTTGAAGTTTTGTCTATATGGGTTCATCATTACCTATATTATGCTCCCTTGGGGTCCAAAACCATAAAGTTCCTAAACTGAAGTCTTGGAATTGGAGAAAAGCTCATTAAAACCCTAAAAGAGCCTAACTCCGCACTTTTGCCTAGTTCTTACCTACGATGCCGCGGTTTCTTGCTCTATAACCTATGGCACATCACCTTGCATTACGCTTTTAACACTGCCGGAAATACTTGAGCACGGTTTTCGTACATTCAGCTTGTGTAAAAATGAAACCACTCTCAAGCATAGCTTTACTTTGTTTCAAGCTTGTATAAAAATGAAACCTATCTTGAGTCCCATTTGGTTATTATTTTCAAGACTCTGGTAAACTCATGAAAATCAAGAGATTATTTTGCTATCTTTCATTCTCTAAGTAAAACACGAGAAAATGCGGGGTTATTTCCATCTTTTCCTGTAGACCATTTAAATTGAAATTCGGGCATATGAGTACACTTTTTATCACTTTTTTGAACTCGTTAAAAATTTACAAAAAAGTGAAACCATCTTACGAGTATACTTTTATCTCTTTTTCGGGCTGCTTGAAAAATTACAAAAAAGTGAAACACGGAGTTCTCTTTTAAGCCCTTTCAGACTCTAAACATGAAAATATTGTCGAGTACTTGACTATTCGAACTCGTTAAGGAAATAGACAATCGTCCTTTAATTATAAGTTTACCCCTTTTCGGGACTGGAAAATGGACTATTTATGAAAAAGGTATACATTAATAATCATGGTCAATAGAGTTCTCTCTTGCATTATTTTATCCTTTTTCGGGCTTGAGGGAACTAAATTTACGAAAAAGAACACCCACGGAGTTTTCTTAAGTCTTCGACTCCCCTATTTGAAAACCGCAAGTTTCACCTATCTTGGACTCATTAAAAAACTTAACGGTAAAGGACACGTAAATTACAAGCAGAACGAACCACTCCTTCTTAGGGGTTCAATTTTAATACTGATTGGACTCATCGAAGGACAGACTTACACAACAAGAAAATGTTTTTCCTCCTCAATATTTTTCAAAAATAAGAAATTGCCGAATGGTGGGAAGAAGAAAAATGAATCCGATTGTCACACTTTGTTTGAAAAAGAAGTATACCACTCTTTAACATGACACTTTTGTCACACTCATACACAGGTTGGGAAAAATCCTTTGGCAGCAGTTAATCAAACCATATTGAAAGACCGGCTAGTTTGGTATTGCTTTGGAGTGGAATTGTCACCAAACCATCTGCGGTGTTGTTATGTGTTCCAAAGATAGTTTAAATAAACCATTCATTGCAAAAATTTGTCTTCATTCGCGTTGACCATCCTAGTCAATCTGTACAAATATTTCTTCAAAACTTGATCTAATGGTTTCATGTCGTAGGTTTTCCTACGACGGGTCACTTTCTATCGACGACGGCTCATCGTATAGAAAGTTGATCTAGAATCCTATCGATGCTGCCCAGGATTTGCATGCCCTAATGGAATATTTCTCGCCTTGACAGGGTTGCATCATTGACCTTCGATTGAATGATTCGACGAAGTATTCGACTTTAAATCATTCATTCACACTTCATGGATTATGCGAGTACTTTGAGAACCATTGTCATTATTGGTGGCTTCTCTCACATGATAACAATTCACATCATTGGTGATAATCAAGTGGTTTCTACCATGTTCGACTTTGACTCAATCAATCACATGGATAGAATCGTGATACTAGTTCGACGGAAATCAAGACCTGGATCTAGTTTCCACCATCCGGAAATTTGCGAGGAGTTTTATTATTCATGATACGGTAGACTACTTATGACGGATAGGCCCAACGTCCACTAAACGTGTCTACTATTGATGTAATTCTAAAAATCATTTATGTGTATCGAACATGTAGTTAGTTTTAATGCGAGTATGAGAATTCCTACCTCGGCGATGATATGTATATGTTTGCATTGAGGTTTTTCTGAGTTTCTATCGGTATGTCCATAACCCAATCCTCGGAATGATAAAAGCACTTCACTCTTAGGAACTACTTGAGACTTCACACTTTGGGGGCAATACGGCCCCACACTAAAATAATAAATACCATAACATTTAGGCATCTATATGGGTTCATCATTACCTACATTATGCTCCCTTAGGGTCCAAAACAACAAGATTCCTAAGCCCAAGTATTGGAGATTAGAGAAAAGCTCATTAAAACCTAAAAAGCCTAACTCTTTGCACTTTTCCTAGTTCTTACTGCCGGTACCACGATTTCTTGCTCTATAACTGTGACATCCCGCACGTTACGCTTACTAGCTGGTACCACCACGAGGTAAAATAAAGAAAAGTAAGTTCTAGAAACCCGGCTAGTCGAATATTCTCCCAGTGCAGGCTTCTAGAAGCGTAATTAGGTCGACTTCGCACCTTCATTCATGAACCTCTATCCTTCATTGGATATTATCCATTGGTATTTAGAGCTAAAATCCCTTTATGAGAGGAATTCTCCCACTCTTTATGGAACTTAAACCTCCTTCATTATCCTATAAATTGAACTCATGTTTCGATCTCAAGGGTAGATTATAGATGGTACTTCTTAACATATAGAAGAGAATTAAAGAAGAAATCATACTCTCTATACTTGGCATCATTGGTATGAGAACGATTACATACTCATATCTATGGTTTTATGCTAGTTCGGAAGAGGGAGGAAGCTTGTCAACCCAATGGAAAACGGTTGTTCGGGATCACGGAAGAACCTATATGACATCAGAGCGACAAGGTTGTAAGGTTAATTCTTATCATACAAGTTAATACAAATGGATTCTATTTTCTCATTAAGTTGTTCATGTATCTATTTTTGAGTAATTTAATTCTTGGATTCCTTGATCAACTGAGATAGATTAGTGTTTACGGATTATATCTTGCGAGTGCTTTTAATCATTTCCTTTTTGTCTTTGAATGCGAGTCTTACATGCTAAATTGACCTCTTATGGAGCGAGCGGATTGAAGATTTCAGCAGCGTTGGACTTTGGGTAGGAGCATCTCCTCTTACTTGGTTAATTAATAATTTTGAATCGCAATAGTCTAGAAAATGGTTTGCATTTGGTTGTTTGTTTCTAGATATCCTTAGGATACTAGGGGAGATCGTTCTTGTCCGCAAGAAGGATTTTATCCGCATAACAGGGAATGAAAGGTATAACTTCTAATACAGTATAGTTCTTCTAGAAATCCTATTGAATCTCAAAGGATAAAGAAAGAAGTGAGATTTTTCATATCAAGGTCATTAAAACACACAAAGGTTGATACATTGTTATTTGATAATGGATCTCAAGTCAATCTTATCTACGAAGAAATTGTCAGAAACCAATTTATAGACTACACATCATTCAAAACATTAACCTTTGGGTTGGGTATGTGATGATGCCAAATTTCAAGTGACGAAGAGCGCAAACACAAATTTTCCCATCCTTGTTAATTTTATAGATGAGGTAGAGTTGATGTTGTACCATGATATGTGTGTGATTGTCTTAGGGGGTCCATATTTATATGACGAAAAAAAAGCCATATTCTATCGATCATGAGAACCAATATCATATTTTAAAGATGGAGTTGAGTATATTGTTAGAGCACATCGCAAGAAGATGGAACTATCTCTTGTTAGTGAAATTCAAATAAAGTCTTGTGAATGCTAGTAAGAATTTTGTGTTGTTGACGATTAAAGCTAAAGATAATGTTGAATCTAAAGCTTTCTAGAAATGTGATTCTAAACTCAATCATGAATTGGTTGAAGTTGTTAATACAAATGATAAGATGTTTCAAGAACTTGAAGGGTTACCTCCAAAAAGAGAATCCAACGTGATATTCAATTACGATATTATGCACCACTTTCGGACATTGGCATGTATATAATGTGTAAAAGGTAGGGTAAGATTCATCTTCATCATCATCATCCAATATATCATCCCAATCGGGACGAGAATTGAATCGGTGACTTGACATCAGGTACCTTAACGAATACGATCCTGCCGTCTATCAAGACCCCGTGGATGGCATGTATATAATGTTACTTTTGGAGAATGCAGAAGTTAAGAAGCAAATCCAAGAGTTTCTTAACAAAGAGGTCATCCATACCTATTACATCTCCTTGTGGTTATCTTATTGTTTTGGTTTCGAAGAAATATGATACATGGCGCATGTGTGTGGATTTCGAGCTTTGGACAAGATCATGGTCAAAGGAAATTGTTATCCTCTTCCCTCGCATTGATAATTTCTAGATTAGTTAAAGGATGATGTTTATTTTACTAAGTTAGACTTGAGAAGTGGTTATCATAAGATAAAGTTATAAAGATGATATTTGGAAAACTTCTTTCCAAACAAAATAAGGTATGTTTAGATAGTTAGTTATGTCGTTTAGGATTTGTAATGCTCCTACCACATTCATGAGAGTTATGAATGATATATTGCGGCCATTCCTTTATGATGTTTTATAGTCTACTTAGATTATATTATGATTTTTATTAAGACCGTGAAGAGCATGTAAAGCATGTAATGCAAGTTCTAGATGTCTTGAAAAGGAAAGTTGTATTTGAAGATGTCTAAAAGTGAATTTGGGAAAATCTCTTTGGTTTACTTGGGTCATGTTTTAGAAGGTGGTGAATTGAGGGTTATCCCTCGAAAAGTTGATGTTATTGTGAATTCACTAGCCCAACAATGTAACATATATTTGGAGCTTTGGGGAGAAACCCAGTTGAAACAGAAAAATTATCATAACTAAACTGACCACGCTTTAATTACATGTGTATTCAGAACAACAATGATTCTGTACTTTCAATGGGGAGGAAAACAACATAAAAACCTTTGACACTTTGAAAGAGAAAATCAGTACAACACTAGTTCTAGCACTTCTAGATCTTAAACACATCCATTTTAAATTCAAGCTGATGCAAGGAATATGCTATGAAATGGATTTTGATGCATCATTGTAAGAAAATATGTTATGTTTTGAAACATTTTAATATAGTAAAATAATTATAACCATGACATAAAGATGCATTACATTCAAACAAAAAACATAGAAAATGAAACATGTTTCAGTGGTGAAAACAATTATTCTGTATAATAACACTAAACACAATATTTGTTAAAACAATACATATGTAGTTGTTTTGAAAGGACAGGGTTTTATATTTCATTTGGAACATAAAATTATCCAAAGTATGTATATATGAACTGCTGTCTATTACTCAAAGACATAATGATGACATATGTCTGATTTAAAATGCTCAGTAACATGAGAATATATTGACAGCATATACCCAGATGAAGGTTACAAGAATGTATATGAACTTTGAGTCAAGGCAATCATGTTAAAGAGTTGAATTATCATATTTCATAACAAGTTTGTATCATCTTGGCAAGTTGTGTATTCCACGGGATGAAAGAGTTAATGTCCTTAAAGGAAGCCAATACTTCTCTTATTGTTGGTCACTGGTGTAGGCAAAAAAATTTCTCTTATTCCCCTTAGGTATTGTGTTTGGCATCGTATGAATGAAATTGTATCAAGATATATAGGAATTCCAATACAACATACCCCATCATTCTGTGTCACAGGAAACAGGGTTTGTTAACAATCACCCTGTCCCTTAAGTCCCACACAGGAAAGTATTTTTATGGATTTTACGGGAAGACTACAATATCTAGGAAGGTCATGATTATTTATATGTTGTAGTGGATCATTTCGACCAAAATGTGTGTTGATGCCTTGTAAGAAACATGTTACATTTAACAAATACAAAAATGTTCTTCCAAAATGTATGAATTCATTTGGGTTACCTACTTTCGATTATTTACATTCAGTTAGGTTATTGGGAAGTTTTGACGGTCAATTTTATGGGAACTCGTGGACATAAAGTTGAAGAAGAAACACAACATTTCATCCACGAACCGACGGTAAATAAAGTAGTAGAACGAACAATAGTGTATCTCCTTCGAGATATTTATGATGACATCCTAAAACTTTAGGACTTGAGAGATAAACTGCATTACTCAAACCTTTGCCTACAATTGTACTTAAGCATTCATCTACACAAAGTACCTCCATTTGAAGCTTGTTTGGGGGATATTTTCCAAAATCTCCTTTGGATTTCATCTAAAGATATTACAATAGATGTACACGGTGTGGAAAAATCCAAGCATTTCATTGGTGAATTCCAATCGATGCATCAAGGTACATGAACAAGCTGGAAGAAAATCCAAGTCAAGTACAAAGCAAGACATAATAAGCATCGGGTTGATAATTATTTCCAAGTGGGAGACCAAGTTTGGTTATACATCAATAAGGAAATGAGGTGATGGTAAAAATCTCAAGTCAATAAAATATGGTCCTTTTAAAATCTTGGAGAAAGATTGGTAGAGAAATAGTTTTCGATTAGATTTTCCACCTTACATAAAGAAAATTTTATTTTGTTATGAATGTGGAAAATTTGAGATTGTATAATTATCCCCATTATCACACATAAATTTATATTTTTTTATGGATAGGGTCATCATAAGCTTCACCTTGTATCATTGGGTTAGATCATTCATTTGATGAGAAATTCACTTAATCATGTTAATTATAGGTCATAGACACTTCATTAGTCTTGTCATTAGGGTCATATCCACAATAATCCACCTTGGGTTCACTTGGATAGTCATCAAATTTGCAAAAAGCCACTAGCTAGTTTTACATATTTTTCGTAGTGAATTCAATGTAAAATAGGTAGATTTCACTACGAGCGGCTAATAATTTCGTAGCGAATATGAGGATTTCTCATTTTTACTTTTGAAGTCAACTTCAAGGGCGGTTTACGGGAAAAGCAGTATTTCAAGAAGCGAGAGAGTTTATTTTCAAGAACATATCAAATAACAGCTAACCTCTTTCACTTTTCTCAAAGGTGCTACAAATTGGGAGATACGGGGATATATTTCAGCCCTATTTTTAGAAAAACCGAATTTCTGTTTGCCATGTTTTTCAAATGCGATTATGGATAGATGGAGATGGTATTTAAAAAAAAGAGAGGTTTTTCTTCAACACATTTTGATCTAAAAAATCTCCTCCAATTTTTCAAATATATTAACTTTGGAAATATGAGTTCATTTCTAAATTGCAAATTCTGCCTTTTAGGAGTTTAGCGAGTACTTCGGAGCTTGAAGCCGGAAAGCGCTACGAAAAAAGCATGGGTGATTTTTGCATTTAAACTCAATTTTGGCATATTTTGGAGGGGTATCCATGGTTTCAAGGTGTCATTACATGATGAATATTTTGTAACAGCAAAGAGTTAAGAATATTGATGGAAAAGCCATTTTTCCACACTACTAAAAACACGCTACGAAAATTTTTGTACATGATTGTTTTAGCCATCAACTTCAAGTTTGCTTTCAGACCAAATGAAATAGCATTTTGTAAATTTGGAAGAGGTTTTTCTTCGGTACAGGTCCATCTCTAAAAACCTCTCTCGGTTCTGCAAAGCCATCGAGGGTTTGTAAATTATACACTCATATTTGAAGCCTATGTTTCATAATTTTCACTAACTTGATTTGTGAAAAAATTGTAAACATTCGACTTGGAGGAGAGTCCGGCTCATCATCCACGTGGCATAATGACACATCAGAACTCTAGTACACTTACTCCTTAAAATTAGTTGGCTGCAGTTGATAAGGGTTATTAAATTTATTTTTTTGAACTATTAATGAAGAAGAGTCCCTTTTTGTTGGCAAACTCTTTGCAAAATAGAAATATCCCTAGGAAGTCTCCAAGTGATAGAATCATGTTTGAAATAGGTCTCTGAGGTGGGAATTTGAGGTGAGTAAGGTGGCATATAATTTAGCCTTAGTCCTGACTCTATAGAGGAGAGAGTTTTAGAGTTAGAAGAGAGTTTGTATTGTAAGAGAATACTTGCTCTTGTAATCTTTGTCTACTCATTAATATACGGTTACGGCACAATTTCGGACACAAGATTCTTTTTATGTGTTCTTATGTATGTTTCTTATGTAGTAGTATACTTCATCTCCAGTTTTCTAGTAGTATAATCACTTGGAATTCATGATTACATTCTCCAACTTCCTTTATACCTAGTCTTGTTTTGTCATGTTTTATCGGTTTTATGTATAATCGCTTGGAATTCACGGTGACATGCTCCAACTTCACGTATTTATAGCTTGATGTTCTTTCCTTCATGTGTGGTTTTATAGGAAATACAATTACCTCAGCTTCCATGAAATAGATTGTGACTTGTGACTTAGTTTTCATGTCGGCTCATAAGCCCAATGGTAGTAAACCTTATACATCTTTCACCTACACGAAAAACACATTCAATCCAATTCGAGTTAGTCATCTTCTTTCAAGTTGTTCATTGAATATCCTTTATCAATTTGAGAGAGCCCCCTCAGAGTGGAAAGGCTAATTTTTAGTTACAAGTGGTTTGAAATAGTTACTCCAAGTTGACAAATTTACAGAAGCATCCCAATAGGAATCAATTTGGTGATAACATTTTAGGGTTGTTTCTAGGGACCGAAGGTGTAAATTTTCCCAGGAAGAACGAAAAAGTTTCAATGCGGGGGTGCGAGAATGAAACTTACTTAGACACATATTGGCTATGTTTCTACTCTGATGACTCCACACAATAAATAATCAATTGGAAGGAGACTCCATTGCTTGAGGATCAATAGCTTGATGAAGTTCCAAGACGAATTCCCATTGCAAGAATAAATGCCATGTATGCCCCTATGAATCGATCTCACATCTACAGTTTTCCAAATCCTATACCAAAGGTCGATTGGTTAACTGATCTTCCCATATTCAAAAATGAAAATAAAGACAATGTTGATCTTCATTTGGATTTAGATTCCATATGAATGTACAAAGACTTAAGGTTCGGTTCCACGAGGATTGTCTCATGAAGATGTTTATGGTCACTTTAGAAGGAAAGACATGGTCTTGGTACGAAATCATGTGAAATGGTTCCTTATATTCTCTTACTAATTTCCATGTTGAATTTTATGAGATGTATAAGAATTTCATTCCTCCTTATTGCTGGTCAAAGGCTTGTTGCCAAAAATTGTGTGAGTTTTTATATAATATTTGGGAGAATTGTTATGAAGATGATGAGTTCATGGATGAGGAAATTTTAGAGGCCCTTCATGACAATCTCTTTCATCACCAAGTAGAAAGGATAGCCTCTCTCTTGGATGAAAATGAAACCCAGCAATATTTTATTTATGAAAATCATGTTACATCCTTTGAGTTTGATGAAAATTTGCGGTAGACTTGTCGATCTTTTGATCATCAAGAATATGAGAATCATTTCAAACAACAAGAGGAAATCTTTGGAAGATAATTTCTATAATCCTCGGGTAAAAAAAGAAGTTTATTCTTCATGTCATTCCTTGCATCAGCCTACATCAAATGAAGAAAATTTGGAAAAACAAAAGTTTAGACAATTAGATGGGTATGCTTTTTGAATCATGTGAAGAGTTACCTTTAGAAATTTACGTAGCGCATCTTTGGTGAGTTCCTTTTGAAAGTGTCGGGAAGTTCTCAGTATTTCTTCCTCTCAAATGAAAATAATGATCAACATATTTTTCCGTTTTTATTTTAGAAAGGTCACAAGGGATTTATAATGAAGAATCTAAACAAGGAACACGATCAAGGATCTGTTACTCTGCCTTTATTGTTGATCCATAGTGTTATTACATACTCTAAAAATATCCTTTTGCAACTCTCTTTATGATCTTCTATAGGAATGAATTTCAATATGATTTTTAGTTATGTATACAAATTCCAGATGGTGGAACAACTTGTCATCTCTCAGAATGGCTTTATGATTAGCTAGTGCAATGTAAATTACGAATTTGGTATATGCCAGTTGGCTTCATTGAAGGTGAGATCATGATTCGAGTTTTTATCTTGACAAGTAGAGTCGATCATTTATATATAAATAAACTTGAAGATCAAGCATTTTTTTCAGTTTCGATTTTAAACTCAGCATGTGTACTTTCATTTCTTTGTAATTCTTGGTTTTTCAGCACCAGGTTACGAATTCGGAAGCGAGGTTGCGAGTTTTCATTTTGAAGATAGTTGCTTCCCAGTAGGTGGGCCAGGACTACTAGTTCTTTGTTGTGCAGAGGCACCATCCCAAGTGGAGCCACTATTATCTTTAAATTTTTAATTTTTGATGGATAGGATCATCATGAAAACTTCACCTTGTCTCATTAGGTTAGATCATTCATTTGATGAGAAATTCACTTAATCATGTTTATTATGGGTCTGGTGGGCAACTTCATTAGTCTTGTCATTAGGGTCATATCCTATTAATCCACCTTGGGTTCACTGCACATAGTCATCATATTTAAAAAAAGAGCCACTAGCCGAGTTTTACACATTTTCGTAGTGAATTCGGTGTAAAATGAAAGTGATTTCTCTGAAATTGGCTAATAATTTCGTAACGAATATATGGGGATTTCTTTGTTTTTTTACTTTTAGTAAGAATTAAGGGTAGTTCTTGACAACAATAAGTATTTTTAAGAAACAGAGAGAGGTTATTTTCAAAAACATATCAAATAAAAATAACTTACTCTTTCTTTTCTCCAAAAGTTCTACAATTTGGGAGATAGGGATGTCTTTCGGCCCTATTTTTTAGAAACGAATTTTCTGTTTTTATACATGTTTTTCAAATACGGATTATGGACAACTGGAGATGGTATTTAAAAACCCAAGAAAGGTTTTTCTTAAAAATTTTTTATCTAAAAAAACCTCCTCCACTTCTGAAAAATCTATTAATAATTCGGAAAATAGGAGTTCATTTATAAGCACCAAATTCTACCTTTTTGGGATTTTTCGTGAGCGTGTCGAGGCAGAGCGACTTCTAAAAACTTGTAGGTGTTTTTCTGCATTTTAAACTAAGTTTTGGAATGTTTTAAGGAGGAAATCACATGGTTGCAGAGTTTCATTACATGATGAAGATGTTGGAACAGAAGTCAGAAAGATTGATGGAAAAGCCATTTTTCCCCCGCTACAAAAATTTTTGTACATTATTGTTTTAGCCATCCTTCAAGTTTGTTTTCAGACCAAATGAGAATTATTTTGGAAATATGAAGAGGTTTTTCTTCATCATAGTTTCATATACAAAAAACCTCTCTACGGTTCTTGCCAAAATCCATCGAGTTTTGAAGTGTACTCATCTTTGACCTATTTTTAATTTTTCACTAACTAAATTGTGAAAAAAATGTAAAAAATTCGACTTGGAGGGAAGTCCCAGCTACATCCACACAGCATAATGACACATTAACACTATAAAACTACACTTAGAAAATTAGTTGGTTGCGATTGATAATGAGTTGTTAAATTGATTTGTTAGACTATTAATGAAAGAAGAGTCCTTTTTGTATTCAAACTACTTAAAGCAGAGAAATATCCCTAGGGAAGTCTCAAGTGATAGAATCATGTTTTAAATAGATCTCGAGTGGGAATTAGGGAGGTAAGGTAGGCATATCATTTTTTATGAGTCTTGACTCGATAGAGGAGACGAGTTTTAGAGTTAGAAGGGGGTTGGGGAGATGTTATGAAGCCTGCTCTTGTAATCTTTTCTATCATTATTATACGGTTGCGGCAGCCCTATTTCGGTTTTGAGATTATTTTATGTGTTCTTATGTATGTTTCTTTATATCAGTATTATACTTTATCTCCAGTTTTATAAATTTGTATAAATCACTTAAATTCGCGATTCTGTTGAGAGGTAAATCCCTCTGTGGGACGGGCGATCCCTACTAGCCCGGCGGTCAGCAACAAACCGACAATGTTATGACGCGGGTTCTAATTACGAATGAAAAGGGCGGAGATGAAGCCTATCCCGGATTCCAACGCTAGGATGCGAAGAAGAATCGTCTGAGTTCCTCGGCCTTGGCGGAATCTGCAATCCTCACGATCTCAGCGGATGAACACGCATGGAAGAAACGAACGGATACAAGCATAGAAACCGGCATACGTAACTAAACATCGGTCGGAGAAAGAACATTCTCGCATTAACACTTGATGGAAAACGGTGGAACCATAATCATAATCATCTATTAAATAACGGCGAAAAGATTATAATAACAGGATTCGACGTCGCGGTCTCCTTCGGACGGGTCTCCGGTCGTCCACGTCTGCATAAGCTCACCAAGGAAAGGAAAAACCTCTCCGAGTCTCGTGACAATGGTCTCCTTACGCAGAGTCGGCCTTGAGAAGCACGGACCTTTTACAACACAAGGGCTCTTGGGAATATGGAGATTCGGAAGCTTAGGCACTTCCAAGACTAGCTTGCTGTGGATTTGAGCGAGCTTTTTATAGATGGGGAAGGAGGGAGTTCGGGATCCCTATTATTATGGGATTGACCCTATCAACAAGGAAGGTTCCATGGGGTATGAAACCACTTCCTTCCATAGAACTCCATGACCAAACCTCCCAACTCCAAGATAGGCAATGGTTTGTGAGTTTGTTGGAACTCAACTTCCGCATCTTTATTTAAAAAACAACTCCCCAAATTGGGTCGCGCGACTACGGCGGAGCGCGGTGGCGCGACCTCTTTGCGAATAATTTCCCCATTGGCGCAAATGTGAACTACTGCCGCCTTGATATCGAAAAGGGATGTTTTTTCATGACTTTTTGCAAGGAGTTGTCTCAAGGGAAAATAAAGCTCATGCTCGGAGGGATGCATTGATATTTTCAAGGCATGACAATGTTCTCGGAGTCCTGAGAATGGGTCCTCCATTGTGCGGGATGGGGAATGGTAAGGACGGTGACAAATTGCTGTGTAACGGACCCCTAAAGTATGAGGCCGAGAGGGAGAGGGTGAAATGGCTAGGAACATGTTCAACGAGAAGGCCCGCGGGTCGGAAAACCTGCGCGAGAAAGATACAGCTGATATCTCAAGTACATGATATATAAGTGGTATGGGCCAAAACCATCCCAGAAACAGTATGCTATAATCCGGATCCGGGGTATGGGCGCGATAATCCAATAAGATCGAACAAATAGACGCTCGGGCCATGATGCTTGACCATCAATCGGTGAGTCATGTACATAATGATAATAATCCACAATCGCAGCACAGTTACAACATACACAATCAGGGTCTTAACGCTCCATCTCGGCCATGAGTACAAGTTCAAGCATGTGAATATGTGAGGTTGAAGTCGAACATGCAAGAGTGTCAGCCTGATTACCAGCCAATGATGAAAGGCTACATTGAGACGCGAGAAAGCCATAATAATGAAAATGGTCCTCCAAAGGTACTACGGGTACAATCTCTGACGTGTGAACAAATGAGTTGACGTCGAACACCGCCAGGGAATCACTCGATCGGAGGCCAATGACGTAAACCTCTCGTCGAATGCGGCAGACTTTGCCATTGAGACATCTGAGGAGCTCCAGAGTACTATAAGGTCTCTAGACCAACTTTACGGATAATGAGTTGATGTCGACGAGTGACCTTGATGGAAAGGTGGTATAATGATTTATCATCGACACGGGGAATGAGGAACATGATGTTGTTGTGAATCGAGATCGTGCAGAAACGAGCTGATATTTGCGGGGGCCGACTTCTCTTGAACACATGAAGCAGCTGCTTGATGGACTTGGCGGTATTTGACATCAACGGATCGGAGGTCATGAGCGCGAGGGCGGTGAACGAGATGAGAGGTCAGGGTGCCCAAACCCATGGAGGCATAGTGCCAAGTGACCAGAGACAGAGATGTCCCCAACCCGACACGGATACGGACAAATTGCATGTTCCGAAGAGCGACATCTGCCGAAACAACGAAAACGATGGTTCCATTTTTTCCCCCCACCATTTATGGCGAGTACCCCAATTATTTTTAATAACAAGCTTGAAGGGGATAGCATATGCTTGCGATATAAGTCCGCCTTCGGGCGAAATCCATCCTAGTGCGTTTAACGAGTCCCGGGAAGGAGAAACTGGGAAACGTCATTCGACTAAGTCAGTGTCATCCCAGGGTTTAACGAGTCGACAAAGGAGAAGAACTCGGCGATACTCATATTTAGAGGTTTGAAAGAGCCGACATAAAAACTCACGGTCACTTTTCGTAAATAGTTTCCCAGAGATCAAGAAAAGGTACAGAAAATAATATAAAGAGAAAACTCCCTAGTCGCAATGAGCTGGAGTGTTCCTTTAGTAATCAATCCATCTGACAGAAAAAGGGAGTGGCAAGTATCTTTGGGTAGATGTCGTTTCGCAGCACTTTAACGAGATGAACGAGAACCTCGGCAATCTTTTCATGTTTAAGGAAGTCGAGAAAAGAGGCCGAAGGTGACTCCTCCTGGAGGGCGCGAGTGAGTATAAAGGTGGCAGAAACGGTTCCGACAATGGTGGAGACGCTCGGAGCAAGTAAAAGTTAAGGGCATTAACAAGACCCTCATCGCGGTTCCTGAGCAGGTAGAAACAACCAAGTGAAGGCCCATATGATCGACCCAGCGAGATAATGAAAGCAATGGAATAAGCAAAGGGCTCATACGGCAAAAAACGAAGTAAAATGGCAATCACAAGGGGTAAAAATTGGCATGGTTTCATTTTTTACACAAGCTTGAAATCGAAACTTTGCTTGAAGTTGGTTTCATTTTTACACAAGCTTGGTAAAGATAAACTATGCTTGAAACCGGTTTCATTTTTTACACAAGCAGAAAAACGGAAACAAACTATGCTTGAAACAGTAAGAATGCCCCCAGCATGGTGACTCAATTCGAGGTACATGCCCCCCAAGCTTCAATCCATATGAAAGGCAGATGGAGTGAAGGTTCAAATTATGAGATTAAGAGAAAGACTCGACTAGGATTTTACGAGAACTTATCAAAGACTCGAATTGAACAGGGATGTGTTTCATTGTTTTAACGAGGTTGACACATTAAAAGAACTATCCTCAGGACACCTTGTTTCATGGTTTAAGGAGCTTGGCACAAAACAAGGAACTCTGCTCCGACAACCTTGTTTCATTTTTTAAGGAGCTTGACACAAGACAAGGAACTCTGATCTGACCACCTTGTTTCATTTTTTAAGGAGCTTGACACAAGAAAACAAAATATGCTCCGGCCGACTTCATCATAACGAACAAGAAGTCATCGCTTCCAAGAGTTCCACTCCTGATGGAAGGAAAACATCCTGGAAGTCAGGACCCAATGCCCCTAGCACCTGATGCACGATGACATCATCACTGAGCACAGGCACGGGGTAGGTATCCACATAGTTGACCTGCGGTGAGGCAGATGCAATGGGTGGATAAAAACCAGGAGGGGTGATGGTGGTCCAGATGCCACATTAGGACCAAAGAACGAAATTTGATCAATGGTAATGATCCGTCCTTCATGCGGAAAACATACCACACGAAAAAGGGAGGAGACGAGTGCTCCCATGGCATAGGTGTAATCGCGCCCCAAAATTAGATTTAAATCCAAGGGGCCTGGAACAACCATCACATCCATATGGACGATTTTACCTCCCAAAGTAACAGGTAACCTTGGAAGGATCCCTAAAGGTTGACTCGTCCTTCTGTTAAAAGTCAACAGATTTTGCGTAACGGGCGCAAGCGGCAGCGAACCAAAAGCTTGCCAGGTAGTTGAGGACAAAATACTAACAGAGGCACCTTCGTCTATATGGTGCTGGGTACGACCAAACCAAGAGCCTGTACTGTGATCTCGAAAGGCACATAAGACGGAAGGCGGAATCCTATAAATCGACTCCAATTAAAGGAAGCGACCAAACTACTCGGAGGGGCTACCATCGAACCAAGAAGGTTTTCCCCTGATGTTACGGAAGAAGGAGCATCCTCCGTCACCTCCATCTCAAAGGAGGGAGGGGGATCCTTCAAGACCTCGATCACGGGGGGCGAAGGAGCTTATTCTTGTGGTATGGGGACAAGAGAATCTTTCTCCAAGTCTGACGAATCTAAAGCAACCAGAAGGACATGAGGGGTGTGAGGTCCACTCTCTATGGAAAAGACCTGGTGTACCGTAGACAGAGCCAGTTCAACCGATCCCATGACCAATGGTTGGTCAGGGATGGATTCTTGAATCTTAATTTCCGAGGGAGCGAGATCGACCAAGGATGACTCTTGACCAATCATAGGATCAACTGGTGGAGGACTCAAAGAAAGCCGATTATAACCAGTTGGAAGGCATGGTGTAGAACCGGTTAAGTTGTCAAAAACTCGCTTGGCTTTATCCATATAAGGACAAAGGTGAATGGCAGGTTCCCTTCACACAGCTTACAGGGATTGGTGATCTTGCCCTGCTTCTTAGGAGCCTTATCAGTACTAATTGGAGATGTGCCCCCAAGCTGACCCCCGGAAGTCAAAGGCAATGGCGGGCGACCGTTGGACCATGCTTCGAGCACCTTGGGAATGCCAGGGCAATATCGAAGAAGGTAGTCTTCCATGCACAACATGTAGGGGAACTTGACTTTCCGTGGAGGTTTGGAGGGCATATCAAGAGGAGATTTCTCAGAGGCAGTAGTTGTACATTTAGCCTCTCGCTTATCGTACTTTTTCTTCTTTGTCTTCTTCTTCTACTTCTTAGCCACCTGGTTACTCGAATCCAGACTTTCACTAGGCGAAGTAGAAGATGAGGACGCAGAAATAGGCGAAGAAGGGGAGAGGTCCACCTTGGAATCAACATGATGTTGTTCCAGTGGAGGAACTGATTGAACAGTAGTGGAGACATTCGAGACTACAGAGGTTGAGAAAAACCAAACAGGCAACCCAACAGTTAACCCAGGAAGGGACAATGTTGCCATGTAAGGACCACCAACATTCCCAAAAAGAGGAAAATGACCAGGATTCCCTTCTGAGGGGATTCCTTGGTTGGTAAACTCTGAAAAAGTTGCCATCAAAACTCAAGACCATAGACGGGCTGAAAAAGAGTCAAGACACACAATCAAACGGCCAACAAGCAAAATCTAACAGGGAGTGTGATCGTGGGTGATTAATTTTTACCACATTGAAAAATAAGAAACTTCACCATTTCATGTTTTAAGAGTCAAGAAACGGTTGAAAAGGTGACTCTATCTCTTTCAGATTTGACATAAGCGTGAAAGGACAATTGCTTGGTGATCCTTTCAAATTTAGGGAGTCAGATAGGATCAAAATTACTTCTCAGGAATACTAGGAAAAAGGGTGTACAAAATAACCGTGAACTGCAATATACACCTTGGTTTCAATAATGAAAGAGAAATCAACCAAGGAATTTCCGTACATGCAGGAAATCTCCCCGAATGATGTGTCTGGTGTATCACAGGTATAGGGTGGCAGACTCAGCTTCCTATGGATAAAGGATTGAAACCTAATGGGGTCTCCCTTTATATACGTGATGGTATGGGTAGCACAAGTCCATACTAGCGCTATCTAAAGCCAAAAGGCGAACGACAACTACTAGGTTTTAAGACGCCGGAACACATCTCTAGCCTAGACCTCTAAATGTGTTTCGTTAGATTTCAATGCTGCTTTAGTGTAAATTGACTAAATTTTAAAGTTTATCTTCAATTTCGTTTCAGTTTTTAGGCCCTAACGAATGTGTTGTCTCCTATATGCAGCTATATGAGAAAAGAAATGCTTTAATTCGATGAATGCTATCTAGTTAAGGGAAGAGCTTCAAACAATGATGCAACAAACAACAACACTGTAAACGAAATTTTTCCAAACTAGATGACTTTCACTATCCAAAAGTATCCAAGCATTCAACGATGCAAATAATGCAATGTAATCTATGCAAAATCCTCTTTTCCGAAAGCTATGCAATTGTAATCTATGCACAATTTACTTTTCCTTTTATAAGAATGCACTCAATGCATTTTTCGATGAAATAATAATCTACTTAATGCATGATTTTAATAAGAGAGAATGCAATCAAAGAGATTTCTAGTTTTCAATCATTAAACAATGTGATCTAAGTTCAACGATAAATCTCAAAAAACACTTTTCAATGCAATGTGATCTAATGCATTTTAACGAGAATAAAACTATGAGACGAAAACTAAAAGAACACAAATCTCCTTAATGAAGGATGAATGTAAAAGAGATGTAAACAAACACTAAGAATGCAATCGTCATTTCAAACACTTTGTCACGAAATCCCTCAAAAGGCTACAAGACAAATGAGGTCAAGCACAAAAAGGACTTCCAAAGAAAGAGATCAAAACAGGGCATTCATTCCCTTTTACATCAAACAATCATGGAGAGAAGACACTCCAACCAATGAGCAATGCAATCTATGCTCATACAGTGAAAAGACCGAAAGGGAAAGACACACTGGTGAAGGATTTAGGGAAAAAAAATCTCAATTTTCACACACCCTGAGATTGGCTCGAATTGTACATTGAAAACTAGCGCCAACTGGCGCAACTTGTACACTGACAAATAGCGCCAATGGCCAATTGGTGCGGGTTGCTAACTGAAAACAAGCACCAACGCCTGAAAATGAAAAAAAAAAAGAATTTCTCCCAACCAAGACCAGACTCACCACTTCAAGCAGAATCTCCAAGACTCAAATGAACCATTCAATCTAGGCTCAACGCGAGACAAAGATAAACACACAGATCAAGCTCAGAAAGCTCAAAACAGAGTAAACCCTAGTACCTTACAGAATTGGCGTGACTGTAAGGCTGAAACTAGCGCCATAATAGAATTGGCGCAGGTAATACACTAGCAACCTGTGCCAATGGGTGCGACTGTCAAGCTGAAAAGCGCGTCAGTGGAGTTTACCAATCAAAAATAAAAAAAGAGCAATCCAACAAGCAGACCAGTGATAATCAAGCTATCCAAAAGCCAAATTCACAGAAAGACTAGTCCAAAGAGCTGACCAAGCAAGCAAGACCAAGAAGCTGACCGAAAAGAGAAGACAATACTCCAATTTTTTCAGTCTGCAAACTAAACCGGAGATTGACTAAAGCAGCATTGATCTACTCTGCTAATGCAGAGAAAAAGTGTTTCGAAGGCTATTTGGCCGTACTTCAGGCTCTTTCTATAGCTTACAAATTAAACAACAAGCTGAATCCCCAGCGGAGTCGCCATATTTTTGGAGAGGTAAATCCCCTTTGCGGACAGAGGTGATCCCTACTAGCCCAGATCGGGTCTAGCAACAATCAAACACGCTATAGTGTAGGTTCCTAATTGTAAATAAACTGACTTGCGAGGAAGGCTTACCTGGAATCCAATGCTGTCGTCTGTAGAAGAGCTAGTGCTCCCGTTCCTTTGCCTTGGCAGATCATAATCCTCACGATCTCCGTAATCGGACACCTGCACATGCAAGAAACAACACAAACGCAAGCATAAAATCCAGTACGTACAACTATATGTCAGTCGAAGAGGACATAACTCATGAACATAATCAGGAACAGGAGTGGAACCATAACAAATAGTCGCTTAACATTAATGAGTCAAAAGAAGAATACAACCATAGCTTCGATGCAGCATTCCCCTTTGATGGGTTGTTAGCACAACATGTCTCAATAAGCCTGTCAAGGAAGGGACAAGCCTCTCTCTGCAGATACTTGGCAATAGTCTCCTTGCTTGGATTTGGCCTTAAGGAATCAAGAAGGCTCTTGCAGCATAAGTGTATGAAAGCTCTTGGGAACTTGGAGATTAGCTTGCCATGGAGAAGAGTAAGATTTTATAGAAGGAGGAAGGGGAGTTAGGATCCCTATAATTATGGGATTGGCCCTATCATCAAGGAAGCTTCCATGAGAGGTGGAAAACCACTTCCTCTCTATGGAAATCTGTAGCCAAACCTCCCAACTCAAGATAGATATCAGTCCAGGAATTTGTTAGGATGAAACTTCTGCCTTTTATTTTTAAAAAACACCTCTTAATATGGTTGGTGCGGGTGCGGCTCTATGACAGAGTGCCAATTGGCGCACCCTCATTGGAGATTTTCCCTCTTGGTGCGAGGGCTGAACTGTGGAACCACGGCAATGGAAAAATAACTATTTTTAGGATTTTTTGCACGGAGATGTCTTCATGGAAGTGGAAGCTCATCTTCAGAGGGGTGCAATGAAAGTATTTGCAAGTCTTGTCTCTGCTCACAGGTCACGGAATGAGCCCTCCAATGTGCGGGATGGGGAATGGTAGGGACGATGACAAATTACTGTGTAACACCATCCATAAATATAATTTTCTCAACTATCTATAAATATAATCCTTCTATAAATAGACTTTTCTCAACATTCTAAAAATAGACATACACCTAGAAATAACCTGTGTGGGCCCCACCTAGTGTAGGTGCTTAATTTTCACTATGATCAAGGACGTTGTTTGCGGATGCCAATTTCACTATTTCTTGTTGCAACTTCCAACATAAAGTAACTGTACCGATATCGGTAGCACTATAAATCCCATCATCACCCATCTCGATGTGCATCTGGAGATCCTTCTCCTCCAAGTTGTTGAAGAATTATTTGTTGCTGATCATGTGGAATGAGGTGCCACTATTCAAGTACCACACAAATCCCATCACCGATGACACCATGCATGCGATGAGGGTGAATTCCAACTCAAATTGTGAAGTTGTTTTTTCACCTGCTGCTCCTCCTAAGGCCTTCTTGTTGTGCTTCTTTTGCGGACAATTTTTGGCATAGTGTCCATGCTCGTGACAGTTGAAACATTTCACCTTTGACAAGTCTCACTTCTTGCCTACCTTTCTAGTCTTAGATTTGTAATGGGATGCCTTCCCTTTTCCTTTCTTCACCTTGACAACCAAGGAACAATTTTCCTCATCATCATTCATTGACAAGGATCCATATCTGGTGCTGTATCGAATTTCTTCTTGTGCCAAATCAGACCAAAGTGTTTCGGGGAAAATCACCCTAGAGGTTTGTTGGGTCAAAACCTCCATAGATCAGGGCATGCTATTCAGAATGACTCACACACAACCATACTTGAATGCCAAAAACTAGATAAAAATGATAGTAGAACTCACCCGTAGTCCTACATTCGATGTAGATCCCATGGGGTCCAAACCCCCAGCAACCCTTCTTCCTCCTTAACCTGGAAAACAAGAAAGAACGTGCACATAAACCTAGTTGTACAGCATATACTTCTCCTAAACGTTAGTGCAATCCATGTGGAACATTATATAAACCATAATAAATGCTTAAATGATAATATTTTCACACATATAAGTAAACATTAACACATAGGTTCAGGAACAAGATGGTTCTTCATTATTACGAACATCATGTACAGATATAAAAAGTGGAGAGATCACTTGAATCCTTCCACGATCTTCGAACATACCGTCATCCGGATCCATCCCGCCCTTGCCTCGCTAAGATACTTTAAAAACTTGTGCACTCGAGATGGAATATAAATGGATGAACATCTCCAGGAAAAAAGGGTTTCCTGTATAAATCTGGGAAAGTACAGGAGGCACGGGAATTCAGACTTGAATTGGGATTCCAACAGAGTATAATATCTCTAAATTTATCTCTCCCTTAGGCCATGCACATGAGGGGCTTTTATAATCCCTCAAATTAGTTTCATTCAGTTGGAAACAGTTGGCCATGTACTGGGGTGGTTGAACTACTGGAGTAACCATCAACCCAGCCTAAAAATAGGGAATTTTTATATATTTTTTAATGATTTTAATGGCATACGCGGAAAAGTACATGTGGAATTGTGTATACACGTGGAAAAGTCTGGGAATACCTGCGTATGGGAATTTTAACACTGTTTTTTAGTGAATTTTGTTCAAGTCTATGGGAATGGGTGCCCAAAGCCATAAAGTCAATCATGAATCACCAGAGGGTGAAAAATGATGCTATAATAGAGCATGATTTTCATGCAGGTAAGAATGAACCTCGGGATGTGAAGCAGCCACAATATGAGGATCATGGAGTGGGAGAAACCACTCATGCAGAGAAATTTCGTGCTAGATGGCCAAAGGGAGTGCATGTGGCTATACCACCAGGTGAGAGGTGGGGTGACATGCATGAGTAATCCCAAGAAGAAATTTCTGGGTAGGATTCATTGAGATGGTGTGGATCTCATGAATTGAACTTGGCTATGAGGAGCTCACAGTACAACAGTAGCAGGATCAGTGATTGATTCAGCCAGATGTCATGAGGACATGAAATCAAAGTGACAGTGTCGGATACTAGAGCGCAAATCAGAGTTGAAAACAAGTGTAGAGTGCATGGATGCAGAGGTCAACAAGAAAATGGTTCCTGAAGACATGTGCAGTTGGTACCAGTAGAACTCAGAAGACTATGATGACAGATATTCAATTTCGGAAGTATTGCATGTGCAAGAAACACTAGAGAAGTGTTGCATACAAGTTGTATGGTGCATGCATGGAGTTGCATGGTGCATGAAAAGGTTGTAGGGTGAATGCATGGAGTTTCATATTGCATGCAAAGACATTCTTTTCTTGTTGAGAGGGAGTTTTGAAGGTTGCAACAAGAATCAGTGAAATTGGCATCTGGAAACAACATCCTTGATCCTATGAAAATTAAGAACCTACACTAGGTGGGGCCCACACAAGCTATTTTTAGGTGTATGTATATTTTTAGAATGTTGAGAAAAGTATATTTATAGAGGGATTCTATTTATAGATGGTTTAGAAAATTATATTTATGGATGGGCATCTATTTTTGGAATGCATGTGCGAAGTCTGTTTGTGAATCGCATGTCTAAAAATAGAATGCACGTCGATTATTATTATCTCTTAATAATAATTAAACAATAAATAATAATCTGTTCTCTTGAAGCACTTCATTTCAGTTAAATAATGTGACAAACCAGTTGAAAAAAGGAATTTCGAGTTATAAGGTTGGTTGGTGGGACATGCAAGTGGACTTAGTTGTAACTGAGTGATACAAAGTTGTAACAAAGTTGGACGTGTAGTTATGTGAGTTGTAAAGTAGTTTAACTCAGTTAAGTGAATTAAACTTAGTTGTGATAGTTGTAACTAGTGAGAGATCACTGAATTAAATATTAAATTAATTCACATGGGGTGATCTCACATGCAACTGAATATTTACTACCGTTAACTACATGCATGTCAGATCCAATGGAGACCTAGTTGAGAGGTAGGTGAAAGGGAAAAATGACTATCAGTTGTACTATATTGGGTTGCGCTCTTGTAATTAAAATACACATTAGATATGCTCATGTGGATTGCGTAGTCAAGGAGGGTCTGATTGCATCGAATTTGTCTTTGTAATCAACTTGGATTGCACAGTGGAGGCAAGTTGTCTAGAGGCAGTAAATTGTGCAAGGGATTTGCAAATTTTTGCAAGACAGTGTGAGACAATTGTATATTGTATTGAGAGCTCTTATATTAGAGTTTTGTATGATATTTTTTCATGATCAATGATATATACATAATATATGATAGTGGGATTTTTAGCTTTATGATTTCCCTGTAAAAACATATCCGTTATGTGTGATTGATATTTCTTCATGTGTTTGCAATAGGAAATTAAATTTCCGCAAATATTTACGTAGAAGGATTTTGTATTTAATAGTGGCATATAATTTTTATATCAGGATAATCCAAGATATACATGCATATTGTATAATTTCTACAACAGGGGGATTCAAGTAAACCCCTCATACTAAAATATTTCATGTATGTACCCAGTTTAAAGAAGAATTTGTTTTCTGTTGCTATGTGTTGAAGTCCCAGAATTCCGTTGCAACAACATGGGGGATAGCCACTCGGTCTGGACCTTAAAGCAAATCCTTTTCCATTTGGTATAGTGGCTCCAACTGGGGATAATGGGACCAGTTTCCTAGAAAATAAATTGATATGATGATGATGGGTTTCTTACAAGGTGAAATAAAGAATGACTTTAAATTAATGGAAATAATCTATCTAAGTAAAAAACACATGCATATATTTAATCTAATTATTTAATTTAATCTATAACAAGGGAACAATTACTATCAATGCGATCTAAAAATATATCTTACAGTAAAAGGTAATAAAGATCATTCAATTACTAGAAGAGATGAAAATTATGTAAGATTATTATTTTGACTAAATAGTTAGTTAAAATAATAATGCAAAATATATCGCATATATCAATTTCTTTATATATTTGGTAAGGAACTAAAACTGAAACATTATACAAAAGTGCATGAATGATAACCTATAAATCAAATTGTATACATATCACAATATAAAGAGAAATTATTATAAACCCATAATCAAGACTTAAACATAAAGATAATAGTACGACATATGATAAGTTCTGCTCATGAAATCCACAATATTGACCTCCTTCTCAATCCAAATATACTTTAAGAGAACAAAAGTGAAATTTCAGTAAAGCATAAACTAGTTCATGTTCCATATATTTTATCAAAAGCATTCACAAAATTACAGAAGTGCAAGCTTTCGCAAATTGTTTTTTGAAAAAATTATGGACCCTTCTCTAAATGCATGAGAGGGGTTTAAATACTAAAATAAATAAGTCAAAAATATATTATTACAAAAAAATCCCAGGAGGTTTAAAACTACCTTCCTCATAATAAGTAAACTAAACTAAAATATAGAAATTTAAGAATGACAACTACTTAGTTGGGTTGATTTCCTTTTGTCACTTGGTCTTTGAGCTGGAAAATATCCATCATTGGCTTCAGTTGAGTCAGTTGAGTGCTATCAAATCTCACTTGTCCTTTGAATATGACACTTGAAAGTGCTGGAAACACCTTTCTTGTGGAATTAGTTAAGGATTGCAGAATCATGCACTAGTTATGTGGTCTGATCAATAAATTCCAGTAATTTTCTTGATCCAATTTAGTAATCTGTTTAATTGATTATGCCCGCTTCTCAATGCTTTATTTATACTGATTTTCTAATATCTTGACCTCTTTAATTGATTTAGTTGTACATTCTTCAATAAGTTTGGCATTTTGAAGCTATTCATTGACAGACTCAATGATTTTGCTTGCTACGTTGGTTGCCTTTGAAGCTACTTTCTCTGCTTATTTTAATTGTATCTCCCAATCCTTGAATAAAATATCCTTATGATATTTGTCAATATTTGGGAGTTCAGCCTTCTTCCCTTCCTCAGATTCTTGCCAAGAAATAAACTCAAAATTTTTCTTATCAATCCTTTCACATTCCAACTTTCTATTTGCCACTTGTTGAGTCAATATGTTACTTATTTCACAGTATGAATTAGTAGTAGTGATTTGTTGGCAGAAACTCTCTTGTTTTTGTTTCAACTATGAATTACATTCAAGTGCTTCTTTAATGAATTGTTCTGTTTGAGGTTGGCTCTTGAGCTTGTCCATTTTTGCTTCTATACGGGCATCTTTCTCATAGATGTGCACTTGATGTTGCAATTTCAACCTTTCAAATTATTTTTGGAACTGTGCCATTTGCATTTCATCTTGCGTATTGGCATTATGTTTCTCCTGTTCCAGTTTTTTTTCTAGCACTTGGACTCTTTCTTCTCTTTGTCTAAGCAAAAGTTTCACTTCTTCTACTTTATCAATTGTAGCATTTTCATATGAACCTGCAAGCTGTAAAAGTTCATTAAGATGTTCAGTTGGATTGAAAAGAGTGTCTTTCCAAAAAATATCTACTGACTCATTACTAAGGGTTGTCATTTTTTCATCAATTCTTCTTCTTTTTCTCCTCTTTACTACAACTTTATAATTTGGACTGTAGAAAACATGCAATGGAGGTATCTCTTCAATATTCAAAACAATTTATTCAGTAGGGAAGGTCGAGATGATTTCCTGATCTTGAACACCTGGAGTTTGTTGAAGTGCTATTTCTATTTCTAGTAGCTTCTGAGTCTATTCAGGAGTATGAAAGCTTGCTGATCCTTCAGGATTAGGATTAGCTGGTATCTCAAGTTTTTCAGTAAACTTATTCCATTCTTTTCCTAAATGCTCCACTTGGGATTTTTTTGTCTACTAAGGTGTAGATTGAACTTCCTAAAGTTCTTTAGAAGATGCCTTTAACAATCCAGCTTCATCATTTCTTTCCTTAGCATGTATGTCAATTCCTTTAATTACATCCTGAATAATTTTATCAGGGCTTTCATCTTTATTTTCAGATTCATTTTCAGAATGATCTGAATCTTAAAACTAATTTTTCCTGGGACTCATCTTTAGAAATATATTTTGGATCATCATCTAGGCTGATACTAGGAATTAGATCACTATTTACCTCCATTTGCAACAGGTCCAATGGAACTGTTTCCAATATTTTATTTTTGTACTCATGGAAAGATTTAATATCTGCTACACTAAGTTTGTTGGATTCCATGTTCAATACATCTGAAAATTTTTCTGTCCCTTCAAATAAATCATCAAAATCATCTTTTTCATGCATGAATGGTCTATTTTTAAGAGCAGTAGTAAAATTTTGGACTACAATGTTGGGATAATACTGTCTTCCTGGCATAAAATCTAGATTTAAAGAGGTAATATTTTGGATCTCCTTTGCTGTATGACCTATATCAAAAAGAACAAAGGTACCAAATTTTACTGGAAATGTAGGCTAAATAGACTTCTTTGACTCTTTGAGATGCTTGGTTATACCATCTCCCAATGTTTGGTATGCAATCTCCCTGGCCAAAAGTTTTTCTGGGACATAATAGGGAAAAACATGGTGTTATAGCATCATTTTTCACTCTCATGTGATTCATGATTGTCTCTATGGCCTTGGGAACCCATTCCCATAGACTTGAATAAAATTCATAAAAAACAGTGTTAAAATTCCCATACGTGGTTATGCCCAGACTTTTCCGCGTGTATACGCGAGTCCACATGTACTTTTCCGCTTATGCCATTAAAATCATTAAAAAATATATAAAAATTCCCTATTTTTGGGCTGGGTTGATGGTTACTCCAGTATTTCAACCACCCCAGTACGTGGCCAACTGTTTCCAAGTGACTAAAACTACTTTGAGGGAGTATAAAAGCCCCTCATGTGCATGGCCTAAGGGAGAGAGAAATTTATAGATATTATACTCTGTTGGAATCCCAATTCAAGTCTGAATTCCCGTGCCTCCTGCACTTTCCAAGATTTATACAGGAAATCTTTGTTTCCTGGAGATTTTCATCCATTTATATGCCATCTTGAGTGCACAAGTCTTGAAAGTATCTTAGTGAGGCAAGGGCGGGACAGATCTGGACGACGGTCTGTTCGAAGATCGTGGAAGGATTCAGGTGATCTCTCCACTTTTTATTTCTGTACATGTTGTTCGTAATAATGAAGAACCATCTTGTTCCTGAACCTATGTGTTAATGTTTACTTATATGTGTGAAAAGATTATCATTTAAGAATTTATTATGGTTTATATAATGCTTCACATGGATTTCACTAACATTTAGGAGACGTATATGCTATACAACTAGGTTTCCGTGCACGTTCTTTCTTGCTTTCCAGGTTGAAGGAGGAAGAAGGGTTGTTGGGGGTTTGGACCCTGCGGGATCTACATTGAACGTAGGACTACGGGTGAGTTCTACTATCATTGTTCTCTAGTTTTTGGCATTCAAGTGTGGTTGTGTGTGAGTCCTTCTGAATAGCATGCCATGATCTGTGGAGGTTTTGACCCAAAAAACCTCTAGGATGATTTTCCCCGAAACAAAACTGGCGACTCCACTAGGGAACGCATTCTTGTGATTCCCCTGTTGGGTGGTTTCATCTGTTTGAAAGGTTTCCAACAATTTTAACTATTATTTCCAGTCCAATCAACTTTTACTCAGTCAGACTGAAGACCTAGTTCTTTATCCAGGCTTGATTTTTTTTATTTTTTATTATTTACCTTTTCATACACAGGTTTGTCTGTACACAGACGCATATACACATAGTTTTTTTTAAAGGGAGTTGCGTATACGCGGGTTTCCTTTGACACAGTCGCATATGCACGCTTGTTTCAAAACTATCAAGTAGCGTATGCATGGGTGAATTTTGAAATTTTTGATTTCTTGGCTTTTTAGTCTTGTTTGCCTGTTGAGACCTGTTCCTGCAGTGTCTTTAGAGTCTTTGGATTGGGTTGGTAGTGGTTATTGGTCTCTTTTTTCTCTCTTGGTTGAAAACTAGCTTATTAGGTGAATCTTGTTTTTTGTGCTTGCATTTCTAGTTTGAGTACCAAGATCTCTTCCTGGAGATTCTTGGCTATTCTGCTTCATCGAGACAGAGAGCCTCTACTCATTTACTCTTTCCTACCTTTGTGTCTTGCTTTGCGCTTTGATTTTTTCCCTTAGTTTGGTTGGTTTTCTTGAGTTTAGTTGACTAGGTCTTGTTGCAATTTTTGAAGAGTTTTTCTTGGTTCTTTGAAGTTTGTGTTTGTTGCAAGGTTGTACTATTCTTCTGGGCTGACTTGTTCAGTTTCTTGTCTTCCTTTGCTTACATAAATCTTGCTACTAAGTAGTCCTATAAGATTTGGAGCATTTTTTGGAGTTTTTGCTTGAAATTCAGAGTTGTTTGGCTGGAATTTGATAGTTTTCTTGGTCTCTTAGAGCTCTTCCTTTTTTATAAAACTCAAAAGCTCAAAAAACATCGTTTTGTCATTTTCTTTTGTTTTGCATTTTTTTTTTTCGTTTCAATACCTCTTTTGAAGCTTTGTTGAGATTTCTTGCCTTTGGTTTTTGACTTGATTTTGGAAATAAATTTTCATTGGTTTCTTCCTCTTGTTTTCAAGTGTGTTTTGGTATCTTTATGCTGAGGGTTTCTGACTTGGGGAATTAGCTTGGTGGAAACCAAAAAATTATAAAAATGAAGGATATTTGGGAAATTTCTCTCTTCTTTAGTAGGTTTTGCATCTTAGAATTTGCATGCTCTTATTTATTTGCATCAGGTGCACTTAAGAATTTAGTCATTTTCATAGTTTTTGTGAGTGTGAAGTTTGTTATCTGGAAAGAAAAATAAAATTTTTAGTCTCATAGAACCTGTGTAGAAGTTTCTTTTCATCGAAAGACAATTACTGCATTTGCATGTAGTTTGGTTTTTATTAATTTCTTTTCTGTGTCAAAACACCACAAGTTTCATTTCCGTATCCCTTTGACTTAATACAACAGCCAATTAAAATAAGCGCTATAATTTAAAAGCAACTAGCAAGTTTTTATTAAGTGTCATACACCAACTAGAGAGGTTGTAGGGCCTTGGATTAGGTGAGTGGAGAGTTAACTCTCCAAGGCCGCTCAAACAAAACATAGAAGTTGATTAATTGAGCGAAATCCAACTCCGTTAGGTGGATCGGGAAAGCTCTCCTCCAGAGAGTCAAGCGCGAGGGGAAGTGAAGGCTGAGAAGAGAGATACCCCCTCTCTAATTTGCTGGATCTAACCTCAAGACCATTCCGCCTGGCTTCTGACACAGATTGGTGCCCATAGTTTCCACACCTAGGTTCCACATAGGTGACTGCGGGGGGGAATACCCGTGGTACCTGAGGCAGATGCCCCATCACTTCCAGCAGTACTTCTGGGGGGTGCCCTTGCGAAGCTTGGGTACTTGTGCCGACAAAGGCTGTTGTTAGGAGGTCAGCGTAACTATTTTTGTTACCTTCGCTAGTAGGCCTGGGCCATAATTATCCCAGACTACTTTCGGGAGGTCTTATATTTCGCTTTCTTGTATTTTGGTGTCCGGTCCTAATCACCCGGAGCGGAAATACCTGAAGGCTGCTTCTTTGATTGTATCTCAAGGATTTATTTTTGTAGTGAGTGCTCTTTGATCCTAGCTTTCCTAGCTTTATACTTTTTGAGTCTAATTAAAATTTGTTAAAGTGGCTGATCAAGTGCCTCGTCGATCGAGGGGAATCTAGGGGTTATCTCCCGAGAGTTCAGAGCCTTCTTCAAGAAGGCGTAGGAGTAGTTTAGCATGTGAGTATCACCCTGTGGCGTCTGACGTAGTGGAGAGAGATCCTCCACAAGGGTCTGAAGGTTTTTGAATTATTTCTGGTGTTGGTTCCGAGAGCAGCGTTCCGCTCACCTCACGAGTTTTATTTCCGCAGGAAGAAGAAGTTCAAATAGAGGAAGTACCTGAACCCTCTGTGTCACTTCCATCTCCTCTTCCTCCTGATTATTCATTCATTGTTGAATACATCAGACCTGAGTCAGAGAGACTAGAAGATCCTCCGTATTATTCATACCTTTCGATGGGCACGACTGGGAATGTGACTTCTGTTGTGAGTGCTGCAGGCATTCAAACTCCTGCTTCTGTTGAAGGAGGAGGCATTATTGCTATATCTTCGATTGCCTCTTGTACTACTGTGTTTGGCTCTAGTTTCACCCAAGCACATGCTTCTCATTCTGGTCCCTTTTGTTTCGGAATGCCCACTACTAGGATTCCTTCTTTTTCCTTTTCTGCTGCTGTAGCTGCATCTACACCCATGTCTTCCATGGCTAGTGGATCAACTTATTTTCAAGGGTTCCCCTTCAGAACTGGGCATATTCCTAGTTCAAATCCTTATTTAGGGTCCTTTCCGTTTACTTCTCAGACCTAGAGTTTCAACCCTTGGTCTGGAGGTCAGAATTCGACTACTTTTATAGGTTGGAACCCTGTATTCACTAGAGCGGGGGTAGGGAATCAGTTTTACGATGGTCATGAAGGGAATGCTTCTTTCCCTTCATCAAGTGATTATCAGACCTTTTCCCCTCTTTCTAATGCATGGAACCCCTATCAGGGGCTTTCCTCTTCATTTCATACTTTAGTGGGGGGAACTGGTCCGGTCTTTGGTAACTCTGCGTTGGGAAGAGGTTCTTCTCCTTTTTCTACGAGTTCTTTCTGGCAACCTGGTGCCTTATCAAATCCAAGGTATTCTTTTCAAAATGTATGGAATTCATCCCATCAAGGATGGAATCCTCAGGCTTCGCCTCTCTTACCTTTTCTGGAAACATTAAACTTGCCAGATCTATCGAAATTGACTAATGATCCGATCCATTATAGTCCGGGGTGGCCTCCGGTTCCCACCAAACTTCCTTCAGACATTCCAAAGTTTGAAGGCAAGAAGGGAGAGGATCTGGCTGACCACATCACCACCTTCCATTTATGGTGTTCATCTAACTCCCTGATCGATGATTCGATTAGGTTGAGATTGTTTCAACACACCCTAACTGGAAACGCAGCAAAATGGTATATTGAGCTAACTGGGGGAAGTTTTGCTACATTTGGAGAATTGGCTATTACATTTCTAAATCATTTCCAGTTTCCTGTCCGTTATGATGCCGGGACTGATCTCCTGGCTAATTTTAAACAGGACGACGCAACCCACATTTCTGACCATATTCAGGAATGGCGGAGAAGGAAGAGGCTTATTAAGGCTCATATTCCAGGAGAATTCCTTTTGGAGTGCTTTCTAAAATCTCTGCAGTCATAAGTTTCTAAGGACGTATCCCTGTCTAGGGTATTTTCTGAGGAACAGGCCATTTTTAGGGCCCAGCAGCTTGAACTGATATATTCTCATTCTGGGGCCCTTCATAAATATTTTCCCAATGCTCCTCGCTCCAAATTAGATTTATCCTAAAGTAAGTCTGGTCCTCATGGTGATGGACTTATTGGGTCGATCAATAGTGGTGCAGTGAGCCTGCTTACTCAATTGCAGCAGTTGTCATTACAATCTGCTCCTTCTGGTCAGGCTGTCCCGGCTGAGTCGTCACCTTCCCAATCTTTTTCGGTAAATGCCATCCAAAATTCTGACCCCAAAGGAAATCAACAATCCGAGGGGAAGAAGAAGGGATGGAATAATAATAAAAAGGGCAAGAATGGGATGGGTAATGCGAATAAAACCAACGAGCATGTTGGTGAGGGTCCAAAGGATAAAATATGTTAGTATGAATCCTTTGTCGAAGTGTACGAAAAAGGACCACTTTAGCTACGCATAACTAATAGCCCTAACAACAAAAGTGGCTGCCAATATCTTCAGATCTGCAGTTAGTTTTTCAAGAAAAGAGCTGCAAAAAACCAGATCTATGCATGGAAAGACATTAAGCAGTAAAAATAAGGGTTTGCTCCATATACCAACAGACAAGACAAGAACAATTTTTCGAAAGAATTTTTGTATTAAGGGCACCTGGGAGGAAAACAAGAAGGCGTATCCAATTCTCCTCAGTGGGATGGGTTCTTGGAAGTCCTCAGCACTTCAGATCTAAGATTTCTCTCTCTAGTTGGTGTAGAAAACCCAGACAAACATAGAACTCAAAGGGAGCTCACAAAGCAAATAATGGAGGATGTGACAATGATAATGGCTCAAAGTCAGACCAAGAGTATAGATCCAGAGTGATATAATAGGAAACAAAAGGTGAAGAATGGTAGGAAAAACTCTCCTATTTATAACAAAATATTGGGTCATTCTAGATCTTGGTGCATGATTAAATAATATTAACCAAATCTAGATCCACCTTTTATGGAATATTTTATTATATTTGTTGGAGGGAAAAGGTATTTCAGACGAAATAAATCCCTTAATTTGTCAAAAATCAATAAATAAATGATTTATTTATCTTTTTAAGGAAGCTAAGTTAGAAGATAATCAAATAAATAATGATTTATTTATTATTTTAAGGAAGTGGTTGAATGATAATTAAATAAATAAATATTTATTTAATTATTTATAAATGATTTAGTCATATTTAACAAGGAATATTATTTAAATAAGATTTAAATAATTATTCCTAGAAAATAATAAGATAAATAAGGATTTATCTAATTAATTTCTTTGTTTTGGGTTAAACATGACCTGGAATAATAATTAAATTATTGTTTAATTTATTATTCCATGAGGGAAATCAAAAAAATATAGATTTGTTTAATATTTCCCTTTGGGGTTTCCTGTTTTAACATATAGTGAAAGCAATTTTACTTAGGGTAAAATTGGTCTTACATGGTGTACTTGGGTCCATCTAATGATAATAAAGTCAGATGACCAAAAAATGGTGTTACAAATCGCCTCAAATATGTTGTATAAATCATATGACCGAAGTACGTTGTAAGAACACAATCACTAGACAACAAAAGGGATGTCAGAGAGAGAAATGTGAGGTAGATAGTGTGCTGAAGGACTAGACCATGAGGAGGAGATACTCGCAGGTGCAACAAATCTCTTTTTATGAGAGGGTACCTGTGCTGAAGGCGGCGGGGGAGGCATACCTATGCCCGCCGAGACAAAGTACAAAAGAATAGTGTGTCCAGTAAACAAGGGACCAAACCATAAAGTACAGCTGGCATAATCATGAGCCAGATAAAAATACAATGAGAAATCCCACATACATGCTATGCCTGGGATAACAGCGAGGACTTGTACAATAATATCTGAGTACATGAGATACAAATACAACCCAAATGCCCCCTGTGAATGGGGAAGGGCTCACAAAATCTGACTGATACATGCAAGTCGGAGAGGCGCTGCAAGTGGCTACGGCCAACATCATCAAATATCTGGAGCTGCATCGAAGGCTGCGATGAAGAGGTCATCCGGGCATGTGGGGGGCTACCTGCAGGGCCACCCCCTCATGAGGGTTGAGACATCTCACACACACCCGGGGAATCATCAAGAGCTGTTGCTGGATCACTAGACCATCAAGTATACGGATCTCGATCATGCTGAAAGGAGCTGGAGAAACAATCAAGCCAAAGGGAAAGGAGATATCCCTTTGCCTGATCCGAGGCATCGAACAAGAGTGGAAGCTGGAACCAAGGTATACCGCCCTCTATACCTGGCTTCTGGAATGAATGAGCTGATGTCGACAGAAGGAGGTCCGCCATAGTTGAGGCAATGAGAGACCCTCAACTAAGGCACGAGAGAAAAGAGTAGAGCGATGGACAGACTGACACTAATGATGATAGTGAAGTGGAAAGGACTGAGTAGCTAATGGATGACTTCCCTTGCTAGAGCATAAAGGGCATGAATGACATGGCAGCGACTGACACAACATCATCAGGGATGGGGGACAGTGGAACTGAAGGTCATAATGTGCGACACAAGAGAGAGACCAAGCAATGAAGGATGTAGGGCTATAGTGGGGTACAAAGGGACTCGGTATAGACTCCATGGAGGGAATGATGACTCAACTTGGATGCTCTAAAAAAGGGCGACTCGATGGTGCTGCCACATAGTAAAGGCCCCAATGGGGGACCGTGGAAACATGAGTATATGATGGGAACTCATGACGAAAATCGACACGAACAAGGAAAAGTAAGGAGGCAAGATGGTGCCCCAAGTACAAGTGTCGTAAGTGAGGAAATTTGATTTTAAGGTGGAGGTGAAGTGGCCCTTCTTGGACAAAATGGGTCCGGGTGAAGTAGCAAATCATAAACATGAAAAAACAGATGCTGGCTATCTAAAAGAAAATAAAACATGCATTTCAAACGGAAAATGCTAAGGGTAATATTTCTTAAGATAGAGTGCATTGCGAGGATTAGGAAGGGGATGGCCTTCGAAATCCTCTAAGAGGTATGCCCCCTTACCGAGATCCTTACTGATGATGTAAGGGCCTAGCCATAATGAGTCAAACTTCCCATGACCAAGGACATCATGGGCTTGGTCATATACTAGAACAAGGTCGCCTTCGTGAAAAGTGCGAGGCTGGACTTTTCGGTCATACTGAGCTTTGGTGCGCTTTTTGGCCACTTCCATGGTTTGCAAGGCAACACGGTGGTCTTCGGAAGCGCGCTCAAGCATGATAAGTCATTGTTCTAGAGGTTGGGTGTCAGGGAGAAGTTCAACGGCCAGATGTAGGGAAGGAATTTCACACTCGATCGGTAAGACTGCCTCCTCTCCAAAAACTAGGTGGAAAGGAGTAAACCCGGTGGCGGTTTTAACAGAAGTTTGATAGGCCCACAAAGTAGGGAAGAGCATGAGATGCCAGTTGGTTTTGTGCTTATTCACCGTTCGTTGAAGCATAGTTTTGAGGATTTTGTTGACTGCTTCAACTTGGCCATTACCTTGGGGGTAATAGGAGGAGGAATATTGGTGCTCAAAACCCAACAATGAGGATAGCTCACGCCATATCTCATCTTCAAAATGTTTTCCATGGTCAGAGACCAGTTGTTTGGGAACCCCGAATCGAGCTATAACATGGTTAAAGAAAAAGAGGGCCGCGGTAGCTGCCGTGTTGTTGAACGTTGGCATGGCCTCGGCCCATTTGGTGAAATAGTCAACCGCCACGATGATATACTTGTGGTTACCAGTGGATGGCGGGCGACACTCCATAAATTCAATGGCCCATTTACAGAAGGGACCAGTTGAGACGACCAGATGGATGGGAGCTGGGGGAGCGCGCGCCTTAGGGGAAAAATGTTGGCAATTGGGACAGTGTTTGACTGCCTCAATGCAATCACTGAAGAGAGAAGGCCAAAAATGCCCAGTGTGCATGACTTTCTGGGCAGTAGCAAGACCGGAGAGGTGGCCACCGCAAGCGCCGCTATGGCAGGCATTAAGGACCTGTTCAGCTTCAGCGTGTGTGAGGCAACGACGAAGGACAGTATCGACCCCACGACGATAGAGGTCGTCGCCGATAAGGAGGTATCGGGGGGCCTGGTGTCGGATACGTTGGCGAGCCTCACGATCAAGGTGAAGGGCGAACTTTTGGGTTCGCAAGTAAGTAAGAATGTCGCCATACCATGGGTCGTCGGCAGTAATGGCGAATAAGTGTTCATCAGGGAAATCATCATTAACTGGGGGATCTTGTGCTCCGGTAGGTAATTCAGAAATGAGCTCAGCGAGGGCTAAGCCTTTCTTACTCTTTGGTGTGACAAATTCGAGGTCAAATTCTTGCAGAATAATGACCCAACGGGCGTACTTCCCAGTGAGGATACGACGACTCAATAGGAAGGCCATGGGGTTGGAATTAGTCACCACCTTGGTTGAGCGCATGAGGATATAATGACGAAGTTTTTGGACTGAGAACACGACAGCCAGCGCTAATTTTTCTTCATACGAGTAGGAAACAAGGGGCCCTACAAGGTTCTTACTGACGTAGTAAATCACATGCTCGATACCATTATCATCTTCCTGGATAAGGACTCCAGCGACCGAATAGGTGGAAGCGGAGATGTACAAGATGAAGTCCCGATCGAAGTCGGGAGGGCGTATCAAAGGAGCAGATGTGAGGGCCTGCTTGAGGGCATCGAAAGACTCATGAGCATGGGTATCCCAAACAAATGGGATATTGGATCGGAGGAGTCTAAGGAACCCATGTGCGGTGGTGGCATAGGTAGGGACGAACCGACGAAGAAAATTAGCTTTGCCTTGGAGGCTCTGGAGCTGGCGCAGGGTACGTGGGATGGGAAGTTCAAGAATGGCTTGAACTTTCAAAGGGTCAAGAGTGATACCATCCTTGGACACGATGAAGCCTAAGAGACGGCCGGAAGGAACGCAAAAGACGCATTTCAACGGGTTAAGGCGGATATTATACTTGCGACATCGGAGAAAAATGGTACGCAGATCATGTAGGTGCTGCGCCCGATGCTTAGAGCGTGCAGTGAGGTCGTCTAAATAAGCAAGGATAATATGAGCTAAGTCATGGAAACAATAAGAAATGACCCGTTGAAAAGTGGCGCCGGCGTTTTTAAGGCTGAAATGCATGACGCGGTATGAAAAAGTCCCCCACGGACTAATGAACGCGGTTTTGAGTTGATCAGCAGGACGGATAGCAATTTGGTTGTATCCAGAGAAACCATCCATAAAGGATAGAACCTCATGTCCCGCACACTCGTCAATGATTTGGTCAATGAACGGTGTGGGGAAGTTGTCTTTGGGACAAGCTATGTTCAAGTCGCGAAAGTCGGTGCAGATACGGATGGTGCCTTGTTTCTTGAGAACGGGAACTGGGTTGGAGACCCAAGTGGTGTATTCAATGGGGTAAATGAAACCAGCCTGCTTGAGCTTATCAATTTCGGCCTTGATAGCGTCATGTCTAGAAGGATGAATGGGTCTCAACTTTTGACGGACCGGTTTGGCATCAGGCCATGTGTCGATATGGTGTTCGACAATGGCGGGATCGAGTCCGGGCATTTCAGAATAGGACCAGGCGAAAACATCGCGGAATTCTTTGAAAAGCTTGGTGTAAACTTCGATTTCTTCCGGGGTGCATTAGGCGCCCAAGGTGATGTATTCTTCGATTCCTGGTTTGACTGAAATGTCAATTTTGATGGTAGGAGAGATATTGGCCATGTTTCCTTCTTCGAAAGCATCAGGGGCAGGGATGGGATTTTTGAACCAATCGACTGCATTGGGAATGAAGTCTTTGGTTTCCACAGCATATTGGTCGTGGGACTGTTGTGGGAGGAAGTATGTGCGATGGTGCATATCGTCCCATGGAAAGTCGGGGTTGGTCATGGCTTCCATAATGTCTTCATCAGACTGGAAGATGGGGATACTGGAGGAAGAAGGATCGCCCGAGGAGGTAGTGATGTGTGGCGGGTCATCAGGAGGAGAACGGCTCAGATGGGCAAAATCAACAGATGCAAGGTCGGCTGAGGAGGAGCTGAGAGTATCTGCAGGTGGGGGGTTAGGTGAACTATCTCGCAAGGATGATGACAGGTACAAAATGGTGGTGGACGGCTCTGTTGGTTCGATAGCGGGAGGGGGAATGTGCATGGGAGTAGGAAGATCCTCAGGTTCTATCGAAATAGCCTTGAATCGGTGGTACATGTCCAAGGAGGAACGATACTCATCAAGGCGGGGACAGAGGTGGGTGTAATGGCCGTGGAAATCGCACAAAGCACAAGGGTGATTGGTGTGCAAGTTTTTGAGTTTCGGGACAGAGTCCGGGATAGTGACGTAGACTTCGGGAATGTCCGAGTCGGGAAACGTCTCGTTGACCAGGATCTTGAGGTGTGGCAATTCAGGACACAGATGGGTGGCGTGACTGACGATATCGCACAAAGCGCATTGGATAGCGGGCTTTGGCGGTCGCGGAGGGGTAGGGGTTGTCGGGGCAGCCTGGTCCTGGTGGGTTGCCCCCTTATGAGCTTTTCCTTTCTTTCCGGGGGCTGACACCACAGGAGTAGGGTTCTGTGGAGGTGCTGGGAGCCCGGAGGAAGCGAGGGGCACCGGTTGAACCGGTGTCAAAGCAAGGTAAGGTTTGGGGTGACCGGGAGAGGTAGCGTCTGGAGGGTCAATGTACCAAACGTGTATGCCGAGGGTCAGGTTAGGGAGAGAGAGGGTGGCCATGACGAGGACAGAAAATACTCCGGGAGGGGGAGCCAGGAAAGGTATCTACCCAGCAGGGTAATGACCAGGGGGGATGGCTCCGAGATGGTTAAGGCCTGGGGGAACCGATCCAGGAGGGTAAAGGGGGTCAGGGATACCAGCTGAAGGGGGAGGGCCAGAAGGAGGAGGTCCGGCTGGCTGAGAGGAATGGCTAGGAGCGGGGTGCGGAGGGCGAGGGGGAGGTTGCTGACTAGCCGAGGCAGGCTGCGTAAGGGCAGCCTGAGATGATTGCATCATGCAAACATTCAATAAGCTGGGATCAGTGATGGGAGGAGAGGGAAGACCAAGCAGGGAGGAATCTTTGTAGACGCCAGGGGAGACACTGGTCAAAGAATCGACGGTTTGCTTATTGGCTACAGAAGAGATGGTCGTCTCAGGGGAGGTCTGAGACGACAGTTCATGATAAGACAGCTGGTCAATGGTGACTATCTTTCCATTGTGTGGGAAAGACATCTTGCGGAAAACCGCGGATGGGACAGCAGACATGGCATAGGTGTAGCTCCGCCCCAATAGAATGTTGTAGTCTAAAGGGGCGTCAATGCCTTCGACGTCAATGCAAACGGTCTTACCGGCGAGGGTGATAGGACAATTGCGGAAAAGACCAATGGGCTGGGAGGCGTGGCCTCCCACGCTCGAAGGGTGATCATGGAAGGGGCCAGCTCAGGAGATCTGAGTTGCTTCCAAACCGAAGCAGACATCACGCAAGTGGATGCCCCCTCATCAATTATGCACCGGGAAACGTTGGCGTTCTGGATTTTGACTGGGATTTGGAAGGCGACGGAAGGAGGAAGAGGAGGATGGTCCGATTGAGTGGCGTCGAAAACAATCATTTGGTCATCAGCAGGATCTACAGCGCCCACGGCAGATAATAGAGCCTTCTTTTGGGAAGGGCACGACTGGAGGAGTTCCAGTGTGGAAATGGCAGCAGGGGATTGCGCCAAATCATCTTCTGTACTATACGAATGAGCATCTCGACCAGAAGCATCGTTTCGACATAGGGGTCCCTTAGGAATCTTGGTATGAACCTCAACTTTGGGTTGAGGGATATGTAAGGGGCCACTGGATGTCGAAAGAGGCTCTGTAGAACCTGAAGAAGGAGGCTCGGGGGCAGACTGAGCAGGAGGCTTGGGGTACTGGCGAGATCGAGTTTGAAGGTGAAGGTCGACGGTCGGGGAAGGATCGGAGTGCATCATAAGGATCTGGTAATCAGAGGAACCAGAAAGGAAAGGGGGAGTGGCGACCGGTCGGTTGTGTGTCATAGCCACAACCGCCGGGGGGAAAGGGTCGAAGAACATGACGGTCATAGTGGCCACATTAGGGGGAGCATGAGGGGAGGCATGTTGTCCTAGCAATGTGGCTTGAGACTCCCACATCTGCCGCATCTATGGTAAAAGGGGACAATCGTGGGTGTAATGACCGTAAACACCACAACACGAACAAGGCTTCGAGCCAGGCGAAACGGCCTGTCCGTCAGTCGAGTGTCTCCGTTGCCGGTTGCGTGTTAGGTCCACCCTAATTGGACCAACGGCACTAGAGCAGATTGGCGGTTTTGATGGCCTCTCCGCCTTTCTTGAGAAGAAGCGGTGATTAGTCGCGCCCGGGCCGTGCAAATACTTGCCCCCGGGAGGGGTCATAAGTGTTGTTTCCCCGGTTCGAGGAGGCAAGGGATATGGAAGCGCATATGCTGGAGGAGCTGGCGCACCAGGCTGCGGATAAAGGTAATGGTTAGGTTGGGAAACATTGAGGTAAGCAGGAGGTTGGGAAAAAGGAGGAGGCATGCCGTATCCTGGATACATGCTACCGGGAGGGGGAAGAGTGCTAGAGGTGTTGGCCCCTCCCTGAGGGAGACCATAGCCCATAAGAGGTTGAGCATACGGATGGGAAAGGGCTCCAACGATACCGTCGGCGGAATGAGATACCCGGGCGTTAGCGCGGGCTGAAAGGTCAGGGAGAACGGTATAAACATAACCAGATTGAGCGTAGATCAGGTCATATTTCAAGGCTATTTGGAGGGCGGCTTCTTCGGTTTGAGGAAAATGGGAGGCGACATCCTTGCCGATGGGAGCCGGAAGGGTGCAAAGGAACCAGTCCATATAAACCCGATCTTCGAAGGGAGGGGCTCGACATAAGCTCCGTCTTCTTCGCCATTCCTGAACATGGGCGGAAAGGCGGGTTGAAGAGGATTGCTTGAAGGAAGTCAAGAGCTCCGTGCCAGTATCGTATCAGAGAGGGAGCTGGAAATAAGACAAAAAGGCTTGGGAAAGGGTCTGAAAGGTGGTATGGGAAGAGGTGGCCTGTTCAACATACCATTTAGAAGCTTCGCCAGTAAGCGTGCGTTGGAACAAATGAAGACGAATGGAGTCATCGGTAATGGAATCGGAGGAACACCACATGTGGAAAGATCGGACATGATTGGTTGGATCTTCTCCATTAAGGCCCTCAAACTTAGGGATGTCAGAGGGGAGCTTGGTGGCATAGCAGGCCAATTAGCATTGTGGTGGATAGGGTCATTGATCAACTGATTGAAATCGGGGAGGCTGAGGCCTGCAATGTACGCCAACACGGGGGTGGCCAGGGTAGTTCCTGTGGTGGTTCCGCTAGTGGTAGGACCGGCATTAGGGCCGGGAGAACCGCTAGCGTTAGGCCCTGGACCAAACATAGTGAAGGTGGCAGGGGGAGAACCAGGAGGAGAAGGAGAATCCGATGAATCAGGAGTTGAGTCGGAGTGCGGACTCGAAGGAGGACTGGCTCGACGACGGCGGGGCAGAGCAGGTCGATCAACCGGAAACTGAGGGTGAAGGCCAAGAAGTCTCTGGGAAAGGCGCCTTGGGGGCGCAATGATGACAGGAAGAAGGAAACCGACAAGGGAAGAAAGGGACAGAATCAAGTGAGGTCAAGGGCAGACAAGGTGCTGTGACAATTGATTTTAGAGTCTTTTCCAGGCGGTGTTAACCAGGCGCTTCTTCACTTAGGGTCAGTGTGTGGTGTGCTTTAATTTTAATTTTTAAACCCATTTCGTTTTGAGAGCAAGAAAAAGTGTGCTGCGTAACTGAAAAGAAATCTGTAGAGAACAGTATATAACGCTGAAATAACAGAACATCTAACAGCTAACCATGCATCAATCTAACCCAAAAAGGCGGGTCTCTCAAAACTACTCCAAAAGAGGGAAAAAATCTAGTCAAAACACATAAAAAGAGGCCAATAGATCTAGGGTCAAAAGGGACAGGGATCTAGAGGATAAAGCTGCTGAAAAGAGGTGCAGATCACAGCCAAGAGATAGAGGCAAGGTGGCTGGAAAAAAGAAGGAAATCAGCAAAAAACGGAGGGGGCAAGGAGGAGGCCCTAAAAGTAGATCCAAACAAATCTTCAGGAGGTGATTTGAGAGGTAGAAGAGCTGATTACAATGGATCTGAAAGGGAGGTAACAGATCTGGAAAAAAGGAGGCTGAAGCTCTGAAAAACAGACGGCTGAAACAGCTAAAACTCTTCCACAAAAAGTGGAGGGTACTAAAGCCCTAGAGGGCTAGGTTCCCACTTAGATGAGTAAAAACAGATCAGAACTAGGTGGTTCTAGTGAGGCAGAAGTGAAAGAAGACGGCAGAAGAGCTGCAGCCAAAACCCGAGAAAAAATTGCGAAAAATCAACGAAAAATTGGCGAGTCATGAGTTGACTGTTTTCGTGCTGGAATTAAATAGAAAGGCGAGAAAAGTGCGACACGGAAGTCAGTCACGGTTATGGGCCAAAAAGTACGACCCCCGTTCCGGTTGTCGGCGTGATTTTTCGAAGGATTCATAGTCTCGGTGCCGAAATTTAGTGTAAAACTGCACGCAATAGGGCCAGAAACACGTGGAAGTTAGAAATTTTAATGTTTTAGGGTTTTATGTGAGAAAAACAACATAAAAATAGGAAAAACAAAAATTTGAAAAGAAACCCTAGGGTCTGAAGTAGCTGGATATGCAGGAATATGAAAAACGACAGCGGTCGTAATTTAAAACCCGTGTGGAGTCGCCATTTGTTAGTATGAATCCTTTGTCGAAGTGTACGAAAAAGGACCACTTTAACTACGCATAACTAATAGCCCTAACAACAAAAGTGGCTGCCAATATCTTCAGATCTGCGGTTAGTTGAACATAAAAGAGCTGCAAAAACCAGATCTATGCATGGAAAGACATTAAGCAGAAAAAATAAGGGTTTACTCCATATACCAATAGACAAGACAAGAACAATTTTTGAAAAAAAAATTATATTAATGGGGCACCTGGGAGGAAAACAAGAAGGCGTATCCAATTCTCCTCAGTGGGATGGGTTCTTGGAAGTCCTCAGCACTTTAGATCTAAGATTTCTCTCTCTTGTTGGTGTAGAAAACCCACACAAAGAATGGAACTCAAAGGGAGCTCACACAGCAAATGGTAGAAAAGAGTGACCAAGTGTATAGATCAAGAGTGATCTAATAGGCAACAAAAGGTGAAGAATGGTAGGAAAAACCCTCCTATTTATAACAAAATATTGGGTCATTCTAGATCTTGGTGCATGGGTTAACCAGATCTAGATCCACTTTTTATGGAATATTTTATTATATTTGTTGGGGGGAAAAGGTATTTGACTTGGGTCAAATCCCTTAATTTGTCAAAAATAAATAAATAAATGATTTATTTATCTTTTTAAGGAAGCGGTTAGAAGATAATCAAATAACTAATGATTTATTTAATTATTTAAGGAAGTGGTTGAAAGATAATTAAATAAATAGTGATTTATTTAATTATTTTGGGTGATTTGGTCATATTTAACAAGGAATATTATCTAAATAAGGTTTAAAATAATTATGTCTCTAGAAATATAATGAGACAAATAAAGGTTTATCTAATTAATTTTCTTTGACTTTTCGAGCTAGATACATCTAGGACAATAATTACGTTATGGTCTAATTAATTATTCCGCGAGGAAAACGCCATAACATGTAGTTTGTTTCATCTTTATGAGGTTTCTGTTTAACATAGTGAAGGCCATTTTACTTAGCAAAATTGGTCTCACATGGTGTACTTGCTCATCTAATGATAATAGGTTAGATGACCAAAAAATGGTGTAACACAAGTTAGGTGTCTTGGAGACCATCTCACGCACCTTTTCGCCCTAAAATTCAAGTGATGCGCAACGCTTGTTAGCTCGGCGTTCTTCCAGCCTCGAGGTTGTGTTAACAAACCCTTTTTCTAGAGCAAATCAAATCAGTGCTTGCAGTGAATCAAATCATGTGACTTTCCTGCAGGGGCACCCGTGAAGGGGAAATTTCCATCGAAACAGATTCATGACGAGTGCTTCACGTGCATGCCTGCTACGAGATCCTGGTGATTACATGGAGAAGAGTCTTTAGAAAGCTAAGGATGCTCCCGATGCTGCGAGGCTGCTTCATATTACGAGGCCTAGCTATTGAGCCTCATACCCGAGATGTCAAGTTAATCTACAAATCATTCCGACGATTAATCCAAATGCCGCTGGCCTGTAATCACTCATTGAGACATCTAACACAGTAGTCCTTGTGCCATGTCGGCTTTAGAGGTAAGCTCTCGGTCATGTCGGCTCCGAGCAGCGGTGATTTTCATCAACGCCGTGCCTAACGATCCAAAAGTACCCTTTATGATTACATTTGATATACTCTACACTTTAAAATAGCACACCATCATGGCTTTCACACTAAATCATCGTACCATAAAGTAGCAATGTCTTTTCAGACGTGTTTTCTAATCGAGGTGTTTCCCACACATGCGTGATGTTTCTCACATGTTGGAAACATCGATTGGATCTCCCAAAGGCGTTCCATCTACCACTCTTCTAAACTGCTGCTTTGATGGTCATTCTCACAGACCACATGGTATTGTCCCAAACAGCTCATCAGTGTTAAAAGTCCGTGACATAGAGGTTGAGGTAGTGTGGATGCAAACTTGGATCTCAAAACCTTATGTTAGTGGAGAAAGCCCGGATTTATGAGATGGATGCCACAGCATCCCTGTCATTATCCAGATTTATGAGATGGACGCTATCAGCATCCTCATTATTTGCGATGCATCCAAGCGGACTCATCCTCCTGTGAGATCCTAGATGCGTTCACACACAATCGTTCCAAATTTTGGTCATCCCTAAGGTAGCTCACAATATTGGGCTGGAGATCTGTTCTTACTCGATGGTACTTTTTCGATATTACTCCTCCCTGCAGTTCATGAAGTCAATGCAGTACTCATCCTCCAAAGAAACTCTCTCAGAAGAGATTTTCTTGGGAGAGCCATTCATTTGGACCTTGGGTAACCATCTATCCCTACCACCACATGCGCATGTGAAGGTCGAGATGGCAGAAATGGAATTCTAACATTCAGCTACCTGGGTAAAGTTCTTTGTTAGTCTGTTGTTGACTCGCGAGCAGTCCATACGGCTCCTTCTTTCACAGAAGAGTTGGATGGAGATGTGGCTGCGGCTACGTGACACTTAGGCCAGCCTTTGGTGCCCGAGGATTTCATTGATACCACCTCCTTTCCATGCGAAGACGTCATCCCCGGGAAGCTATGAGCGGTATAGAGAGATCATGGGATGATTTGCATCATCGGCCCTATAAGCCCACCCGACGTGAGGCCAAGTCGACTTCCAGTGCCCAAGTCCTCCATCAGTCCGTGTTCGCTGCATCCTTCGAACTCCTTTAGCACCAACGACGGGTTTATGCAGTCGAAGGGAACACGCTATGATTTTCTCGCTACTATCCGTTGAGTATTTCTGGGCGTATCCCAATTTTATTGAGAATTTTCTTCATCAGAATTTGAATGCTCCCTTGAAGAAATCTGCACTTTACATCGAGCTCTTTAAAGAGTATAGGGACGTACTGCTGGTCTTATGAGGAGCGCAGCATAGATCCATCTATTGTCCTAGCATGAGGATCAAGACTTATGAAAATGTTGAAACTCTTGGTGGAGGCGAAATCTGCCCAGACTAATCCTAGGAAGTCGTAGCCTATCAAAGCAAAGGTGGAGAAGAGTGCTAGCAAGCCCGGACGATGTATTTATCAATTCCTTTCTGCGCATCGTGGTTTTCAAATCCTGCTCCCATAGATAAAAATCCTGAGGAACAACTCAAGTTTGGTGCGCATTGATTTGGTAGACCTTAATAAAGCATGTACAGAAAGATAATTACCCCACACCATTTATAGATCGGATCATCGACGAGTGTCTCGAGTAATGAACGTTTTTTCCTTCATGGATGGTTTCTTCTCGATATAATCGGATTTCTATCCGTCTGAAGATCAAGCATAAAGCTGCCTACTATTTTTCCACAAGGAATTACGTTTTCTCACAAAGAAGATGCCTTTTGGTCTTTAAAAATAGTGTAAACGCTTTCAACGGGCCATGTCATATGCCTTCCCACGACATGGCGACAGCATTATCGAAGCGTACTTTGGACGATTTGAGCTGCTCACTCTCGAAAGAGGATGGATATCACTACTCGCTCGTGCGAAATATTTGAACCATGTCATTTCTATAAGATTAGGAGGAACGCGAACAAGTGCGTCTAAGCTGTTACACCAGATCGGTTATTGGGATCCATTAAAAGTCTAGGGAAGTGGATAAGGGTAGATCCCTTCGAGGTTGAGCACAGCTTCTGAAATGCCTCGCAGTCTCTATTCAGTCAACCTCGAGTCTACAAGTGCGAAAGCGCTAATTTTCTTCGGAGATTTATTGTAACTATGTTGGTGCTACCAAGAAGTGATTTAGCGTACCTGTTGAAGAAAGGGCTCATCACGGATGGCTCGCCTCGCGCTCATTCGATGCGTTTGGAAAAGGTCAATGACCTCTACTCCTGTTGAGTCCACGAATTCGACATAGTGTGATTTCACTACTGTCGCCAACGTGAAATCTACCGCAGGTATGGTTCGTTCAGGAGTAGGATGATGAAAGCTCTTGTAGATCATGTTATATACCATCTCAGTAGAGGCTTGGTAGTGACCTCGAACTCCGTACACTCAGATAGCCAAAGCTAGATTTGTAAGTTGTTCAAAACATGTGCGACCACTGCAGCATTACATTCTTCTACGAAAACACATTGTAGCGACGACCACTGCATTTCGGTTGCCTCAACCCAGTGATTGAAAAGAACAGATTTCGTGCCTGCAGTCATCTGGGAAGGAGCTACCAGCTTTTCGTTTGCAAAATCAGCCTGAAAGTGTTTCGTTGGGTCAAAACCTAAGGACTGCAGCACGCTACTGCAGAGGACTACACACAACTACACACTTGGATAGCCACGACTAGAGCACAACTGATAGTGGCAGAACCTCACTCGTAGTCCTCACAGCGATCAATAGATCCCATGTGGGTCCAAAGCAACAACCCTTCTTCCTCCTTCAACTTTGGAAAACAAAGAGAAAAGAACGTGCACGGAAACCTAGCTGCACGCCCTAAACTTCTCCTAAACTTTAGTGCAGTCCATGTCAAACATTACATAAACCATAATAAATTCTTACGATGTCTATTTGGCCCATGTAAGAAGTAAACATTAACACATAGGTTCGGGGAACACAAGATGGTTATTCATTATTACGAACAACATGTGGCTGGGATATAAAGAAAGTGGAGAGATCGCCTAAATCCTTTCCACTGATCTTGGCTCGAGCATCACTGCTGTTGATCCTGGCTCCGTCCTTGCCTCACTAAAGATGCTTAAGACTTTCAGTGCACTCGAGATGGCATATAAATGGATTGAACATGTCCGAAGAAACAGGATATCAGCTATCTTGATGGGAAAGTGCGGGAGGCACGAAGGAGTCGTGACTTGAATTGGGATTCCAACGAGTATACATCTATAAATTTCTCTCTCCCTTAGGCCATGCACATGACGGGCTTCTTATACCTCCTCAAAGTAGTGTCGGTTAGTTGGAAACCGTGGCCATCGACTTAGGGTGGTTTGAACTTGACGGAGCAACCATCGGCGAGCCTTTGAAAATAAAGGAGATTTTATGTAGCGTTACGAGTTTTAATATTTTGCATACCAGCATATAAACTGCCGATACCACGCCAGAAAAATCGAAATAACCACGTATGGGAATTTATTACATTTGCTTATGAATTTTGCTCAAGTGCTGGAAATCGGGTGCCCAGACATAGAGACACGCGAATCACATGAGAGTGAAAAATGATGCTACTAATAAAAGGAATGGTAACAGTCACCACACTGCATGAAATAGCTATCGGCTCGAGTCCAGAGTTCTTTAGGAGTGAGAATCCGAGCAGCATGAGTCTGACGTACCATGGCGATTTGAACATTCAGACATGCTGCGCCTGCGAGCACACACGATATACATTGAGAAAACCCTTTATACGCATCGACGGTACTCTACGTAGCGCTCGACAGGTCAGTTCTTTCAATGCGGGTGCTTTTCATTTAAACTCCACGAGCATAAGGAAAAACTTAAAATGCCTTCGCTTTGCATGTGCTCGTTACCTCTCGCTGCTGCTCATTCTGTACCTATGACTAATGAAAACTTGTGCCATAGCGATACCGAAGGGTTTTCCACAGTTTGACCAGCCTGCACAGCTAAAGTAATGCGCCCATTACAGTGCCCTGAGCTTTTCTCAGGATCCCAGCCTCCAGAAGCATTGGTCCCTAGCATTTTCACCGTAAATGACCAGGCAACGTGGTCATTCTATCGCTGATAGCCCTACAAAATATGAAAAGTCGTTAAGAAAACATACATCGGGTGGCGTACACAATGGAGCGGTGGCGGAATCGACCATAGGGCAGCTAACGGACGGTGGAATTGTGTAGGCTGATGAGCAGAAAACACAACGAAATGATGAAATATGGTCCGAGAACATGAGCTTAGCGAGCGGCTACAAACCTACAGCGACACTTGAGTGGATATAAAGAGGAAAAGGTGGAAAACGACAAATCACGGCGATGCAAAAGGTTGACGTTGACGATGACGTCGAAGGTCATCGCGAGACATTAATGTTGACTATCTGACGTGAGACTGGCGAGCTATTGATGTGGCATGAAATGTATAGCGTGCGTATGTATGGCGGCGTACAGCTGCGTGCGCTATGTGGCGAATGTACATTGGATGGGCTACCTCCGGATCTCACGGTACTCACAGCAATATCACTACGCATTCACGGACGAACGTTAACACGCGTGGTCAAGAGATAGGAGCTGAAAACCGATGACCGTGCCACGTGTCGAAAGTAGTATGGAATCGGCAGGCCGACAGAAAAACCACCCTGCGCCCAAAGGCGATGCGATGGAGAGCTGGATGCGTGCGAACGATGTGCGGCGTCCATATGGCGGGTAAAGTGAACCATTGGACCTCACGTGGCAAATGGACGCGACAGTGCCGATCGAGTTTGAAGGGGGAAGCATGGGCGCTATGGAGTCCATGATCACCGCCCTGACCGACCAAAATCAGCGAGTTGATGCTTCACCTCGATAAAGCTTAGCATACAACAAGCGCCTCTTTTCGGGTCAGGTAGCCGTCGTTCCATGCTCCCGATCCCGCGATAAGAGGTGCTGAGTCTTAGCGGTAGTTAAGCCTGGGATCTATTTGCAATCCAGTAGTCTCAGTAGGAGCTGCAAATCACATCCATGACAAGCTGGTTATCGAGTACACAATGGAATGGAGCACTCGGATTAGTCGCGATCGTACGCATCGCAAATCATTTACGTTAATGATCGGAGAAACGATAGAAAACGAAAACATGCGTGTCGAAACATGCACTACCTATTTACGAAATACGGGAAGCTTGCCATAACACTTTAAAACTTTATAATAGACTTTCCATTATAATACACGGTGAGAATAGGTATAAGCGGTTGAGTTTTGGAAAGTTTTTGAAGATATAGGAAATTTAGAAAGCAACAGAGCTTTGGTACTGATTTAGAGGGTAAAGAGCCTGATGGAGGAAAAGGGAAAGGGTAAAATGAGTGACTGCAACGAGGAGGTGCAAGCCAACAAGGCTTCTTTACGGGAGCAAAAATTTAGTAGTAATCGTTGAGCTCGCGAGATTTAGTACAGACGAGAGGAGTCGCAAAGGTAGGAAGACAATAAGGCCGCAAGGAGTGATGTTATGTTTTTCAAAGGGAAAACTCATTCCTCGTAGGCTTATAAAAAATGTTAGCACGTTGCTTTGCTTGCTCGAGAAATTTATAAGGGGCTATCACACCCTACGACGACTCACTTCATTTCTATTATCCGGCAGAAATGAAGAGACAAAACCTACAACGAGCTCAACGGTAATATCCTCTTGTTCTCTCTCACGCTCCTCATCTCGTATCTACTGGAGAATACACATGCAATGCGGCGCGAGCCGCAGTCGCACACCCTCATAAAAGTGAGGTTGCCTTATGGGGAAAAAGACCCGACTCACGACAACTATCACTGTCAGATCTGTCCTGGCTTAATGAACGGCTCGGATTGACTAGAAATTACTATACTTTTTGCAACGAAATTTACATCTATGGCTAGCGTGCGGGAAACAGCCAGAGGGGACCCTGCTGGCCCCGGACGGCACGAGGGGTCAGGCTCTAAACGACGGAGACAAGTCCCTCTACACCCTCACGTGCGGGTGTACATACTCTTGGGAGGTATTGCTATTCAAATTAAGCAAGGATCTCTCCAGGAATTTGGAAGAAAAGTGAGGCTCCACACCCAACACGAGTAGAACATCCCTCAAAACAAAACCAAGTGAAAGCCCACTAACAAATCCAGTGCCCATCACAGCTTCTGTTGATGAGGAAGATAGATATAGCCTCAATGATGAGAAGTCAGACTTCAAACTCAGCAGGTTCCACACGAGAGTGGAGGTTGCACTTTCATAAAGACTTATATTCATTTGATTCAAGTAGAGTCGAGTGTACTGAAACTTAGTCGAGGATCTTTGTTTCAGTTTGTCCCAAATACATTGCTACACTTGATCATGGGACATGGTGGTAGTAGACATCCCTCCAGCGCATAGAATGCTTTTTTCTCGAACTCTGGTGAACCAAGCTTTGGAAATATTTCAACTTTGATATGTCCTATGCCACTATTCCTCAGTATGCAACCGAACTAGAATACTCTGCATCAAAGAATCACACATGACATATGGTTAGCGGGCCCAGAAGAAAGGCCGGATAACATCCGGACGTACTCAACGCATTCCGATTCGAATTCTTTCTATTTGTTGCACAGCGATGAAGAAATTTGAGGAATCAGTTAGGAGAATTTGAAACAAACTCAGAACCACCACTGTCATCCCTGAGTCTCTTCTATGTGATGATGGGCACTCCAAGTCATCAGACGCGAGCAATCACGACTTGAGGAGAGAGGTTTGCATTACTCTGGAGATACTCGAAAGCACAACCTTATACGTCAAGAAAATTCGTCCATATACCAAACACAGCATAGTAACCTCGAGAGACCTTTTTCGAGAACAGAGGCATTATAAGACGTGCATATTGCAAACCTTTTTGGAAATCGTAGGAGCTTTAATTTCTCACCATTAATTCCTTTAAGGATTTCACCATCTCAATAACCTCTCACCTCAGCCAAATGAAACCTTTAATTTGTATCCATAGTGTACCAAAACTCCGAGATGTCGATAAACTTGTTATGAAAGGATATGATGACCATACGGCCCAAATATGCCTCGATCTCGTTTGTTTGAACTAGCTTAACATTTTTCCACTCCACCAAGACTTGAGAGACTACTAGAATTGCAAGATTGTTCAAGAGGCTTGGCACATGTAGAGAAAAAGGAGGAGAATCTCTCATGACAACGCTGAGCACTTTTGGTTACGCAGCTTAAACAAAGAAAATACAAAATCTTGACCAAACAATAGTAATCAAAGATAAGGCAGCCTGGACATAGGATTTGTTTTGATTTTAGAAACACAACATGCACACCCTTGGGATAGAAATGACATTCAACTACTCAAGACCATGCTATACAAATGATAGGTGCTTCTAATCATGTGTCTTTACAAAATGATGTTTTAGGATATCACCAAATAATTCCTTTCACAAAGAGAAATAGCTCAGCAATTTTTCAAGTATGTCGGGAAAGTGAGTCTTTCATCTACAAGCCCAAAATTGGCAAAACCACCAGACATCAGCTCCTAGTAACGCATGACTTTTAGACTCTAAATTTCTACATTTCTGTCTGACATGATGATCGTCTATCTCCATGACAAAGGATATACCGCATTATTTGGAAAAAGATGTACAACAAGAAGAAACAGAGATCAAAGGCATACAGAAGTGTAAAGACAGAAGCTACGGTTGTTTAGGAGATTCTTACGATGAATCCTTATCAATATGCTCAGTGAAAGAAAATTTTTCCAAAGCTTTTCTTTTTAGAGGCGAGTCGTGACCAAGAGTGTGCAGATCGACCCTGAAGACAAAAGATGCCCAAGAGCCACCATTTTTCAGGAGTTCTAGTCCCACATATTTTTTCAATCATTGTATATATCATTGTTTAGAGAAATAAAACAGAAAACTTAAAAACACAGGTAAGTATAAAAGCACGTTGAAATAGGAAAGAAAGCCTTCATGTTCAAAATAGTCATTCTAAAAAGCGTCAAGTCTAAAATGCTCACATTAGGTGCTCAAAAATGTTTTCGTTCAGCTTTCTGCAGCCTAATCATAACAGACACATTTAAATTTCATTTGCTGATAATTTAGGTGAGAGGAGAGGTAGTCACATTGTGTAAGCTTAACCCACGCAAAGAAAATAGATTAGGAAAAGATACTAGTTCCACATACTCAAAACACAAACCAAAGAGGATGAAGCGGCGGATAAAAAACAAACTATGTATCCTAGCCCTAATTTTCTAAATTTCATTTCTGTAAGAAATAATATTTGTGTGCGGCTTGTCTGCTCAGTGCCACAAGTACATGACAAATCTAGATCGTCTGACTTCGGCCATGCTTTCAATTTCACATGTTTTTAGAATTAGAGAACAAATCTGTCATAACCTCCTTACATCCTTAAAGCAATTGATCAGTAGCTATGCGTGTAAGAGAAACAAAGGAGTTTTCATCGGCTTTAATACGAACCTCCTCGCGGATACCAGTGCAAGGACCAGATAGTTAGTCATTTTTCAAAAATATTATGTCAAAGTGCTGCTAGTCCAAATGCACTCGAAAAGACAAATGTTAGGAAATGTAGCGAGGTAGGTACAGAAATGGACTCGATGCTAATCCTCTTGTCAATTTTTTCAGGAACAGCATCAAGGAAGAAAAGAAACTTGCACCAATGGATGAAAGGCAACCGAGGTCTTTCAGAGAACATAGATCTCGAAACCTACGGACACCTCCTAAAAAGACACCGCCCTCCAAATGGAGCCAACTTGTTAGTCACCACTTCAATTATCACCGGGTGATGACTAACTAGTTTTATAGCCAGTTTTCTAGAAGCATTACCACGTCTCCAATCTGCTTAACTCATCTAGAAAGCGCCTCACATTTTTTGTCCTCCACCTCGGGTTGACCTCATGACGAGAGAGAAACCAAGTTGTCAAGTCCATATCTAGTTTCGAGTCACATAATCTCGTCCATGAGCTATCATAAGATCAATTCATCTCGTTGTCATTTACTCCTCATCTATGCAGGTCGTTTCGGTAACCAGCGGTAGTGAGGAAAATTCATCTCGCTCCCATCTGGTCATATGTCATCTTAAGATCTAGTCATACCATAAAGAAAATACTCAAAATTTGTCGAAAGATCTCCACTAATTTAGGTAGTGGCACTTTAGGAATCGCCTTCCTGAAAACGGCACTTCTGAGCCAAAATATCTTTGTTCAATACCAAACCAACCCAAAACTAGTGCTTAACTGCCAAAAACAAAAGCTCAATGCTACCCATAGGTCACGCCACTTGAAAGGTCTTGATGTCGTAGTCATTGTTTAAAAATCGCGTATATTATGTTGATCTATAGTGTTTCATTGTTCATCTGTCGCGCGTGATAGTGTCAAGCCCTCACAGGGAGGAACATTATCAATCTAAACACGACTACGATGTGCAAGCCATCTGTTGTCTTGCGCCTAGGATAAGAATGCTAGTAAGAAATAAAACTCAATAAAACCTCTACAAACACATTCAATAAAGGTTAGTAAGTAATGATCAAAAGCAAAGAAAGTACTCTACAAATACAAGCTCGTGGCATCTAGCTTTCAAGGTGTCACAGATGGGTATTCGACAACAATAGGATACATATCTGGAACACGCCTCTCATAGCATAATGACTACCCTTATGCTTATAGCCCATAGGCTGTGCTACGAGGATATGTATTACAAGGAGAGTACACTGTTTAAAAAAAGGGGATGAAATGGCATGACTATGTTAACTCTCCTCAAACAATGAGCATGGTTTAGTGGCTCAGATCACCTATCTCCAAACATGAGAAGAGTGGTTGGGTCACCGTTGTAAACCTCCTCGCATAGATAACGAGATGGTTTTGAACATATGCATGACCTCCTTTAAATAAAGCTGAGACGGGTTAGGAACATGATGAAAGACCTCCTCAATTTTTGAAAGTAGAGGGTTAGGAAGCAGAGGTATGGCTCTATCTCAAAGAGCACAAGGCTAATAGTGTTTATAAATGGCCTAAAAACTTGTTTACAATCATTTCCTCCAGAAAAGGATGAAACAGCTTGATACAACACATGAGTGTTTCAAGTAGTGTTTGAAAGAGTTCTTGCTAAAGGACGGGATGTAAATCTGAGGCAGGAAGTAATTGAAGGTTAATGAGTTGAGGTCTGGTTTTTAAACATATTCCAAGTAGTGATATTAAGGTATTTCAAGAAGCGTTGTTTCTCTTCTGTCCATAAAGGTCTTGTTCAAGAGGGTAACTACGAGGCTAGAGTGCCCAAAACTTAGAACAATTCCCATCAAAAATGACAAGAAGGTAGATCTGAAATCCATACTTTCATAAAAGACCTTTTGAAAGCCATGAATACACACAGATGATAAGTTTGAGGCAGACCACAACTTAATGATTCAAGTTCTGAAGACACCATTCAAAGAAATGAAACCTACCACACGCGATGGTACCAGGACAACTACTATGTACATAAGAAACAAACCATGTTGTTTATATATGATTGCATTAAGTTTCTTTAAAAATCCTTCTCCTTGAAAAAAAGATATAATTCAAGCCTCTGGTGATGACACAGCTAGCAGTTTGCCCATGAGTCATGTAAGCAAAATTTCAATATAAGGTTCCTTTGAGTTTAGCGTAAATCTTGGATATGGTTCTCGAGGCAATGATCCTTTTGAAAGGCACAAAATGGACAAATGGTAACGAGATGGTTATTTCCTTAATAAAAAAGGCAAGGCAGAGAGCTATTGTTTCTTAAGGAGACCTTACTTCGAAAGCAAAGCTCGTGCATATGGGTGTTTTCGAGGAAGCACATAGCACTGTGTCTAAGCCTTGTGCAAGATGGGTCTTCTTAGGTATTTTAGAGAGAAAAGGGTGATATATTACCTCGAGGTAAGGTGAGTTGTATTTTTATATGAAAACTTTTTTCAAAGGAATTCAAACTCATTTACAAATACAAAGGTTTTATCATTTAGCTATAAAGGTGGAGGAGACTGTTAAAAGGTCCCATGATATTTTCAAATACTCACATAATTTATTAGCTATCTACTTTAAAGAAGCAAATTGATTTTCGAGTATTTTGATCAAAGTTTCAAAGTCACGATGACCAGAGGTGTGTGGTAACAATCAGAGCGCCTTGGGATGAAGAGTTTAATTTATAGCCAGGCGCATGAACAGAAAGGTTATTCATCGGTGTTCAAAATATTCGATAGCTTCTATTCGTAAGTATAAGCTCTTGCTAAAACGTTTACACTGGGTTTGTATATCCTGTATGTTCGGTGACCAACTAAACGTAATACTTGTACTTTGTCTAATTTTGATAACAGTTTTCATCAGAAGATTGAAGACGACTTGACAAAAATGAAGAACACCTTGTAAATGTTCTATGTTGAAGGAATATGGTACGAATAGGTTTCAATCAATTTAAGGTGGTCGAATAAAGTTATGCATGTTCTGTCCGCTAAATCGCCAGTTGTTGTCAAAAGTCAAAGATCGTAATAAAGAATAGATAGTTGCGTTTGTCACTTTAGTATTCTAATTTCCTTCTCAAAACAATGATAATAAAGGAGCAAGGTTTTGAAGGAAAGGTTTATAGTTAAATAAAGGGGAGACTTTTCAAACAAAACCAAACATGTCGTGTTTAAGTCTTTGTTTCAAACATGATTGGGGAAGGATAGTGGTTTTTCAAAATTGAAATGAATCTCTTTGGTCGCGGATATTAAAATGATAAAGAAAGTAGCAGATATTTATTAAATACTCAATATTTCGACGATATAAAATATCTAAGACTCTAATAATTGTTGTTAAATAAAGATAAAAAGAAATGGTTTGAGGTTCTCAACCATGATCGTGGCATTCATTATATTTTTTGTACTAAACTTATAGTATTAATATATAATACTAAAGGTACATTGCATGATAAATTAAAATCTTTAGAATTAAAAAGAAATAAGAACGAAGTATTAGCAACTTGTTTAGTTTGCGTAGTATGGCAAAGAACAAGTAAAATGGTAGTGTTATGAGGATTTTAAAAGCAAAACATTAAGAAACACTTTTTCAAAAATAAATCACGCGTACCTTTGATATTTTTCCAAGTACAAATGACAGCGTTTTGTTTTCATTTGAGAAATATTTGTTTGTTAAAAGATCAAAGATGCATAGTAAATTATACAGAGGACGATGGTGTAGTTAAAACTATTTAAAGACCATTTGAAACAAATTTTCGCTTTGTCATTTAGCAAAGAGTATCCAAAAAGTATCGCTTCCTATGAAGACAATGTATGCCCCTGTTAAAAGTTATGAAACCTTTAAATCGAGAAGAATGCTCATCCTTCCGGGCTTCTTTTAAATTTCGTTGATGTTTGAATTTTTTTTCAGCGTGTTAAAGAGTGTACTTATTCTTGACATATATGCTTTGAGATTCCATGAAACATGTTCAACAAGTATTTTGATTTCAATTTTTCCAGATCCATTTCAGCTACTAAAATCGTAAGGCCGAGAAATGTTTATGAACATGACTCATATCAACATAAACTTTTTCTGCTGTATATCTGGATGCGTTCATCCATTCTTCTTTCATATTCCATGACTAGCTATGCTCTCAATGAAGATAATCATTATTTTTATGCAGTGTCTGCCACCATGTACCCTCATTTAGGACTCAATTACAACTTCCTTTTACCTCCATAGAAGTATTGAAAATGGTTTTCCATCGTTTGGAGGAGACCCTCCTCTCAGTCAGCCCAACTTGTCTTTTTCCATCATCTCTTCTATCAATACCTGTCTTCATCAACTTGATAAGAAGGAACCTTCTGGGATGTTTTCATTTCATATCTCATTCTCACATCGTTTTTTCATCCTGCTTAATTCTTCAACTTCCACTTAGCATCTTTCTCCTTCTTCTTAGTAAGCTCATTCCCAGAAGTTGTACCCCATGATTGGTCAAGAAGAAGAGTATAATGGTAATAAAACATATGAGGAAGAAAATGTTAAATGATGTAAGAAAACATACAGGAAGTGTGACATTGATGAAGTTAAAGGAATACCATGAAGAAAAGAAAAACAATGAAGAGGAAATGATGAAGAAATAAAACAGTTTTGATGAGAACAGTACCAAAAGAGGAGATATTCGTAGTTCTCATAGGCCAAATATGATGAGGATGAAGCTAATGTGCCTTGAGGACAGAAATATACAAAAAGTCTTCAGCGAGCAAGACAAAGACATACATACTGAAAAGACACATGTGATAACCAAAGAACTAATGAATAATGTGAAAACAGTGGCAAGGATGATGATGATAGGCAAAGACAAACACAGCCACCAGGTCATTTGCAAAGAAGCCATGTTTATCTCCAAAGGTGACAAAGTCTTAACATCAAGAAAGAGAGCAGTTTCAAATCAGAATTCAATGTTAATAGTATTCTCCAAGAAAGGGTGCCTTAAGAACTATTGTTTAATTAATGGAGAGTGAAGACTCACATGCTACCCAAAGTAAGGGGAAGGAGAAGGAAGAAAAGCAACCATGAGAGAGAGAGGGGATCATGACACTTAGATAAACAATGATGTATAGCCATAATGAGGCTATAATCCTAGAAAGTCTCTTGATTAATAGAGCAGAAACAAATTCATGATCTAAGGGCGTATCCAGAGAGGTTTAAAACCTCATTCATCTTTTCTACAAACAAAATGGTTAGTATGAGTGTCTAATAGTAGAAAATATGACACACGAATATCATATCAAAAAGAGGCTCTGCATGCAATTAAGCTAGAAGAACTCAAGTTCAATTATAGCAAAGATGAAGACTGTGTACCAAGAAGAAAGAGCATGACAGACCATGGGACTTAAGAGCCTTAGAGAAACAAAGCAGAAGAGGCCTTTTTCCACATTTTCTTCTCTCACTATTTTTATTCACCTCCAAGAGATAGAAAACAGAGAAGGATACCAGGGCAGAATTACCACTTTGGAGAAGTGTTGAAAGCCTAACAGAGATTTGGACCTCAAAAAAGAATGACCAGTACCTGCATGAAGCGACCATTTCAACATGGAAACGAAGGCCACACAGAAAAGCTCTATGAGGCTCAAAAGAAAATTTACAATTGCAATGAAGAAAATATAATTGGTTATTTCACCAACTTTCCGCTCATCATGTTTGAAAACTAGAAGCTGGCGTGTTTCGGCAAATTAAAAATTCAACAAGTTTTGGTTTTCGACATTTTTGCTTTTTACTAAAATCATAGTATTTCGCCGTTTTGTTGAGATATCCTCTTTAAAGGATGAAATGAATATTAATCATACTTGTAGCATTTTACCATGAATTTTCAAATCAATTGAATATGATTTGTCCTCGAAAATGGTGTAGCCAGCCACTTTTTAACATCACCTGTATGTCAACAAAAGTCTATTTTTCCGGTTTTTCCAATTATGTGTCGGGATTAATAGGTATTTCATTTTATCATTTTTAGAAAAAGAATTTAAGAAATTACACATCTAGATATCACCCCAGCTACCAGTTCTCGTTTCGACATCGAAGGTCTCCAAAAGTTTCCTACAAGATGTGGTTTTTCTACTAATATTTTTCTGCTATTTTTAAGAAAATGCATCAAGTGGCTTTTCTAATGAGCTTAGCCTTTTTGTCATATGTTATTAGGAAACGGCTGAATATAATTTCCTCTTTTTAGCATTTTAAGATATTTTTATGTATATTTTTGTGTTCTACGGTAAAGCTCAAGGACAAAATCGTATTTTTGAGTGGCCAATGAGTTTGCAGCCGTATTTTCAGAGTTTCCTCATCTTGGCCTACATATTCCAAGACAATTCATTGTAAATACAAAGGAACTTTCTGATATAGAGAAATATATGGTTACATGTTGGAAAATACTGTTTCAATACATCGTATTTGGTTTTGAATGTTTTTGATGATGCAGTGCAATGTCATGATTCTTTTTGACTTATAAAATGGCATAGTGTCCCTTGTTATGTTTAGTTTTCATTCATATTTCATGCTCTTTGCTTATAAGAATAGAGAATAGATTTGAAACATGCCCTTGAGGCACCTCGTATTTTATTTCTTTAGTTTATGTTTTCTTTTCCTTTCAGTCATATCAAAGAACTTCATTACTTTATGACAATCGAAGAAATTGTTTGCTTGTTTTCATTTATGGTTTTATGTTTACATATATGATCTACTAAACATGCCCCTGCTTTACTTGTTAGTTGTAGCTAGCTCCACCTTAAACCTTTCTTTAATTGTTTGATTGTCTTAGTTGAACCAAGTGATAGTCTTGTACTAATCTTTCCCGGTTTCCAAACTACGTAATCCTTACCTTATGCCCGATAGCTTGGTATTTGGTGCCTAGTAACTTCTCATAGTGCTTTGAGTTATTTGTTTGTCTTAATTATTTCAAAGTATGATATGTTAGAAAACTTAAATTTACAGAGAGTCACATATTTTCATGGCTACTTGAATGCTTATTTTTGCTACATTTATCACTATAGTTACATTTATCATGATTAATCACATAATTCACCATGCTTATGAAGCTATCTATTGAACTATTTGATATGTTTGGAGTTTTCTTGTTTTTCTGCCATAAAATTATGTCCATCCACCTTGCTTACTGCAGTAACATAAATATTTACCTTCTCTATCAACGTCTTCAACATACTCTTGTATCACCATTTGAAGCTGATTCTTGACTCACAGTGCTCAAAGACCCAATAATATTTTTATTCACTATTCTTTGACCGTTCATCCTTAAACAAACCTAAAAAAAAAAAAAAAAAAAAAAAAAAAAAAAAAGAAAAACCAAAAACCTATCATAACTAGCTTAAAATCAGAAAACATAAGAAGCAAAACACATAGATATCCTTACATAAATAGAGATAGCCCTCTCTAGTTCAGGGGTGGGGCTGGCTAGGTACTTAGATCCAAATATTGGTTTTGTTGTTACCTTATCACTATTGCTTTCAAATCAGCCAATCACGGACCTTGAATACCTGGGGTAGGGTTAGCATTTGTGAAAGGTGGCTGGCACTGAGTTGTTTTTTAGGGTGTCGCTGAATAATGGCCTTGGGTCATTTGTAGGCCTAATTTCTTCAGCCCCACTTACAGCATATGTCAGAATGTTACCATGTGCTCATCCCAAGGAGGCATATGAATGTTATTTCTCCTTCGTTTGTTTTTCTTAGAGCATGCTGTTGTGTGTCTTCCTTTAGACACCCACTACTTGCTCATGTTTCTCCCATGTTGATTGCCGCCACATGATTTGTTTTTAAATTGATCCCTTGCTATGTCTCTCCTTCCATGGTCTTCTCAAGCCAGCATTTTTTCTTCCATTGAAATTAGTTTTACATCACGTCATTGGCTTGCTGAAGCTTTCTGCTCGCTATATTGTTCATCTCCTCTTTTGTAGGTAAGAGGGGTTTTTCATGGGCAATGCACCAGATGTTTTTTTGGGCTGCAGTTACCAAGAATGGCTGAGTCATTTGTAGGTTTGTTTATCCCTATCTTCTTCCATCCCATGTTGGGAAAATACCGAGAGGGGGGTGGGAACTGTGTATTTAGGACTTACTCACTTTTACTTTTTCGCCCTTTCAAACCCATACACTACTGTCGAATCCAACGCGTGTACATGTATGGATATCTCATAAAATCTCATAGCAGATACATGTATATTTTATTATGCCATTAATTTCTTTACTTAGATCTACAACATTCATTCTTTTATTACTTAGTAAGAAAAAGGCAGAATAAAAATAAACCATCACACATACACTGTTGAATAAATACTCAGATTTACATGAAACCAAATGGGAGAAAAACTACCACCGTCAGTTATCTCACTAACATTATTATATGTAACAAACATGTTAAACTATAACGTTAATTACAATAGCACTTGTGCATCTACCTAAGGCTACAAATTTTCTTCTCATTTACCAACCTCTAGAAGGGAGCTACAACCTCTGCCTGCCATTAAACTTACCCCTGGAAGGAGCTATAACCCTCAGGGGGGTCACAACCCCCGCACTACACACAGACCATTTTCGTTTATCAATTTTCTATACCGGATCCATTAGTTTGAACAGATCACAACTGTGTGCTACTTTTCATCCTATTTTTTTTTAGACTGACCCACCCACATATTTAAGCTCAATCATACATCAAACTAAACTATACCCTTACTGTTCATTCATCAATCATCAACTAATCAATCAACAACTTGATATTTTTCAACATAGTTAGAACATAATCATATTCAGAAAACCTGCATTTATATGAATACACTACAGACAGATAGTAGTAACACAAGAATGTACTTATACATTTCCATACCAACATACTTTAAAACCCTTGCTTACTAAGTGCACTTTCATATGTATATAAATCGTGTATACACCGCACACATGTAATTCACTTACAACCCATACATGCGCTTTTTTTTTCATCCAACCTGTATATACGTGTTTATTCTCATATAAACTTATGACAGATTTTAGAAATTTCAAGGCTACACTGCATTAAGATGTATAGCTTAGATTACTCATTTCTGTAAATATTTTTCTCACTTTATCTAAACATTTTTACAACAGACTCAGAAGACATAAAATACATTTCAGATCTAGAGATCTTTCTTCATTATTTTTCATCAATAGTATTATGAACTAAATTTACTATTCAATCACATTTGTTCCATATGGAGAGCATTTTCAAAGAGAAGTATTTGACAAAAGACAGACCTCATTCACATTTGCACAATGTTTTTCTTTTTCCTTATATAGTATTTATCTTCACAATACCATGACAAACCACAACTTCTAATGGTATTCCTGACAGGATCAACAGATATCCATACCAATAATGGTCAATATCACACAAGAACTCGGTTCTACATTTCAGAGTTTAATTGATCATATTGTGCGATCGCGCGAATTTTCCGTATACGCGCTTTTTCTCGTTATCAAAACCTGTATGCTTCAGAATATACATTTCATCATTGTTTGCACATACCTAAGATTACTTTTCTCTCGCATTTCCTTCAGGCTACTTAGAGAACATTAGATTTACATCATTAATAAACTCATCAAGAATCAAGAACAACTTTCATCAAGTAGGTTTCCATCATTTCATCAAGTGGTTGCCATCAAGGACACCGACTTCCATCATATTACATAATAATCTCCTTCGACCATGAAAACCATGGTGTTTTGATCACATGTTGATAATCTACATAATGATATTATCTCCTCATTAAAATGACCATGTTACCTCTCGACATCAAGGGCAGATCAAAAACCAACATGTCATTTCATGTAGCAGAGTGTTGTAGCTATGATGTTCAATTTGCTACCAGTGCCTCCTAGTTCATGTCATTGTTCGAACATACTATATGAATCTACGACTCATACTTAATATCAAAGATCCAACCATGTGTGACTCAAGACCCAACCAAAGAGAGTTTACAGCTTCCGACTTAACTACCCAACCAAGCGACCATACATTTTGACCAACTACTCAACCAAGTGGTTTACAAATTTATGTCCTCGACGACCGAATATTACACTACATCATAGGTCTTATCATGACCTTTTCATAAGATTACAAATATGACTTTTATGATCATTACCAAAAGATTCTGTGTTATACTAACAGACTATAGTTCAAATAATAGCTACTGCCTCTCGAAACTGTATCTACACATCTCGCTCTATATGACAAAGGTTCCTCCTTAGCTAGTAACCCCATTTCTAATGAAAAGTCATCACTGAATAATCTCTCGTATGATCTCATTCGTATACCGAATTGTAAGACCTATCTCATTCATGTGTGAAAGCAAGGAATACTTTTCAAAGAAAAGAAAAGGTCATCCATAAACCTACCATGATAAATCATGTATCAGCCATCATCATTTGGATAAGAATGAAGTGACATAGCCACAATAATACGAACCACATAGTCGACTTTATTACCTCTTGAATTGTGATCCCTGTTTCCTGGGGCTTGTTGTTAGTTTGGGACTTCTTATCAGTAACGTACACACGTTCATTTCATCGTAATTGCGTGTAGTATACATGACTTCATTTACTAAACTCACAGAAAATGAAATACTGAAAATTTCACACTCCTTATTATCTCGGGGAATGAAAATTACCTATACTGCTTTTCATAATATATGCACTGTCAAACAATTACAATTTAAATGCTAAATCAACCATGAGAATCATCACACATTTTCCTGATGATACATTAATTCTCTATAATGTATCTCACATTGCCCTTACAACACAGAGAAGCAGCTTTTAGAAGTGGATGAGTGTGAGGTCATTATCTCACGTTTTCCTACCGCCTTCTTTCCAGCCTTGCTTCGGAAATTTCTATTGTGTGTCGAAGTTCTCCAATTCTCTTATTCATTCATCTCGTATTCTTTTTCTTTATGTCCACACTTGCTATGTACATAGTATCTTACAGACCGTAGCAATATGAAGACTATAAATATTGTTTTTATTCTTCCTATTGGGTAATCAAATATTTTATGACCATACTTGCCGATGAAAATAACATCCCTTGAAATAAACCAGAAAATTTTTCTTGCAGTAGGAATTGTTGTTTGTGACTCAAAATCTATTTCCGCAATTTGTCGTAACATGCCCATAATTATGAAATTTAAAGAATTCAACACATGAATGATTTTTGAGTAAGGTTTTATGATTTTTTGCCAGACTTATTGTTTCTTTCAATTTTTCAGTTTTGTATCGATATCCTTTTGAATCTTTAGTACCTTCCTTGTGAACTAGATCTTCCTTCTCTGTCAGCTTATTAAACCAAGACCAAGTTTAATAGCAGAGACCTTGATTACTAAGAATATTGTTCTTAATTTTGGGCATTATCTTTTGAAACCTCTAAGAGTTTATCCTTTTCTAATTTACTCTTGAGAATGTTACCTCAACCTTCAATATTTGCAGCATTGCTTCATCATGCTTTCTTTCACCTTTTTCTTCTTCTATTTGATCATTCAATTTAAAATTTCTTCCTTCAACTAATTTTCAGTTTTGCTTCTTATAGTCATCATTTCTCTTATTTGATTTTTCTCCATCTTCTTTATGAGATGATTTCTACCAAGTCCTTCTTCAAATGATAGGGTTTCTTACTTTTTCTTATTTTATTTTTCCACTTTTTGGTAGAGAGATGATTTATGTGTTTAAGTCTTTCACTTATCAGTTATGTATAAACATTAAAATTTTGATATTTATCATTCATTAAGTATTTTTGTTCATTCATTCTAGAGATTACATTTTGTAGATAGATTTTCTCTTATGTGAAATTATTCCAATCATTTCTTTCATTGATCTTGAGATTTGTCAGACTTATACCGTTATTTTCTACCTATTCCAATTATCAATATGCACAAGAAGGTGAATCACAAGAACAATAATCAATAAGTATGTTTATTCTTTTATTTTTCGTCACATATGTTTTCCTAGTGTATCTCCTTTTGAGTAGCTCTTTCTTTTAAGTCTTTGTTAGTGAGTACCCTGTATCTTCAATAAAATCTTTCATCCCTTCATCATTATCTTCATTTAAATAATAACTCTTTTCTTTTTCAAATTGTTTTTATCATGATTTTTCTTCATATGACATTTAGTTAAGACACCAATTTCCCACAAGAAACACTTGAAGGGTAGTCACCTTTGAATCTTTCATACCTCATTGAATTTCACAAAATTTAAGTTTTTCTTCTTTCTATATAACTCGATTCCTTGACAACTTCTTTTTTCTCTTTTCACACGCCTTAAAAGTAGTTTCTTGATTTGAGAGACTTCCTTGTCTCACCATAAGTAGTTTAATACCATGGTAGTTGAACAATAGTAACAGTTTGTGATTTTGCCTTTATTCAATAGAAATACACTTTGACCTAAATTTCTGAAGCGTATTCAAGACTTTTTTTCTACCTTATAGTATTTTATGATGTTCTCAATGCAAAAACTCATCGACACAATATCTAGACGTGGCAAGAAATCATCATCAATACATCTCAAATTTTCATATCTTAATTAGAGTTTGAGTTTTTGACCACCTTGTATCTTTTCATTTAATGATTTTGTTCCATATTTATTTTGTTGAATTTATGAATAAGATCAATTTAGTAGGACTCGTCTTATTAATTAATAAGATATTAATGACTTTAAGTATTGATTTCATATTTATTCTTTCGCTGGTAACAAGAGAGGAATACTTTCCGACATCATAACTTCACTTACTGCTTGTTACCACACCAAGATTGCATATGATTTTGTTTGTATCTTCCAAGAATAACATATTATTTCTATTGAATAGATGGGCATTTTATAGGAATTACCTTCTAAGGATTTCCCTAATAAGATGATTCTTCAAGCAATCAAGCTTTCAAAAGGACCCTGCTCGATACCAATTGTTGGAAAATACCAGAGGGGGGGGGGGGTAACCGTGATTAGGACTTACCTAAACTTTTACTTTTTCATTTTCTAAAACCCATACACCATTTTTTGTCAAGCACCACGACATATCGACATTCTTCAAACTACAGACATGAAGGAGATCTTATTATGCTATTAATTCATTAATGATTCATAATATTCATTTATGATTAAAAGGCGTGCTAAAGAATAATGGTTAAACCACCACACATAATATCATACAAGAAATACCAGGATTTGCGGAACTCTGTTCAAGAAACCACCGCCAATACGTTCTCATTTCTTAACATTTATTATACAAAGAAAACAATTGTCATAACCATACTAGCCAGACTATACTGTAAAGACGCAGTACACCCACCAGTATAATAATAAACCTTCCTCATGCATTACTTTCTTCTCGAAGGAGCTATAACCCTACTCATGGTTTTCTAGCCTCACTTGAAGGGAGCTACAAACCTTCATCAGTTGCCATAACCCTCAAGACCACCATGGACCACGCGCCATCAATTTTCTACACTGATTCATAGCTTAATAGACTACAACTTGCGTTAATTTTTCATCCTATTAGATCGGACCCACCACACATTTAAGCTCCTACATCAACCCCCCCCCCCCCTAAACTTATACCTTTATCAATTCATTCAATGAATCACTAACCAATTCATCAACAACTTGATATTTTCTCAACATAGTCGTGAACATAGTCATTATCTTAAACCTACTAGGCGAATAATTGCGATAGATAGTGGAATACAAGAGAACAGATCAGCATTTCATACCATATACTAACAAACCTTGAAGCATACGCGTTTTCTACATCTATCTGTGATATACGCGCTTTTCATGTATATAAACCCCGTATACATCTTCGGGCATATATTACATAAATTAATTTCACAACCATATGCTTTTTCTTTTCATCCAACCCGCTTATTATCAACATCACATAAACTCACAGAAGATTCTATTTTAGTCAGCATAATTCAGTAATAAATGCATAACTCATATTTTACCTTTTCCATTTAGAAACATGTTCACTTATCTCAGATCTAAATATTTCACAAATGTATCTAGAAGATACATAAATACATTTCAGATCTAGAGATTCTTCTTCATCGCTTTTCATCGCATATGAACAAGATCTACTATTCAATTGTTACCTATCTCCATATGATATATCCAAAAGAAGTACCTATTAAAAACGAACTTTACTCACATTTTGTAACGATTTTTCTTCTTTATATAGATTTAGCCTTGTCAATACCATGAGCTAAAACCATGTACTTAATGCATATCTCTGGATGGGACTGTAATGATATTCATGCTTCAATACAATGGGTGAATACCATGATAGTAACCTTGCTTTATAATTAGAGTTTAATTGATCATAATGCCAATTGCACGATTACCATGTACATGTTTTCCCCATTAAACCCATGTTTTATGTAACATACACTTTTCATCATTGTTCGCAATACACCAAGATTATCTTGGGCATTTTATACACGAACATTAGATTTACATCATTAATTGTGTCATCACATCAAGAACAACTTGACCAAGTATTTCCATCATCTTCATCAAGTGGTTGCCAATATGACAACATCATATCATATTGCCAACACCTCACTGCAGTTACGAGAAGTAATGTTACTACGCCATCGGAGGCCCATGAATGATACTCCTTCGTCACGTTTGTAGAATTTTTATGAGCTAATAAGTGTGGTTTCGAGACGACCGTCATTAACGGTGTCATTTGCCAGGTTCCTCTTCGAGCTGTTTCAATACCCATTGAAATTGGGATTCGATATTGTTCATCTCCTCCCCTTGGTCAATGGGAGTTGTTTTTCTCCGGCAGCTCCATAAAATTTCCATCATCATATTTTTCACCCTCTCCTTTACAAGGTTGACCATACCATAAATGGAAGCAGGTTGAGCTTTTGTCTTATATGTCAGAAGAATTTCCTCGGTCATTTTTTAGTGGCCAATATCTTCCGCATTATGTCCATCTCACCGGTAGCACTGGCGGCAATACCACATGCTCGTTTGGAGTTTACGCAGAACACCTCTTTTTCGCCGCTTGATAATTTTAATTCGATGGGTTGTTGCCGTGGCCTTTAAGATTAACGCCTCTATTGCTTGCGCTATGGTGCGGCTTTTAAAGCAGCCTTTATAGTCACTGTATCATTGAGATACACACATTAAGAGAATTTAGTTGTGGTTTTGTTGTAAGCCACCGCTTCTTGCTTTGCTTCTTCCATTGCGATGTGAGGATTGTCTTCTTGTTGTTAAATTAAGATTTGGAATTATCGTAGTTCACATCGCATAGTCCCTTTATCATTGAGGCTTTATAGACCGGTGCCCTTATACGTTTAATCGAATGGTTTGATTTTCTCCTTGCATCTTGGCTATGCAAAGTAGAATTTTACGCCTTTGTAATTTTGAGACAAGGTGATGGGTATTTCTTGTTTGACGAGACATGTGATCTTCATTCCAATGGGGAGGAGGCTTACAGCATCGATGGTGGGGTTATATCAGAAGGAGCAGACTTGCTGTTGAACACTTCAATTCTCCTTCTCCGTGGATATGGCTAGAAAAGCACTGTTCAGCTGAAAGTCGTGTGTGAAATATCCTAGGTTGGTTGTACGTAGGTGTGTCACACTGATCCCTCCTATTTGGGATATGTTTCATGCTTTTTGTATGGTATTTCTCTTGCTTTACTTATTTTTCTTTTCTTTGCATCAACGTTATAGGAAAATCATGATCAAGGTCCATTACAGATGATATGGGGGAGGTTGGGGGGGATTTTGAGAGACACCTCATTGTTCTGTTTATTTCTCCTTTTTCCTTTTTCTTTTAATGAAAGAGTGTGTGTGACCATAAAGTATCAAAACAATTGGAGGTCCATTGTTTTCATGACTAGTGGGACCTCATATGGCTCTCGTGGGATATTGGAGGGTATTTACAGACGTTATTGATTGGTCATTTTTTTACTTTTTTTTACTTTACAGTGAGGTTAAGCCAAAATCGGGACATGATCACGTCCATCATTGCTCAGGACTCTGTGGCCTCATTATCAGAAGTGAAGTGATGGAATTTTTAAGAGATATTGTGAGGATGACACTCTTTATTTTCATTTTCCTTCGACATCGTGTCTTCGGTAGTAATCGACAGGACGAGTTTAATGCTTTCTCGTTGTTCAAAGGACTCCTAGGTGGCCCTGGCTTGGGATGAATTTCAGTAGATATTCTGGTTTCATTGCTTCCATTTATTTCTTTTATTTTCCTTCGCATCAGAGTACAGGTCATGTGCTGAGGTCCACTATTGTCGTCAGAACTTAGCAGGCCTCATGAGGGGCAAGAGTCTTTGTTTTTGTTTTTCTCTTTGTTTATTAGTTTTGGCTGGTGTGATATGATTTAGATTATTTTTGTTCGGTGGTTGGTAACCTTAGCAGCCTCAGCAATGTGGGATTTATAAGATCGTATTTTTCAGTTTGTGGATTCATAGCCATCGTCCATTTATTGACATCACATTTATTTTGTATGTCTCTGAATGTAGTGTGATCTTATCCTTCGTAAGTAAGAGGCAGTATGTGTGCTTATACCAGAGGTTTGACCTTCTTGATTTGATGGTGTTCACGGTGGTTCTTGTGGTAAGAGAGAACTTTGAATTCCCTTTTGAAGTGGGATAAGGCACCAAGATCTCAGTGTAATATGATTGTATCAAAGATTAACCATATATTTGGCACATTAATCTTGTGATTGTGAAACTGTGGGATGCTTCCCTAATAAACTCAATTATATTTTTTTTTTATGGCATACTACTACCTGGGGAGGAATGAAAGACTTAGTGGCACATGGAAAAAATTTCCTCAACTCTTGAAGGATGTATTTTTTAGTAAAAGGTCACGCGTGGCTTGCTCGCTTCTCCGGTGAATCATGATAACTCGAATGGATCACACAGAACTCTTACAGGTTATGGATCCTCATTCAAATTTCCTCACCTATCAAATTTCAACATGGTGACAGAGGCCCACCGTGGTGGTGATGGTGATGGAAAATTAGGTTTGATTCTGCAGAGAGCCCTAGAAACAAGGCTATCCAAGGAAGGAGAAGGTGAAAATACCTAACCTCGATATGGTGAGTAGCAGGACAATAAATCACAACATTGGGCCCATCAAGTCAAAATTGGGAATTTATGGCATAATCTTAAACTCTTAACAAGGATCTATTGAAGCAGCAAGTTTGTTACTATCCGCGTGTAATTACAACTTAACATAATATGTTTTAAGTTTCAGTTAAAAATCGTATAGTTAGATCTTTGGGTTGCAAAGTTCAAATTTACCTTACTTGCTGTGTACCTCTTTCCATCCTTCTGGGCCAGGCGTGCTCTGGCCTTAACTAGTCAGGCTGGCTTTGGTGTTGTTATTTTTGAAAATTAGAAAATAAAACAAGCATAGCAAAATGCATTAGCATAATAAATACAAGATAGAGTCCTATCTCATTGTTCGGGACGACCAAAGAAACGATTATTAGGACCATCAAGGCTTGTATCTTCACGTCGTAGGTGAAATTTCTTGATTTAGAAAGACATAACATTTGTTGTTATTTAAGCTAAGGATGTTTTCATTAATTAAGAATGCAGTTGGGGCTTAAAGACGGATCAGATACTATCTAATTTCAATCGGGGAAACCATGCTTAGCCAGGATCAGCCGGATGTTTTCAAGGACTCGGTACCAAAGATCCCTTTCAAGAAATCATGTCGTTTGGGGTCCTGGGAGAGGCGGTCTAGGCTAAAATTAGCACTTATAGAAGGAGCTAAGAGAGCGATCCTTTGGTTAACTTGACCAACACAGAACCACTAATGCCCACAATAGTAGGGGATGATAGATTGAGAGCTTTTCGTGATTCTTGTAAAGTGGAAGGCTTTAACAGGATTAATTCGTCTTCGTTAATTTTAACAAACTAGACCATCCTACTAGCTACATGGAGCAGTTCCTTCATGGCTAGCTTTCAGAGGAACTACGGACATTTAAGCCACAGCTTGAGGCAATAGGTCTGGGATTCCTTATATGTTCTAGGATGCGACGTGCATCATACCCATGTAGCCAACATTTTTTTCTTTCCTAGTTCAAGAGGATTAAGAAATCTTCTCAAATTTCATCATGATGATATACCATTGCAACTATTGGTTCTAACGAGGAATTCCTAGTAAGCACTTGTCATGAATCTATGTCAATATGTCTCGTTTCCTTGTACACATTTGGCCGTACGCCCATCGATTGAATGGTCTCGGGTGAAGGTCGACGCTCAATAGTGGTTCGATGCTTATCATATAGTTAATTAACTTTATTTTTTCAGAGAACAGGTTACATAACAAGGCTACGTTATCATGAACTTTATAGATCATTGATAGCACGGCTTTTTCGCTTGGGTTGTGTGTTTTTAATAATCATTTTATGATGTGTCTTGTGGAGAGGTCATATCAAGCAGTGCCTACGAAAGATAATGCAATATTGTTAGTTACCTACATTGAGTTCATACTTTTTATTTTACACTTGTGATCAATTATTGTGTTTGTCTGATCTCGCTTTAACAAGCTTCTTAGTTTGGAAGTTTGTTGCCTGTAGAGCCCCTCTTCAATGATATGCCTAATGGGGTATGGTTACAAATCAATAAAAATAGAAATAATACGGAAAATTTAGAATTGTTCAGTGTAGTGGTGGTGCCTTCAATCTTTTTCATTAAAGATGTAGCTTCATATTTGGTTCTCTCAAAAGGTAATGGATGTGGTTGTGCAAGCGTTTGGGTGAACCTTGTTGCTTGTTTGGCGATGGTTTTATGGCGCTATACTCTCGGTCTTTCGTGAGGGGAAAATACAGGTAAAGCAATATGACAAGAAGAGTAGAAATCTACGGCTGGGCTACCAGTCCTTCATTGTTCCTTGATAGCGCTCGTCAAGGGTTGCCTGTGTGTCGCAGTCTTCCTGCCTGGGAAAGCCCATCAAATTGTGCCTCTCACCACCGCAGATTATTCTTATTTTGCATTGATGGAATTCTATATTGAGCTAATTTCTTCCAACAGTGGTGATATTATGTATTTTTTTCTTGATTGTAGGTTTTTTGCGTATTCTGTCATTTATTGAAGCTATTGTTGTTGTGCTATAATGTAGTACCTTTGGGCTTTGCTATGTATATTTTCATCACAATATTTATGCCTCTTATTTTATCCAACATTGTCATTGTTTGTTGTATAACCTCTTTGGAGTTCATTTGTTTGGCTCTTGAATTTTTAATGGTACAGCATGTCCTCCAGACACTTTAAATGAGGCAATAGTAGGTATTCTATTAGTATTTTGATGTTTGAAGCCTTGTGGCTAATGCCCACTTTAATAGTAACGTGTTTCCAAACACTTGTCTCATCATGCCCCCTACACTGGTTAAAACAGAGAAGAGCAAAAGAAAAGAGAAGGTCCAGAAGAGGCGGAGGGTGATATTACTTAGTATGTAACCTTTATGTATGCTTATACATATAGGAGACTAGGTTATGCTAAAGAATCAAGAGGTTGTGTTCTATATGGTGGAACAATACAACTGATAAGGACATGAAAGGTCAGACCAGGAGGCAGTTGCAGAGATATAGCATTTACCCTAAGAATACTTAATAATAAAGATAGGAAATGAATACAAATATTCCACCATGGCGATAGTATAGAAGCCTGCCCCCACTAAAACTGTGGGTCAATGAGATACATGGTGCTATAAATGAAAGGTGTTTAGACCCCCGTATAAGACCAGATAGTATTAACCTCTGTCCGTGTTTGCACTACCTGTCCCCAATATTCAACATTTATCACCACGAACGATTATGGATGTCTATGACATCAACCCTAAAGGTTGCCTTATCTTCATTTCTCCACAAATTTGGTCTATTTAATCCTTACACCTACTTAGGTAAAATATTTGCTTACGAACCCACTGATAGGTGCTCCAGTTCACAATACCAAAAGTTGCCTTTCAATCCCCACGTCTTTCTCTCTATTTTCACCGTTCGTAGGTGTTTAATGCCCCTACTTCACCATTTTTCTCTGTCACTTTCCAAAGTATTTGGGGAAAAGAAATAAAGAAAGTCAAATTAAACCCTCAATCCTGGATGTCGTAGTTTTCTAGACTCGAACCTCATTGATTCTCACGGAGGACCATGAAAGAATTTTCACCCTTTCGGGCAGCCTAGCAGACCCATGTTGTTTCTAACGATATTTGAAGGCCAAGATGTATTCAGAAAGGTGCGACGTTCATACTACTGTATTTCCTCAACCACCCAGTTCTTGAGTTTATAGGTTGCCTTGAATCTTATGATGAGCGTAAAGAGTTATTCCTATCTACCTGTGGAAATAATATTTTTCATATACCCCCGAGCTCATAAACTCATATCTTCATGGCCAAAGAAGTCGTAGCTCACCTATCCCCTTTCATAGTACGCAACCTGCCCCGGAACCAAGCAGCGTAATTTCGCTATTTACTCGCTCAGCTGACTTTCGCCTTGATATCACTTGTCCACTTTTTGAGACTATGTTTATTAACTTGCTTTTTTTGTGTATATTATAGTCTTAAAGGATGTTGATATATCACAAGAATGCATATCTCTTTGTGGCTCATGCTGGTAAGCAACTTTTTGCTGTCCCTACCTTCCCCCGGCTTCAATGACCCAAACTTAGTCCCCAAGAGCCGCCTTTCCATCGGATCTTTCTTGTTTTGTTTGTTGTTATTTTACATTTTTCGTTATAAACCCATGTAAAACAAAGTTTGAGATTCAGGTCTTTAAGTTTTTCAAGAATGAATTTCAACCAGAACCATCTTGAGAATACCACGTTCATCGGCCACCCAACGGGAGTAGGTACATAAAGTTTTTAAATGAAGTCATGTCCATAAACCCTATAACATAATACATGACAATCCTCCACCCATAATCTTTCCTTATAGTAGAAGGACCACACAGCTTTGATGAGTGAAGATACATGTGGGATAGGTACTATATGATGATTACACTCGTATTAGGTTTATGGAGGAAGCACTCTTTGCTGCTTGGCAGTAATGGGAGCCCTTGAATTATGAATTCTTGCCCTTGAGCCATCTGAAGAAACCTAGAATACCAGATCTACTGTGGCTTGTGAAGAAAGGACATATTTTCAAGCTCTCATCCCTATTGGCTCCTTCACCATCACTCCGACACACCCTCCACAGGAATGTGGGCCACTAAGGGGATGGACCATTACAAGAAAATTTTTGACCTATGACCTTAAAGGGATCTCTCCAGTTGTGAAAGTAGAAATAAAGTTTATTGATTATGGCATGAGAGTCATGGCCCTATTGGAGTGGAGCATAAATTCTTGATACTCGCCTTTGATTCACAAATGGAGGCTTCAGTATTTAGTCAGAAGGAAGGAAGCAGCACTGCCCATAAGAACAAAGGCACAGCCAGATAGATACATTATAAGGGCACAGAGCGTCAATCTTTCTAACATGAAATGAAAATGGTGATCCTATCCCATAAGAAATACAGGACCTAATAACTAGAGATTATTTGGGAAGAGTTTTCAATAGGAATAATTTTTCCAAGCTATGGACTGTATTGATAGAAATAATAAGTGCCTCTATGATTACCTCACAGCATCATTTAATCTCGTAGGTCATTAATAATAGTTTAGTTACTAGAGTAGAGGTGGAGGAAGAAATAAGAATAAGAAAGTGAGACTAATCATGTAATTAATGTATGTACCACATCCGCCTATCATGAAATAGATATGGATAAATACTAGTTTGGTACTTTGTTACAAAGAAGTAAAGGGCACACTTAAAACTATGATTAGTTATCGAGCTATGACCGACTTTGGAATTTTTATCCAATGTCCTTGTTATAATAGATAAGCTGCTTGTATGAGTGTGTCAGAGATATGTTGAGAGATGAGGTGGTGAAGCTAAACTTTATCTCTAAGGAAGTTTTGAAGATAGGCACAACTTAGCATTGAAAATCATAAACAGAAAGAGTTATGTTAGGTGACAAACCAACACCGTGAAAACTATCATGAAAGAAGTTAAGGACAAAGGCAGATAAGGATGTCTAAGTGAAGCCATCCACGCATCTTTGAGGCAGTAGGAACTCGAGTTGAAGACAAGGATAAAAATACTGTGGCAGTAGCATGTTCAAACATATGAGTTAAATTGTATGGTGAGAAATATCTTCATGAACTACCTGTCAAAGAATGAGAAGGGAACACCAAATGACTGGAGATGTGGCTTAAGGAAAATTTGTCCATTTATACGGAAAACGTGATGTTGCATGCATGGTCTAACCTCCTAACAACCTGCACTACCTCATATATACTTAACGTATGCCTTGTCAGACGAATGTTTCGTATAATGAAGCTCAATAGGCTTGCTAGTAAGAATAGAGTAAAAGAAGTTCATTAGCGACAATGATAAGCAGAGGCCTTGTTGTGTCAAGCTGACAAATTAAAAGAGAGTAAATGGTATATGATAAGACCAAATATGATTTGACTACTTTACGACAAATGACGCTTGGAAGCCAAACATTCTGATGAACATTTAGGTTTAAAGCATTAAACACCATTTGATGACGACAAGAAAATTGTGTCTTTATTCAAACAAAGTTGAAGAAGGGCGGAGGAAGAAAGACAAAGGTGAGAACAATGAATGGCCATATGCAGGCTCATGCACCAATTGCTGGACCATGATGAATACCACCAAGTGGATCAAGGATCATTTTAGATATGGTCATGTGAGCGATTCTGTACGAGACCAGCATAACAAAGGTGTTGATTCATTAGATAGTTGTTGTGATGTTGAATGCTTGACTTGCGAGTGGGATCAGTAGAGGCAAAGTCCATCATGTCGATTCCTAAACAACCATATTTTTGGAGCATGTTTATGAACATAAGTTAATATAAATTATGAATCGTTAATGCATTCCTTGAGGAAACTGCCTAAAGGTGGTGTTACTAGTTGCCGCTTCATGGCGAGTTCACTCTCCTCTACCAAATCAAACAAAATTTATCCATCCGAAAGAGACTAGATGAAGGCGCTAACAGATATCCAAGTTTTAGTTTAAATTTTGTCAATGCTGCTCACCAGTGGAGAATGTATAAAAATGCAAGATTATTCCAACGCTGCCATCAACACCTTCGTCACTTACCTCTTCAAATAGTGAATAGACGCCCGATTATCATGACATCTAAGCGTTAGCTATCGTTAATTTCTTTCCATTCCAAGAATGACCAATTTCGTGTTTAGTAAAATAATTTACTTTGTATTTTTATATTGTAAAATCAGGAAATTTTATTTCAATCTTCTTCACTTTATTTTTCATTTTATTTGTTTATTTTGTTAACACCTTTTTTAAGGCTACTATGATGATGATGTCATTTTCCACCACCATTTTTTGTTTTTGATGAAGGTCTTCAAATCGCAAGTTATCCTCACGTGAATATTTTTTCTAAGAAATATCTATTCGTAGTACCTGTGCTTGATGCCATAAAGATGAAATTCGTTAACAAAACGTTCTATATTTTCATAGAACCATACGGGACCATTTTTGTAAATTTTGAGATACTTTCATAGTAATAAATATCTTTAAATAAAACCAGCTATTCGCTGTGAAGGATTCAATGAGATGAGCTAATATGTATTTTCTTCTGCAGAGTGTATTTAATATAAATGTCTATTGTATTCCCACTACTTTTCTTGTATCGTTGCACGTAGTTTATTTATTTAGATATGAATTTATCTTAATGGTACTATACGCGTTCATCCTCGCCACACTTTAAATATGACTTGAGTACGGTATTTCATGTTATGTTTGTATTTACCTTCTTCTAATGTTAGCAGATGATTTCATGTAGTATAATCTCACTTTACGCTAATATTTTCTCCATGTTTCAATTATGTTTCATACTCTGTCTATTTGTGTAATCACATTAGTTTCCATGTTCATCCCTCTCACATCGCTTGCTTTATGCCCATTTTGATTCTTTGCCAGAAGTCACATGTTTACTGCTGATGTAATTATTGTCCATTTTCTGTTTTGGATGAATGTGTCCTATATCAAAATAAACCCTTATTTCATAACAAGAGGTCCCCAGACACGAATGTAGTGCCCTTTAAAGCTCTCTTGTTTAAGATGTCCTAGCACTAGTATTCAACAACCTAAGGTTATTCTATGAGAGAAAATCCTCTCAGGAAAGAGGTAACCTTTAATAGCCTGGGTATTGCCCAGCAACAATCGAGCTGCGCTAAGATGCAAGTTCTTAATTGTGGCAAAGACCAAGACGTGACAAGAGTGCCCACTTCAAGTCTCACGCTATCATCGTTCAGAAGAAGATGTTTTACATCCTTTACGAAGGGGGTATCACACCCTATCACTCAATGCGACGAACACCGTACGTACAAGAATAAACAAACAAAAATGAAGCATAAAACCCATTACATGCAATTAGGTAGCATCAAACAAGAATATACAACTATAAACATAAAACACAGAACATCCTCCTCTAATGGGAACCATAACGTGCTTATTATTAATCAACAAAGAAAGATACAACTCAGCTCGAACTCGATCTTCTTCCCGGCCATGTTGATGAGAGTATGTTTCGTAGCTTCGTTGGGACAACGACAAGTTCTCTCTCTTTCAGCTTGTCCGATGATAATATCCTATAATTGATTCAACTTCCGTTTGTACCACATCATTACGTTTCAACCATTCATCTCTTCATCAATGGAAGATGTTCAGTATTTACAGAGGAGAGAGGAGAATGGATCCTCACACAGTGTATATATTTTTATCTGGGAGGTCTTCGGCAGAAAGAGCGAAGGAGGAAGCGCTTTGTTATTTAGTTGAAACCACCTTCGCGACTCATCTAAATTGTTGTTGTAATCGAAACTTGCTCTCTTTAAATGATAAGTAGACTACATGGTTCTTAAATCGGGATAGATGTCAATTGGAATGGATCATTGTTAATTCTTTCCTTATTAAGCGCGAGGACATAACGCTACTAGCAAGAAGTAGAAAACAGCAGTTTTAGGTTTTCAGCGAATGATCAACATACAATCGTTGTCCTCATGGCAAGGACAATGATGGCTTGGTAAGGCATGACACTACTTATTGATCACATAATGACTTCAATGAAGTAGATGGGGATTGTGGATGGTGACACCATCAGCAATATATGCCCTAAAGCATGAGGCAGTTCAAGAGAGAGAGGTGAAATTTTACAAGAACGTTCAACGAAATAATTTAAGATCGAAATGGTTTATAGCATAAAATGATACAACAACACATGACAAATATATGGGCACAACCATCCTAATGTAGCATGTTAACACCAAGATGTAAGGTATGGACATAGCTATCCATGACTTGGTAAATGGACCCAGCATATCGTAGCCATCCAACTAACAAGAGTCAAGAACCAATCATAATAATCCATAAATCACGTACCGATTTCACTGCAAAAATATAGGGTCTTTTGTTCCATCACGACCAACAAAGTACAAGTTGCTATGAATAAGTGAGTCAAGTCGAATACAAAAGAACATCACCTGATTACTAGCCACGATGCAAGTTGTTCACATACCTAGAGGAACCACCAATAATGATAATGTGACCAAGGTACTATAGGTGCAATAACCATTTTAGTGTGAAGGTGAGCTAGTATCAAAACCTGTTAGTAATCATCTCGAATGGTTGTCAACAGATGAAACCTTTGTACTGTTGGGAAGAACTTCTGCTATTGAGGTACGTATGGGATCTGAAGAAATTTAGTTAGAATTGCATCAATCGATAATGAGCTTCAAGTCAACAGGAAGTGACCTGATTTGTTGCACTATATATTTCCTACATCATGATGAGAGACAGGGAAAATAATGTTTGTGTATCAGACCAAGGAGAATTTAGGAAGTTTGAAAACTTATGAACAATTGAATATATTAAGGTAACGTATAAAGTGATTAAGTATTTGGACATTGCAAATTGTTGCGATGACCAGGCAAAGAGCATATGATAGGTCAAAATGATTACCCAAACTCATTTGAGAAAATAGAGAGTAGAGATGAGATGTCCCTAAATCGTATACTTAATGCGTAAAGTTATGTTCAAGAGCTACATATCATCATATGATTTACGATACTGTTCCATTTTTTCTCACCATTTCTGCAGTGAGTACCTTTATTTTTACACAATCTTGAAGAGAATACCATATGTTGATATAAGTCACTTTCCTGACGAACCATCCTAGTGCACATTTAATTATGCCCTATGGGAAGTGAGAAACCTAATACAATCATTGATGGTTCTATCACGATGTCATCAAAGAAGCCAACGAGTCCGATAAAGGGAAGAACCGCGCTTTTTCACAACATAGAGAGTTTAAAAGATAGTAAAAGAAATCTAATGGTCCCTTTTTCAGAATAGTCTTTAGATCCGAAAGGTAGAAACCATGCTGAGAAAAACCTCTAGTCACAGACAGTTAGGTATTCTTTGTGAAATAACTATCCCACCCCGAAAAATGGGAATGTATATGACAGATGTCGTCAGAGCACTTTAATGAGATCAAAACGACAAGGACCCGACAATATCTTTTCATGTTTAGAGAGAGTCAGAAAGTCGTAACCTGACTTTCCGGAGGAAGAGTGGTAGGTGTTGACAGCAATTGTCTCGGGTAATGGTGGAACCGTTCAACAGCAGTTAATGGGATCAAAGACCACTATCGCAATGTTCCTAGGGGAATGGTGAAGACAACCAAGGTGAAGGCATATGATCGTGCTACAAAGAAAAGAGCATGTTGTGGAGAAACCAAGGCTCATCTAGTGTACAGGTGCCGTATAAGATGGCACCGAAGAGGCAAACAGAGGCTTACCACATGTACTGAAATCAAGAAACTCGTCAATTCTGGCTTCATTTACAAGCTGAAACAAAGATAAACTATGCTTGAAACCGGTTTCATTTTTGTTAATGTTTGAATGGAAACAAAATATTCTGGAAAATGTACATGCCCCAAACAGCATGAGAGACTCAATCGGGGAGGCACATGCCCCAAGCTTCAACACCATGCACTTAGTAAAAGATGAGGGAGAAGGTTTGCCAGATCTACAGCCCCGAATCGATTTTACGAACTGACCGAAGACTCAAATTGAACAAGAATGTGTTTCATTATTTTAACGAGGTTATTAATAAAAGAACTATCCTTCAGACACCATGTTTATGAAGTTTGGCGATATTGGTACGCGTCATGAACCTTCCTACAACCTTATACTATTTTTTTACGAGTTTGATTATTGAAGACATGAGCTGTGTTCCAACAAACCTTGTTTCATTTTTACGAGTTAACACAAGGGGAAATTCAACTTTCCTACCGTATCCAATTACTTTCATGAGCCATACGCAGGGTGTTGTAACCATGCTCCAAATCGACCATCATAATGAACAATAGGTTGTCGCTTCAAGAGTTCCACCTGATGAAGGAAAATATCCTGAAGTCAGAAGTCGTGACCATTGCTCTCTAAAAGACTTGGACGTGACAACAACACTATCATCGAAAGAAGGTGCATCGTAGGTATAAATAGTTGTCCTTCAAGGCAGTAAGATGTTGGTAACGGGCGGATAAAACCAAGAAGTGATGATGAAGGTTGCTTCATTAGGACCAAAGAACTAAAGTTTATCAATGGTCACGACCGCCCTTCGCGAGGAAAATAGACTACACAGTATGAGGAGACAAGTTTCTCCCATGTATCGGGTGTAATCAACCCAAGAGTAGATTGAAATCCATGTAGCTCCGTAACAACCATCACGTCCATATGATGGTTTACTCTGTGCTATTGTGTAACCTTGAAGGACTTTAATGGTTGATTAGTTAGTTCTTCCTTTGTTAGAATGCTAATGAGCTTCATGAAGGTGCACATGACGTGCGAACCAAATCTTACACTAGCTTAGGTGATAGAACACCAACATACATGCTTATCCAGGCTGGAAGTAAGCAGGCGTATTTAGTTTATATTGTACTATTATTCCCAAAGGTACAATAAGATTTGAAGTATCTTTGCAAATCGATCAATCGTAAGGAATAATCAGTTGATGGAGGCCATCAAACTAATATTGTCTTCGGTGTGTTACCGAAGAAGAAGGAGCACCCTCCTATAACCTCCATCTTGAAGGTGAGTGAGTATTCCGGGACCTCCATCACTAGACGTGAGGAGAGCAGCTTGAGGATATAGGACAGAGAATTTTCCAGCCGTAGCGAACCAAGAAACATAGAAATCGAGGCGTAGGTCCACTTCAATTTGAAAATACCGGGGAAACAATTCATGGCGTCGATCCCACGTACCAAATTTGTTGTCGCAGAACGGACCGAACTTGAATTTCGGGGAGCGGGATTGGACCAAGGTCGACCACGCGGAATTGTAGGACTGTACCGGCGTATTCGAATTCTGAATTGGGGGAGAAGGATTGACCAAGGATGACCGTTGATCAATTGTAGGACTTAACTAGTGAAGACTAAAACAGTGTCACAGAAGACTGAAGGCAGACAACGTACAACAGCTGTTATTCAAACTCACCTCAGCTTTATCCATATATGGGACACGGTGAATGGCATGGTGCTCTTCTCACACAATCTCATATGATTGGTGCCCATCATTTTTTACATTTTACCAATACCAGATGAAGACAGGCCCCCACCGACTGAATAAAGGCAATGCAGTGTATGACCATTAATTGTTTCAGAACTCAGAATGCCAGGCAATCTTGAAGATGGTTTCTCATGCACAACATGGGTGAACTTTAATTTCTATGGAGTGGTTTGAATCATATTTAAGAGGATGTTTCGGAAAGCATTGTAGTTTTAGTCTATTTCATTCCATTTCTTTCTTTGTCTTTCTTTTCATCTTCAGTCATCTTTGCCACTGACCCGTATCACCAAAGCACCAGGAAGAGGAGACATACAAATGTGAAGAAGGGGAGAGGTCTACCTTGGAACTGGAACATGATGTTGTTTGTGGAGGAACTGGTCAGCGTAGTCGTATATTCGGAACTATAGATAAGAAAACAAATCAAATGTAAACCCAACAAGCATCCCAGGAAGGACAACACATAATATGCCAACATTCTAAATGTCAGCAAAACAGCTTTTCTATCAGCCATCAACACATCCTGAACAATAGTCATCAGTACTTCCCTCCATTCCAAGAAATGAAGTTTACAATTCTCTGGCCGAGGTGGCCAATTTACTTATATTTATGAGTTATAAAACTGTGAAATCTTTATTCTACCCTCTGCAGACCTTTATTTCTTTTTCATTTTCTCTCACTATTGTGTTTTCACATTGATTTTTTGCCACTACAGAGGATGAGAGCACATTTTCTCATCACCATTTTTGTTTCGATGAAGACCCCACATAAAGTTATCTCACGTGGAATATTTTGTTTAAGAACATCAGTAGGTTTCAATGTGAAATATAAAATATGAAATTTGTGTTAATAAAACATTTATATTTTTTAGAGACAAACCGACGCAATGAATTTTCATTTTTGTAAATTTTTTGAGATACTTATGTGTATAATGAAGATCCCATTGGGAAAATAGAAACGAAGCTATTTTATGTTGTGTGAAGGATTCAAATGAGATGAGCAATATGTATTTTCATGTTGATTGAATATAAATTTCCATTGGTATTCCCATATCATTTTTCAGATAGTATGCTTTTGAATGTATGTTTATTTAGGATATGAATTTATCTTGAATGGCACTATATCACCATCCATACTTAAACATGGGTTTTCTTGAGTATGATATTATTTTGATGTTCTATTTATATTTTGCTTTCTTATAATGTTAGTGTGATGGATTTCAATATAGTAGTGTTTCACCCATGCGAATATTTTCATGTTCTGCAGACCACCATACTCATCTACTGTGTAACTTTACCAGTTTCATGTTCATCCTCTCGTAGTTGTTGTTTATGCTCTTGATTTCAATAGTCCCTTATGCTCATTGGATGTCACGTTATTGTCCATTTTCTTCTGCTGACAAATGTCCCATATAAACAAAATTAAACCCTTATTCTATAACAAGAGTGTCCTCGTATTGTCACCATAAAACCTTTGAAGTTTCTTCTTGTTCATGTCTTAGGTACCTGCATTTAACAACTATGTATTATCTCATGTTGATATTAAACCCTCTCATGACGAGGTGGGATTCCACTAGCTCAGATGGTCTAGCAACAACTGAGCCACGCTAAGACACAAGTTCCACTTAAAAGACCTCAAGATGGGACAAGAGGACACATTTTAAGTCTCATAATCACATGTCAAGCTAGAAGAAGATGGCACTTGCATCCCTGGCTTGGTATCACAATTATATCTCTCAATGCGACGAACACCGTACGTACAAGAAGAAACAAACAACAACAAAGAAACCTAATACATGAAATTATGTATCAGCGTAGAAGATACAAGTTTATAACATAAAACATGAACATTCTAGTGGAACCATAATCGGGTCGTTTTATTATTAATCGAACAAAGAAAGATACAACCCCGAGTTCCGACGTTCGGGATCTTTCTTTTTCAAAGGCGTCGACAGAGATATCAGAAGACCTTCGGTGATAAAGGACAAGTTTTCTTCTTCGACTATCCTATTTACACCCTTACAATTGATTGAACCTCCATTCAAAGTTACCAAGATCATTAAGGTTTGAACCATTCATGCCTTCATCAATGGAATATGGATATATTTATAGAGTGATGAAGAGTGAGTGTTGGGATCCTAGTAGTGGAAGGGATACCTTATCCTTGGAGTGTCTCCCTATAAGGTGAAAATAGTTGAAGAGGAAGACCGTGTTATTCACTAAAACTACCCTCATGACTCATCTATGGTTACAATTGTAACCGCGCTTTTTTTAAAAACTTTCTATATGTGGACAGCACGGTGCTTAACTAGTATGAGCAAACAATCGCATTTTAGACTGCTTACGCACCTTCTCATTAAGGACAGAGACACAACGGGTTACCGCTTATGAAAACGCGTTTTTAGGTATTTTTGTGAAATGATCAACACAGAATGTTAATAACATGGCGCAGTGATGCGCAATGATAGTATTTAGGCATGTGTGATTATTTATTGATCAGCATAATGACCTAATGGTGAGATGATTGAAGGATGGTGAAAATTATTGTGGTAACAAGAGTTCCCTAAAGTATGAGTTTTAGAGAGAGGGTGAACAAGCCATAGAGAATGTGTCTAATTGAAAACACTATCGTCGAAAACCTGTAGACAAGTACAACTGATATCTCAAATACATGATATATATGGTATGGGAACACCATCCGTAATGGTAGTATACAATAATTGAAAGATGTACATGTGACATACCCACTAATAAAAGGGGATTTACAATGACTCAGCATGGTTGCACCATTCAATCAATGAGTTACAACTAATCATATAATTCAAAATCACAAACTTATTCTACTGACAAAATCCGTGGTCTTGCGCCCATCAAGACCCATGAAGTTTAAGCATGTAAATAATGAGCCAGTTTAACATGCAAGAACATCAATTCAATTACTGTACCAATGATGAAAGATATTAACAAACACGTAGAGGAACCACTAATAATGACACAATGGACTCAAGGTACTATAGACAATTCAACTTGAGTAACATTGAGTTGAAGGAAGAAATTGCATATAATAATCTGATCAAAGGTCAACGATGAACCCCACAACACGGTTGAATCAAATAATATACTTTGTGTTTCATAAATTGAAGGAGTCTTGATCAACTTCCTGTGGATAATGAGCTGTTTATGTGAAGTGGACCTTGATCGACAGAAAATAATTTTTAGTATCAAAGACCAGATGAGAATTGGGAGGAATATGAACCAGAGGTTTTCAACTTTCTTGAACATATCGTGGCAAGACGACAAAGGATTTCGTGAAATATTTTTAATATCAAAAATGAAGTCATGATGACAATGAAGAGTGTATGAGATAAACAAAATGGTCACCAAACCTATGTGAGGCAACACAGAGAGTGAGATGAGATGTTGTCCTCAACCTCGACACGAATGCAGCATATGTCATGTTCAAGAGTGACATACCACTAATAATGATGATGATACTCCGGTTCAATTTTTTCCTTTCACCTGCTTCTTCGTGGAGTACTTTTTTATTTTTACACAAGCTTGAAAGAGGATACCATGATTTTTCATATAAGTCTATCTGACAACCATCCTGGTACATTTAATGGTTCCCAGAAGGGAGAAACTTGAATATCGTCATTGTCACATCAATCCGAATGCAACCGGCTAGTCGTTCTAAAAAGATAAAATCAACGCTTCTTTTCATGTTTAGAGTGTTTAAAGATAGCATAAAGCATAAATCCAACGGTCCCTTTTCTTAAATAGTTTTCATCCTAAAAGGTAGAAATTATGTTTGAGAAAACCTTCTAGTCATGAGAAGGTTAGTATTCTTTTCAAATAATTCATTTCACCGGCAAGGTAACGCGACACCGCAGATGTCGCTTTGTAGCCACTTTAATCTAGACAGAAACAAAAAGCGAATGTAAAATATTTTCTGCTTAGAGAGCCTAAAGAGCTGAAATTTGACTGATCTTGATGAATGAGTGTTATAGCGATAAAAACAATCGTCTTTATGGTGAAACTTCTAAAATAAAAGTTAATAAAATACAACAAAGGACCACTCATCGCAGTCAGGTTCCTCAAAGAATGGTAAGACAAATCATGAAGGTGTGCGAAAGATCGGCCAAGCAGACAGTGACAATAAGCAGAGGAACCAAGGCTCATTTAAAAGAGAAATGTATGAAGATGGCAATCACAAGAGGTAAATGGTAGCAAAGGTCATTTATACGTTTGAAATTGAAACTTCGCTGAATTTGGTTTCTATTTTTACATGTTGAAAATAAAGAGCAAAATATTTCAAACCGTTTCATTTTTACACAAGCTGAAATTTTAAACAAACTATGCTTGAAACGCGTGTCCTCGTGATGGTGACTCAATTACAAAGGCGCCCCTAAAGCTTAGTCCATGCACCCGAAAGAAATATGGGGGAGCGGTTGTTCGTTGCTTAGATTCTACAGGTCTCGACTGGATTTTAATAGTGATCTCATCAAAGACTCAAATCAACAAGAATGCTTATTATTTTAACGAGAAGTTGGACACATTAAAAGAACTAATTTTCGGGTGACACCTATGAGCCATGTCTAAGGAGCCGGCATATGACAAGGAACTGCTCGGTTGCAACTGTTTATTTTTTTAAGGAGTTTGATACAAGATGATGAACCTCCGCCTAACAAACTTTTGTTTCATTTTTATGAGTTAACACAATGAACGAATCGTCCAGACCGTACCTAGTTTCATTTTTTTGCTTGATGAAAGAACCATGCCCAACCTAGTATACTCATCATAATGAACAAGAATTTATCACTTTTAAGAGTTCTACCTTATGGAAGGTAACCAGAATTATGGAAGTCATGACCCAATGCCCTTTACACTTACTTAACAATGGCACTATCAATGTAGCACATGCATGGTAGTAGCTACACAGTTGACCTATGTGGAAGATAATTTATGGATAAAACCAGGAAGGATGATGAAGGGTTGAAGGTTACATTAGACTAAAGAACGAAAGCTAGATCAATGGCTACGTCCCTGTCCTTCATGAGGAAAATAGACCACATGTAGTGTGGAGGAGAAAAGCCTCCCATGGAACAGGTGTGCATCAAAAGAACTTGGAAGAGCGTATTGAACTAAAGGCCTGAACACAACCATCATGTCCATATGATGGTTTTACCTCTAAAGTAACAGTAACTCTTGCATGATCTCAACGTGTTGACCAGTTTTTCTCAAATGCCAACAGATTCTACAATAAAGGCAAGTAACCCAAAATCTTGCCAAGTAGTCGAGATAGAATACTAGCTAGACATGCCTTCTACTCATAACAACATAGGTACGACGAGACCTGCAGGTTTGTACCATTATCTCAAAAGGCATATAAGATGGAAGGGTAGTAATTTTGCAACGTATCTAGGTCAGAAGAAGTGACAAGGTAACCACTGGGAGGGCCACTACCAAACTAATATGGTATTCCTTTGGTGTTGCTTTTAAGAATAAGGATTATCTCCACAAACTTCCATCTCGAAGGTGGGAGGAGTATTTTGTACCCATCTGTGATAGCTGAGGATAATTGAGACATAGTATCAAAAATATTTCAAGTTCAAGGAATTTAAAGAACAAGAAGAACTCAAGGGATGTGAGGTCCGCTATCAAATTAAAAGACCTCGTGGCACCACAGACAAGAGTTTCATTCCATCTTGTCGACCAATGGTTGTTTTGAATGATTCTAATTTGAATTTTAGTGGGGAGTGGATTTACCAAGGATGACTTCACCAATCAGAGACCGGCCTAGTGGAGGACCTGCAGTGTTGTTTGTAACCATCTAGCAAGAAGGACCAGAAATGCAGCAAGTTTTCTAAAATCGTCAGTTTCATCCATATATGGACAAAGGTGTTACATGGTGCCTACAAAACTTACCGCAATTGGTACACTGCTTTGGTGACAGTTTTACCACCAGATGAAGATGATTTCTAACTCATTTTAAGCTGTAAGGAAGGCTGATGACCATTGGACCATATCACAGAATTTTGGAATGTCATGCTCAAGATGGTTTCTGCACAACATGCAAGTGAATGCGAACTTTAATTTCTATGGAGGTTGGAATTTTTACTTAAGAGTGATGTTCTTTTGAAGTGTAGCTATAGTTTTAGCTCTTCTTATCGTACTTATTCTTTTTTCTTCTTCATCTTCTAGCCACCTGTTACTTTAATCTAGACTACCATGTATAGAAGAGAAGGGGACGCAGAACAGGCGAAGAAGGAGAGGTCCGCTGGAATCATGATGTTGTTCTGTGTGAGGAACTTATCAATAAAGAGTTTAAGATGTTGATTCGAACTATAGAGTGTTGAAAACAACAAATGAAACTCAACAAACAACTCAGAAGGGTTAACAAGTTTAATATAAGGAAATGCCAACATTCCTAAAAGAGAAATAACTCAAGACAACACCCTTTGGAATAAACTAACTTAACGGAATATTTCATGGCAAAATAATTTTTAAAACATTATAAACAAAACTTAATTATTTATTTAAGAGTCAAGAAATAGAAAGGTGACTTATCACTTTTCACGAAACAGCGTGAAAGGACAAGTGTTTGACAATATCAAATTTAGAGTCAGATCAAACGATCAAGTTTAGAACTTCTAGGTGATAGGTGGTACTAGATATTTGAACTGGTAATAGCACTGTTCAAAAAATGAAAAGAAATGAACTACGACCTTGATGACATCCAAACAAATTCTTTAATGTTGTGTGTCTGTTGTATCATGGGTATAAGGCGAGATTGGCTTGCCAAATAAAGGATAGAAAACTTGGGGTTTCCTTTATATATGCAATGGTACCGGAGCACAAGTTCGTATTTATGTTTTCTAAACTAAGAGGCGTAACGGCGCTATTAACAACGTATGTTGGAACACGCCCTAGCTCAGACCTCTAAATATTTCGTTAATGTTTAAATGCTTCCTTAGGTTGATTGAATAAATTTTATGTAGACTAACATAGTTCAAGCTCAAGGCTCATCATGATGTCATCTCACAATTTTATATGTAACTATATGAGAAAATAAATTTTTCACTTGATGAATTCTTATCTAGATGAAGAGCTTTCCATCAATGATGACATACAACAACACCGTAAACTTAAATACTTTCCAAACTTATGAATTTACCATTCCAAAAGTACTTCAAATATCTAACAATGCAAATAATGCGTAACGTAATTCATGCAAAATCTTCAATGATAATAACGTGTCACATTTTATTTAAATGACAACTACTTAACGACAAGCTAACAAAAAGAGAATGTGTTCAATGTGATTTATTCGAATCATTAAACAATGTGACTTAAGTTCAATGATAAATCAGCGTTAATTTTCAAATGCAATGCGATCTAATGAATTTAACGGTAAAGAAAACTTTGAGACTAAACTAAATGAACGAAAATCTTCTTAATGAAAGGTGTGAATCGCAAATGGATGCAAACAAACACCAAGAATGCAATCATTGTTTGGAAACACTTTGTAATGAAATTCTTCAAAAGGTTGCAAGAACATGAGGTCAAGAAAAAAAGGACTTCAAAAGGAGTTCAAACAAGCGATATCTATTCCTTTTACATCAAGCAATCATGGATAGAAGAAATTTCAACAATGAGCAATGTAATCTATGTTTACAATGGTAAAAGACCGAAGGAAAAGACACAACGTGAAGGATTTAGAAAAAAGTCTTTACCAGAATACACCTAAATTGGTAACGGCATTTTTGAAGAAATTAGCGCCAACGTTGCTACCGTTTACCCACAACAAGCGCTGGGTCATGAAAATGAAAGAATTTCTTCCCAACCAAGACCGTATTTCACCATCAAGAAGAATCTAAACAACCAGAAGCAAAGTATCGATTAAAAGAAACTTCAAATGAGGAAAACCCTAACCTACAAAAGATGGTACGATTATCCGTCATAACTGTATGCATAGGATGGTGGAGAGGATGAATCGGCAACTTACAGCAATGGGCGCGATTGTCAAGGTGAAATCACGCTACCTAGCTTTCAAATCATGAAATATGAAAATTTCGGTAAAATTAGAGGTCGTATCTGATTCGGGGCCGAACAAGGTGGTTTACACCGAAAAAAATAAACTAAAAGAGCGATCAATAGTATAAAGACCGTAACCAACCGAAAAAGACAAGACAAACTCCACCAATGTTCAGTGGAGTCGCGTTATTTGAAAATCCCTCTCGTAGACAGAGGCGATCCCTACTAGCCCGCATTGTCTAGTGAATAAATCTAGCTTTCACGCTTAAGACGCAAGTTCCCACTGAAAATACCAAGATGGGACAAGATGCCCACTCTTAAGTCCCACACCGTTGTTGCCAGAAGAAGGCACCAGTATCCCCGTTTGCAGATCACAATTCTATCGCTCAATGCGATCGAACACCGTACGTACAAGCAGAAGAACAAAACAAGCGTAACCTACTGGCTTGCAATTATGTATCAAATGGTAAAGATACAAGTCACAAATACAAAAACATGAACATCCGAAACCATAATCGTCGTTATTATTAACTGCACAAAGAAAGATACAACCCTAGTGCCTAACGTCGATCTTTCTTTAGCGTGTCGAATATATACATCTTCGTAGCATCTTCGCATGATAAGTTCCTTCGACTATCTCGACGATAATCTCTTTACAATTGATTCAACTCCATTTAGCTACCAAGATCACTAGCTCAACCATTCAGCCCCTTCACCAATGGAATATGCAGGCTATATTTAGAGAGAGGAGATTGCTTGACCCCACATTAGCAGAAGGAGGCCTTATCCCTGGGAGGTTCCCCATAAGGTGCAGAAAACAAGAGGGCCAAAGTGGAGGAAGTTCATGGTTATTCAACGAAACTACTCCTCATGACCTCCATCCATTTAAGTTGTTTAATCGGTCCTTCTGTTTCCTTTTTAAAAACTTCCTTCCATAAGAAGATCGGGCGCTGGTGCTTAATTGGGATGGTAGCGCTAACCGGCGCGTGCTCGGGGCAGTTAATTTTCTCATTGGCCCGAGGACATAAGAAGGTCACAGAACAAGGCAAAAAATATGTTTTTATGGTCCCCCGTTCAAGAAAATGAGACTGAACATAAGGAATTTTTTCCTCACAAAAAGGATGTAATGATGGTATTTTCAAGGTAATGGTAACGCTTACGATCATATAAATGACCTCCCAAATGGGTGAGATGTGATTACAGTGACGGTGACAAATTACTATGTAACACCTTAGCAGTTACATAACATCTTTTTTTTCGCTGCGTTCGGGACTTAGTATCAGCGTGATTTTATCTCTAGGATACGAAACACTACTCGCATCTCTGCATCTAGTAGCCATGAAGGTTGGAGAGTTGTAGATCCTTCGTATTGGCACCTACCTATTCTCAGCAAAATCTTTGCAATCTGCCAAGGACACAGCCCCACCCATGTCGATACCTGGCCAGAGCATCAGTTTCTATGTTCGACCAGAGAATATTTTATTCAAAATATTTTGAATGAAAGTAGCTCACTCAAACCGATATACCTAAATCTTTATTGAATACTCTTGTCCCTCCTTCCCGCAAGTTCAAGTCCAAGGTCCAAGCTCCATGACTTAGCACCGAATATCCACCGTATAACCTTGTCTCTCGGTACATCTTATTAAATATGAAGTAGTAGCTACCATATACACTGGGTTTTTCGCATCCACCATGAAGTCAGTAGCTCATGTTGATTATCCCTTATGTTCCACTTACCCAATCCAATTCACACCTTTTCGGCACATACCACCTTGTCATTCATCAAAATCCCTTCCATAGTTCCACCCACCATGGTTGCCTCGTATTCTCGTTAATAAGTATGCCCTATGGTTTCACCACATATTTAGTGATATTCTCTCAAGACTACACATGTAGTTTTTACCCGTTTACCATGGAAGAGAGAAAAGCAATGTTACCCGTGATGATTTTTGTGTTTTTGGAGAGAATTTTAATGGTGCAGTACCTTGGACATAGTGCTATATTGTTTGTCTAATCCCATATGGGGGAAGTTTCTATGGTTCAAGAGTTCTTATGATCACACCATCACCAACCTGGTGAGATGGAAATGCTTTCACTCCGAAAGTGGGGAGAGAAAAGACCATACATATCTCAACAGAAAGAATGATTTTAAAAAGAAGAGATACAATGAAGATGTAATTAAATTTATAAAGAGATTCAATGTTTACATTTAAATTCCATCACTACATATGAAGCCTCACGACAACCCATAGAAAAGTCAGATCGTTTTAATTTGAGTTCGACCACCCTAAGAGAAAGGAAGTCTGGTTTGACTGATCAAGCTTAGACCGACATATTGAGGAAGAAGCCAATTTTTTTCCACAGAAAATCAGTATGAAGGTCGACCATGATTTCAATGAAGACGTAAAGAAGAAGCTTCTTTCAAAACCGAAGAAACAGAGGTGTCGTATTACATCGAGAAATGAAAATAAGATTAAGAATATTTCAACAAATGGTGAAACTAGAGATGAAGCAACAATGCTTCTTCCCTACCATCTTAGGATCGAAGCCTTTGTTATCAAGCAGTAACCTGTAGACGAAAGCCACCCTTGGCGTATATTGCAAAGGACAGAAAGGACAGAAAGAAGACTACACATACCTTCATATTTAAGGAGAATGAGGGTCTACTAAAGATGGTTTCGAGACAAGATGACTGGGTTATCTTGCCTTATTCAAAAGAAGACAAAGCCAAGAGAAGAAGACAAGGTGAACTCACCGAAGATCTGCATATCGACAGATTATTATGTGTTCATGGATTTTATGTGTTAACAACTTCAATAACAACTATTATCTTTGGTCTTTTCTAAAAGACCCACTCAAGATCACATAAAGAGTCACCACCAAAAGCATTTGGCCACTCGTAAGGTTGATATGTCAGAGTGTTGTTCCCGCTAGAACCCTTTCCACTGCAGTTACTCATCTATCCCTGTCTAGTTAGCACCATCTCTAAAGTCCTAGATATACCCTCCATGAAAATCCTCTGTCCTTCTTGAAGAACTGTATGAAGCCACAGAAAACGTCTTTCCATTTTTAACTCTGAAAGAATTAGAGCACATCCTTTATTCCTTAGTTGAGCTTTTGAAGAAGCCTTTCTTATAAATCTCATGTCACAATTCACAAGCCTCGAGTAACCTCCTCCTCACATTATTAATTTTAAAGAGGAGGCCTAAAATATTTTGCTCCACAGAATATTTAGATTTAGCAACTTAATTTTTACAGTATCCTTGGTCATTCATGATTTATGGTTCTGCACTTAGTTTTCCAAGCTAATGAATATTGAGTTAGTTAAATATACTTAATGGTAAATAAATGGGTAGAAAAGCCCAGGAGTTCTCATGAGGATAAACACTCAAAGTGTGAATGAGACACTTTTTTCTATCTCAACAAAACACCCTCCATGTGTGAACAAAGATAAGATCAAGTCATGGATTAAGTCAGCACCCCATGAGGGAGGAGGAATCACATGAACCCAGCACTTGTGTGTGTGTGTGTGTGTGTGTGTGTGTGTGTGTGTGTGTGTGTGTGTGATGAATTAATAGAAATATAAATTTATAAATATGAAAGAAACTGTATTATATAATAAGAGATGGCAGTATTATTTTCATGTCTTAGATTATTATTCTGTTCTGCCAAGATTCCATACACACACACAGTTGTACATGTTTAGGCACCTGGTGTTCTTGTGTGAATCCCAATTTCTTCCTTTGACAGGTTTCATTGGAGAGTTTTGTCTATCATTGGTACATCAGGTTTCTAGGCCAATATTCAATCTATCTTCACATATTGAACTTTGCTAGATGTTGTGTTGTCATGTTGTTATAGTTGAACCTGATTGAATCCTGCCTTCGAGCTAGTTTTTGATTGAGTGAAGTTATTAATCTTACTCTTATAGATCCGTTTGGAGAGCTCAGAGATTATTTCTTTAGTTCTTTGGCATCATAACATTATTTTTCCATAATTCAACACTGTCATTGCTGTTAGGGAATGCTTTATTTTGGGAGGCCTTGTTTATATGGCTTGTGGCTCCTACAGTTTCTGTGATTGAGATATCCTTTCATGTGAGAAGCTGAGTGATTCACACTGCACGTATATATTTTCAGCCTTTTGTACACTTCATTTTCTTTATTTTTTCATGGTGATTCAAGAAATTACCAAATATCACATTCTGCATGTAGAGTGTTTGAGAAGAAACTTCCTGTTTGTATGGTCTTGTAAGGTTTTGTATGAGACTAGATTCAATTTATATATGATTATTCAATACATAGATATATTTGTATTTTATTTTCCTAGCTATTAATTTCATAAGACTGTCAGCTCTTTGATGCAAGAATTGTGTAAATGTAGTTTTGGGGTTTTTATTAATGGAGCCACATCAGTGGGAGTGTGTGTTTAACTCATTCCAGTCTCATTTATTTCGATATCCCTTGCATTTAGGAGATGCTGGTGTTGATGTATCTATGGTTCCAAGTGATCATTTAATCGTTTTATTGCATATGTTACTGAATTTTGTTTTTACCCATGATTCATGACATTCGTAACAGAACATACATCAGCATGATCTATGGTTTAGCTCGTAAGATCCAAATGCATTTGAAGAAGGAGAGATGGTAGAACAGTACAAAGTTCTTAGTATGTGCAGAAGAACCTAGAATACGAAGCTATTAAATACCTTCTTCCAACATCTATGAAGAGTCAAGAAGATGACATTGATGGACCTTCGATGAGGTCAATCTAGAGTCAATCTAGATTTCCACACAGGAGTGGAGCATGCGTTCACTCCATGATGCACGCGTTCAAGTCTTTATGCTTGTCTTGAGATGGATGGGGGAGGGGAGAAAGATGTCACAGTTCCATTCTTAGTGACGCTCGGAGTACGAACTTCAAACCGAGGTTTACGCATCAATAATAATTTATGGAGTTTTTACAAGATCCAGGAGAAGAGCACAAGCAAGATGCATATATATTTTTTTCTATCTACTTTTGTTGACCTACATGTTTAGTTGATATTGGGCATGAGCTAACGTCTACAAACAGCATCTGCTATTTCCAAAGATGGTTTACCCGTAGTTGTGTACGTATTTCAGGTAAGGCTTCATGCATGGTGGATTTTTGAGTCTTGTTCTTTAAAATATGCAAATACTTCTCCTCTTATAAGATCTTAGAAGCTTTGATGTAGTTATTTATGAAAACTCCCCAAGGTACATGACAAAGAAAACTTGAGAAAACAAAACCCTTGAAGCAGATGAAGGAACTCCATCTAAAAAACCATGGGATAATAAAAGGCTCAGCATTCCATATTGCTGTTCCTAAGGTAGCCTGGTACCAGTATTCTTATCGTCAAGATAGGTGTTAGGATCCTTTTTCAATAAGAGGATACAACCCGAGATGCTTCCACACACACCGAGAGAGATGAGGTCACAACGTTGTCACATCCAGACACACATCCAAAGGCTCCTCATTTAGAGTGATGTGTGAGGAGAACATGCTCCATCAGAGGATTATTGTTCTTTTGGAAAAGAAGTTCTGGAAGATCTCATACATGGAGGTCCAAGGTCAAATCATGAGTAGCATGATTTTTTGAAGTAGCATTGCACTATACATGAGGAGGAATGAGGAAGAAGTACCATTCGATGATTACATACATCTTCTTCATATTTCGTAGAGTCAGCAAGAAAGAGGTAGACTAATTTGCATTTGCATGGCAAGGGCAAGGTTTCCTCAACTATATGTACAAGCCTACTTTGGACATTTATGTCTCACTACACAGATGTGTATCTCATCAGGAGGCCACCGTATCTATAGTTGATGAGAGATATCTTGTCTTTAAGTCTACCACTCGGATTTTTGGAGACGTGAAGATTTTGGGATAGTAACTTCATATGGACAAGCCAAAGTAGCAGTAGCAGCATGAGAGAGTTTCTGTTATGCCGTATCACCAGTTGTTGTCACCGAGGAGGATTAATCCATCGGAGATCTCAGTTTTGGTAGAGTGAATTCGTATGATCTGGTGCATGTATGATTCTTTGGACAGACTTGATGAGATGACAAGCATGGTGGATGATGTGGTCATCTATCTTGGCAGGATCTCCTTGGGATTAGATCTTTCAGTCCTGGCGATATAGTGTCGAAGCATGCATATGAGATCTCTTTCATGCACCTTTCATGAATATTTACTTGATGACAGAGTTCACTTGGGAGTATATCTACAGATACATACTTGATATGAGATGTATGTTCCATACTAATAGACAGAGAGGATGTTTATCCATTTCACTCAATAGATGAGGGAGAACCTAATGAGTCATTTTATTCAAGACCTTTCAAGTACGATGGAGATATGATTTATAGTTTGTATTGTACTTATTTCTTCCTTATTTGAGTAGCATGATGTATTAAGAGAGTTTTCGCCTATTTCATAATAACAATGATACTTGAGGCTACTAGTAGCATTGATCTTGGTCATTTTTTAATGAGTGCTTCCTAAAGCTATATGTTTCTTGGTGTGCACCAATGACACATATCAGGAATCTTCATGTTTTTCTTATGATGACTATAGCGGTCATGGTTGTAGCAAGAACTGTGCGATGCTTGTTTTGACGTAAAGTGATGATGCATCATACCGTTCTACGAGAGGCAACTTGTTTGGTAACTTGATTTCCATCAATATCTTGCTCTGTTGTATTGGTTGGCGTAGTTTTTGCTCAAGGAAGCTTTATGGGAGAGAAACCTATTGATGGCATGGCACCCATATGATAGAGCAGCGTTAAGACTTATTGGTATGTAACGCATGTTGACCTTGCGATCTTACCATGGTTTATGATTCACTTCAATTTTCATTTGGAAACTTGTTTTACCATTTTTGCTTCTACAGTATTGCTGATGTTTAATTGTTGGAATTTTTGTATAGAGAGAAAACCTATTGGGATGCAGCAAGGAACCCATATGATAGAGTATAAGACTTATTTTTATGGGGCACTGTTACCAGACCTTCACGATCTTAATTCATGGCTTTACGAGAGACGAGCCAGTACAACAACATTTTTCGTTATGGTTGGTAATTTAGATATTAGGAAAAATTCATACATTTCATGGTATTTCTGAAGAGAAGAAAGTACCATTCATGGTGCAAGCGAGGCTACCCTTCAGTATTGGAGGATTATGACTTCCATGTCGAAGACAATATTCGCGAGTGTAGTATGATGGATGACTTTGCATGTAATGTCAAAGATATCGTTTGTTTTATTATTAAGGCTCATCACTACATGGGAGTGTTCTTACGATGGAGTGTTCCAAAGAACATTGTATCCCTTTCTTCTTGGTATATTTTTAGGGAATCAACGGGGAGTATACATTAACTCTACTTTAAAGTTTGCTCACTATGTGTTATTAATAATTTGTCACCGCCTGCAACTCTATCCTTGACATATTGAGTGGCTTAATTTGACTGTGATAAAGGATATGACCGGTGCAAACACTTATATGGCATTCCTCGACATGGAATTCTCTGTCTTCAACACAACCAGAAAATCCCAAAATAGCTATCCTTACGCGACTACGTTGTTATAATTACGCCATCGTGGGGAAATCTTCAAAGAGTAAGTATGCCAATCGGTATCATTCCCAAATATTTGACCTCCGCATCTTATTAATAAGGAGTGTTTTTTTAAATGTAGGAAGATTATTCCAACCAATTCCTAAACGTTCTAAATTGAGTTGATACCATTCTGATCCAAAGATAGAAGCAGTTTTCCACCCTCATGGAAGCTTCCTTGAGGATAGGCCCAATCCCATGATTGTAGCGATCCCAACTCCCCTTCCACCATCTATATAAGCTTGAAATTTTCCTTTGCAAGCGAGTCTCCAAGAGCCTTCATAGCCTAAAGAATGCTGCAAGAGCCTTGATAGTCCTCATAGAGCCAAATCAGTAGTAAGGAGATTGACGATCAAAGAGAGAGGCTTGTCCCATTCCCAACAAGCTTTACCGAGACGTATTTTGCTGACGACCTGCCAAAGGAAGATTCAGCGTCAGAGCCAGGTTGTATTTCCTTTGTATGAATTAATGATAAGAGACTTTGGTTATGGTTCCACTCGTATTGTTCATTATGATCATGAGTTGTGTCTTCTCTGACTGATACATAATTGCATATATTGTGTTTTACACTTGTGTTCGTCGTGTTTCTTGCATGTGCAGATGTTTGATCGCGGCGAGCGTGAGGACTGTGACCTGCCGGAGCAAGGGAACGGGAGTGCTATCTCCTCTACAAACAACAGCGTTGGATTCAAGGTAAGCCTTCTTCGCCATTTTGTTTATTGCAATTAGTAACTTGCACCTTAGCGTGATACGATTGTTTCTAGACCCAATCTGGGCTAGTAGGGATCACCTCTAACCACAGAGGGGATTTACCTCTACAACAAATTGGCGACCATACTTGGGAATCGTTGATTTGGAGTATTGTCTTGTCTTTTCGGTCGATTCTTGACTTTGCTTGCTTGATCAGCTCTTTTGGCTGGCTCTTTCTGTGTGTTTGGCTTTTGTTTAGCTTTACCATCACTAGTATGTTCCTTGGATTGCTCTTTTTTATTTTTCCATAGTAAACTTGACTGGCACACTTATTAGCCGGACAGTCGCACCCATTGGCGCATGTTGCCAGTGTATTACCTACGTCAATCCTGTTCTGGCTCTAGATTCCGCCTTACAGTTGCACCAATCCTGTAAGGTGCTAGGGTTTACTCTGTTTTGAGCTTTCTGAGCTTGACCTGTGTGTTTGGTTTCATTTTTATGACTGCTTGAGTGTTTTGGAGCCTTGTTTGACTGACTGTGACCTTCATCCTTTGGTTTTTTGCTTGTTTCTATCGATTTTACATTCTATCCCTAGGGCATCTAGGTGCTATAGTGTGTCGAGCCTCCCGTGGGAGTTTTTGGTTTCTATATGTTCAGTCAACCTTGTGATTTCTTCTCTGCATTCGTTTGGTGGTTGTCTATTGTTTCGTTGCGCTATTTGAGTGATTGGTTTCTTCTTCATTCGGATTCCTCTTTGTCTCGCTTTGAGCCTATATTACATGGTTCATTTGAGTCTTTGGGATTCTCTTGGTTTTGAGGGATTGTTTTGACAATTTGAGGTCTGATTGTGTGTTTGCGTTGAGTGAAATTTTCTTGTTTTTACTCCTTTGCTATCGTTTCTCAAATTTTTCTTTTCATTAGTTTTCATTTTGTTTAGTGCACTTTGCTCTTAAACATTGAAAATACAAAAAAAATCTCTTTTGCTTTTGATTATTTAGTGTGAATTAAATCTTTTTTGTGTTATTAGTGATTAGTAAATTTGAAAGAAAAGCTTTTAGTTTCCATTAGCTGCATTAGAGACATTACTGGTTGTTGTCTGATCATTTTTTTATTGTGTGAAAATCTCTTAACTCTCTCGTAATTAGCTTTCATCGAATGAAATGATATACTGTGGCATGTAGTGTGCATTTAGGAGATTTTGAGACATAACAATCGCTAGGGCCTGAAAACTGAAACATAATTGAAGATAAACATTAAAATTTATTCAATTCACACTAAGGAAGCATTGGAACATTAACAAAATATTTAGAGGTTTAGGCTAGAGACGTGTTTCGGCGTCTTTAAACCTAGTAGCTTTCGTTCGCCTCTTGGCTTTAGAAAGCACTAGTACAGACTTGTGCTCCCCATACCGTCGCGTATATAAAGGGAGACCCCACTAGGTTTCTATCCTTTATCCATAGGAAGCTGAGTCTGCCACCCTATACCCATGATACACCAGACACAGCATTTGGGGATATTTCCTGTACGTACGTTAAGTCCTTGGTTGATTTCTCCTTCATTTTGAAACCAAGGTGTATATTGCAGTTCACGGTTATTTGGTACAGCCTTTGCCTAGCATTCTTGAGTAGTCATTTTGATCTTATCTGAATCCTTAAATTTGAAAAGATCACCAAGTGCTTGTCCTTTCATGCTTGCTTCAAAAATGAAAGAGATAGAGTCATATTTCATCCATTTCTCGAGTCTTAAAACATGAAACAATGAAGTTTCGAAGTTTCAATGTCGTAAAATAAATCACCTGCAATCACTTGCCCTGTTAGATCTTGCTTGTTGGTTGTTTGATTATGTGCCTTGATTCATTTTAGCCCATGTGTTGTGTTTGATCCTTTCCTTTTGTCATTATTGTCACAATGGCGGAACCCTTAGTTTCGTCTACTGGTAGTCCATATACGGATGATTCATTAGAGGTTTCTCAATCCTCTGCTGAACATTAGTAGCCCATCGTTTTCAAGTTTCCCAATGGGGGACCAGTTCTGTCTGAGCTTCCCTTTGGAGGACCAGTTGAGTTCAATTGGCGCTTATCTGACCCTTGGTCTAGATTTGGAGTAGGGGAACATTTCCCTCCTCTTACATCGGGTTCGCCTTTTCTAGCTGCTGTTATTCCTCTTAGTCCTTGCCGTCTATTATGAGATCTAGCAGCAGATTTAGATATGGGTGCATCCAGCCATTATCCTAGTGATGAAATCCCCACGTCTGGTGAATATTACTAGTTATTCCTAGAAGACAACACCGAGCTCTCTGTCATGTCTTCGCCTCGTCCCCCACTTCCAACGGGATATAGATCTTTGAGTCAGATCATGACCTCCGTTGCCTCTATGGGGATATCAACTCCCTCTACGAGGCTGGTTATTACTTCATTGGGGATGTCTCCAAGGAAACCCATCACGTCATCCCCTCAGGTCACTTTTGTACCTGTCAAGCCCACTGTTTGTGTGGTTGCATCTACACCTGTTGTTACCATTCAGTCTGTAAGGGCTGCGTCACTTCCCGAAGATGTCTATATAGCATCTGCTATGTCCGAGAACATCTCTCCTAAGGAGTATCAATTTTCCTTACAACAATCGAACCCCGAGGTTGGAAAATCCTCTCAAGATCCCAACCGCTCATACTTTTCACATTATGCACAAGACGGTACACCCGTTTACGTTTTTCCATATTAGTACGATGAGTATGGGAATCCTTTATGTTTACTCGCTCCAGAGGCTCACCTTCATGGTCAAGGTTTTCCGTCTAACCAGGCTGAGCAATCTTATAACCCACAAGGACAACCTTTTCAAGGCCAACCTTCAGGCCAACCTGGCTATCCTTATGACCCGCAAGGACAACCCTTACAGGGCTACCCTTCAAGCCAATAGGGGCCATTATACGGTCCACAAGGATAGTATTACAACCTTTCAGGTCAACCTATGCAGCCTCTCCTTGGAGTCCAACCTTCCCAACCCATGCAACCTTAGTATCCTATTGGTCCGAATGTTGCACATCAGCCAGGATCATCTTATGGTCCTGCTACAGGTCAAACTAGTTACCAGCCACCACTTGGCTCCATTCCACCACCAGGCCAACCGGCCCATTCAGCACAACCTAGTGTTCCACAACAGCCAGATCAAACTGCACAACCAACACAACCTGTTTACCTGGGGCAACATGTTCAACCAGGTCAGCCCGTCTAGCCAGGTCAGCCTGTCCAACCAGGCTAGCTTGCACATCCTGTCAACCCTGCTCAACAGCTAATTCACTCGATGTCACAACCGAATCAACCGGTGCACCCTAATTATCAGGCTCAGCAGGGTCCCACCTACCAGCAGCCCACTGAACCCCAAGGCAGTTACTATTCTCAAGGTCCATCTCGACTGACTTATAATCTGCCCCAAGGTTCCCATTATTACACTCAACAACTCGGATAAACCTATACTCAGCAGCCAAATCCACAGACTGCTCAAACGGGGCTGAGATATAATCGAGGTCCATACTCTGGTTATCAACCCTTGTACATTAGTTACCAGCAGCCATATAAGACTGGTTATATGTCCTATACCCCCTATGGTTAGAATCCTTCAGGACAGAACCCATGGGGGCAAGGATACACTCAACCAACATGGAGTATAGGTACAGGTCCTTATCGAGGGCCTGGTATGCCTTTTAATCCACAGTTGCCGTTCTTGGCTACCTTGGAGTTACCAGATGTTTCTAAATTAACCAATGATCTGATTCTTCAAAATCCTTATTAACCCTCGATTCCGACGAAGGTACCTGGCGACTGCCCTAAGTTTTAAGGTAAAGCTAGAGAGGACCCCCAAGCTCATGTAATGACCTACCATCTGTGGTGTTCATCTAATTCTTGGGTCAATGATTCAATTCATATATGTCTCTTCCAGCACACTCTTACCGGTGTTGCCACTAAGTGGTATATTGAATTACCCCGTGGCATCTTTCAGGATTTCAATACTTTAGAAATGGATTTTCTGACTCACTTTCATTTACCAGTTCGCTATGAAGCCGGGATGCATCTCCTGACTTCGTTGAAGAAGGATAAAGCCACCCACATATCCAATCATATTCATGAGTGGTGACATCATCATAGATTGATCAAGTTTGATACACCTGATCAGCTACTAACTCATTGATTCACCACCTCCTTCGTTAGCAAAATCTCCCAAGATATTGCTATGGGGGCATGTGTGACTGAAGAACAAGCCATCGCACATGCCCAGTATCTTGATATGGCATACTCTTAGTCTGGCACGCTTTATGATATTTTTTCTGATGCTCCACGCTCTGGAAACTCTAAAGCTCTACCCACCCCAGCGGTGGATGGTGTTATTGGTTTCGTGTCTCAAAATTCTCGAAATTCTTTGAACGGGAAGCAGAAGTCCAATTCTTCCCATAATTCTACTCTTCCTACTCCTCCAGATTCTGGGAAAACTGTAGAGGTCAACACCGTTCAAGCTAATCCTATGGAAAAGGCCTCCAAAGGAAAGAAGAAGGGCAAAGGAAAATCAAAACCCGATGCCCCTAAACCAGAGTCTTCTAAACCTTGTACTGATGACGATTCTCAACGTAAACCGAAATACCCCTGCCTTATTTGTAAAGGATATCATTATACCAAGGATTGTCCCCAATGATATGAAATTAGTCAACGTCTCAAAGGCTCCAAAGGAACTCTGGCAGTTCTCAAAGAATCGTTTCCGTCTCAGTAGACCCAGATGGTTGAACAACCTTCACCATCTGAACCATTTGGGTCCCAGGTCTTTATGATGAATGGTGTTGCACCTGTCTCAATTGCTACGTGCTCGAAGGATTATGCCGGATCACATCAGGCAGCTGGGAATGAAGTTTTGGATGGTCGACCTCCTCCTCTTGTCTCTAGTCCTTTGGAAATTGAGAAACCTACTGCTGAACCTATTGTGAGGCTACCCTCTAAAGGTGTTCTGCGAAGATCTTCCTACAATCCAAATGCTCATGCCGCTCAGCAATATAGTATTGTTGAGGATTTGGCACATGCACCTTCTGCTATGTCCACATTGGAAGTCCTTCAAATTTTCCCTTCGCAACGGAAAGCTCTGTTGTCTGCGATCGGTGGAATCGATCCCACTGATTCTAGTCTTCTCACCTTCGACCTAGAAAACTTTACCCCCCGACTTCTGCATCAAATTTCTCTTGTGATCTAAGTTGGGATCAACGCCTCAACATCCATAGGGCCGTTGTGGATGAAGGTGCTTCTACCTGTGTCATGTCATCTGCCTGCTGGAAGGCCATTGGCTCTCCGGCTCTTTCATCATCTCCCAATGCCTTAGAGGCATTCGATGGTCGGGAATCAAAACCCCTGGGTGTTCTCAAGAGTTTTCTGATTACATTACAAGGGAAGATAGTCAACGTAGAAGTAGAAGTGGTTGACACCAAGCTTAACTACAACCCTCTTCTCGGCCGTAGTTGGACTCACGCAATGCTATGCGTGCCATCCACCTTCTTCTGACTTCTTAAGTTCCCACATGAGGGAAAAATCGTTACTATGGATCAGTTTTCTTTCTTCACCTCCACCTCTTAGAACAATGTTCCTTACGTGGATTAGATCCCCAATCCCCCTGATAGTGTAGGACCCAGTCTCTTCAAGGACCCCATCCTCATGGGTATTTTTCCCTTGCCACCACCACACATCGTTCAAGTTAATATGATCTCTAGGTCTGATGACCCATGGATCATCCCTTCACCTAAACAGGTTTTGGAGAATCGATGCCCTTAACTCTAGTAGAGATTAATTACTGTGAAATTGTCACCGCATCTAATCCTCCTCCTCCTCAACATGCTCCTTCAAGCATGGCTTTAGATATATATTCCCAATCCCCCTGGCTCGGCAAAGCTAACTCGGCTGATCCTCTTGAAGAGATTTTCCCCTCCGATGAAGCCATTGTTGAAACAATGTCTCTTGAGGAGCTTCCTTGGAGTGATGGGCATCATCGTTCCTCCTTCATGCCCAGCCTGAAGGAAATGTCTGATTGTCTAGAGAGTTTTGCATCTCAGGTTCCTACTCCCCCTCTCCAGAAGCCTATATTGACTCATGAGGTCCTTTCAGAGGGAAACCTAAGCAACATTACTCAAACCACTCCGATCAACATCTCCGTCAAACTGGGGATAGTTGAGAACATACATGTGGGAGTAACTTGTTCTCCTGATGAGATACGCGTTTACACTGATATTTTCCATGAATTCAGAGATGTGTTCGCTTGGTCCTATGAGGAAATTCCTAGGATTGATCCCAGCATAGTATTCCACGAGATTCATACCTATCCCGGTGCGAAACCCATGCGCCAACGCATATGCCCAGTCCATCCTCTCAAAGTTTCTGCCATTAAAGCAGAAGTTGAAAATTTTTTGAACACGAGCTTCATTTACCCGATTCCCCTCACAAAATGGGTCTCAAATATTGTCCCTGTAGACATGAAACAAGGTACTATAAGAGTCTGTGTTGATTACCATGATATTAATTGAGCCTTTCCTAAGGAAAAATACCCCAATCCCTTCATAGATCAAATCATTGATGAATGTGCTGGGAGTGAGATTTATTCCCTAATGGACGGCTTTTTCGGGTACAATCAGATAAATATTTTACCTTTTGATCAACACAAGACTGCATTCATCTGTCCCTAGGGTACCTTTGCTTATAAAAAGCTCCTGTTTGGCTTGACAAACACTGGTGCTACTTTCCAGCATGCTATGTATTACGCATTTCATGACATACGCCATATCATTCAGCCTTATCTGGACGATCTGCCAGCTCACTCAGCTCGGTGAGAGGACCATCTCGAACACCTCCGATAGATTTTCCTTCATTGTAGAAGCTATAATATACGACTTAACCCTCATTAATGCATATTTTGCGTGGATTTTGGCCGTATTTTTGGGTTCATAGTCTCCAAGGATGGGATTCGCCTCAACCATCTAAAGGTCGAGGCTATTGTCAATCCCCCTTGTCAATCCCCCATCACCCTCCTCGTTACATCAATTGTAGAGTCTCTAGGGAAAAGCTAATTTCCTTCGACGCTTCATCTCGAACTACGCAAAAGTGGCCAAAGGATTCACGCGTCTTTTAAATCAAAACGTTCCCTTTCATTGGGATGATATCGCTCAACGATCCTTTGAGAAGCTTAAGACGTTACTTGTTAATGCTTTGTTGCTTCGTCCTCTAAACTATCACCATGATTTCACTGTATACTTGGCCGCTGCGTTTAGCACCATAGCTATGGTTCTGGTGAAGGATGACGATGATGGTAATGAACACGTTGTTTATTATCTATCACAGAATCTTCTAAACACAGAAACTCGTTATACTCATGTCGAGAAACTGGCATTAGCGGTAGTGCAAGCTGTGAAGTGTTTTTGCCACTACATCATGTTGCGTACAGTAACCGTGGTTTCAGATTGCAACCCCATGATGTATATTCCATCTCGACAATTACTGGGGGGGGAAATACTCCAAATGGATCGTTATCCTTCATGAGTTCGACTTAGAGTTTACCACTACTAAGTCGACCAAATCACTGGTTTTTGCGGATCTCATTTGCTCCCTCCCGACAGACTCCACCCCATCTCACTCCGAAGAACATATCCCGAATGAAACCCTCTTCCTTATCAGTACTCGTGATCCATGGTATGGTGAAATTATTCTGTATCTTGAAATGTCAACGTTCTGATCAGAGTTGACCAAAGATGCCTGACGTCGGATTCGACATCAGTCTCAACCCTATTGCATTATAGGAGATACCTTATACCGAGTTGGGATAGATTCAGTGCTTTGCCAGTGCTTGACCCTCGAAGAGGCTAAAAGAGTCTTGAATGACTGTCACAGTGGCGCCTGTGGCGGTCACATGTCCGGATATGCCACCGCCTAGAAATTTTACGTGTAGGCTACTTCTGGCCGTCAATATTCAAAGACTGTATTGTTTCAGACTGAAAATGTCATGCATGCCAGGTCTTTCAATGCAAGATGCACACGCCAACTCTCCCTTTGCACCCTGTCATTACCGTCGGCCCTTTTGCAAAATGGGGCGTATATTTTATGTTGTGTAACCCTCATTCGGCCGGGGGGCATGCATATATAATCGTCGTTGTCGACTACTTTACTAAGTGGGCCGAAGCGATGCCTACACTAGCTGTCGATGGTAAGACAGCTGCCCAGTTTATTTTCAACCACATTATTGCACATTTCTAGGTCCCTCAGGCCATTGTTACCGATCATGGCACTCATTTTTGAGATTACATGATGGTTGAGCTGAAATCAAGATTGGGCTTACGACATGATAACTCAAAGCCATATTACCCCCAGGAAAATGGACAGGTTGAGGCCGTGAACAAAGTTTTGGTCACCGTGCTTCAATGGAAAGTGGGTATTCATAAGTAAAATTGGCATCTCCAATTTTTCTCAGCTCTATGGGCTTACCAGACGTAAGCAAAGAGTGCTACCAGATTCACACCATTCCAATTGGTGTATGGTCTGGAAGCAACTCTTCTAGTTGAGTGTGAAATTCCTTCCTTAAAGTTGGCTGTGGAACTTTTGCCCGACACTTCTCCTGAAGAAGAGTGCCTCTTGTATTTGGAACAGCTGGATGAAACCTGCCACTTGGCTGCCTTAGTCATTGAAGCACAGAAGAAGCGGGTCAAAGCTCATTTTGATAAATTAGTTTCTCCATGTTCCTTTGTCGAAGGGGACCTTGTCCTCCTATATGACCAACCGCACAACAAACTTAGAGTAGACAAGTTCCAACCCATGTGGCATGGGCCCTACATAGTAAAACGAGTATTGAAAAACAGGGCTTATGATCTTATCGATTATGAAGGAGTTCCGTTGGCACAGCCTAGGAACGGGATGTACCTTAAAAAATACTACGCGTGAGTTATTTTTGGTGTGGTGTGTGTACATAGGTGTGTATATTCATTTGTGTGCATGTGTGGTGTGATGTGCATTGTAAGCATCCTTCTGCTAATTGGGTCTTCCTGATTGTCCAGATGTTTTTTACTCCTTTTTTCGGTTTCGTGGATGGTGCCTCCCGCAGTACCAGGAATCTGTCCTTGGCAGCTTGGGTAATCTATGATCCTGCTAGTGAGTTGGTTAATTTGCAGGGTGTTTGTCTAGGGCCTACCACAACTAATTTTGTGGATTATAATGCTATTTTAGAATTATTAACCGAGGCTTTCAACCTCGGTATTCGTGCATTACTTGTGTATCTGGACTCACAGCTTGTAGTATTACAACTTAATGGTCATTATTCAGTAAGAAACCCATCCATTTTATGTCTGTATCTACGTATTCGTTTACTGGAAAGAAATTTTGATTATATCACATATCAACACATACCCAGACATATGAATACATTAACAGATGCAGTAGCTAATTTGGTTTTAGATTGACATTTGCGCAACTTATAAAAACATCATCACATGTAAGAAGATCCATCCATAAATAGATATATAGATAGATGTGTCTAATAGTTTTCAGTACATCACATAAAGTCAAAAAATATACATGCTTGTCTAATAATAGCTGGAGACAACATGTCTCTCAAAAAATATGCATATGAATGCCCTAAATAGCTAATCAACATGGTGCTCATGGTAACATGCCACCGCACGCACCAATCGCCTCAGCAGTCTGTGGAGGCGACGAGGCACCCCCACAATGTGTCGCTGGTAAGCTAATGGGATGTCTGCCAGCCGTGCATAGTTCAGGATTCCCTGGGAAAGGCCCTCCAGGTTCTATATCAGCTCGCTCCCTTCGCGACCCTCAACCTGAGGGTCATGTACGAGATGGGTCCTCCGCCCAATGGGGGACATGCCCGCGGGTCTCTCTAGGCAAACGTCTGCATACACATAAAACTGTTGTTAGAATGGACATGTATTACCAAAAAAATTCATAAATACATAAAAATAAAAAAGAGAATCATACCCAGCTCCTCATCCCAGTCCTCCCCCTCCGGGAGTGGAAGATCAAGATCTCCAGTGAAATCGGTCCTAGCACAAGGCCAATCCTCAACCACGATTAGTTGACGCCGTAACCACACAAAGAACTCGGGCCTCCAGGACATCTGTTGGCCTCCTTCTGACCTAAGCATAAGTGCTGCCTAGCGAGCCATCCTTGGCTCTCTTGGTACCAGATCGACAACTATTTCCCCTTGGCCTTTGAAAATGGGTAGTCGTTCCAGGATGAACGACACCAAAATGGAACCGTATCCAAACTGCTTTAGTTTGGCTTTCTTGCACTTTTTTAGTTGCCTTTTAATGTTGGTTGTCACTACAGTAGCCCAATCAAACAATGTAGGATTCATACACTCGGAGGCTAATAGGAGCTGCTCCTTTGTAGCCTCATGTAGAGCCTGCGATCTTGCAGCTCACGTAATGGTATGAAGCACTACCCTGAGTGCTAGGTCGCGGACAGTGTGGATGTCCACCTTCCCGCTTCCCGATCTTGTTCGTGCCCTTGGGCACACTCTTGCGATTACCATGTCCATTTTCTCTCTGGAAGGTCTGCTGCCTATTATGATTGGCACTGGACCTCTGCATGACATTCCGGTTATAAAATAAACATCAGAGACCTCAAGAGCTAATACTTGGTCCCAAAGTTTGAACACTTCTTCGTTTTCATCCCATATGCTGACCAGGTACTGTAATAGCTCAGGTTCAGCTCATAAACATGGTGTAAGGAAGAATTTATTGAGACCATAGTCTCGGAGTGCATTCATGCAAGCTTCATTTCCCATAGCCATTTATCCTCTTCCCCATGTTCCCTCTCTTTCCATTCAATCACCATTGTGCCTGGATACCTACTCCAACATGGTCAAAATGCCTTGTTAGATATATATTACAATTAAAAAATCCATATGAATGGCTCACATTTGAGAAATTTAAAGTGGAAAACTACGTTGCGCCATTGGCGCGACCCCTTTTTGAGTAAAATTCCATTGGCGCGGGTCTGTGCCTGATACTCGCGCCAATGGGCGGAGCCCTAAAATTTCAAAAGTTATCCTCTAGAGATCGAATGCACAGTGGAAAACCATAAAGAATGGATCAAAACAGAGCTTAAGGGAGCACCTCTTACCTGGAACAAACGAGGATCTGAATTCTATCTTGGATCAGTCGCAATCACCGCCACAAGTTCGCACACAAAATGACCACTATTTCTCTCCAGATGAGGTAAAAAGTAAAAGCAATTTTTTTTTACCATTTGTGGCATATTTATAAATTTTGAAGTCAAAATTAGGTTTTAAAAGTCATTTTTATCAATATTTCAATATATTTTGTCAAAAAATGGATTTTACACTTGCTTTTCTGTGCAGCGGTAGGTTTTTTCGCAGCTTCGACGGTGATACGAGTTGTATTTTATACTTTTTTGGACTCGGTAAAAACACGAAAAAGTCATTTTGGAGTTATCTTTCAGCTCTTTTCTGACTCTCTAAACATGAAAATATTTTCGAGTCCCTTATCGTTTCGATCTCATTAAAGTGGCCACGAAACGACATCTACCTAGTATACGTTTACCCCTTTTTCAGGCTGGGATAGATTACTTACGAAAAAGGAATACCCTAGCCTGTCGCGACTAGGAGGTCTTCTCAGACATAGTTTTCTACCTTTTTGGGTCTAAGTAACTATTTACGAAAAGGCATCGTTGGAGTTTACTTTTCTGCTATCTTTTCAAACTCTCTGAACATGAAAAGACGTTGAGTTCTTCCTTTGTCAGACTCGTTAAACCCTGATGACGTTGGATTCAGTTGTAATGATGATATTCTAGTTTCTCCCTCCTAGGGCTCGTTAAATGTACTAGGATGGATTTTTCCAAAGGACAGATTTATATTACAAGAATATGTTATCCCCTTCAAGCTTTTTTTCAAAAATAATTAGGGTACTCACCAGAAATGGTGGGGAAAAATGGAACCAAAATCGTTGTCGTGTCGGCAGTATGTCGCTCTTGAACATGGCACTTGTCTGCATTCGTGTTGGGTTGGGGACATCTCACCTAATTATCTGTTTGCCTCCATGAGTTTGGGTAATCCCTTTTGACCTCTCATCTTCTCTTTTCCTCTTCATCATGACCCTTGATCTGTTGATGTCAAATACTGCCAAATCCACTGTTGTGTTGCTGATATGTTCAAGAGAAGTTGACCTCTACAAAAGTCTCAACCTTCCTCTGATTCTCATATGATCCTAATTCACAAAGACATTATGTTCCTCTGTCTCGCGTTGATGATGTGGGAAACACTATGGCCCACCTTCGATCAAGGTCACTTACTGTCGACTTCAGCTCATTATCCGAGAAGCTGATCTAGAGACTCCCTTCTGGTACCTTAGAGCCTGCATGCCTTAATGGCAGGTTCTTTGCATTCAACATGAGTTTTTTATCATTGGCCTTCAATCAAGTGATTCTACAGGTGTTCAACGCCATATCACTTATTCACATGCTGTAGATTGTAACTATAATACCTTGAGGGCCATTGTCATTATTGGTGGTACCTCTCACGTCTGTTAACAACTTTCATCATTGGCTAGTAATCAGACGATGTTCTTGCATCTTCTACTTCATTTCACTTATTCGCATGCTTGAACTTGTACTTTTTTCGGGTCAAGATAGAGTGCAAGACCATAGATTTTGTCTGTTAGAATCCAGGCTACGATTTTGTGGATTATTATGATTGGTTGCATGACTCATTCTTGGATGGCTGTGACCATACCTGAGTCTATTTATCAATCCTTACTAGATGGCTGCGTCCATGCCTTGGGTCTGGATTATTGTATACTCTGTTATGGATGGTTGTGCCCATACCACATATATCATGAATTTGAGATATCAGTTGTACTTCTCTACACAGGTTTTTCGACGGTAGTGTTTTCATTTGGACATGTTCTCGTAAAGCATTTCACCCCTCTCTCTCTCTTGGGCCTCATGATTTAGGGGGCATCTGTTACACAGTAATTTGTCACTATCCCTGCAATCCCCTGTCCTGCACATTGGAGGGCTTATTCTGTGACCTGTGAGCAGTGACATGACCTGAAACCACTTTCATGGCATCCCCCTGAACAAGGACTTTCATTCCCCTGAATACAATTCCTTGTGAAAAACCATAAAAGTAGCCTTTTTGGCCTTGGCGCAACTACTCAGTGTCATACCTGCGCCAATGGGGGAAATCCTCCAAAGAGGCCACGCCAACTGGCCCACTTTCTCAGTGTTGTACCCGCGCCAGGCTTATTAAGGAGTTTTTTTTTTAAATAAGTGGCGGAAGATTGACTCCAACCAATCCCTGAACTGGTCTCTAAATTGAGTTGGGAGGTTGGCTTCAGATCTCCATGTAGAGGAAGTGGTTTTCCACCTCTCATAGAAGCTTCCTTGAGGATAGGTCCAATCCCATGATTTTAGGGATCCCAACTCCCTTTCCACCATCTATATAAGCTTGCCATTTTCCTTTGCAATCTAGTCTCCAAGAGCCTTCATAGCCTAAAGAATGCTGCGAGAGCCTTGATAGTCCTCATAGAGCCAAATCAGTAGCAAGGATATTGACGATCAAAGAGAGAGGCTTGTCCCATTCCCGACAAGCTTTACCGAGATGTATTCTGCTAACGACCTGCCAAAAGAAGATTCAACATCAGAACCAGGTTGTATTTTCCTTTGTATGAATTAATGATAAGCGACTTTGGTTATGGTTCCACTCGTATTGTTCATTATGATCATGAGTTGTGTCTTCTCTAATTGATACATAATTGCATATATTGGATTTTACGCTTATGTTTGTCATGTTTCTTGCGTGTGCAGGTGTTCGATCATAGCGAGCATGAGGATTGTGATTTTCTGGAGCAAAGGGAATGGGAGTGCTATCTCCTCTACAAACAACAAGATTGGATTCAAGGTAATCCTTCTTCGCCATTTGGTTTATTGCAATTAGGAACTTGCACCTTAGCGTGATACGATTGTTTCTAGACCCGATCTGGGATAGTAGGGATCGCCTCTGTCCACGGAGGGGATTTACCTCTACAACGGGTGTCAACCTTGTAGGTTGTGGAAATCTAGGCATAGAAACACTTCATTCTTTATAGAAATGAGTGGTAGGCTTCCTTGTCACCATAATTTTACATTCAATTTTTCTTGCCAACCTGAATGCCTTCTCCAATGAATTAGGATCCAAAAAACGAACTTCATGTTGGATGTTATCCTTTAAAGTGCCTATGAAGATATCAATCCTGTGTTCCTCTGGAATATCAGTTACCCTTATATTCAATTTTTGGAAGTCCTCAATGTGCTCCCCCACTAAACCCTTTTGTTTGAGATTTATCAATTTGCTAAAAAAGGTGTTGCTCTTTGTATCCTCATAATGTGCTATCATTTCCTCCATAAAAATTGACCAAGTGACAATTTTTTTGTGGGAGAAAATCCATCGATACCATACAAATGCATTTTTTTCTAAATGTAAAGTTGCAATGCGTACCTTTTGCGTGTTTTTCACATTATGGAGATCAAAATATTGCTCCATCTGTAGTATCCATGTTACAGGATCCTTTCCATCAAACTTCCTCATATCCATTTTTGGAATATGGTGTTTCTTCTCGCCAACATTAGAGTTTATGAAATCAAAATTAACATTTATTTTGTTCTCATCATGAGTTTCCTCTACTATCTTTTCACCATTAGGAAACATTTCTTGTATCAACTTTGTCAAACCTTCTATGTCTGCTTTTAGATCATTCTTCATGTTTTCCATTTTAGATTCCATACCAGCTTCCATGTCATCTATATTAGATTCCATGTCTTTCTTCAAACCATCCATATTATTCTTCACACCATCCATCTTTGCTTCCATGCCTTTCTCCAAAACTTCCATTTCATTTTTTGCTGCTCTTTGCGAGAGCGAAATTTGGTGCACTTGCTCTTGTAATTTTGATAGATCATGTAGCAATTCTTCATCTTCATGAGTCATAGTAGAGCCTTCTGAAGGCTTAATAGGTGTTGAATTATTTTTATGGGGCATTTTTTAGAACCCAATACTGATACCTATTCTACAATATGCCCTTGGAATCAATTCAAATTGATTTTTCAAACAAGATTTATGCAATTCGGAAAAAAAATACACACCTTTTTCTTGCTTTTGAGGAGCTTGATATCGAAATTTAATTATCTCTGTGATTGCAGCTCTTAAATATATAAACTTTAGCACTGAAGTAGCCCTATGAATTCTATTTTGAATGCCATAGGTCTGACCTGATTTGGACTCTTTAGGAAAAATTTATGTCCAATCTCCCACAATGACCTAATTATGGACTAGTTCAGTAGAGTGAACTTGTACGAATTTCCACGTGTCACTGTTTCATCCTTCACCTCTGCAATTGATAGAAAAGAAACTAAAGTATGTGTAATTGAGACCAATTTTTACGTCAATCCAATCCGATGCGTAGAGAGAGAGTTATTGAACTTTCCCCACGATCACCTCTTTGAGATGAAATTTGGGAGCCTGAAAAAGCACCACCTTCCACAGATCATATCTCCAAAAATATTGTGAGTCAAGATCTAAAATTTTCCGACATGTTTCCTCCGGATTTTAGCTTCGTACCTTGAAAATTTCTGATTCTAAAACTTCGCAGAAAACAATGTATAGAGAAAATGCCATGATGACTTGTTTAGGAGCCTGAAAAATACCTAAATTCCACAGATCATATCTCCGAAACTGTTGAAAACCAAGCTCTGAAATTTTTGGAAGGTCTTCCTCAGGATTTTGGCTTCGCACCCTAAAAATTTTAGCTTCTGAAACTTCGTAGAAAAAACATTATAGCGAAAATTCCATAATGACTTGTTTGGAGCAGCGAAACCCTAGAATCCAAAGCTCTGATACCAAATGTTGTGTAACTAGCTCCAAAAATAGAATAAAAGAGATGTCAAAGCCTTAGAAATGAGCCACTTTGAGGGGGAAATCTCCAATACATTACATAAATGAAAAATTCTTGGATGATACAATTTACAAAACCTCCTTTCTATATATAGGAGTCCATGTGGCCATAATGTAATCCTAGTGGGCCACAATGTAATCCTAACCGACCTAACAATAATAATTTAAGGGCACAATAATAACAAAATGGGGGTTACAAGGGTACAATAATAACAATAAACGGGTTACAGTAATAAAAATAAGGGACTATACTGGTAATATACGGACCTAACACTAAGAGAGGCAATATGAAAACCTAACTATTTCTCTATTAATGCTTTGAACTTTTGAAATTAATTAAACACATCATATTTTAATTATAGAAAATATACCCACATTTTTCTACTGAAATAATCAACAAACGAAAGGAAGTACCTAGCACTAGTGGTTGATGTCATGTTCATTGGTCCACATATGTCTTAAAGTACCAACTGAACGACCCTCTACGCGCTCCAATCTTGTCCTTCATAAAATGGTATTCAATGTAGCTTCCTTGCCTGACAATCTCTGCAAACTCTGTGGATCTTCTACAAAATGTTCGGAATTCCATCTACTAGTTTCTCTCATGCAAACTAAGAGAGATAGGTCAAGTTGAGGTGCCCATACCTATGATTCCATAGGGGTGCTAGAGTTTGCAATAAAAATTACCTTTAACTTACAATTTCTAATAAGATCAATATTCAAAAATCTTAAGACAGTGAAAGCTAAGAGATTCATCTAAAATAGATCATTATAATATTGTACATAGAAACCACTCATCATTGCATAGTTTCCCAAAAGGTCAAAGAACCACAACTATATGTTGAATCTACCACTTAATTCTAGGTTCAAATCCTAAGCCATCAAATTCTCAAGTGCAAAGGTGAAATCAGAAAGGTACGAGTCACTATAGGAGATCAATGTTTCTTTTCAAATTTCTTCTCCCTTAAAATAGAGGGAATGATGAGATCCTAGGAGTTTAAAATTTAGTGTTTTCAAACCTTGGGAACATATGACATGGATCATATGAAGTTTTTATTTCCATTAAGCATGAGGGTAGAATGATTAACTTAAATGGTCTTTAACACAATCCCTCTAGATTTGTCTCTTCAAATGTGAGGGCACCCACTCTCATAAAGGACATGTTGGGAGTTTAAAATTTAGTGTTTTCAAAACTTGGGCACATATGACATGAATTATATGAAATGTTTATTTCCATTAAGAATGAGGGTAGAATGATGAACTTAAATTTTATTTAACACAATCCCTCTAGATTTGTCTCTTCAAATGTGAGGGCACCCACTCTCATGTTCACATTTACTGATATTAGCCTTTAGGAAAATATAAGAAAACATAAATTGGACTAATGCATCAATCCATGTGAACATGATACCCATTCGCTCTCTGACACACTCAATGTGAAAACTTTGTCTCCTAAAGGACATGATTTGGGTAGTGTATCAGTTGCCTCAAATACTTAGGTTCGATTCAATTCTTCATGTAACATGATACTAAGATGATGCTAAGTTGTCTCCTACTAATATGCTAAACTAGTCAGCATCAATTCAACAATTCTAGATGACTCTCATGGTGTTGCAAAGTTGGCATACTTTCTTAGTCCCACAGTGCTGAAAAACTTTCCTCAACTATTAATCCTAAAGAAGCCCAATAATGGGTGAACATGGATAGGCCAATTTGAATTTTCTCACATGCCTTCCATCTCACTTAGACACTTATTTTGGGAACTATTATACATTTACTATGTCAGTTTTCTAGGGCCTAAGATGGGAAAAATAAATAACAAGTGTGTGCAAGTAGCAACACACTTGACTAGATTGAACTCGGTCTAGTCTTATGGTGGATGTACATTTTAAGGGCTTCTTTCATAATTCAAAATCACTGAAGATATATAAACTAACTATTTCATTTGTCCTACAATTCCAATAGTGCACATGGCAAGATTCTATGTAAATACCTTTTGTTGCATATGGTAGGCCTCTGAATAGACTAAGCTTGTACTAGCATAATGCAAACATGACCTGCAAGTCACCATTGTGTTTTGGTTTCTCAAGGCTGCTGCATTATTGACTGATTAGTGAAGTATCAACCAGTGAATAATTTTCAAGATTTGGAGAAGTCACAATATATATTATAATTTTGTTTTGCGGATTGGCCTCTTGACCATTTTTTTCTAGGAATGCTTCTTATGAAAAAATAATTTCTTTCCTAACAGGTTATGACCCTCTTGAAAATACCAGGTTCACTAGAAAATTTGAAGAAAATATATAATGCATGCATCATGATACCACTACAAGCCATTGTAGAAAACAGAAACCAAGGTGAAAAAGTGTCTACAACTACATTGTAGACGTGTTACAGTGACAATAATTTCTTGAATGTCTATTCTCCAACATCCATAGCATTACCAAAAATAATCATAGTTTGTATTTAACTCCAAATAATATACATTCTAGTAAGACGACGTCAATCACAGTTTTACCTTGTGGCAATGATTTTCCTTGTGCCCTGCTCTCATTTTCAGTCAAAAACTAGATTTCCTATTCCTACTATAATATGACCAACTATCAGACAATTATCTCACTATAATTCTAGATAAAATGAGCAGTGTACCCAAATATTAAAGAAACTGAAAATGATATTACAGGGTAAGCAACTAAATAGGTAGTACACATGATATTCTATTCCATAATTCACTACCTTTCCCATTTAGAAAATAGTTTGTACAACAATTCCGCTGCACATTAATTCTTTATGTTGCTATTTATTGAGATTTTGGCTCACACGGGGATTACAATCAGCCTTTCCACAGTAGATACATATGGCTTATGCAATTGGCATACCATTTTTGTCACTATAACTAACATTTCCTTATAAGAATTTATAGTTGAAAAATTGCATTTACTTGTTTTTGCTTCCTAATTGTTATGTATGGCATATATAATACTAGCTGTCCATTGGGATTCATATGTGACCAAATGAAAAAGGCTTTAATTGTTGCTAAATGAAAAAATGTGACAGGCTAGGATTGGAGGGATTTTGTGCAAATTATAATGAAAAATAAAAAAGTGAAGGAGTGCACCTCCAGTGCAGTGATAACAGGGTTTCCTATTTATAATCTTCTAGAGTTATTATTATTTTATTTGTTCGTTTCTTTCTGACTGTTTCTCCTTGGTCAATGTGTTTCTCAATTTTTCCAGCTCTGAATGCTAACGACACTACTTCATGTGTTGTAGTGGAAACACCTCACATCTTAGCATATGTCCAAGATCTAGTTCTGGTACAATAACAAAAATTGTGGAAGATTTGGTAAGTGCCTGCTATGGAAAGCCTTGCCACTGTGACCCAAGTGATATTTGGCCGCAACTAGAAGGTTATTGCATTGGGAAAAAGAGAATGTTGTGTGCATTGATGCTACACACAGGGCATCTTTTTGCAAGCCCTTTTCCCAATCACGTGCAAGAGCAATTTGCATCTGCAAGATGCACATAAGATTCTCTTTTCCCAATAAATAACCTTCTAGTGTTGCATGAGCTTCTAGCCTCTTTAGACTAAGGAACTATCCAGAAATTTGTCACTCTTGGTTCATATTTATCCTGTAAGTTTAGTCTGATTGCAAGAATTTTGCCTTCACATTCCTTCTCAATGTTTCTGCCATAACCTCAGAGCTACTCAGGTTTGGGGTTGTTCCCTAGATATCTCTTGGGGTATGGACCAACCTCCTGATTTGCTGGCAGGATTTCTACACCTCCAACAGATATATCACTTATCACAGGAATTTTTTGTTTCTCCAAAATGTTGTTACTCTCACAAAACAGTGCATTCTAATTTAAGATTCTTTCTCCCACAACTCAACATGTTGTGTGCAATGTGGTGCTGGTTGGGTGATTTTGATGGCTTCTAAAAACTAGTTATTAGACAATGTTTCTAACCTCTTAGGAAGGAGATACTTAGTGGTGGTTGCCTCTCTGATAATTGCTTGTATTGATTTTTCATCAGTATATTGAAAAATTCATCGTCGGGGATTAATTTTTCAATTTTATCAAGTGTCTCTTTTATCATATTCAACACAAGATGGACTTTGCATGCATTGAGTTCATTGGAGCAAAGCTTTCTGGCTTGCCTTGAATATTGAAAGCAAGTTACAGAAGCGATCCCTAAATATGGAACATCATTGACAACAATTGAAGCTCCACTCAGTGGATTTTTTCTAATCCCTCTTCTTATGCTCCTTCCCCTTGTCATCTTCATTTGTTTACAAGGCATGACAAATATACCCATAAGTCTAAGTTTTAGCCCAAAATAAATTGTAATGATAGTGGAAATGTTATGAGAATATTGTTATTATCACTAATGGTCTGCCCATTCTAATGAAGGATGTCTTAAGCAAAGAGTTCTCAACACATATTTCAATGGCTAACCAAAAGGAAGGAGAAGGTTAAAATGATTATAGTCAACAATCCCAGTTACATAACTAGTTGTTCTGGACTTCCCAATCCATGGTGGGAATGCCTCTGCTACTAAGTACGGTAATTCTAATAATTCAAAAAAAGATGGAAAAACAATTCTAAGCCGACAATTAGTCTTAGTCATCACTTACTACTTTACTTTAGACAATGATGCTTTGTTTGTGCAAAATTGTTGCATTATAGTTAATGCTAGTGATAAAAATCTTATTTCACAAGATCATGTGACTTTTCTTAACTTTCCTTCAAAATGTTAACCTTGGTCTAAAATTTTAGGGTTGGATGAAGGATAAGGAACCAATGCAAGTTATGAAGGTCCATCAACTCAATTTTATATTGACCACTCTTTGATAGTATTAAGTATGATGGCACTCTTGTTGACTGTTGTGGTCTTATTCCTTGGAAGGTTTTATCAAAACGATTGCCATGCAAGCTATTATACATTGTCTTGAAACTTCCCTATTTTTGCAGAGAAGTTAGCGTCATGCTAGTGATTAATTTGAAATTGTATTTTAGTGGAAAAATTCACTATTTTTTGGTGGAATAGTTCATAATTTATTCTGATCTTTTTTTGCAAGTGTACTAGTCACAATGATAAACGTGTGTGGTTTACTTCAGAAGGTTCTCAGTTCTTTCTAGATACACTTTTCATCATTTTATTTTAATACTTCTCTAGTGCTTTACCTTCATATTTTATCCCCTGCAAATTGATCCTGAGGTCCATGTTGTTATGTTTATTGGTTGTTTCTGTAAAAAAAAATTCCCGAGGCTCTGCAAGGTAAATCCAAATGCAAAAAATACTATTTTACATATTGATATTTGTTCAAGACATTCTTATGTGATACTTGAATTTCTTAAATCTAGATTTCTATTTCGTTATCTATATCAATATATAAGAACATGCCCATGGATTGTTCATATTTCTCAAACTGTGGAGTTGTTCCTTTCCTTTTGCATGTTATTTTATATTGTTATGTTGTGATTCAAATTTCTAGTTGTGCTTTCCAATTTTTCTCCTACGTAGTACATCATTTTTTAGATTATATAAAAATTTATTCTTATTGTCTTTTTATTATGTATATTGAACATATTATTTACAGCAACTTTTGATATACCTAGATTTTCTATTCCTTTGGTGTATCTTTGCACCTTTAGGGGAAATTGCTAGTTTAAAGTCTAATTCTTTAAAGGGTTCTAGCTCAATGGAAGAGCACCTGCTTTACAAGCAGGAGTTTGGTGGTTAGATTCCATCATACCCTGATATGCATATGGAATGACGACGATCAGTTTTTGGTGACGGATGCTCCTTTGACCATCACCAATAAGCTTATGGTGACATTTTTCGACTCTCACCAAAATATGAAATGGTGACAGTCAACGAACGCCACCATATATATGCATCAATAGTGACAACCATTAAAGGTTTGTCACCATAAATCTTTGTTGTTGAGATGAAATGGTGAGGGTCACGGTTCTTCATTATAGTCATTATTCATGACAGACCTTGATGCCACCAATGAGTTTATGGTGACGGTCAATGAAAGTCGCCATATATATGCACCAATAGTGATGACCATGAAACGTCCATCACAAAAAATCGTCATTGTTCATATGAAATGGTGACAGTCACTATCCATCATTATAATCAATATTTGTGACAGACCTTGAATGTCACCACAACACATACTTTCGGTGATGCCACCTTTGGTGACGTTCAATTTTTTGGTGATAGAGCTATTTTCCATCACCATTGCTCATATGAAATGGTGACGGTCACTGTTCGTCGCTATAAATCATTATTGGTGACGGACCTTGAATGTCACCACAACACCTATACTTTTGGCGACACCACCTTTGGTGACGTTCAATTTTTGGTGACGAAGGCTCTTTTGAACCTCACCAATGAGCTTATGGTGACCATTTTCACCCCTCACTAATGTCCTTTTTTCTTGTAGTGATCAAGGAAAGTGATCTATCCCTTCAACTAGATTTGGTGAAGGATAGTGATTTAAGCCCTAAAAAGGTCATTTTTAGAAATATGCATAAAAAAGGAGGAAAGTGATGGTTGGATATGTTAGCTTAGGTCATTAGGGACTCCCATACCAAATTTCAACTAAAACATATCATTCTAGCTAACTTAAACAGGTCTGTAATTCCCAACATGACTAGAAAAGGCTCAATCCCCAGGGCTTAGCTAATGCAGAGTTTACTGAAGCTTAAGCATCATGATTTTCTAAATATATTAGATGAAATATGTTGTAAACATCATTAAATCAGGTCTATGATATGTATCATACAATGTACATGAGAAAAACAGAGGTTTGACATGAATAAACCCTCAAAATAAAGGTGTTGCACAATGTATTAAGACTGAAGAACTTGACTGTGTAATTTATAGAGGGCTGAAGCAGTGTTTTATTATTTCTTAGATCTAGGGAAGATATTTACATAAAAATACATATCTATTATAGATCTGTATACCAAAAAGGCTCTTCTTTACACTCCCCTTGGGGATCTCAGCAAAACATGGATATCAATGAATAGATCTGTGATCTAAGCCACAGATCTGCAATAATATTTAGAAATTGTTGAAGAATATGATACACAACGGATTATATCTGAAATTAACATGGATTGGTTGGCCAATCCATGGATCACCACAATAAAGGGAAGGGTCCCTTTCACCAGAGATATTTCCTCCAAGCTGATACAAAAACCCCACTGCAACTCTGCCTGCAAAAAGGACAAAGTATCTTCAAGGAACTGCACTGATGGTGATGTAAAATACTTTGTCCTGATGCCAAGATAAAAACTAAAGCTCAAAAAATGGTTGCACTCTTCTAGGAGGTTAAAAGACACACTCACTGAGAAGAGGCTCTAATATAAGCTAGATTTGAACAGATCTAGAGTTCCACTTGCTGCAGCTTACAAAAGAAATCAAACCCTCACTGGATCTGCGTTGCATTTGGAAGTAGAAGCTTGGTCTCCAACTAGATAGTGGACAAGCAATACAAGCTCTCCCAATAGCTCCTCAATGGGAAGAGATGGAACTCCTAAACAGGAAATTCCAATGCAATATAGGCTAAGCAGCCAAGAAAGTTGTTTGTCTAAACAGACAAAAATTCAAAAATAAAAATCATAAGCAACCTCAACATGTTTCCTTCCCCTTCCTTTTATAAGATGAGAGCTTGCCAAAACCCTAAACCATCTCAAAGGTTTAGTTCCTTTCACATTTGGAACCTCCAACTGGATTTGCACTCTTTATCTTGGTACATTTCATCTGGACAACACTGTAGATTTGTTCAAGGTTGACCAAGTGAAGTGGATTTGTTATTTTCACACTCAAGTGTGTTTATTAAAGTGGCCCAGATTTACCCTTTTTCACATTGGGCATGGATTTATTCTTATATTAGGAGTTTTTGACCCTCCTTTACATAATTATTCTTTGAACAAAGAAAATAAAATGAAATTGAATATTCCTATTAAAGTAGTAATATTATAGTCCTCCACTCCAGAACGTTTCTTTCCCTCAAGCAAATTACAAGGACTTGCAAAATCTTCCAATGGAATTGTCTCCACCCAAGCGTACAAGTGTGATTTTGGTGAATGAACCAACTAGTTGTCATCATAGAGAAGTGGGAGATACATAGAAATAGTTTCTTGTTGTCCATTGGTCTCCTCAAGGCATGAGAGATAATAAATGTAGGGTACTTCAACCCCATGAGATGCTCCAATCTCCAAGCTATCATCCAAAAAAAGTGAGCCATCCTAGGTAGCTCACAGAAAATGTCACCAATTACCCTCATTTGCATTGTGTAGGTGCTCCATGCATGGAAATGAGAGATGAGGATACTCAACTCATGCTATCCCTCTTTCCATTTTTGATGAGTGTGGAGTTTTTGATCCTGGGATGCAATAAAATAGTCCTCACGAAGCCAAAAGGAACGTGGACCTTCATGATTTCCTTCTTTGATTCTAGTTAGTCTCCTTTCCCAATCTCTCATGCATATAGTGAGTAGATTTTCTTCACCATATGTGCTCCAAAAGAAACATGGACTAAGTGTCATATGATATATTGGATGGTGACAATAGCCCTGCCCTTGAGACCAGCATTTTCCATCATCTTGCTGCCTCAAATCATGGTGCAATAAGTGGTCATCCCACCACCTTATTACTGAAATAAGCTTCTCCAAAGCTTGAAAATGATGGAGGAAAATAAGTGTTGGATGAACATGATCCCAGAAGCACATGCCTTGCTCTAAGTGCTCCCTTGTGAGAGATATTTTCTCATGACATAAGTCCAATACATGACCCTTTGCATAAGAAAACATAGTATATAAGGCCCTATCCTTTTCTTGAAGTACAAATGAATATGGGAGATTTCATCCCCAATGGAAACATCCACATAATGTGTCATTCCTCCTTTCATGTTCATAACAAATACCAGAGCATTCTTATCATCATGATATAAACAAGCTCCCTCATACCATCTCATGAGAAGGTTACATTCTCCCCCAACCCAAGGTACATACATGATTATGATATTCATTCTAAATAGAAATACATGTACATACATCATAGATATAAGCAAATGTATGGACATGGAATTCATCATCAGGTGCACATCCTTTCTTCTTGTCAACCAAAGAAACCATACCTCTTTCTTATGCATTCATTTTTTGAAATTCAAGGCATGAGACAAGAAAACAAAAAATTTGGGTGGTACCTGTTAGCTCCCTGTAATCAACACGATTGGAAAAGTCTGATCTCAGGGAGAGACATCGTTTCAACCAACTTTGGGATTCTAGGATCTAGCCCTCCTGAATCCAGAGAGGGATCTCTCCAATAAGTGCAAAGATGGATTTGTCTTTGAAGTTTGGGGTAATGATATTAGGCTAGTTATGAAGGCCAAGGGTTTTGTGTTTTTTTGGATGGTTGAGCATGATTATTACTTTGAAGAGAAAGTTCTAAGTGTAAAAAGTTTCAAAGGTGATAAGTTGCAAGTGAATAGAATAGTTATGGCTAAAAATATAGATATAACGGTGGCTTTTAGTCCATTGGGCTATGGAGTCATAACAGGGCTTTAATTGAGAAAAAACATTAAGAGTGATCCAAGGGGAAAGTCATCTATATCACAATATTATTGAGGTTAAAATGATGGAATGGAAATAGTAAAGTGTTGGAGGGGTGGAAACTGATAATAATTTCACACGGGATTTATATCCAGTCCAAACAAGAAAATCCTCTTAAGTAATTGTTTAAAACCAACCAAGAATGGGGCTAACCATAAAATTCTTGGGAAAGTCTATATTAAAGAAGCTTAATTGACAAACAATCCAGTAATCCACATAATTACCTTCAGAAAGTATGAAAACATATAAGAGAATACAAAGTGTAACTTAAGATCAGATAAATTACTTTTAAACCTAGTCTACTTTCAGTCAACACCAAGGGAAAATTTCAGAATCTGCTTTTGGAGAATAGAAGCTAGAAACAGGAAAACCATCACTTTTCTAGTCTAACTTTAATAAGAAAATAAGGAAAATAACTTTCAAGAACAATTTTTGAAGGAAACAGTAGGACGAGGGAATGCCAACATTCCTAATTGCTTAAATTGTATTGAATCATTCTTAAATAAACAAATTGGAGGAAAAAAATGAGATAAAGATTTTCAGTCAGAGAAGGTTACTGATATACAGTAGATCCTCACTCTATAAAGGTTGTTCTTTATCATAGAATAGTGAACAATATGACATACATAGAAGGAAAACAATAACAAAGAGAGGGGCACTTCACCAATGATATAGACCAGGATCCCAAGAAACAACTTGTTATTGATGTCAAACCAGTTACAGTCTTCAAGTCCAATGTTTCAGTTCAAAAATCATCTTCACTATTCAGCCTAACTAATCTATCACAAGCAGAGCTCCAAGGGCTAGTGAACACTATTTACAATTAGAAGTTTAAGCTCAAGTTTATTTCAAAGTTCTGCAACCAAAAGTTTCTCATCTTCTACAGATGTATTCATAGAAGAATGAGGAGGTGAGATATGATAAAATATCTCTTAGGACAATTAATACAGATTCAAGAATTCTTGGCCTTTGAGGGGCTCGATGGAGAAGTTTACAGGTGGTCTATCTGTATTAACTGTTTTTCATTTAAGATTAAGCTCGGTGGGAGCTTTTGTTGACTTTGAGGCTCTGCGTTATGTTGGAGTAACTCTGCAGATATTTTTTGCATTGAACTCTTTGGCAGAATTAAATCTTTGGCTGCGCTGAGGAAAATATCTTCATTGGATCAATAACTTCGGCCTCTGTTGGAATGGTTTGAGGCATAGGTGGCACTTATGGTAGCTAGGAGGAATCAATTCGCCTCAAATGCGGCGGTGGAGGCCTTTCTGTCTGTTAAACACTTATGATGTTCCTTTAATTGTGTTTTAATTCAGGGAATTAGGCTTTTGATAATCATTCTTATCCGTAATTCCCAAAATCTGTCCTTAATCTTCTGTTCTGTTGCACTCTATTTTTTAACACTGATACTCTTTTAATCGGATTTAATAACACAATGTATTGTTGATGTGTAGGCTGCACAAGGCTTGTATGGCATCAATGCCCATGGAGCATCGACGAAACGTAGAGTGGAGCCTTTTTAGTGCCTTTCCCTCTGATAACCAAAAAGTCAGAGGATCGTCACCCTCAGCTTTATTTTCCTTCATAACATGGGAAAAAACCTTCGAACCCTAAAAAACAAACAAAGCATTTATGAAAATTTGCGTAATTGGGGAAGAACTGCTTCAGAAGGCAGGGGAGAAGCGTAGACGTTGGATGGTAGCATCCAACGGTGGAGATCAACCAAGAGGAGGTTAAAAGGAGAGCGGGGAAAATAATAAGATGGAATGATCTTGGACCGCCCAATCCGGACACGTGGACAATCCAGATTCAATCAGAGGATTGCAATCGGAGGCAACACTCAACTGGCACTGATGTAAAAATGCGATGTGATTTAGCGCTGGCCATCGATCTGAGGATCAGATCAACGACAAGGAATGAATCGGAGGGATAGGCAATTGAAGGAAGAAACAAATGCATGAAATGAAACTGCGTGATACGATGTAGCGCAAACCATCAATCTAAAGATTAGATCAACGATGGAGAATAAATCGGGTGAATGGCGGATTGAAGGGAGCAAAAAAAGGCATGCGATGAAAAAAATCTGATGTGATTGAGCACTGGCCGTTTGATCGGCTTACGATTCAATGGCAGGGATTAGTTTTTAGAAAGAACCGGTGGAAAAACCCTTATATTGTTCAAAACCTGAAAAATTTAAATAAAACAAAGGTTTTGGTGGACCAAGGCAGAAAAATATATATATGAAAAGGTGCCCGTTTTGCGGGGCCATGGGTTTATGGAATATGATGGGCCCGAGGCTTTTCTTAACAAAGGGCCAATCGCAATCAGAGCCTCAGGCTCGAGCTTTTGAATCAACCCATTGGAATCTTGCGACACGATTAAGCCCTTGGGACCTTTAACACTTGGTCCCGGGTGAAAGTTATATGGAGTAGCAAGGTGGGGGGTAGAGTTTATATATATGACCCAATCGCATTGGAACTTTTGATGTGGGTCTTTCTATCAACCCATTGTATTTTCCTCCGATGCGATTGCACGATCGGTCTTTTTAATCTAACCATTTTCATTTAATCACGTGGCTTTGGCATTTTAGATCAAACTTTGGATAAATGGGTTTTATGACTTTACAAAATAAAAAGGTGATCAGGAAAGGATTTTTACAACGTTTGACGCGTGAAAGACAAGCCCACGGTTTATATGAAAATAATATAATCGAAGGTTTCAAATACAAAGGCTAATTGCATCGGAACTTTCGCAACATGGCAAAAAACTTGCACACTTCGATATTTCCTATGCGATGGGCGCCGAACAAGGTTAGTGCTTGGTTCCAGGGTTTGGGCATCTGGGGGAGGTGGTTAGGACTTAGCCCAAGGGGGCTTGAGTCCTTAGTAATAAAAAATTGTTTTTTATGGCTTTTTTCAGAGTTTTCAATGGATTTGGGGGTTTCGGTAAGGTTAAAGAGTGAGTCTTTAACATTGTAAAAGTGATTTTCATGAGGGGAAGAAGAGGAATCATGAAAACAAAGGAGTTTTATGGAGAAAAAGGGGAGCAAATGAAGGTTATTTTTGAGTGGGAGAAGTGGGGAAATGATGGCTTTTCAGCAGTCTTTCTCTTGGAATCAATAGAATTTTATGAGTATAAAATGGAAATAGTAAATGAAGATTTTGAGACAGAGGCATGAGGCCTTCAAGAGTCTTCAAGAGCCAACAATTTTTAGCAACAAAATTTATTCTTTGAAGGCTAAAAAATTCTTAGCCACCTTTTTCTATAACAAATTTTATAGGTGGCTAACAGTGTTGGGAAAAATACTGAGAGGGGGGGGGGGGGGGGGGGTGAATCAGTATTTATTGCATATTCAAAAATTTTACTTTTTCTTGCTTCTAAACCCCATACGCTACTTTCCTGAAACAGACTCGCGTATATACGTGGATACCCTTTATGAAACTCGCGTATACACAGAGATATAATTATGCCATTAATTCTTCACTTATATCATTCCATCATTCATTCATCATATGTTCAATAAACAGTAAACATGTGCAGTAAGAAAAGAATAAACCATCACACATAAGAATCACACAAGAACACCAGGATTTTAGGTGGAAACCGAAGTCGGGAGAAAACCACCACTGCCGTTGCTCAGCCTTCAATATTTTATTATAAAGAAAACATCTTACAACTTATGTACTGGCGTAGACTCATACCAGTACGCAGGCACCCACCTGCGCTCGTTTACCAGCCTCTCTGGAGGAGCTCGACCCCCGATCTCGTTACCGGCCTCACCGCGGAAGGGAGCTACGACCCCCTGATCTCGTTTACCAGCCTCACCTGGAAGGGAGCTACCACCCCCTGACTGAAGGCTACAACCCTCAGCACCTCTGTGGACCACGTTTCATGAATTTTCACACTGGATCCAAAGCTTCCTCTAGGACACAACTTGCAGGCCAATTTTCATCATATTTTCAGACTGGACCCACTCCATACATTTAAGCTCAATCATACATCAAACTGAAACTTATCAATTCAGACAACCCAGAATTGTATAATACATCATTCACAGATAGTAGTAACACAGCAAAACAGATCAGATTGTTCATACCCCTTGCTTCAGCAAACCCTAGTTTGCATACGCGCTTTCACTTCACTAATGTCGCGTATATACGCGCTTCCATTTACACAAACTAGCGTATACTTCTGTACATATTACAGAACCAATTTAATTGCGCATATGCGCTTTTCTTTCAGTGAAGCCGCGTATATACGCGCTTCCTCTTCGGCGAACTAGCGTATGGTTCTTCAGAGATTTTAGGTCATTGCATTTCTTCAGAACAGATACTTCACACAGATTTAACCCTTCACTTCAGACAGATGTTCGCCTCATCTCGGATCTAAACATTCCATAAACAAATCAGGATACAAACACATTCCGGATCTAGATCCCCTTCTTCATCATTGGTGCATCATACATTCAGATCTATCATTCAACTGTAACCCTTTCTATTCAGATATACTTCAGAGAGAAGTATTCATTCAAGCTCAGACCTCTTGCACCCACTACCATAATTTACACAATGAATTTCTTCTCCTTATATAGGTTTACCCTTTTTCAATACCATGAGCCAAAACCACATTACATCCGATGGTATTCCTGGACGGGGTCACATAGATGAATCATTACTCAAAACAATGGGTCAATACCATGGTGGTTACCCTGGTTTTGCACTTTATGAGCGCTTTTGCCCATACGCGACTTGGCATGTTATTTCCCGCGTGCATACGTGACTTCCCCTAGACAAATCCGCGTATTCCTTGAGACATACTCTTTTCATCATATTCTGGCACATACTGTCATTCCTTCCATCATTACCTTCTGTACTCATTGTAGATACATCAGATTAAGTTCATCCCGATGATAAGTTCATCGGAGCATATTCTGTCAAGCACAACTACATCGGTAAGTTGTCATCATCTTCATCAAGTGGGTTGCCATTCAAGAGCAACTCTCTACATCATATTGTCAATAAACATCATATCACATCAGATTTACATTATTTACCAAGTCCATCAAGTCTAGAATAACTTCATCAGGTGTATTGCCATCAAGGACAACACATGCCAATAATATCATGTCTTCATCTTCATTAAGTGGGTTGCCATCAAGGACAACACTCTGCATCATATTGCCAACAATCTCCCCCTTTGGACTTGATGGCAACCACGATGGTGTTTGATCATCACAACAGATAGGTACATTAAGAATACAATGACACCATGTCACTCTCCCCATTATTTGACACCATTATCTTCATTCAAACACCATGTCACTCTCCCCCTTTGACATCAAGGGCAAAGGGCGGATCAAAAACCAACACACTCTCCCCCTTTTCTCGTTATGTGGAAGAAGCGTTCTGCAGATCTGATATATATTGAAGTGACCAAGCTCCCCCTGAATTCATGCTGAAGTTTCAAACATGTTTTCCAATGAAGTACATGACTCTATGAAATTCCTATCACCAATGATTCATACTTACATCAAATATCCATCCAAGTGGATTTACATATGAGACTCAACTACCCAACCAAGTGGGTTTACAACTTTCACTCAGCTACCCAACCAAGTGGGTTTACAAAATTTGACTTAGCTACCCAACCAAGTGGGTTTACAAATTTGACACGTCCTTACATGACTGAATATTACAATTTTACATCATGGGTCTTAACAAGACCTTTTCATCAAATTACAAATATGACTTTACATGACCAATACCAGAAAAATCTCAAGAGATATCATATGCCAACAATGCATTATGCTTAGCAAGGCTAGGGCTCCCCCTGTATCTGTGCATCCAAGCCACCTTTCCATATGACTAAGGCTCCCCCTTATTTTGTGCATCCTGAACACTTTCACCAAAAAGTCATCAAGGCATCTTTATAAAAACATTAGAAATATAATTATGAGAACTGGAACACCACCAGAGACACCAAATAGTATCATAGATACCAAACATCACTGCATCTATGCTAAAGAAAGCTAACCCCAAACATAAATTTGTCAGCAATCAGACATACGTGGTTTTATGTGCATGAACTCGCGTATATACGCGACTGTGTTTCAGAAAATCCGCGTATCCAATACCATCTTCTATATTTTAACTAGATCTGATCCTCTGTGAGGAAAAGACAGTGTTCAGGTTCCTTTTTTGAATGCTTCCCTAGAATACAGATAGATAGAACAATGTAGTTGTGGCTTCAAGCGTCATCCAACGGTTGTAGCATAAGCACATTAGTAATCAAGCCTTCAGATTCTTTGCAGCATCAATACATTCTCTCCAAGAGAAATTATCATACCAGAACACCATCTTCAAATATGTGTCAAGCAATCATCCATGTGGTCCAATATCATTAAGATCTTCAAGATTTTAACATGATGTAGCATATGTAGGGAAAAGGTCTCAATCATAGTAACAAAATCTGCATGATCCAGAATCATAAGACTTCTAACTCATCCATGTGTGAGCACAAAAGATACTTTTCAGCAAACAGGGCTCAAAATATCATCATAATGAACCATGTACCAAGTCATCATCATTTGAGCATGAGTATCACAATAATCAAAGAATAAGTAGTCATAGTGCCAACAATGCAATCATTAGTATTCAACCTGCTGCTCCCCTGAACCAGTGTTCCTCCTTAACTTGTGCAACCTGAATACGTTCATCAGCAAGTCATCAGCAACAATATCTACATGAACTGTCCTTATCTCCGAATTATAAGACTTTTATCTCAGCAACGAATACTCTTCATCAAAAAGCAAACAGGACTCATCCATAATCTTCAACATAAGAAACAAAGTATCATATCATCATAATTTAGAACTGAGAAACTAAGCTGATACTGAGTCAATAATACAGTTATTAACAGTCAGACTGATGCTCCCCCTGATCCTCTGCTCCAGATCTTCAACTATCATATAAATTCTCTTATCATTAATGCATGTGTGACTGTGTCTGCTGGAACTCGCATGTATACGCGACTTTTGTTAATAGAACCCGCGTATGGAAAGTGAAGCATAGAAAATTTTCACATTCCTTCATCTCCCCTTGAACTTGTACTTCCTGTATCTGTCTTCTTCATATCAGATGCCCTGTCAGAAATACATATAACCAGAATAATCAAATCAATCAAGAGGGACATCATACATTGCTCCCCCTGTGACAATACATTACTAATTCTCATAATGTATCCCACATCATTCCTACAGTCAATAAGATAAGTAAGCTTCAGAAGCGGATGGCTGCAGTAGGGTCAGAATTCCCTACGTTTCTGATCGGTCTTCCATCTTTTTCCAAATTTGTTTGAACCTTCTATTTGTGTGCTGGAAGTTATCCAACTTCTCATATCTGTTCAACCTGCATTCCTTTTCTGCATGTCCATACTTGTTACAAGAATAACATCTCATGTGTCCAGAGAAATAAGCATAAGAATCATAATGAGTATTTCTAATCTTCCTCCTTTTACAATCAGCTGCTTTATGTCCATACTTGTTACATGAAAAACAATATCCCTTGAAGAAACCAGAGTACCTTTCTATGTAGGATCTGTTAGTTTGTGGCTGAAATGATCTGCTCCTGCAATTTGCTGCAATATGCCCATAATTATGACATTTAAAGCATTCAACATTATTGACTGATTTCCTTTGAGATTTCATCATTGTTGGTTGACCTTTTGTCTCTTTCAACACTTCAGGTTTTGCATTGACATCCTCTGAATTTTTAGCACTTCCTTGTGAGCTAGATTCTCCTTTAACAGTTTCATGAAAACCAAGACCAAGTTTAATAGCAGGAGATCTTTGATTACTAAGAATATTATCCAGAATCTTAGTACTATCTTGAAACCTCAAGAGTTTATCCTTTTCTTCTAATTTAACTTTGAGAATGTTTACCTCAACCTCCAAGCTTTGGCGTTGCTTCTTCATGCTTTCTTCTTTCCTTCTTCCTTCTTCTACTTGATCATTCAGTTTCAAGATTTCTTCTTTCAACCTATTATCTTGTTCTTCAAATTCTTGTAGAAGTTCTTCATGTTCCTTGTATGATTCTTCTATGACAGAGATGATTTTTGCTCCAAGTTCTTCATTTTTCTTATTTGATTTTTCCAGATTTATTTTGAGAGCGAGGATTTCTTTTTCAAGCCTTCTCTGCATATTTTCATGCATTTCTATCTGTTCCTTCATTCTAGAGATCATCTATTTTTCGATAGAGCCTTTCTCTTTAATTTCTCTTTGTTTTTCTTCAACTTTGATCTTGAGAACTTCTTCTAGATCCATAACATTTCTTTCACTATCTTCATCATTGCATGCACAAGAAAGAGAGTCATCAGAACAACTATCAATACCTGTTTTATCTTTTCCATTTTCTGCTGCACATGTTTTCTGAGATATCTCCTTTTCAGTGGCCTTCTTCTTTTGCTTCTTTCCCATTGCAACGGATCTCCTTCAAGCGATCAAGCTTCTGCAGAAGGACCTGCTCTGATACCAATTGTTGGGAAAAATACTGAGAGAGGGGGGGTGAATCAGTATTTACTGCATATTCAAAAATTTTACTTTTTTTCATGCTCCAAAACCCATACGCTACTTTTCTGAAGCCAACTAGCGTATACACGCGGATATCCTTCATAAAACTTGCGTATACACAGAGATCTAATTATGCCATTAATTCTTCACTTATATCATTCCATCATTCATTCATTAGATGTTCAATAAACAGTAAACATGTGTAGTAAGAATAGAATAAACCATCACACATAAGCATCACACATGAACACCAGGATTTTAGGTGGAAACCCAAGTCGGGAGAAAACCACCGCTGCAGTTGCTCAGCCTTCAGTATTTTATTATAGAGAAAACATCTTACAACATATGTGCTGGTGCAGACTCCTACCAGCACGCAGGCACCCACCTGCGCTCGTTTACCAACCTCTCCTGGAAGGGAGCTCCAACCCCCTGACTCGTTTACCAGCCTCTCCTAGAAGGGAGCTATGACCCCCTGATCTCGTTTACCAGCCTCACCTGGAAGGGAGCTACGACCCCCTGACTGAAGGCTACAACCCTCAGCACCTCTATGGACCACGTTTCATCAATTTTCACACTGGATCCAAAGCTTCCTCTAGGACACAACTTGCAGGCCACGTTTCATCATTACCAGTCGGACCCACTCCATACATTTAAGCTCAATCATACATCAAACTGAAACTTATCAATTAAGACAACCCAGAACTGTAGAATACATCATTCACAGATAACAGTAACATAGCAGAACAGATCAGACATTTCATACCCCTTGCTTCAGAAAACCCTAGTTTGCATACACGCTTTCCTTTCGTTGATGTCGCGTATATACGCGCTTCCGTTCACATAAACTAGTGTATACTTCTGTACATATTATAGATCTAATTTAATTGCGCATACGCGCTTTCTCTTCAGCGAAGCTGCGTATATACACGCTTCCTCTGCAGCGAACTAGCGTATAGATCTTCAACCATTATAGAGAAGCATACTTCTTCAGATCAGACATTCAGTTCATATTTTACCCTTTTACTTCAGACAGATGTTCGCCTCATCTCAGATCTAAGCCTTCCATAAACAGATCTAGCAGATACAAATACATTCTAGATCTAGATCCCCTTCTTCATCATTGGTGCATCATACATTCAGATCTATCATTCATCTGTAACCCTTTCCATTCAGATATACTTCAGAGAGAAGTATTCATTCAAGCTCAGACATCTTGCACCCACACTCATGATTTGCACAATGAATTTCTTCCCTTTATATAGGTTTACCCTTTTTCAATACCATGAGCCAAAACCACATTACATCCGATGGTATTCCTAGACGGGGTCAATTAGACGAATCATTACCCAATACAATGGGTCAATACCATGGTGGTTACCCCTGGTTTTGCACTTTTTGAGTGATTTTACCCATACGCGACTTGGCACATTCTTTCCCGCGTGCATTCGCGACTTCTCCTAGACATATCCGCGTATGCCTTGAAACATACTCTTTTCACCATAGATTTAGCACATGTTGAATTCCTTTCTTCATTGCCTTCTGTACTCACTGTAGATACATCAGATTAAGTTCATCAAGACATGTTCTATCAAGCACAACTTCATCAAGTAAGTTTCCATCATCTTCATCAAGTGGGTTGCCATTCAAGAGCAACTCTCTACATCATACTGTCAACAAACATCATATCACATCAGATTTACATCATTTACCAAGTCCATCAAGTCAAGAATAACTTCATCAGGTGTATTGCCATCAAGGACAACACATGCCAACAATCTCATGTCTTCATCTTCATTCAGTGGGTTGCCATCAAGGACAACACTCTGCATCGTATTGCCAACAAACAGTGGCTGCACTTGGGGATGGTGCCTTCTTGAAGGCATCAAGAACTTCAGACTTGCATTCTCTGGGAGGCTAACCTGTGCCACATCCATTATGTTCTCTAGGAATCTGACCTGTGCCTAATCCATTGGGCTTCCCCTCCTTTGCTGGGATGATCTTGCTCTGAAAAAATATTAGCAACTATAAAAACAATGGATCTTTCATCAACAAGCTTTCCACCTACACAATCCTACTGATCTAGCATTTTTTCTTCATTAGAGTGCAGTTGGATTGGAAAACTCCTTTCACAACATTTTATTCTTTTGAAAGCAGGAGATATAATCTATTTCTACTCCTTATCTCTCCATGGGCTCAAATTAAACAGCTGAGCCCATATGATTCTCTACCTCTTCTATCAATATGTTAGGATTAAACAGTCTAACAGATTTTATTCTCTAAATTCTACAATAGAAATTTAAAAGCATTCAAGTCAAGATTGAACAGCCTGACTTGATGGTGGTCTATGGCATAAAAAACAGGTTGTACATAGACATTTATTTTGTAGAAAATTTAAAACAAAATGGAAGGCTTAAGATCTGAAAATTCAAAGCACTTCCTTCATCTTGTTAACAGCTCTGTTCTGACTTTTGTTTGAGTTGTTCCTTATTTGTTCTTTGGTTCAGATTTTGAGTTAATTAGAACCAGATTTTTACATTTCTTGACTCAGAAAATAAAACAGATTTGAGTCATCTCTCTTTGGAAACTTAGGTTCATATTTTGAACATGTTTGAACCTTTAATTTATGTCCTAATCTATCTACTGATAAGCCAAGATTAAACAGTTTGGAAAATCAAATTCACTACCCTATCAGCAGAAAATTTAAAACTAATTAGTCAAGATTAGGCTATTTGACTAACTAGAAGTGTGGTTTTTAGGAGTGGCATTTAAGCTTGCACACTTTCAAATTTGTTTTTCTCTTTTTTGGTATGGGGCTATACCTTTCTTGTTTTCATAATCTACCCTCTTTTCTTTCTTTTCTTTTGTTTTTGTATTTTAATTTTTCTAACTTTGAATGCAATGGTGGATGAGATATTTATAATGAGAAAAAAGATTAAAAAGGCTTTCGGAACATAGCATATATTAAAAGAAGTAATGTTTTAGCATCCTGCCATTGACCGGACCTCCAAAAAATTCTGCTCCATTCAATTCCTGCAAGAGAAATGCATTGTTACCAGCAGCTGAATGAATAGAGTAAGGGCCAAGCTATAAGTTGTCAAATTTCCCATGCTTGCCCTTTTCTTCCCTCCTTGAGTCACACTTTAAAACTTTGTTCCCAATTTTGAAATTGGTGGACTTTGTTCTTCTGTCAAAAATATTTTTAATGCCGATCTTTTTCTGCAATGTTTTTTTATAAACTTCCTCTCTGGTTTGCTGAAGATGGATGGTTTGATTTATTCTTCTGATCATATCATTTTCTTCAGTTTGCATCTCTTGAATGAACTTCAACACTGGTACACCAAGGCTGTTTGGAAAAATTGCATCAGTACCATACAGCAGCTGAAAAGGTGACATACCAATAGATTTCTTCAAAGTCAATCTGTCAGCCCACATTGCATGAACTAGCTTTGTGTGCCAGGACTTTTTGTTGTCCACCAACAGTTTCTTGATTATTTTCACTAAAATTTTGTTTGAGGATTCTGCCAGTCCATTACCTTGAGGGTATTAGGCCGTGGAATGCCCCAATGTTATCTGATATCTGTGACAGAACTCAACCATCTTCTTTGATCCAAATGCTACTGCATTATCAATGATGATCTTGGTAGGAAAGCCAAATCTGGAGAGAATTTTAATCTCCATAAATTTTATGATAACTGAATCATTGGCCTACCTACAAGGAATGGCTTCTATCCACTTAGTGAAATAGTCTGTGGTAGTGAGAATCGATCTATGCTGGGTAGAATATGGTGGATGGATTTCTCCTACTAAGTCAATTCCCCACTGTTGAAAAGGGGCTTCAACAGTGATTGGATGCATAGGTAGGGGTAGCAGTTTTATTTTTCCTTCAAAAAATTGACATTTATGGCAGGATATGATCATCTTATGCACATCATGAAAAAGAGTAGGCCAATAGAAACCAGCCCTCAAAATTTTGTTGGATGTTGTCTTCCAGTACAAATGACCTCCACACTCTCCTTCATGGAATTGGTGTTTAACCTTCTCTGCATCAAACTCGGGCAAAAATTTAAGCAATACACCACCTGCATTTTTCCAATAAAGACATCTATCTATAATGCAATAGTTTACAACTTTAACTTTAGGAACCTTGCCTTTTTTTTTGTCAAACCAGGAGGTGTATTCAATTTAAGAAAAACATAAATAATATCAGCATACCAAGGAGAATTCATAAAATTATCTTCAACTATAGGAGTTGAGAATTGTTCTTAGTTATCCAAAGCATTAATCATATTAATATAAATAACTTCAAAATTTGATTCAGCCATTAATCTAGCTAGACCTTGGCCTTTGATGAGTTTAGTGGGTTTTATCTCTAAATCATATTCAAGGATAATAGCAATCCACTTACCTCTCTTACCATCTGGGTCCTATGTTAAAATGTCTTTAACAACTGAGCTTGGGACAAAGGCAATGATGTGTGAGTGAAGGATGTACACCCTGAAGTCTTTCAAAGCTTTAACCAAAGCAAAAGCTTGCTTCTCCATAATGTTATACTTCAAAGGGGCATCCCTGAATGCCTTACTAAAGAATGCAATAGGCTTCTCTTGTCCTTGTGGATTTTTCTACAAAAGGACAACATCTATGGTATGTTCTGATGCAAATGAAAAAATATAAAAATCTTTTGAAAAATCAGTACTTATAAGAACCGATGTTTTGGTTAATGCTTGTTTCACCAGTTCAAAGGACTTCTTTTCTTCCAAGGTCCATTTTACCCCTTGCTACTTCTTTAACATGTTTGTGATATTCCTAAGGAGCTCAGCCAAGTTGGGGATGAACCTTCTCAAAAAGTTAATCTTTCCAATGAAAGATTGCAATTATTTGATGTTTTGAGGATGAGAGATTTGTAATATGGCCTAAATCCTCTTTGGATCTATATTTATACCCTCTTCAGAAATGATGTGCCCAAGAAGTTTACCTTCTTGGAGACCAAATAGTGTCTTATTAGGGTTTAAGGATATTCCAAACTTTCTGCATTTCTCGAAAACCTTTCTTGAATGTTCTAAGTGCTCTTCATCTATTTTTGAAAACACAGTGACATCATCCAGGTATATAATGATGAAGTAGCCCAGTTCTTCCGAGAATGCTATGTCCATGGCTCTTTGAAAAGTTTCTCCAACATTCATTAAACCAAAGGGTATTTTCACATACATGAAGGTGCCCCATGGTGTAGTAAAGGTTGTCTTTAATTGATCAGCAGGGTGAACTAAAATCTGATTGTACCCTGAATAGCCATCAAGAAAAGAAATTCTTCTAGACCCTACCACCCTTTGTAAAATATGATCCATCTTGGGTAAAGGGTAGTTTTCTTTTAATGAAGCTTTGTTTAAGTCTCTAAAGTCTATACAAAGCCTGATCTCTCCAGTTTTCTTCCTAACAGACACTAGATTAGATACCCACTTAGAATATCTAATAGGGACAATAATACCAGCATCGTACATTTTCATGATCTCCTTCTGAACCAAAGGCAATTGGACAGGGTTTATTCTGCGCAGTTTCTGTTTAAATGGCTTTTGGTTTTCTTTGAGGGGAATTTTGTGCTACATTATTTCAGTTTCATTGGACTTAAGATCTTCGTAACTCCACGTGAAAACATCAGAAAACTCTTTAAACAGCTCAATGTATTTAAGTTTAATATGAGCTAATAAAGTCTTGGACAGTTTAATCATTTTCGGCTTAAGTTCACTGCCAATATTACACTCTCCACTTTAGTCTCTACAAGTTCCAGTTTTGGTTTATTCACCACATCATTAAAATCGAACAACTCTTCTAAAGGTGCCAGACCCTTAGGCAAAATTTCATCTTTAGAGTGCAGAGTATCTAACTCCTCTGTTTCTAATTCTGCAGTCCTTCCCTTTTTGTTTTTAATTTTTCTTGATAACATGTTTATATTAGCAAGTTCAGGAGACGGTTCTTCTTCATCAAGAAAATTTTCTTCCTTACATTATGTTTCATAGTTTGCGTCCGAACTGTTTAGTTCAAATTCATTTCTGAATTGCATGAAGTCTTCTATTTGTTTGTCATTGTCAAACACCTGCCAATACTTCTCATTATCAGGCACAGATGGTCTAAATTTTATTTGAGTTGTGCAGTATTTGGTGTTATATGACATTAAGCATGCTCTACCTGCAAAGGCTAAATTGTGGGATGCAATATTTCTTTTTCTTAGGACAAAAAATAGTTTAGACTCCTTGAATGTTTTCAAAAGGTCCATGACATCGTTTTGGTAGGCTTTAAGTCTGGGATGATTTGCGTTATACTCCCCATTGACTTTCCTAATGAATAACTCTGAATCCCTGTGAACTTTAATTCTTTTGGCTCCTATATTTTTCAACAAACGTAAGCCTAGGAGAAGTGATTCATATTCTACTATGTTATTGGAACACTGAAAGTTTAGTTTGCAGGAAATGCTTTCTATGTGGTTGTTTTCAGTGTTAGTAATCCAAACACCTACACCAACATTGTTCTTAGTGTAGGATCCATCAAAATACATACTCCATAGAGGACTATTCTTAGTTTCATCCTGGTTACTGTCCTCTTCAACTAATGTGCTCAAAGGTTGTTGTGGAAACTCAACACTTAGTTGTATTTGTTTTGATTCCCCAAGATTTGCGTTCAATTGAGGGTCATTTTCTTTAGTGTCTAGGTTTAAAAGCAAAGGACGCATGAACTGTAGTTCAAGACCTTTGTTTAGTTTGCTACCATCTTCCAATGCAACAAACTGTTTTGAAATTTCTGCGTTGTGTTCCTCTTCCTCTTTGTCGGTTGTTAATCTTGTTAAAGTGACTTTCTCACCAAGTGTTTCATCATTAAACATTATAAAATAATCAAGGCCTGTATTTATAGAATACAGGGGAGAGTTTTGTGGTCTATTTTGACTTGTAACTATGAATTTCATATGGGACTCCCTGTATAGTCTTCTATTCTGATTGAAAATATGGATAGTCGCATAGGTCATGTCCATTTGCATAGTTCCTTGTAACTTAGCCCCCCAAGATCTAGATAATAACATTCCATACTTTGGGGGCACATCAGCCACAAAAATATCCATGACTAGACATTTGGCTAGAATTTGGGCTAAGTTAACATAGAGGTCTTTGATTAATCCCAAACATTTTACCCTACTTGAGTCAAAGGAGTAAAGGTCTTTATAAGGTCTGGTAATTTCTAGACCAAGGCTCTCCATCATAGCTCTAGGCATTAAATTATGCGAAGCTTTGGAATCATGCATAGAATTGTGCAAAATCTTGTCATGAACATTTAAACTTACATAAAAGGGATGAACAGGTCCCTCTTGATATCTACCTTCAATCTTCGGACCAAAAATAAGCTCTGGTTGGTCATCATTAAGATTGATTTTATCCTCATTTTCTTCTATTTTTAAAGCCTTAAAAATTTGGGTCCTATATACATGTTGGGTAGCTAACTCGGTGAGGGGAACAAAGATTTTGAATTTTGAAATTTCCCGCTCCAGGCTGAAAGGGCTCTGGCTCTTTAAAGTGTTGGTTTCAACCTTATTAGCTGCCACTCTATCAGTAATATCAGCTTGCTGATTAGTTTTATTTACACTTGACAAAATTGTTTTCACAGGAGTACTAGCTGAAGTGTTAGTACTAATAATGTCTGCTCTCTGTTTTTCATTGATTTGAGTGTCTTTCTCTTTATCATTACTAGAATTTACAGCCACTGTTTTATCCTTTTGTTTGACAACTTTAGGCTTGGTCATAGTGTTGTTTTGTGAAGAGTTTTCAGAGGTTTTGTTGTTGGGGGTTTGTTGACTGGTTTTACTTCTAAGGTCATATTATTTTTGAGATTCTATGATGACATTTTCCATGTCTTCATAATAATTTTCAACATCATCTCTTTTGTCATCATAAGGTGTGTATAGACCTTGTTTTCTATCATAATGAATCTCAAAGTCATCATTATCTACCCCCAGCATGTTGATATAATCCTCCTCTTTTATTTCATCTGTTTCCTCAACCTCATTCACATAATTTTGATGAAAGGGAGGAGTGATCTGTTGATCATATTCCCAAGGTCTGTTTGGAGGTTAGTTCCTTCCAAAATTCTGACTCTAGTTCTGATTTCTATTTTGAGGAGAATTTTGGTTTTGGCTTGCCTATGCTCTCTTAATTATGCTCATTTCTTTCATCATTTCTTCCATCATTTTCTCCATCTTTGAGTTGGAAGTAGAGGGTGTGGATTCCTCTCTAAAAGATACTCTCTTTTTAGTTTTCATTCTTGCTCTCTTCTCCATTAAGTTTACCTCCACAGAAAGAGCACCCTTTTTCATATCTTCAAGAGTTGAAAAATCTCTCTCTCTCAGCTGATAGGTCATGTTAGAGTCAAACCCTTCAGGAAACTTGTTTAAAGCTGAGCCCTGTGGAGGTTTTAGTTCTAGGGAAAGTGCATTATACACACTATTGAATCTAGTGCAATAATATTGCACACTTTCCCCAGTGTTTCTATGGAGGTTCTTGTAGTCAGAAAGGACATGGATAGGGTTTTTATTTACTTCCCATTTGTTTAAGAATGTTTGATGGAAGGCTTGGAGATCATTAACACTATGGGGGGCTAAACCTTTAAACCGTTTTCTTACTTCTCCCCCAAAGCTTTGAGAAAATAATCTAAGCTTGACAGAATCATCGTCAATTTCATTTATGTCAAAGTATTCATTCATCTTATCCACATGTTGTGACACAGTTGTAACATTACTAGCATCATATAATGGAATTTTGGACTGATAGTCCTGTGGGATATTGACTAATGGTGCAGGAAGGACTAAGGGAGAATACCACGCTGCCATGATATGTGGTGTATGTGGATTTGCAAGAGGTGGATTAACAAAAGGGAAAGTGGGCTGAAGTAGAGTGGTTTGAACAGTGGATGTAGGGTGTGCAGAAGTGGATGGACTAGGAGTAGATTGCTGAGCTGATCTTGGGTGAGAGACACCTAAGTTGTGTAGGAAATGCAAATCAGGAGGTGTTGTTTCTCTGCTGCTAGGACGTTCACTTGTTTCAGGAGATGAAATTGAAGACTCAGAATCTAACTGATCTAAATCACCAAGAGACCTAGTTCTAAATGGATTTACTAAGTTAGCTTGTGATTTTTGTAGAGCTGAAAGATTTTCAGGGACTGAATTAGCTCTCAAGGGTGATCTGAGAACAATTGATAATTTAATCCTAGGAGACTTCTTAAGGACACTTTCTGGGTTATCAACTAACTTAGGTGGATCAGGGTCAGGATAGGATCTAGTGTGAATCTTTCTAGGAGCCACTATGTTGTGTTTTTCAGACCCAAATGAACAGGAAAAGTGCAACCAGATATGACAATATTTAAGAGGTTAACTAGTCTGCTTTCACAAAATTCAATCCTACAGTCCTCTAACTGAGTTTGAATGATACTATGATGATAAGGGTTCTTCCCAGTGGATTCTTAAGGTCTGTTAAGGATTTTGGAGTCGCCAAGTGGAATTTTATAGCTCTTTTCAGAGGTAAAAGGTTTTATGGTCCACCACCATGTTTATTGGATACCAATATAAAATATTTTTATGTTTTTTGAGTTATTTTTCAGTTGTGTGGTTTCTAAGAATGTCCTAACTCTATTTCAAAACTTTAATATGGTTATGAGACAAAGACAGTCCACACTTATGGCTAAGCCAACTGATTTTTCAAGGTTTAGATAAAGTCTTAGGAGAATCCTAGGGTTTACCTAGTTTGTCACAGATTCAAACAAGTTTCATCATGATTACCATTCTTTAGTAGTTCTTGAAAAAGGCTGATTTTTAATCACAAGTTTTATAAAGTGTTTAAAGGGAACCTAGGGTGAAAATTCAACTAATTCCCCAGCAGAGTCGCCAAAAATGTTAGTTACTGGTGGCTCAGCTATCAAACAGAACAATTGTCATAAAACCAGGTGTAATCTAGAGTTTTTAATGGGTTTTGGAACTTTTATTAACTCAAAAAATCCCCAGTGGAGTCGCCAGAAATGTTAGCTCCCTATAATCAGCAAGATTGGCAAAGTCCGATCTCAGGGAGAAACATCGTTTCAACCAACTTTGGGATTCTATGATCTAGCCCTCCTGAATCCAAAGAGGGATCTCTCCAATAAGTGCAAAGATGGATTTGTCTTTGAAGTTTGGGGTAATGATATTAGGCTAGTTATGAAGGCCAAGGGTTTTGTTTTTTTTTTGGATGATTGAGCTTGATTATTACTTTTAGGAGAAAGTTCTAAGTGAAAAAAGTTTCAAAGGTGAGAAGTTGCAAGTGAATAGAATAGCTATGGCTAAAAAGATAGATATAACGGTGGTTTTTAGTCCATTGGGCTATGGAGTCATAACAGGGCTTTAATTGAGCAACAACATCAAGAGTGATCCAAGGGGCAAGTCATCTATATCACAAGATTATTGAGATTAAAATGATGGAATGGAAATAGTAAAGTGTTGGAGGGGTGGAAACTGATAATAATTTCACAGGGGATTTATAGTCAATACAAAGAAGAAAAGCCTCTTAAGTAACTGTTTAAAACCAAACAAGAACAAGGCTAACCATAAACTTCTTGGGCAAGTTTGTATTAAAGCAGCTTAATTGACAAAAAATCCATTAATCCGCATAATTACCTTCAAAAAGTATAAAAACATATAAGAGAAGACAAAGTGTAACTTAATATTAGATAAAGTACTTTTAAACCTAGTCTGCTTTCAGTCAACACCAAGGGAAACTTTCAGAATCTGCTTTTGGAGAATAGAAGCTAGAAAAAGGGCAAACCATCACTTTTCTAGTCTAACTTTAATAAGAAAATAAGGAAAATAACTTTCAAGAACAATGTTTGAAGAAAACAGTAGGACGAGGGAACGCCAACATTCCTAACTGCTTAAACTGTATTGAATCATTCTTAAATAAACAAATTGGAGGAAAACATTGAGATAAATCTTTTTAGTCAGAGAAGGTTACTGATATACAATAGGTCCTAACTCTATAAATGATGTTCTTTATCAGAGAATAGTGAACAATATGACATACATAGAAGGAAAACAATAACAAATAGAGGGGCACTTCACCAAAGATATAGACCAGGATCCCAAGAAAAAACTTTTTATTGATGTCAAACCAGTTACAGTCTTCATGTCCAATGTTTCAGTTTAGCAATCATCTTCACTATTCAGCCTAACTAATCTATCACAAGCAGAGCTCCAAGGGCCAGTGAACACTATTTACAATCATAAGTTTAAGCTCAAGTGTATTTCAAAGTTCCGCAACCAGCAGTTTCTCATCTTCTACAGAGGTATTTATAGAAGAATGAGGAGGTGAGACCTGATAAAATATCTCTCAGGACAATTAATACATATTCAAGACTTCTCGACCTTTGAGGGGCTCGATGGAGAAGTTTATAGGTGGTCTGTTTGTATTAACTTTTTTTCATTTAAGATTAAGCTCCGTGGGAGCTTTTGTTGACTTTGAGGCTCTGCGTTATGTTGGAGTAACTCTGCAAATATTTTTTACATTTAATTCTCTGGCAGAATCAAATCTTTGGTTGCGCTGAGGAAAATAGCTTCGTTGGACCAATAACTTCGGCCTTTGTTTGAACAGTTTGAGGTACAGGTGGCACTTATGGTAGTTGGGAGGAATCAATTCACCTCAAATGCGGCAGTGGAGGCCTTTCTGTCTGTCAAACACTTATGATGATCCTTTAATTTTGTTTTAATTCAGGGAATTAGGCTTTTGATAATCATTCTTAGCCGTAATTCCCCAAATTTGTCTTCAATCTTCTGTTCTGCTACGCTCTATTTTTTAACATTGATACTCTTTTAATCGGATTTAATAACACAGTTTCTTGTTGATGTGAAGGCCGAGCAAGGCTCATATGGCGTCAACGCCCATGGAGCATCGACGAAACGTAGAGTGGAGGCTTTTTAGTGCCTTTCCCTCTGATAACCAAAAAGTCAGAGGATCGTCACCCTCGGCTTTATTTTCCTTCATAGCATGGGAAAAAACCTTCGAACCCTGCAAAACAAACAAAAAAATTATGAAATCCTACATAATTGGGGAAGAACTGCTTCAGAAGGTGGGGGAGGAGCGTAGCCGTTGGATGGCAGCATCCAATGGTGGAGATCAGCCAAGAGGAGGTTAAAAGGAGAGCGGGGAAAAGAATAATATGGAATGATCTTGGACCATCCGATCTGGACATGTGGACGGTCCAGATTCAATCGGAGGATCGCAATCGAAGGCAACACTCAATTGGCGCCGATGTAAAAATGCGATGCGATTTAGCGCTAGCCGTTGATCTGAGGATCAGATCAACAGTGGGGGATGAATCAGAGGGATAGGCGATCGGAGGAAGAAACAAATTCATACGATGAAACTACGCGATGCAATGTAGCGCAGACTGTCGATCTAAATATTAGATCAACAGTGGAGAATAAATCGGGGGAATGGCCAATTGGAGGGAGCAAACAAAGGCATGCGATGAAAAAACTCCGATGTGATTGAGCACTGGCCGTTTGATCGGCTTACGATTCAATGACAGGGATTAGTTTTTTGAAATAACCGGTGGAAAAACCCTTATATTGTTCAAAACCCCAAAAATTTAAATAAAACAAAGTTTTTCGTGGATCAGGGCAGAAAAATATATATATGAAAAGGTGCTCGTTTTGCGGGGCCATGGGTTTATGGAATATGATGGGCCCGAGGCTTTTCATAACAAAGCGCCAATCGTAGTCGAAGCCTCGGGCTCGGGCTTTTCAATCAACCCATTGGAATCTTGTGATGCGATTAAGCCCTTGAGATCTTTAACACTTGGTCCCGGGTGAAAGTTATATGGAGTAGCAAGGCGGGGGGTAGAGTTTATATATATGACCCAATCACATCGAAACTTTTGATGTGGGTCTTTCAATCAACCCATTGTATTTTTCTCCGATGCGATTGTGTGATCGGTATTTTTAATCTAACCATTTTCATTTAATCACGTGGCTTTTGAATTTTAGATCAAACTTTGGATAAATGGGTTTTATGACTTTACAAAAGAAAAAGGTGATCGGGAAAGGATTTTTACAAGTTTTGATGTGCGGAAGGCGGGCCCACGGTTTATATGAAAATAATATAATCAGGGGTTTTCAAATACAAAGGCTAATCGCATCGAAACTTTCGGAACATGGAAAAAAACTTGCGCGCTTCGATCTTTCCGATGCGATGAGCGCCGAACAGGTTTAACACTTGGTTCCAGGGTGTGGGCATGTGGGGGAAGTGGTTAGGACTTAGTCCAAGGGGGCTTGAGTCCTTAGTAATAAAAATTTGTTTTTTATGACTTTTTTCAGAGTTTTCAATGGATTCGGGGGTTTCGGTAAGGTTAAAGAGTGAGTCTTTAACTTTGTAAAAATGATTTTCATGAGGGGAAGAAGAGGAATCATGAAAAAAAATGAGTTTTATGGAGAAAAAGGGGAGAAAATGAAGGTTATTTTTGAGTGGGAGAAGGGGGGAAATGATGGATTTTCAGCAGTCTTTCTCTTGGAATTAGCATAATTTTATGAGTATAAAATGGAAATAGTAAATGAAGATTTTGAGACAGAGGCATGAGACCTTCAAGAGTCTTCAAGAGCAAACAATTTTTAGCAATAAAATTTGTTCTTTGAAGGCTCAAAAAGTCTTAGCCACCTTTTTCTATAACAAATTTTATAGGTGGCTAACAGTACCCACACTCACCCAATAGAAACCAGTGCAGGTTATCTCCTCCCTGCTTCAGATCTAGATGTGGTAAGAGGTTTACATGCCACTTAATTACTACCCTTATCATTCCACCATGGCTGAAAGTGAAATGTATATTTGGTGCTTTAGGGAAGCAACCATATACTACAAGACCTCCCTTAGCCCATCAAGGGAGTGGCCATATTTGGAAATAGTTCTGGCCCATAGTTGGCCATGAAGTTTATATGGTAAGACACTCCTTTTAGGAGTCATGTCCTGCACATGTGAAGCAAAAGAATGCATGCAATCATAGAGTAAAATGTGATTGAATTGAGCATGCTTATTACCCAAATTATCCAGTGCTATGATAGTTCCTCTCTTTTCCAAATGTATCATCAATGTACAAGGTTGAGAGAACACTTTTCTCTTTTCATCAAGAGGTTGCCCTGGTGGGCTTCTTCCAAGTAAGGAGACATCAAGTCATAGACCATAATAGAAAGATGTATGGAATGATGTGTCCTTGATTTTCTTGCATAGATATTCATGCCTTCTTAGGACATCACTCCTTTGAAATAAATAGGGGTAATTGTTTCTTACCTTATGAAGCTTTCCCTCCCCTTTATCTTTTACAATATTCAGGATCTCACCATCTGATAATGATGGCACATGCTGCTCATGGATGGTGCCATAATCTATATATGTGAGACTCTTTGAAACTCTTTGCAAGAATGCAAGAGCTTCTCTTCTTAGAGTAGCTGCCCCTTCTTCTTCTTCATGAAATTCTAGAGTTTCCCTTGTTATGACTGCGTTGTCACCACTAGCCTTTTCTTCAATGGTGGAAAATTCCTCAACATCAATAGGAGACCTTAGATCTTGGTCTTCCTTTGAAAGAGGAATATTCACATATTATTTTTGAGAAGAAGACTCTTCATCCAATGAGGATCGTTCCCTAGGCAAGGTATCAAGCAAGTTCACATTCTCCTCAATGGTCTTCATAGGGGGAGTTGGATTTGTAGATCCTCCCTTTGGCATATATCCTCTCTTCCTGCTCCTGAAGAAGATGCTGATAGAACATGATAGCTTTGACGATATGGCTGAGTGCTCATACCCATCATTTGAATAGCTAGGGCTTGCTTCAAACCCTTTCAGAAATCTTCTACAATCCTCCCCTTTCATCTCCTTGAGACCTTTGATACCTCCCAAGGTTTGGAAAAGAAGCAGAGAGTTCTCCTCTTTTGTCATTCCTCCTTTTTCTCTTTCTCTTAACAAGAAATTAGGCATGTCACAGTGTTGTAGATCAGATTTTGTGGCTCAATTCTCACACACAGCATAAGAAGTACTCGGGCTTTCTTCATGAGAATAATTCCTTGAGGTATTTTCATGGCTTCCCCTTCTCATTCCCCTGATTTCTTCCTTCAATTCATGCATGGGTTGAGAGAGAGTGTTATAAAAACTCTTCTATTTGTCCTCTGTGTAATATTTATTTAGTATTATTATTTATTCTTCTGATATTTATATCTCACAAGCTAAGCCAGATATCTTGCTCTGATACCATTGTAATATCCCAAAATGGGAACTGTCAGCAAGGCATGACTGGAAAATGCATTTTCCAAGAATGGCTGCTATGTAAATGAAAAAAGCCACTTGGATCCCTTAGCTATCAGTATCTAATTCCTATATCCAAGATGATATCATAAAAAAAACAAACTAGGTGATGCAAACAGGCCTCCCACACCTAGTATGGCTTGATAACTGTCCAACGAGGGATTGCAGCAACATATAAATATTGTATTGGAGTGGTAATATGTTAATAACACATGTTATCTATTAATAAACACTTTAATAATATTAATATATGCAGCATCAGGGAAAGTGATCTATCCCTTCAACCAGAAGTGGGGAAAGACAGTGATTTAAGCCCTAAAAATGACATTTTCAGAAATATCTGAAAAAATAGAGGAAATTGATGGTTGGATATGTTATCTTAGGTCATGAGGGACTCCCATACCAAATTTAAGCTAAAAAAAATCATTCTAGCTAAGCTAAACAGGTCTCCCATTCTCAACATGGCTAGAAAAGGCTCAATCCCCAGGGTTTAGCTAATGCAAAATTTACTAAAGCTTAAGTGGCATGATTTTTTGAAGCTATTATATGAAATAGGTTCTAAAAATATATAAATAAGGAGTATGATGTGGATCATACAATGTACATGAGAAAAATAGAGGTTTTACATGAATAAACCCTCAAAATAGAGGTGTTGCACAATGTATTAAGATTGAAGAACTTGAAAGTGTAATTTATAGAGGGTTGAAATAGTTTTTTATTATTTCTCAGATATAGGGCATATATTTGCATAAAAATATATATCTATTATATATCTATATGCCAAAAAGGCTCTTCTTTACACTCCCCTTGGGGATCTCAGCAAAAGATGGATATCAATGAATAGATCTTAGATCTAAGCCACAGATCTATAGTAATATTCAGAAATTTTTGAAGCATATGATACATAGCATATCAGATCTGAAATGAACATGGATTGGTTGGCCAATCCATGGATCACCACAGTGAAGGGAAGGGTCCCTTTCACCAAAGATACTTCCTCCAAGCTGATACAAAAACCCCACTCCAACTCTGCCTGCAAAAATGACACAATATCTTCAAGGAAATATGGTTATGGTGATTTAGAATACTTTGGCCTGATTCCAAGATCAAAACTGAAGCTCAAACAATGGCTGCACTCTCCCAGGAGGTTAAAAGACACACTCACTGAGAAGAAGCTCCAATATAAGCTAGATCTGAACAGATCTACAGTTCCACTTGTTGCAGCTTACAAAAGTAAGAAAAAACTCACTAGATCTGCGTTGTAGTTGGAAGTAGAAGCTTGGTCTCCAACTAGATAGTAGAAAAGAAATACAAGCTCTCCCAAGAGCTCCTCAATGTGAAGAGATGGAACTCCTAAACAGGAAATTCCAATGAAATCTAGGCTAAGCAGCCAAGAAATATGTTTGTCTAAACAGACAACAATTCAGAAACAAAAATCATGAACAACCTCAACATGTTACCTTCCCCTTCCTTTTATAATATGATAGCTTTCAAAAATCGTAAACCATCTCAAAGGTTTAGTTCCTTTCACATTTGTAATCTCCAACTAGATCTGTGTTGTTTATCTTGGTACATTGCCTTTGGACAACACTGTAGATTTGGTCAAGGTTGACCCAGTCAAGTAAAATTATTCTTTTCACACTCAACTGTGTTTATTAAAGTGGCCCATATATACCCTTTTTCACATTGGGCATGGATTTATTCTTCCATTAGGAGTTTTTGACTCTCCTTTACATAATTATTCTTTGAACAAAGAAAATAAAATGAATTTGAATTGAATATTAAAATAGGAATATTACATTGTCAACTATTTTGAAGTAGATTCCATCACTCCTAAAAGAACTCCTAAACATATAGGTATACCATCACCTTCAGTGGTAGAGAAAAACAAGCCTTTAGTAGCAGAGAAAAGTGAACTAGTAATCATGGAAACAAAGCCATTGCAAAAAGTTGATACACTTGTTATTTCACCTGCAAAACAAAAGCCAACTATGAGAAAACCTGCAAAAAAAGAGCCAAATGTGAGTAAAAATGGAAGAAAAAGGATTACAAGAAGCAAAAAAGTAGCTAAGGGAAATTTAGAAGACATTCTGCATGCTATTGACATTGAGGAAATCCCCATAGTCCGAGTTGAAGATATAGATGAGGGAGGAAAGAAACTCAAGAAAGCCAAATCAGCTAAGAAGTTAGAATTTTAAGGTTAGGATGCAGGTTTCATGTTTCAGGATAGGAAACAAATGACAAGGCATGCCAGAAAGGTTTTGGAAAGTAGTAAAGAAGCTCAAAATTTCATTGAAACTGTCCAGCCACCACCAAGTATCATTGACCTCTCATCACCTGCAAAAGAAGATCCAATCATAAAGCAAAAGAAAGGAAAAGAAAAAATATTTGAAAAAACAGAGATTGAGGTCCTTAACGAATAGTTGAAGTTATAAAATCATGAAATATCAGTCTTGAAGAAAGAGGCAAGGAAACATAATGTTCAGAAGGTTCAATTTGAAGAAATGAAAGAAGTTTGGAAGAGCAGGTTAATAGTGTGCCAAAGACCTTAGATAACACACAAAAATTGATCAAATGGACTCATCCATTGAGAGGAGAGGTGAAGCATATCAGAAGGATGAACCTGCACTTGAAATATAGGATCAAAAAAATGAGGGACCAAGTTAAATACCTCCAAGAGCAGTTATAATTGATCCTTAAGGAGCTAGAAAAGAAGGGTTTAAAGATGACTGTGGTTGAGGAGCCCATAGCTCAACTTATCATTAATGAGGAGGAAACACCTCAAGGCTGTTAAGTTGATTTTTATTATGTTTTAAAAGGTTAATGGCATTTTTAAGACCAAGTTTCTACAGTAGGAGGTTACTTTTTTGAGACAGGGTCAAAATCTGGAAATTTCACATTTTTTTCACAGTTTTGTAGCATTTCCTAGGATTAAAGCCAGGAAAACTCTATGAAAATTTTTGTAGCTATTTTTTTTCTTCTAAAACCACTTTTTCCAGCTTTCAAGGAGTGAAAATGGTAGTTATGATGTGTCATGTCATGATAGACACCACAAAACAACAGAGAAGTAGAAATTTTGAGTGAAAAAGTCATTTTTTGGATGCTACGAAACTGCCCTGTTTTCATAGCGAGTTGTTTTTGAAGGTTTCAGAGCAGTTTAAAAGTAGTTTTAGACAAGTGGACACATCCAACAGGTCAAGGGACCTTGCCACTAAACATTTATGACTTGAAGACAATGCAATGGAGATAGGTCATTAGCTAAAGCCTTCATTGAAGATAAGGGTACTTTCCTGAAAAATAGGGTTTGGTTCCACATGATTAGGAGGGTGTTCAATATGTCAATTAGTGATGAATCAGGTCATAGCCTATTTGAACATGTGATGTTTAGTTTTAACTGATATATAAATGTTTTAAAGATAAGATAAAATGATGTAATAAATAGGAATTTGAGTCCTATTAGGAAAAGGTCATCTTTAGAGTGTAACTGTCATTTTCTCATTAAAAGACATGTTTTTCTATTTTATAAGGTGTAATAATAAGAGTTCGATGAATCTAGCCTAGAGGAAGATCATCCCTGCTATAAGAATGTCTATTTAAAGGCAAATTATCAAAGTTGTAAAGGGTTGGATATTTTTCGCACCATACTGCTGCTTTATGTAATTTGACTTATATAAGTAATACATAGGACTTCCTCTTGACATACCTAAGGTTCTCATGGATTTTTTAATGCCTTGCTGATCTATATCTAGTGTACTACCTGCAGTAGATTGCATATTTATTACTCAGAATTAATATGTGTGTTCTTTGACTTGCGTTATTGATGAAATGATTGTGTTTCCCTATGTTTTATCTATGATTTTCCTTTATTAAAGACTCTTATCTGCCTTAGCTTCCATGTCAAGAAACCTTGCCACTAAATGATTTCATATTTATTATTCAGAATTCATATGTGTATGCTCTGAATTCCTTTATTGATGAAATGATTGTGTTGTCCTATGTTATATATATTATTTTCCTTTATTAAATACTCTTATTTGCCTCATCTTCCATGTCAGGAAACCTTTCCACTAAATCTACTTATTTGTTGACTCCATTAGCCCAATGGTTGCAAGCTTGCATTCTTTCAACCTACATACACAAAAATCAAGCTATTTTTCAAATAGAGTTAGCCATCTAGTCCCATCATTATCTAATATCATAAACCCCTTTGAGAGTGCCCTCTTAGACTAAAGAGGCTAAGCTCCAGTTAAAAGCTAGTTTGAAACAGTTACATAGAGTTGTCGGATCAGCAGCTAATCAAGTGCAATTTTGTGATGACATTTTGGTGCATCTGTCGAGAGTTTGAAGAGTAATTTCCCAAAAAATTTGTGCAAAAAAGTGAAGTTGAACTATTGGAGGTAGCAAGAGCTCAAAATATATTCAAGGTTGCAACTACCTTGACGACTCCATTATTGAAGAATTCAAAATTTCGTAGATTAATGGTGATTCCACTGGATTTATGAAGAACTTGGAGGCTACCATTCTTGTTTTGAGGTATGCATGTGTAGATTTTTCAAGAATTTTTGGTTTCCCAAATCCTTTTCCCAAGGATGGATATTTTTTAAGGAATGGTCCAAAATTTAATGGAGAAGATCTGAGTTTGACCTTAAAGTATATATCATATTTCCGTGACTTTACTGAGCTTCTTAGAGTCATACATGAAGATATTTTCATCATATTTCTCTATGATTCATTTCAAGGAAAATGTAAACGGTGGATTGAAAGCTTTCCTGTCAGATCTATTAAGTCATTTGCTAAGTTTTGGCTTATTTTTTTGGAAACATGGATGGAAAGATCAGAGTTAGGGGAAGACTCTCCTTCCATTCAAGGTTTTAACAATGGAATGATGGTAATACTAATGAGGAAGTGGATGAAATTTTTTCTTTTTCCTTATCTTCTTATTTAAATTCATTTGAGTGCAAGTTAGAAGATAAGATTCAATTTTTTGATGAAGTTACTAATAACATTGAGAAATACATTGAATTTTTAGAAGATCAAATTCAATCCTATAGTCTTTGTTGGAGCAAGGTCTCCCAAAGGCTATGAATTTTGTCCATTTTTGTATAATTTTGTATTTTTTAGTCTAACGCAAGGGTTTTGGGGTGGGTCAAAGCCCCTAACACATTTTAAATCGGTCAAGGGTAGACCAAGGATCAAAAACCACGGTTTACGGACCATTGGATGCGTAGGCTAAATAATTATAAATAGATGAACCTTTTTGAGTCATAGGTAGGAAGGAATAGATATTGATGCGAAGTACAATTTGTTAGATATGTGGTAGGGTTGTCTGGGTTGGGACTCCTATTGGCTATGTGCGCGGAGATCCTCTATCGTGTTGTGTGTGGACCCTACTAGATGTGTGTGCAGGTGGTAATCTGGGAATGTAAGAGGATTTTGGGTAACGATATATATATGCGGAAGTATTCTGGACATCTGATGTTATTTGGATATGTTCTATCATGCTAATGTGAAATTGATTATATGATTACATATCTGTTTGCATTTGCGAACTTTCTGTGTTTATGGTACATATGTCTTTGATCAATTGATTTGTTGTAACTATACTGTTCTATGATTATAACTGATAGTGTGCACGTGGATGTGAACCTGTTGAGTAAATATGGTAAGCTGTATTCTAGTTATTTACTGAAAAATATGCGAAGAGCCCATTGTTGTATAGATATGATAGTTTCAGACCAACTTGATTTACCTGCTCTCTCCTAGGGTGCAGAAACCTGGTTCTAGCACCTTCACATACTACTTCGGGTGAGACTTTTGCCTACGCAAGTAGGTCACTGCCGAAAGGGCCAATAGTATAGGGGTTTGTTGGAAAACCTTAACCTCTGAACCTGGGTTAAGACCCCTCAAGCCAAAAAATGGTTCCGTTTCCAGGACCAGAAGAATTTTTAGAGAGATCAGATAATGCCAAGGCCGTATTAGAAACTTGAGAGAAAAGAAATAGATGAATGGTTTCAAAAACAGGTTCAGGAATTTGCAGTAAAATAAAATTGTAGTATGAAGTTGACTACAAAGGAGTGGAATAATAAGTACATTCTCATGGAGATTTATGAAATTTTCTTTGTAACAATTGCAATCGAGCTCTAGGAGTAGCTTGCTAGGCTTGTCGAGTTTTAGAAGTGTTTGAAGAACGAATGGGTCATGCAGTAGACCCTAGAGCAGATCCTGCAGTTAAAGGAGACTGATAACATCATCACTCGCATGGTAGATCACTGGGTGGACAGTGTGATAGGAGGATTTGTGATAGAATTTGCAGTTCGACCAATTCATATCCTACTCAAAAGTAGAGCAGAGGTTCTTCAAAGGTTTCTAGGGTAAGTTTTTGAAAACCTTGACATTACTGATTAAGATCCTGCTGTGTGAAAAAAGCATTTTTTGTAGCCATACAGAGTGAGTGAGCTCCAAACAGAGCAAGGGTATGACGCGTAGTGGTAAGTACTACAAAAATAACCAAGAAAGGGACTGATCCATCTACAACCCAATAAGAAATTTTGTTGTGCATAGCCCTCCCTCTACACCACCTTCGAACCCTCATAGGGGAAAAAAATCACCGCCACCCCCACCAGAAGATGATATGGCCTCGCACATGAAGCTACCTACCTTCAAGGGCATGGGTGATGAGGAAATGGATCGGTTCTGGTTTGTCATAGGATCAGTATGGATTGCACAGAATGTAGCAAGAAATGTGGTGAAATAGGCATAGTTATCCCTTGATTTTAAGGGGAGACCCTTGGACTGGTACATGGGATACATTTACCAACATGCGAACACGACTATTGAGAAAATCAAGAATGCATTGAAGCAGCAGTTCAAGAAACCTAAGTCCTACTCTCAGATAGTAAACGACCTGAAGGATTTCAAGCAAGGACCTTCTGAGTCCGTATGGGAAGTAGATCAGCGATTAAAGAAATTAATCAAAGAAGGAGGACTCCAGTATGATGACAGACAACACACAAAGTGGTTTATTGCTATGTTGCTGCCCCACCTGCGCATACCTATGGGTCATCAGGCCATTGAAACATAGGAGAAGGCCATGGAGTTTGCCATGAAACTGGAAGTTGTGCCTAGAGATGACACCCAGTTAGGAGTACAACAGATACAAGGCCAACTAGAGGCAATGCATATGGAGATTCAGAATCTACGCAAGGAGCGAGGGATGGAGGCTAGTCCTAAGAGATGGCACATACGATGCAGGGTAAATGGCCACACCAAATATAGTTTTCTGCTACTTGCAGACTACATGCAGGCCGAGGGACCCAGTCCACTATGCCTTAGGGAAGCTACGGGACCAAGTGGGTCGGTGCTATGGTGTGATGACTGTTGCATTGTTGGGTTGCATGATACCAACAACTTCCCCCTTCTTGCCACATACATCCTAGAAGTAAAACAACAATGGTGCAAGTTTTGTAGGTCTGTAGGACACAAGGAACAAAACTGTCGAATGTATGATTTGATGATCAACCGGGGAAACCTATATAGGGTACATTCAGACCCCTCATCACCTAGATCCCCAGCAGGTATAGGAGGTTTCCTGGCGAGGGGCAGTGGAGGGGGATGAGGGAGAAGCACAGGTAGGGGTAGAGGCCAAATGATCTGCCATAATTACAAGGAAGTAGGTCACTTTGCGAGGGACTACATGAACCAAACTTGGAAATCCTAAAAATATTGCAGATAGTTGGACCATGTGACCAAGGACTACCTGGTTATGATGGCCAAGGTGTAGGAAAATTAGCAGACTCCTACACATAATGTACAATGGGTTAAGGCATAACCTCGGGAAGAGGGGCAGAGCATTAATGTGATAACGCGCAATGGTATGGCCACCGAGGGGTCAACAAAAAAAGCTAAAAGGGGGTCTCTGATCTGTAAAGCATCTACTAAACTGGAAGGCATGGACTTATAGAAGGAGAAGGAGACCTTTGTCGCAACTCGACAAGACAGTGCTCAAGACAACACCTTGGCTCCAAACATTAGAATCGAAGATGAGGTCAAATCGTTCCTACAAGCATGCATGAAGCTACTACACAATCAATAGGTTGTGGAAAACCTCCAAGCCCTACTCAATGATTGCGCAGGGAAAGCATACCCAGTCATGAATATTAAGCATGTGCACAAACTTTATGAGCAGAAGAGGTGCACCAACCGAGAGATGCGATTAACAGCATATATTGGTGATTATGAAGTGGACCAGGTAATTATAGACCTAGGATCAGAAGCAAATATACTACCTAAACATACTTGGCAATAGATGGGAGAACCTAAATTGGAATGGTCCCCTATCTAGCTGCATATGGCTAATCAACAGAAGATCATACCATTGGGAAGATTGTCAAATATTTTAGTAGATATCGCGAGGGCTAAGGTACAAGCTAACTTTAAAGTCATTCAGATTGTAGAAGATGCAGAACCTTACCCAACACTCCTGGGGTTGGATTGGGCCATTAATATGGGTGGAATTATCAATTTTAAGAAACAAAGCATGGTGTTTGAAAGTAAAGGAACATGGGTAATTATCCACTAGACCCCACAAAAAGAGAAATATACACCAAGCCAGCACGGGAGGAAGAAGAGACGGATCACATCTAGAAGTTAACTATGAAGGACGAAGACTGGATCAACCCTATGGCTGATGCTATGGCTTGCTTAGAGAAGAGAAAAAAGTGCTTCTCCGACTCCAAGAAAGAATTAGAATATTGGAAAAACTAAAGGTAGAGAATCTCTACACTGAGCTACCTACGAATGACCAGGGACTTCCGGTATATATCTTCCAAGGTACAAGAATTACCCTGCTTTGATGGATCTGGTAGTAGAGGGGAATTTTTGCAAACCTTTGAAGCTGAGTTTCCCAGAGAACAAAGGTTGTGGGCTCTTAACCTAACTATGCGCGCAACACCTGCGAAATGGTGGGACACACATCAGGGGGCATTCCAAAAATGAGAGGAATGTTGGGCTATGATGATACTACGGTTTGAGCCTCTGATTGATGTGCGCATCAAGAGATTCTACAGCCCAGGAAATCCACGTGAACATTTTTTGACTTGGATGGAGCAATGGTGTGATCGTACAACAGAAGAATGGGTTCACTTGTTTATTCATGCCTTAGGACCAATTCCCAATGTCTGGTACCTCGATGCAGAGCTACATCAGTGCACCCGCCAGTGGAAAACCTTAAAATATGAATTCTTGGGGACATTTAGGCTAATGAGAGGATTGGAGGTGCTTTAGGAAGCTCTGTAGGCTATTGATACCTTTGTGAGTGATGAATCCAGCCCTGAAGTAGTTAGAGAAGGACCCATCTATGACACCTAGATGCAAGATAATTTCGAGTCCCACAAGACCACCATGGAAAATTGCAATGCAGATCTGCACAAGGTCTCGATCATAGGATCAGGGGGAACACATAGTTTCGGGACCTCCGATACATAAGAGGGATGGTACAAAACCACAAAGCACTATTATGAATATGGCACTACAACTCAAGTTGGCTACAATTGGGAACTGTTGGGATGATGGGATAGTAGGCAAGATTTTGGAACTACTCATGGAGTATCAAGACATATGTCCAGCCAAATTTTTAGGGCCTAAGGAGATCACAGGGGATTTGGGAGGTATACATGTCACTCCTAAATTAGATGTGCAGCCAGTGAGAAAGCAACCTTATCATATGCAGAAGGCTAGGGAAGAGATCAACATTACGCTCATTAAACCAGTCACATGGGCAAGGCCTATGACTCTGAAGCTACTGTGCTTGATCTTGGGAAATATGGGATACTACAGATAATTCAGTTAGGAATATGCACTAATCACTACACCTTTGAAAACGCTTCTTAAGCAAGATATTTCACTCAATTGGGATGACGCATGCCAAAAGAGCTTTGAGATACTAAGGAAATCTCAGGTATCCCCACTTCCACCAATCAGGTGACGATATATGATAAGGATACTTTATGAATTTCCCAAGATGTGGCCCGTATGCAGCTTGGCACCAGAGACAGTAATCACCTAATTGCACATGCTAGTCGGGAAATCTCACGTGTGGAGCACGATTATGCCACCATGAAGAGGGACGTAGTGGCCCTGAAGTATCAACACACTCTACTAAGAAGTCACTGTGAGATGACTACAGATCATTCGGCTTAGAGCACCTAGGGAATAAGCTTGTTTTGGGGGGAATAGTCTGCAAGTGGCTACTATTTCAAGCATACAGTTTTGAAATTATTGTCAAGCCAGGAAATTTGAGTACGAAGTGGGAGCACTTGTCCCGAATTGTGATGGGCAATGGGCCCACTAGCGGGAAGAAAGTACTACCTGATATGAAGTTATTCGCCAATAAGTTCATGGAGGTGCACTTCACTAGGATCTCTCCGTTCTTGACCACAAGCATAGCCCCTATTGAATATTCAGTACGACAAAAGAAAGAGTTGGTTCACCGAGTGAAGGAATTTACCATTATCACAGCTCAGGAGGTATCGTGCAGAGATGGCCCGAAGCAAGCAAACCACACTCTCTTGATTGAAGCCCAGGGAGGCATTACAAGAGGTCACCATGAATAAAAGATGACGGCTGAAGAGATCTTGAAGGCTGGGCTATGGAACCACAAAAATTCAGTTGGGAGGAATCACATTAGAATGAAGCAGGTGCGCTAGGAGCGCCAACGGTTTTCTCAAAACTCAGGGGTTTTGTGGGATTGTAGGGGTCCGCTGAGTGCACCTCGGGTGCGAAAAATAGCCATTGAAATAGTCAAATTGTGTAAAAATAAAAAAATATTGTTGGATGGGGTAGGCAGCTGACATTTAATGTGGCGATTTTGGGAGATTTTTTACTGTTTACTTGATGGTAAGTCCCGCGCAAAGTCTACCCTATTGTTGGGTGATCACCCGGGCTATAAAATAGGTGAGCTAGATTAGACATGGGTTCTGTATTGCTTGAATAGATTGTACTTAGCCTATTTGTCATGGACGAAGTTGTTCTGTAATAAATTCTATGCCTATAGCATCTCTTTCATGTCTGAGAAGCCTGCTCCCTCTGATAGTAGCAATCTTGAGTTTATATTTCACACCAAAATGATGGCTAAGAACCCTAACAAATTATCAGAGCCAGTAACCTCGGTGGAATAAGACACTAAGGAAGTGGTGGAGGTTGAGTCTGAAGTCGAAGAGGTCCTCTCCATGCCCAGCCCTGCCAAAAGGAAAGGAAAAGAAAAAGAACAGGGCTCAGGCAAGCCTCTGAAACCTATGAAATGGGTCGCAGGGAACCCTGTACTTCCCCACGAAATGTGAAATCCTCGAGGTTTTCTCTAGAGGAGGCCTAGCCTGTCGAGCTGATCAACTAGCTACCCCCCTTCATTCGACCACACAGGGAATCAATGTGCACACCAAGGAACCTCGATGGCTTGATCACCTACCTCCAGATGCCGCTGACCCTGGGGGAGGTTCTCGTCCTAGGGGAACCTTTTAGATGACTTCATGAAGTTAAGTTTGATGATCATGATTTGGCCAACTTTGAGGCCTTCCCTGAGCTAGCACCTGAGTTATACCTTGATACAGTTCATGGTGCCGATGGATTCAAAGTTGTCCCCCAATGATGGGTACGCGGTTTGGCTAGGTCTGGGCTCCTAAATCTGCTCAGGATGCCCCACTTTGGACACTACAATGTCATGGATCGGCTTGCACGACAATTACTCGCTCTGATTCATGACGGATGCCAGTGGATCCAGGATAGGATCCCCATTGATGCTATGCTAGTTCATCGGATTACTGGTCTCCGCATGAGCGGGCTGAACCCCCTGGAACATGTGGGTAAGGAATATGAAGGGGAGACTGCTGAGTATGTGTGCCAAAAGTATCATGTGGACAACAATACTTGGGGGTTTATCATCAAGACCATCAGTGACCAAGGTACACAATTGGGCACCATGTTGTTAGCCTATAAAATGATGAGGAAATGTCAGGTCACCTCTATTGCAGCCTACATAATTTAGTTGGCAGACCAATGCGGGAAAGGAGTATGTTTTAACTGGGCATAGTATTTGTGTGATGAGTTTCTCACTATTGTTCACGAGTCCCAAGAGCAAGGCCGCACCTTTTGATACTCTTGGTTGTTGTTTCTTATAACGTTAGTTGCCCGGGAATCTCCTGCAGAGTCAGTCCTCCTTGAGATTACCCCGGATATCTACGAAGGGGCTCGCTATGCACACTTATGGGATTCCATGGATCCGCAATGGCTCAAGGACAACTAGGATTTCTGGGTCCTCTTTCAGATTAGCGTGGCTACAACTATTAACTCCCGACCACGGTTGTCCCTTGTCGTGTATGATAGATACAAGGGCATTTCCACATTTTAGGTCACTCTACATAATGTTCATATCAGAGCACACAAAGACAAAGCCTGGAATTCTCTTCCTTGCATGGTGATGGACAAAGAAATAAACAACGTCATTACGCTCTGGCCCCCTAATTGGAAAATAGGCTTCAAAACTGGCGTGAAGGGTGTTGGAGGCACTAGCACATCCCAGGTCAACCCCTGTGTGGTCATCCTAGCTATCATAGGTATGCCCAAGAGTACCAAGCAAGACACCGGTGTGGCCACCAAAAAGGATTCGCAACAAAAGAAGGACATCAAGGAGGAGACCTAGATGGATTCATAGATAGGCTTGAGCATAGAACGTTTGACTATAGGTGGACCTTCCTCCCCTTGTGACATGAATCAAACAAGCGAGCCTATCAAAAATCCTCGCAAAACTCAGTGCTCTCAGCAAGCGCAATGAGATGAAATAGTCACCTTGATTGACGGAGACCTGCAACAAATCGCTGATGTAGTCACTCTGGCCATGGAGGAAAAATGGGCTACCTTAGCAGAGTAGCAGTGGGCCGCGGTCGACACAATTCAGGCTAAGTTGTGAGTGCTACAATTAAATACAAACACATTACAAATTACTATGACCCTGGTACAACCAACCCCCATCGCTAGCAGCGCAACACTAGTTACAGATGACATTTGCCTCTGTTCTCTCCCTAGCGCAACTCTGATGCTTAGTCCACCCAACCTGGGACTCCAAGTCTAGGCCAGTACAGAATTCCAGCTGAACTTAGCTAGGCTCCCTCATAAGGCCCTGCAAGATCTCCACACCACCGTATTTCAGGAAATCCACCATTGAGACCAAAAATTGCACCAAAAGCACTTCATAGCTGAATAAACAATCAATGCAAAGACTGCTGAGGTGTGCCTCACTACCACAAAGCACACAGAGCTTGAAGACACAATTCACTGATTGTGCACAGATGTTCTTGTAGAGATCCCGACCTCTGCCACCCCTCAGGAAAAATTAGAAAGACTATTTGCAACACTCAAGGCCTCCCTGGATGAATTTTAGGTTGTCAAAACATGCATGGAGAAGAAAATCGTAGATTTGCAAGTTAAGTTACAGCCTAAAACACCTACGGAGGTCCGGGCCCAGCGAACTACACTGGTCACTGCAGCTATGAACATCATCACAGGGAATATCACGTAGGGATCCCAACTACTGGAGACCACCATGCAGCTATGGACTAAGGTCTAGTGCGATCCAATCTTGTGAGGGATAAACCAGGACCTGCACCAAAAATAACAAGAGTTTGAGACAATCGAAGCCATCTTGCCCACTTTGGTGCCTACTCAGCGCTTGTAATGACTGTGCACCAACCAAGCACTCCAAGTGGATATCGATGACCTTTGGAAGAAGAAGAAGATCCTTGGTGACTGACTGAAGCCATGGGATGATACAATCCTCCAAATTTCACAGGATACCGATGTTGCTATCAAATAGCTAAACCAATCTATGGAAAGTGTCACCGTCGTGACTTAAGGACCGTAGTCAGAAAATTTGGTCAACATTGCATGGCATGCAGCTGTCCAAAGTGAAGGTGTGTTGCCTCTGTTAGCTGAGGTGATCAGAGTATTTCAAGTATAGGTCGAAGCCCCACTGGCACAGTGACTTGGGACGAGTCACAAGATTGTGTTGGGGGACTGTTGGAGCAAGGTCTCCCAAAGGCTATGAATTTTGTCCATTTTTGTGTAATTTTGTATTGTTTAGTCTAAGACAAGGGTTTTGGGGTCAAAGCCCCTAACACATTGTAAATGGTTCAAGGGTAGACCAAGAGTCCACAAACCATGGTTTGAAGACCATTAGATGTGTAGGCTAAATAATTATAAATAGATGAACCTTTATGAGTCATAGGCAGGAAGGAATAGATATTGATGCAAAGTACGAACTGTTAGATATGTGGTAGGGTTGTTTGGGTTAGGACTCCTGCTGGTTGTGTGCATAGGTGGTAATTTGGGAATGTAAGAGGATTTTGGGTAACGATATATATATATATATATATATATATATATATATATATATATATATATATATATATATATATATATATATATATATATATATATATATATATATATATATATATGCAGAATTATTATGGACATATGATGTTATCTATATCTTTTCTGTTATGCTGATGTGAACTTGAGTATATTATTACATATATGTTTGTAGCTGAAAACTGTCTATGTTTATGTTACATATGTTTGTGATATATTGATTTTCTGTAATTATAATGTTATGTGATTTTAACTGATAGTGCGCACGTGGATGCGAACCTATTGAGCAGATCTGATAAGCTATATTCTGGTTATTTATTGAAATATCTACGAAGAGCCCATTGTTGTATAGATCTGATAGTTGCGGATCGGCTTGACTTACCCACTCTCTCCCATGGTGTGGAAACCTGGTTCCATCACCCTCCCATACTGCTTCAGGTGAGACTTTGGCCTGCACAAGTAGGTCACTGCTGAAAGGGCCAGTAGTATAGGGGTTTGTTGGAAAAGCTTAACCTCCAAACCTAGGTTAGGACCCCTCGAGCCAACAATCTTCATGGTCAAGATCAATATTTTCAAAAAAATTTCATGCCATAATACAAATAGAGGGTGTTACTACCTTTCTCTTTTTATATTGAGGAGTAATACCTTTTTCTTGAAAACAATTTTGCAAATGAGTTCGATAGCATACAACTTAAATCTTATGTTGCTAAAGAAAGCATATATGAGTTGCCTGAAATTTCATAATGTCTTGAAAATCATCAAACATACTATGTATTCTACGATCCTATAGCTGACTACATGGAGGTATGAACATCAGATCAATTTTATGTTTCCTTGCTCATTTTAGTATCCTGTTTACTTTTGGTTAAAGTGCAGTTAAGAGGTTCAAGTGTCAGATCAGATCAATGACTAGCTTCATTGGAAGTTTCATGTTGCTTGAATCAAACATGAAGATTTCAGTTGTTAGGGTAGGTAGGAGTGTGTGTGAATAACCTCAAGTAGGCTAAGCATATTTTCTGTAGGTACAAATTTGTTTTTTTCAGCAGTAATCATCAAGATTGAGCTCGAAGTGAAGGCCATTAGACTTTGAAGGAATCTTGGAAACTTTAAGAGTTTTTGTTTCAAATAAGATGGATAGCACTAGAACTACAAGTTATTTAGTGTACCACAGGGGCACACCATCCCAAGTGGAGCCACTAGTATCACTCAGAAAAAGTGAAAAATCATTTGACATTGTCTTAGGAGTTCATTTTTCAAAGGTATGATCATAGAGTTCATTTGTCATTACTTGGTAAAGGAAAAAATTTAATTTTTCTTATTAGCTTATCCTAAGGTCCAAACCCACCACCATTCAAGTATTTTCATGTCACATCAGTCATTATTTCCTGACATATTCCAATTTCCAAGCTTACAAATCTGAAAAGGTCATTTTAGCCAAGATCTCCTAATTTAGTAGCGAATTACACAGAAAAAATGTACTTTTTTCTACAAAACTGCTAATACTTTCGTAGCGAAACTGTCCAGAAATACACTAAATATGCTATGAAAGGAGGTATTCATGTATGTTTTTTCAAATCAGGTGCTAGGTTTCAGTTAAATATTAGAATTGATAGAGTAGGTGTCATTCGAGTCAGTTAGGATTAAGCCAAAGTACAATGGTCATGTTTGAGGTCATCACTTATGTTTTTATCATGTATTTTTCATGATGAAAGAATTATTTGTCATTGAACATTTTAATATTTCCCAATTGAGTCTTTGTCATTCCTCGAGTCATATTTGCATGCTATTGAGCTTTGGAGAGCTGTTTCACCAAGCCAAGCTGGTTGCTGGAATTTTCAAACAATTGCAGGTGTCATTGATCAAGCAAGGCAGAAAAGATATAAAAGCACCATGGTTGCAAAGAGGAAGACCAAAAAAGGAGGCCATTGTCTCAAATATGATCCATCAGACATGAATTTTCTGAATGAAGACCCAACTGCCTTAGAATTTTTCAAAATAACAGGGTGTTTGTAATTTTTCCAAAGATTGTTGTAATATCTCAAAAGGGAGAATGCAGTAATAATTCACACAATATAAGAACTTACAACAAGATAAAAAAACAAATCTTAAGAAAACATCATAATTTACAGAGAAGCTGAACCATTTTACTATATTGGAGAAGAATCAGTTACACCATGTACAAAATATGAGCAGATCTAGCCAAAGAGATGGTCTAGAAATACCCAGAAAGCAAGCTATAATAGGTAGAGCATAACTGGAGGAGGCACTGAAGAAAATAATGCGCTGTCCATTCAGTAGAATATGAGAATATAGTTGTAGGCTGAAAATTAAAATGCATATCTACTCAAATCTAGAGCTCAGATTATGCCAAGATTCAAGATATAGCCAATGTGATGGATTCCCAAGATAACCCAGAAAGGATTTTCCAGATCTACAACTTTGGAAAATCACCTCCCTAGGATTTGATCCTTGATATGCTGGGAAATATATATTTGAAGCTAGATCTGACAAATAGATGGATGAAATATGATATCAGATCCGATCTATGCTTGAAGGTTTGATCCCTTCCTCAGATCTATGAGCTAGAAGCTCTAGATCTAGCTTCTTAATCCTCCAATGATGATTGTAGCTGCTGCAACACAACTACCTCTAGAAACTACGATGTGAGGGAAAGAGAGGCCTTCTTCCTACTAAAAAATGTTGAAATAAGCTCCAGGCGGATGGAAACACTGATGGAAATGTGAGGGAATGGTCCCTCAAAGGATTGCTATCTAAAATACTAGCAACTTCCTTCCTCCCTTTTGATCTGCAAGATAGACAACGTAATTCCTGAAGGAAGTACTACCGATGGGATGTCAATACATTTTTTCCTAATGCCAGATCTACAATAAAGCTCTAGGAAGCTGATATTTAAGCCCAAGGTGATAGGAATAATCCCTCACTAGTTCTTCAGCTAAAGTACTGAAGACAACTTCCTCCTTCCAAACTGATCTTCATAAATCTGCAATTTCTGAATATAAGTGTTCTGTAGAAAGTAGGAAAAGAGATGTGGCACTTAGAGCCTAATGCATAATGAAGTACAAAACTCTTTTTAGAACTACTCTAAGAAAGAGGTGGGATTCTCGACCAGGAACACCCTTTGCTAAACAACACCTACAATCTCTGCTAAACAGCCCAAGAAAGTAGTGGAATGTGACATGACAATTTTAGATCTGAAAGTATATTTACATCAAGAATAAACAACATGCCCTCATCCTTGCCTTCATAGTTTTTATATAGCATTTTAGCCTTCCCAAGCCTTGGCCCTCATCTAGATTGCGTAGTGTATGAGGACAAAATCCTCCAAGTGGGACTGTGTTCTTTGACCAAATCAACCATCATGCCTAGGTGTAATGTACACCTTCCATCAAGTGTGCCTTCTTGGCATAACGTCTTCCATCACTTATCATGAATGTCCCATGATCTTTGACATCTTCAAGATCTTAGTTGACTAAATCATCCGCCTGTTTGATCCCTTCAATATCTTAGTTGACTGTGTCAACCTCCATGATCTATCTCATTAATGAGACAGGTTCTCCAATTATATTCACATTAGTAGTTGCTCAACTACCTTGTTATGCAAATTGTTAGGGTCCCGTGATTTGGCAGATTGGCAAGCCAAATGACAGGGTAACATCAAACCAAGGACCTAGCCTTCCTAGACTCAGAGAGGGCTCTCTCTATCTGTGCAAAGGATGTAAAATTGTTTGTTTTCTATGTATCTAATTTTAGGCTAGTTGTTAAGTATGTTTTCGTTTGTTTTAGGTTTTTTGAGGGAGAACTGATCAAAGGATAGATAGATAAAAATATTTTCAGATCAACTAGGCTACGGGGTCAATAAGGTCAAGACTACCTCAAAGGGTGGACAAGGTATATTGTAGGGCCGATTTGGTCGAGGTAAAATGGATTCTTTTATGTGGAGTGAAATGGGATGGACACTAAGTTTTTGAAAGATGAAGAAATTTTAAGCACAAATAGTTTTACAGCAAACATCCATGTGGTAGGGCTAACCATTAATCACTATAGATGAAATTCAAATTGATAGATGCATAAAATAAACATTTAGGTGATACATAGAAGTATAAAACCCTCTAACTTTGGGAAAATCACTTTTAGACTTTGGGGAAAAAAACTAAGTCAAACAAACAACTCAATCCATGAAGAGGGAACTCTTAGACATCATATTTTGAGCTATCGGGAACTTTGAACTAAGATTGCAGAGCATAAACAAAGGGCAAGATTGAGACAAGACCTCTTTGGTTCAACTAGGACAATCAAAAATTTAGAGAAAGGTTTCAGTGATGGGGTTTTGGATAGCTATGAGTAAGCGGGGCATACCTTGAATCATACTAGATAGCATACATAATAACCATTAATGAAATTGATAACAATTTCTTAGGGTATCAAAGATCAATTAAGAATTCTTTGACATAACTAAGAAAGAAGAAAAACATAGAAGCTGCAATGAAATTAGGAAATTTGAGATGCCTCCATAGGCATGTCTCAAATATATTCTTTAATGACCTAAAAAAAGCAAGAAACATGGAAACATGTATGATAAACTAAGGAAAACATACAGATAAGGAACACTATACCATTTACCAAGTCATGGAATCCAACAAACAATCCTCTTCCACCATCCAAGACAAACAAGAAATCATCCACATCATGAGACAAAGTGTTTCTTAAAAGCTTGTAATATCATGTATTTTGCCTATATCATCAACTTCAGCTTCTGGTTACAATGGATTCTCTTGGATGATATAGGCCAAAGAGAAGGAAACCCTCCTAGAGCAACTAGCAAGCCCATTGGCCTAATACAAATATCTAATTTTGTCCTTGAGGCTTTGCAAAGCCCAAGGAACAAAATATCTTTAAAAATATCTTAAAATGCTAAAAATGGAAATAAAATTGACTTTTCATGACTTACAGTAGCTAAAAAAGGCTTAACGCACATTTGGAGGAGCATCTTCATAAATCTACCTTTTTTGCGAAAATGCTACAGGAACATAGCAACAGAAAATTCCCTGTCTTGTAGACAACATTTGAGGGACCTACCGATGTCAAAATGAGGCCTGTGATGGCTCGTTAGAAAGACCTAGATGTCTAGTTTCTGGAAATACTTATTTTTTCTTAAAATTATCCCTATTAGTATGTAAAAAAATGAACTAAGTGGAAAAAACCAGAAAAGTAGCCCTTGCTGATATGTGAGGCAGAAAGTTAAAAAATCATTGTTTTTCGCCTCTTTGGGGGACCAAAACACCTATTTTGGATCTGAAAATTTATGAGTAGCTACCCCTGAATTTAGTAAATATAAAAAAATTACTTCCATGAGCTGAGGATGCTCCTAGCACCCATGGCAGTGCCTTGAAAAATGGGCAATTATGGCCAAAAAACACAAAAAAAAAATCATGTCAAAATTTGCTCAATTTTGATGAGCAAGCCCCTTATGGGTTCTTAGAAGCATGTAAGGAAGATGAGGCCAAAATTTCAAGCCCTGATGTTCCTTTCTCCACTTTTTCTACTGGCCGCCTCTTTCAGACAGCCTTGAGCTTTTCTTGAGCAAGTTTGAGCTTTATTCGGGAAAATTGGTTCAACTTCTTGTAGTACCCAGTCATTTTCTTTTGTGGACTGAAGTCTCTATTATCTTTCTCTAATTTATCCTCCAAATGCTTGTTGTCTCTTTCAATCCATGATTATGTATTATTCTCTATTTCTTAGGTGAGCAAATGAGTGAGAGGATAAGATCACACAAAGGCTGCCTCTTCTTCCTTCTTTTTCTCCAAAGCTTTCTTGAGACCCATAGTCCTAGGCCTCTTTCTCACTTGCTTCTCTTCTTCTCCAGTATCATCAAATTCTCCCATAAGCTCTTCATTCTTGTCTTGTGCTTTGTAAACTTCCCTTTGGTATTTAAAATCCTAGGCCTCATAAACTGCCATTTGACCACTCATTTGTTTGTTTTGCATCTGTAGAACATGAGGTCCTTTGACCTTTCTAGATCAGATTGTAGGTCATGAATTTGGGCCTCTCTGTTTTGCAAAAAAGCCTCAGGAATCCTAGCTTCATTATCCCCATCATCACTTTCTATCTGTATGATGTCAATCTCCCTTTCCTTTTCATGAATACTCTCCTCTTTTTCTTTCCCCTTGCCTTGGATAGACTTCTTGGTCCTCTTCCTCTTTGGAAATTCAACAATAATTTTCTTAGGCAGTTTTGCAGATCTAGTGTTTCTAAGTTTCGCCACTTTTGGAGGAAGAGTCATGGCCCCTTGCCTAGGAGAGGTAGCTAGCACATGATCTTGGCTGTGTGGAGGAGAAAAGAGAGGAGGTTTATCTACTTGTACTTGCTCAACTTGGTCTTTTACCTTGCTGCCTCCATCATCATCTGCTCTAGCTTCACCTTTATCACTGCTTTATTCTGCTTGAATATTGCCTTGTTTTTCTTCACCACAACTATGCTCGTGGTCATTGATTTGGTCTTAGCTGCCCTTAGGACTATTTTGATCTTTTTAATCCATGTTTCCCCCTTCAGAATGCTCACTGTTTATTATTTTCTTTTCATCGTCATTGCTTGATTGAGGGCTATCTTATTTCTCATCATTTGTGTCTCTTTGAGGACTGTCATGACCCTCATCATCACTATTTTGGATACCACTTTGTTTGTTTTCTTGAGGAATGTCTTGTTCATCTCTGTTTCTACTTTCTTCATGACTGTTGTGTTCTTTTCCCTCACTTTTTTGTCCCTCATCACCCTCAAGCTTACTGCTGTGTTGGCTGCCATCATGTTCCTCTTCATGACTGCTATGTTTAACATCATTTTTCTCTTCCCCACTGTCATGCTTACATTCTTTAGTTTGTCCCTCATCATCACTAGTTTTCTTCTTGTCACTTTTCCCTTCTTCATTACTAGTTTTCTTTTTCTCTTCTTCACTCTAAATCATAGGGGATTTTTTCCTTTTAGGAGTGGATTTACAAGAAGAAGCATAAACATGATGAGTGGATTGTGAGGAAGGCACATGAGATGAAGAGGCAATGGAAAAATCGGGATGGGAGATGAAAGAGTCCCAAGAAACTCCCTTTTTCTCAAGTTTATGGAGGATGATGATCTTGTTAAGGGAATGATGAAATAAACAAGCCTTTTGTTGAGCATATGGCTTCTTTTGGATAGTAGAGGACATCTTGTCAATTCTTCTATAGAGGAAGAAAGGTAGGTTCAGCAACTGAGTTCTTGTGAAATGCATAAGAAGCCTTATGTGATAGGCATAAATCCAGGAAAACCTCCCTTCACATTTGAAATACTTCATGATGACTTTCATGAAGGGGGAATAGCTGCTCAATAAGTGAGAAAAAGGAAAAATAGCTTGGCAAGCATCTTGATGGTCTGGTTTTAGAATGGTTTTATAGTGATTCAGATCTAGGTATGTTTGTTTGAACCACTTTTCTCCTATATAGGGGATCTTAGTTTCTTTGGAGATAGCCCTAGGAGTGAGATTGAAATCCAGACCTGCTAGATGGACATGATTTCCTTGCAGCCTAAAAGAAAACAAATGAGTCAAAGGAGGGTGATTTTTTACTTCTTGGACATTTTGGCAGAAATCCAAGCACCCTACTTCATGAAAATTGAAGAGTACTGAAGGAGATTCATTCACCTCTTGAGTTGTAATAGGCTCATACCTATTGTGATACCCACTTCTGCTGTCTTGCTTTGGAGGCATTTTTTCTTTCAATACCCTTCACTGACTTACCAAACAAGACCTTGAAATGTACTGAAAAATAGACTACTGCTTTTCTCTTTAGTTGGAAAACAAGTATCTGTTAAATTAAAACAACTTTACTTCTCCAGTACTGTGTCTTGAGCAAGGAGGCCTTTAATAAGATCTATTTGTGGTTTTTGAAGACAATTCCCCTTTTTTATTTGACACAAGAACTCTTTCCTCCTCCTTTATCATTGCTTATCTGTGATTTTTAGATAAACAAGATATGTTTGGAAATAGCTATGTTTCCTCTTTAATGATCATTGTCTGTCTAAAAACGTAGTCTCCCTGTCGCTTAGTAAGAAACTTACAAAACAAACTCTGACTTCCCTTTATAGATTGTATGATGTTTTATGTACTTGAAAAACCAATTTTAAACTTTCACAAGGTACTAGTTTTTAACTAGTGATTCTCTGTTTTATGTGGTACAAGTTCTTGACCTAGAATGATGAGTCTCCCTGCTAAAACCAAGCTCTATTCCTTATCCAACATAAGGGTCCTTTTGACACTGATAGCAATCCCTTATCCCCCAATCACTATTTCTCTGTGATGATATTAGCAAGAAAGCTCTTTTGGATGAAGGTTAGTTTGTTTGTCAACAGCAATATCTTCTCTTGTCACCGAGTAAAGGTCTTCAAAATAATTCCAGTTTTCTCTCTATAATACTGTGTTGTTTTCTATGCATTGAGTTTTTAAAAAGCTTTAAACTGTAATAGGTTTTTCTTCACATAGTGACTTTCCTTTCAGAACTATGTTCAGCTCCTTATTTTGACAAACAGGCCACTTAAAACAACAGACTTCTAGCTTCTTGACATTACTGATTTTTTCCTTCAACGTTACTTTAAAACAATTTTTTTGGCCCAAGTGATGTAAATACCTTTGAAAAATGTGTTTTTTTGTGTTTGGGGACGATTTTGTTGTGTAAAAATCGATCTTGGCACCATCGATGGCCTCTTTGAGTATTGGCCCGGGCTGGCGAAGGACACATTCAGAGATGGTTGATGGGACGGGCATGCCTAAACGGGAAAACACGTCGCGTTTGACCTGTTGGGTTGGCCCTGGGCACCTGTTGAACGATGGCCACAAGCGTTCCACGCAACCACGCAGGCACGCCGCGCCCTTAACAAGTTTCTTCAATGAGCACCTACGGGCGCGCCATGCAACTTTCGAGGTGCGCCGCACATTCAAAAAGTTGGGGATGCTGTGTAAATTCTTAGAACTTGTATCTTCTTGCCCACGAGGTTTTGAAAAACAATTATATGGGGATATGTTTGGCCGTGCCCTTTATACTTTTGAAACAAAATTTCCCTCTTTTATTATTTTCAAAATATGAACTCACCTTTTTAAGCCTTTGTAAACTGTCCCTTAAAACTTGAGACTTGGACTTATCCTTTGATTTAGAATACCTTAAAAAACAACTGTTTGTGTCCATCTAGACTTTGGTCTCTTGTCATTTGAAGGAGGGTTTATATGAAAATTTACCTCTGTAGTCTTTCAATCACATAATGCAAGCTCAATTGTTTTATGGAGTGAAAAACGTTCTTAAACCATGATTTTGCCTTCTGCTAGTATGATGAAGGAGGCCCTTTTCGAAATACTCTTATGGGCACTCTTTTATGAGGAAAGCGGTTAGAAACACAAATTTCTGTTGCCTATCCATATTGAAGGTTTTTCTCCAAGACTATGAAATTGCATATCATGAAAGAGACTCACAAAATCATTTCTTCTCCAGCCTTTTGAAAAAAAATATGCAACTCTACTTGTTTATGAAATGAAGGAGGTCTTATCATCTGATTTCATCTTCTGCTTGTTTACCAAATATGGTCACCTTTTTATCCTTATGAATGAGTATATTCATAGTAGCTATAACCCAAGTGATAGCCCTCTGTTTACCTCGAAAAAGTAATTAGATAGACTAGGATAGATCTGTCTAAAATGAAATATACCCTTCTTATATAAATCATCTGGGTGGATTGTCTGCTTTATATGAGTTTGCAGAAGTCAATTTAAACCCAACTTGGTTTACCACTTTACCATTTAGATGAGGGTGCCTTTAAACAAAACTTTAGCCTCGGATTTGTCCTTTAAAGGAGGCTGTCATCGACATAAAAATAGAGGCCTTTTAACACTATCATGTCAATGTTTTACTTATGATGTAACAAAGGCCTTCAAACTATGAATTCTTATTTTCTCACCATTGTTCTTCAACTAGGTTTTCAAAATAAAACATTCTCAAACATAATTTTAAACCCTGATATGTATCGTTTGTTCATATTTTTGGAGGAAAAAGCACCAAGCAGCCACTAAAGTTTCTCAAAAACATGTTTGACCCTCTTCTTATTAGTGAAGGAGGCCACAACAATGTGTTTTGTAACCCTCTGTTTTTATATGAAGGAGGTTTCATCATTTTCTTCTAACCTTCTACTTATTATTGAAGGAGGTTATTTTTAACACAGGATCTCCATCTACTTTAATCATTGTATCATGCGCTAGAGAGTGTTTTCTACTGGATATCATTAAACTATCTTTTCCCTTGACTGTGTTGTCAGAGGTTTATTGAAATTTCCTTTGACTACTTTTCAAAACCCAGGTTCAAGGTAACATAAGAAGCAGTTGTCTTCTTATGCCCTACATGATGATGCACTTCAGAAGATTATGCAGCACTACTTTTGGAAGATATCATGGAGCACTACTGATAAGCATCTCATTTTACTTCATTTGCTGCACTGATGAGGAATGATATCTATTCTTTGGGATTTTTTTGGATTTACAACCATACATATTAGTTTCTCTTTACTCACTGCACTTCCTTTGCTTCATTGATGGCAAACCCCTTGAACATGGGAGACCTTTTTGAACTTGTCCCTTTGCTCTTATTCTCATACTAATCATCATTCAATTACACCCCTGGAGAGATGTAAAAACATAATCTTTTGAACCTTGGAGATCTCTTTTGGTATTTCATGGATATTTTGCTTGATCTAAGCATATTTCTTCAGATAGTGAACATCTTCTCTTTTCCTGATTTGGATCTTTGTTGAACTTCTTCTGAAATGAGACAAAGTGACCTCTTAGTGGTGTGCGACCTATGGATAGAACAATGCTTGTTTTGCAGAATAGGAACTAATTCAAGGTTGACTGGTACTAGATAGAGGCTTTTTGGCCTAGGATATCTTAGCCAAGGAAAAACTCCCTAAACACCACTATCTAACTTAGAGACAATTTTCACAGATTCTGAGTGTTTTCTTAGGCATGATCAGATTGTTTTTTGACAAGATGATCAGGGATAGAATTGCAGACACTTTTTCAACACTTGGATAGTAAATGGCATGAGAAACAAGGGTAAATGATAGCAAATAATTCACAGCTATGATAGTTATAGAAAGGGATACTTTGTTGAAACTAGATATGGCTTGAAAACTGGAGTTTGTTCTCATCATTGACTTACAAGAAAGGGTAGGAGGAAAAAAAAAAATTTGGGGTGTTTTCTAGATGACAAATTGACAGTTTGAGATTAGCTTCTAGAAAAATTAGCTAAGGAAACTAGTCATCAATAACAGGTAAAAATACTGATGACTAACACAAATATAGGCTAAATTAATCCACATTCACACACACAAAGTCGATATTTATTCATATTGAGGATTGTGGGTCCCTCCACCCTTTTATTTACTTAATTCATTAAGAAAATCAAGGACTCTAATATTCCAAATATGATGTCAAAATTTGGGAATATTACAGTCCCCCCTTGAAAATGTTGCTTGTCCTCAATCAACTCCAAAAGTAGATGCAAAGCCATCTATCCCCCTCTAAATGGCATCCACATAAGGAAGGCTTCCTCCATTTGCTGCAATGGGTTATGCATGTTTGGTTCCAAAGTTGTTTTTTAAAAACATAAAGAACGACCTCCAATTGTTTGGTTAGATGTCTTCCTTTCATCATGAACTACCAAGTGACAACCATATGATGTCCAACATCATCATCAATACATGAGGTGAATAAAATAAGGTGGTTCTCTTCACAAAGGAAAAGCTCCATCACACAATACATGTCTCCATCCCATGTTTTATGAATTAGATTGAGCATTGATATGCTCTCATACTTAGCCCTGTTGGAATTGTTGGATCCATGCATCATTCCAATGTTATGCAAAAGAAGAAGGAAATGAGCTATATGGGTAGAAAAATATGTCAAACCATATTCTCCTGAGAGTAACCACCATAGTAAGGCCCTTTTCTGCCATCCTCCATCTCCTCCATGTAAGATGGACAAGACAAACTCCCCCAAAAGCAACCAAAGAAACAAGAGATCTTGTTGCGTCCTCTCCTCCTCATGTGCATCATGAAGCAAAAACATACCAATGGAAATATGGAATGTCACATCAGCCCAATACAAAGAAACATCATCAATGCACATCAAGAGAGAATCATGCTAAGATTTACCCAATACAAAACACATAGACATAGGAGATGTCATGTGGTGGCCAATCTCTCTCAAGTGAAACCAAACTGAGCATGCCTTCTTTTGCTGCATTTTATCATTGATACACAAGGCATGAATAAAAAAAACATGAGCTATTGGGTGGTAACCATACTCACCCAAGAGCAACCAGCGCAGCCATACCTCCTTGTCCATCTCATAAGTGTTCCTCAAGGCATGGATTGAAGAAATAGGAGCCGTTGGGCAGTGAAAAAAACCTCCCAAGGGAAACCAACGTAAGCAAGATTACTGGCCCATATAAATTTGCAAGTGGTCATGCAACCCCTTGCTTATCTTCCTCATCCACTCACCCCAATATGGAAGATGAGTAATGTGTTGCAAAATCATGGTATCCTCCCTTTGTAGAATACCATCTTCCCCAAACTAATGAAGAACCTTTCACTCCATGAAATATTGAAGTGAACCTCCCATGAGATATATTAATGAGACCTTCTTCTCATCCATGGCCTTCCAAAACCAATGAGGTTCTGGTTCTACTGTAGGTAGAAGTTTATCTTTGAGATGTGAGATGCTCATTGAGAAAGTGTCATCAAGAAAGGAGAAAAGGTTTCTCATATCTAGATGTCTACCATTCATCATCTTGTTCTCCATTACTTCATGAGTGAAGATACCCTTAAAATGCTCAAAGAATAATGGGGTCTCATCATTATCATTGCTTCTAAGTGACAATGATGTAGATCTACAAGGTAATACATAAATTGTCTCAAAGAAAGGTACAATACTAATCTCATAACCAGTCATTGTACAAAATATTATGCTCATCCCTTCTTCTGAAATTCTACACTTCAACTCAAGAGGTTGAATGTAGCTCATCCATGACAAACTAGGATAGATTTTCATCTCTTCCTTGATTAGATCAAGGGTCCTCTGTGCTGTGATATGTTCCTGCTTCAAATGAGCACTATGTTCTAACCCATGGTTATGCATTAGCCTTGATGGCATGTGCCCATAAGCTTCAATAAGATCTACTGAAACAATAGGTGATGATTTTGTATGTATGCCTTGGATCAACTGATATATGGGAACCTCTTGACACAACACAAGAGTTCCTCCAACTGGGAAAATAGTGCCTCCAACCACTGGTAAGAGAGAAGGTTTCTCTTCTTCCAATGTACCAGTGATGGAATCTTCCTCTTGTTCCTCACGCATTTTCTAAATCATGCATAGGATTGTATGTGTCAAGAGCTCAAGATCATCTTGCAAAGTTGTAAGTGTCTCTTCTCCGGATACAAGTAATTTTGCAGCTGGTGGTTAATGTAGTGACTCCTTGTCTGGAGTGACAAGAATGAAATCCTTCTTGGTCTCCTTCTCATCAAACTTATTCCTCAATTTTTGAAAGAAATATGAATATTTATTCACCTTTGCATGCTCCATTTGACCAGACCACCAATCATGGGCTTCATCTAAAAGATGAAGTACTGCAATTTGGACAGCCTTTTCTTCAGCTATAGGATGTATTCTGAAAAGTACATATAACTCTCTCCTCCATGCCTTGACATTGCTTGAGGAGGATCCATAAAATTTAGGCAAATAAAATCTATTGTGCCTCTTCCTTCTATTGCTGCTATAGGATACTCTTTCTTCTTTGATTTTGAAGAATTGTTGGAGAGTTAGCTTTTCCTTGAATGCTCTAGATTGTGCCTTGTACTCTTCAATATAAAGACTGAGAGTCTCATGAGTCTCAGGTTCATTACTTCCTTCATTTATACACCCTTCACCTTCTTCAAAGAAAGTGGGCATAGTGGATCTATGAGGAGATCTAGGATTCTTTGGTTTGCTTCTTTGCTGATAGGAAGTGCTGGGGCCTTCCTCATCACATATTCTTCTTGGATCTTCTTTCTGCCCTTCGTCTTTCATTTGATAGAAATCCTTGGAGAGATATTGCATAGATCTATAGAAATGAGTGGAAAAATTTTCTTCCTCTATGATAGATCTCATCTATCTGCTTCTTCTTAGATGCAAAAGATGAAGTGTCCACAAGTTGAGCCAACGATCATGCTCTGATACCACTGTAATATCCCAAAAGGGAGAATGCAATAATACTTCACACAATATAAGAACTTATAACAAGATAAAAAACAAATCTTAAGACAACATCATAATTTACAAAGAAGCAGAGCCATTTTATTAGATTGGAGAAGAATCAGTTACACCATGTACAAAATATAAGCAGATCTAGCCAAAGAGATGGTCTAGAAGTACCCAGAAAACAAGGTACAACAGGTACAATGTACCTGGAGAGGCATTGAGGCAAATACTACGTTGTCCCTTCAGAAGAATATGAGCATATAGTTGCAGGCTGAATATGAAAAATGCAGATCTACTCAAATCTGGAGCTCAGATGATGCCAAGATTCAAGATCTGGCCAATGTGATGGATTCCCAAGATAACCCAGAAAGGATTTTCCAGATCTGCAACTTTGGAAAATCATCTCCCTATGATTTGATCCTTCATCTGTTGGGAAATATAGATCTAAAGCTAGATATGACAAATAGATGGCTGAAATATGATATCATATCATATCTATGCTTGAAGGGTTGATCCCTTCTTCAGATCTATGAGCTAGAAGCTGTAGATCTAGCTTCTCAATCCTCCAATGATGATTGCAATTGTTGCAACAAAATTGCCTCTAGAAACTGCACTGTGAGGGAAAGAGAGGCCTTCTTCCTGCTAAAAAATGTTGCAGTAAGCTCTAGGCTGATGGAAACACTGATGGAAATGTGAGGGAATGGTCCTTCACATCATTGTTATCTGAAATACTAGCAACTTCCTACCTCCCTTTTGATCTGCAAGATAGACAACGTAATTCCTAAAGGAAGTACTATTGCTGGGAGGTCAATAACTTTTGGCTTCATTCCGGATCTATAATGAATCTCTGGGAAGCTGATCTTTAAGTCCAAGGTGATAGGAAAAATCCCTCACTAGTTCTCCAGCTCAAGTACTGAAGACAACTTTCTCCTTCCAAACTGATCTTCAAAAATCTGCAATTTCTGAACATGAGTGTTCTGCAGAAAATAGGAAAAGAGATGTGGCACTTAAAGCCTGATGTATAATAAAGTACAAAACTCTTTCTAGAGCTACTCTAAGAAAGGGGTGGGATTCCTAACCAGGAACACCCTGTGCTAAACATCACCTGCAATCTCTGCTAAACAACCGAAGAAAGAAGTGTAATGTCACATGACAATTCCAGATCTGAAAATATATTTACATGAAGAATAATGAACATACCCTCATCCTTGCCTTCTGTTAGTGTCATTCTTATCATACTACCATCAGTGATCAAACTTACTCTTTTGCATTTGCATATTAGGAGTCCCGTACCATAAATTTTCATCATTCCATTAGGTCATGAATTCATTGATGGTAGCGGTCTTTAATCGATTTTCCTCATGTAAAACTTGTTGATTCCCCTCTCTATGGTCTTTAGTCATAATTCACTTTCACTCTGTAATTCATGTTAGTAGGTCATAGAGTTGGTCTCATTAGGTTGAAGAGGTAAATCCCCTCTGCAGATAGAGGCGATCCATACTAGCCCAGAACGGGTCTAGCAACAATCATCTAATGCTACAGCGCAAGTTCCTAATTGCAAATAAACAGACCAATGATGGAGGCCTACCTGGAGTCCAGTGCTATGATTCGTAAAAGAGACAGCATTCCCGTTCCTCAGCTTCAACAGATCACGATCCCCACAATATCCGTGAATGGACACCTGCACATGCAAGAAACAACATGAATACAAGCATAAAATCCAGAATACGCAACTATATATCAGTAAAAAAGGATATAACTCATCATTATCATAAGTGAAAAACAGAGTGGAACCATAACCAGTAGTCATTAATTAATAAACAATCGAAAGAGAGTACAACCAATGTTCTGATGCCGAGGTCTCCTTCGGAGGGATCTCCAGTCATACACGTCTCGCAAAGCCTGCCAGGGATAAGACAAGCCTCTCTTAGAGTCTCTCAACGATAGTCTCCTTGCTTGAGTTGGCCTTAAGGGAAGAATGAGGGCTCTTGCAGCATTAAGGCTCTTGGGAATTTGAGAACTTGGAGATTCAAGACTTAGGCACTTCAAGACTAGCTTGCAATGGCAATGAGCTAGCTTTTATAGATGGAGGAAGGGGAGTTGGGATCCCTATAATTGTGGGATTGGCCCTATATTAAAGGAAGCTTCCATGAGAGGTGGCAAACCACTTCCCTTTCATGGAACTCCCGGAGCCAAACCTCCCAACTTAGGATAGATAGCAGTTTCTGAGTCTGTTGAAATGAAACTTCCGCCATTCTTATTTAAAAAACACTCCTTAAATTGGCTGGTGCGACTGAGACTGTCGGACAGAGCGCCAGTTGGCGCGGCCTCTTTGTAGGATTTTCTTCATTAGCGCGAGTGCTGAACTGGATACCTGCGCCAATGCAAAAAGGGATGTTTTTATGGTTTTTTGCACGGAGATGTCTTTAGGGCAATTGAAGTTCGTGTTTAGAGGAATGCAATGATAATGGTTTCAAGGCATGACATTGCTCACAGGTCACAAAATGGGCCCTCCAATGTGCGGGACGGGGAAAGGTAGGGATGGTGACAAATTACTGTGTAACACCATAAATTTTCATCATTCCATTAGGTCATGAATTCATTGATGGTAGCGGTCTTTAATCAATTTTCCTCATGTAAAACTTGTTGATTCCCCTCTCTATGGTCTTTATTCATAATTCACTTTCACTCTGTAATTCATGTTAGTAGGTCATAGAGTTGGTCTCATTAGGTTCTAAGGTCTCATCATGGTCAAATCAATGAGTCAAGTGTCAATAAATATCAGCAGGGTCATGAGGAAGTTAAATAAACTCAAAGGCACAATATTTGGAAAGATCAAAGAAATGTTCTATTGTGCTTGAGGTAATTTTCACCTCAAAACCATGTTTTGAGATGAAAACATGGTACTTCACTTTTATTATCATATTTTATCTAATTTTATGTCTTCATATGTAATAAGCTGCACTTCAGAAGCTGCTATCTCCATAGAGCCACCACCCTACTTTTCAAAGGTGTTTTCCATAGTATTTTTAGTACAAACTCAGGTTCTAAGTATGTCCAGTAGAAAGAGCCTAGAAAGTGATTTCCAATGGTATATTATACTCTCAAAACTGACTTCTGGATTTAAAAATATGCCTAAGTGAACAAAGGTCCCCAAAGGCCTAGCCCTACCCCTTTTCTTATTTGTCCCTTAGACTTCATTTCATAAAATTTTAAAGTTTTTTATTATAAAAACCCTTTCCCTCCACCCCGATCACATCCCTTTTTATTTTGATCTATTCACACCCCTCCTTCCAATCCAATCACAATGATCAGTCACATGGTCCCAATCGACCCCTTCCAATTACATCCCAACTGTTGATCTTCCCAACGATCCAACGACCCATATCCGATCAGATCGCCCGATCGCATTGCTTCACAGTGTCTCCGTGCCCTTAATTATTCTAATGCGATTGAATCCCACTTCGCTCCCACTCTGATTTGTGATTGTGATTGGCTTCGGGCCCACCATAAACCTTCTGCCCCGTTCCAAGCAAAAAGCGCTATTCCCTTTGTTAAATGCGATAAATCAATTTTAAAGTTTTTCTAAGTAATTCCATCGCATAGCATCGTGCCATGTTTTAAATCTTCTACCTCTCCGCCTATGTGATTGATCGCAATTGGTGAATCCCTTTATACAATACACTTGCTCTTCTTCTCATCTCGATTTGCGATTATGATTTACTCCCCCGGTCCCACTAAAGCCCTCTCCTCTTTTCAATGAAAAAGCATTTTTTCCTTTGTAAAAGCACAAACTTATTTTTTATTTATTTTAAAAGGGATATCCCCATTACTCCTCCGGCTTATCCATTCATCCCATCGCTCTTCTTCCAATCGCATCACAAGTTATCAATTACCTTTTTCCCATTCCTCTCCCGCTACGATCTCCGATTTGCATTTGCGATCTCCCCTTTCCCCTATACACTATCGCATCGCATATTTCTAATCTCTCTATTCCAAAATACCTTCCCTCCCTTCTGATTGCAATTTGCAATTGTGATTTGCAATCGCATATGGGCCCACCTCCCTTTCCCTTCATTCTTTCTCATTCAAAAGGAGTCTTTTCTTCACTAGATGGAAAATGTGATTTTTATTAGTTTCAAAGGAATTTCTCGGCATAAAGTAGATTTTAAACAAAGAAAAATAAACAGTCAAGGCCAAGAACCAATATAAACTAGAGACATCTACAACAAGCGATGAAAAAGGGATATGTTCCTCGGACCTCCTATTTTCATTCCTTCAGTGTAACTGCAAATTCTATAGGTGGTAAAAATGTATTCTTTCTCCTTCATTCTAGGGGCAGATTGCTGGTCTTCTTTATATGTTCAGATTTTAGTTCCTAATCTAGTAAAACATCTCCTCTTTCTGTGGATCTACTTCCCTCAAAATTCTGTCTATTTAATGTAATTTCTGAATCATTGTAAAAGGGGGGAAAAGTGTGGAATTAGTTGGAAATTGTTGAGGATGCTCTGCGCTCCATTTGTAATAGTTTGGCAGGGAATTAATAAATATATCCAGCTCTGATTTGTGGGATCCATGTGGTATGGATTTTAGCATTGTTTCTTCCTTTATGTTCATCTGTTAATTGTTATGTTTACCATTCATTTATTCATATCTCTAGTTGAATGCTTTCAAGATAGATAGGTAGAATTCGTTATACAATGCTCTGCCTTGGGAAATCATTCAATACTTGATGTTTTCTTCTATTTGAAAAGGATCCATCTCCCATGCCATTTTCAGTCCCTTACCAGTCTTACCATTCCATCATTATTTAAACTAAATTGTTAAAATCCCTGCCTACCTTACCCCATAAAATACCTTGTATCTCTGATTTAATTCCTTAGTTTCAAACTACCCCATTTGTTCCATATAACCCTAAAAATTTATAAAAACATTCCCTTTTATTATACCTAGCCTAAAATTAGTTTACTCTTATATTTCATTGAATATTTTTTACAGAGAGAGCCCTCTCCTGACCTTGTAGGGCTAGCTACAAGGTTGAGCATGGTTTGAGGTTACCCTGATTTTCCTTCTTTCAGCCTAAGGTTCAAATTAGGTGATAACATTTCTGGCGACCATACTGGGGAATAAATTTAGCTTAAAGGACTGATCACCCCAGTAATACTTTCCATATAAATTCTTGGACTCTGGATGATGAGGTTCAGAGTTTTCTAGGCTGAAATAAAGCATTGTACAGTAGAAATTTGACCACACTGGCTTCGAGGAGATACACAAGGGCCAATCCAGATCCAAATCCTCCCTTTGTGTTTGAAAATCCCAATCTCATTCCAAGGATAGTCAGAAGACAAGAGGGATCACTAAGTCCTAGACCCATTTTCAGATCCCATACTTGGCCCAGTGAGTGGTTGTTTGTAGAAGACCATTCTTTTGATGAGTGTTTTGAGCTTTCTTTGTTCAGAAGAAAATTTGAGTCTGCACTTGATGACATAGTTTTAGATCCATAATTTCTTATAGATATTGAAGTTCAAAGGGAAAATGCATCAATCAATGACTATATTTTGAATTCTGCTCAAACATCAGTCACTGTAACCAATATCCCTGAGCCTTCATAGTTATTAGAGACATCATTTCCTGCCCTTAATTTATCAACATTCCCATTAGTTTCAGAAGTCAATTCTCATATTTCGACTCCACCGTCAACACCTCCCTTGAATCCTAGTATCACAAAAATTGTTGTAAATCCACCTTGAGTCATGGCTTCCCGTTATGTACCGATGGTTTTACCTCAGAACCTGAATGATATGCCTATTGATTACCAAATTAAAATACCTATCTTTGATGCCACTCAAAGCATCACAACCCATCAACATGTTGATAATATGAATGACTTTTTTGATATTCATGAGGTAGAGGCAGAGAATGTAACCACAAGATTATTTGTCCAAAGCTTTGGAGGTGAAGTTATAAAATGGTTTAGAGCCTTACCAGCAGGCTCTATCCACACTTTGTAGGAGTTACATAGACAATTCTTAGACTTGTGGGAGGTAAATAAAAACCCACTTCAAATCTTGTCTGAATATGAAAATATTAAAATAAATATGGGTGAAAATGTACAGGATTATTGTGTGAGATTTAATGTTGTATATAATGATATTCCAGCCAATCTAAAGCCCCCCATGGGGTTAGATTTGCTCAAGTTTCCATATGGTTTCGATGCTGATATGGCATATCAGCTAAGAGAACAAGATCCTACCACACTTGAAGACATGCAGAAGATAGCTATGAGCGTTGAAGCAAATTTGCTGGCCAGAAGAGTGCAGAAAAAAGCTAAAAAGAGAGTAACTGTGAGAGAAGAAGCATCCCGTTTAGACAGTAAGATGGATACCTTGATCTAGACAGTGGAAAATATGGTTGATTGGCTGACCATTTCAGATAGGCCTGAAGCAAAAATCAGGAATCCAAATTTCAGAGGAAATTAGTAGCCACAATTCTGAATTAAGCAGAGGGAACATAGAACGTAGGACCAAACAACACCACAACATCATATCAGAACTCCATTATCGCAAAATTATGTTCAAGGAATATAAACAGATGATGATGAAGATCTAGTCGTTGAAGCCAACCATTTCTTCACTGTTGATGGTGTGCCCATTTTTTTCACCCCAGATGAGGAATATACAATGATTACAGATATTCAAGAAGATGAAGATTTCATTTTGGCCAGTGATGCAGTGTTAGAGGAAGAGACCGATGATTATCAAAGAGGATACATGAATGCTTTATTAGTGCAACAGAAGCAGTATTCTTTGAGGAGCAGAGATGTGCCAATCAATCCCATTCAGAAGAAGAAAGATCTCCAATCAAAAAATGATTCTGCCAATACTCAAAGAAAAGTCAAAGAGCCTGTTGATCCCTCCCCTAGCAAGGCATCTTCAACGATTAACATCACAAATGAAAAGAACCAGCAGAGCGCAACAAAGGAGAAAGTAGAGAAGAAAGATCTTCCCATCAAATAGGTATAAAAGGTTCCATCTTTTAATTTGGAAAATGAAATTTCTAAGCTGAAGGTGTCCATGCTCTTGACTGAATTGGTGAAAAATAGCACTTATAAACATCAGGTGTCTAGAATTTTGCAAATAGAATCTGTATCAAACATGGTAAATTTTGAAGATGATTATCTTGAACTCATTTTTTTCCTAGCCATAGAAGGTCAGTCGGAGGAAAGTGAAGTCCCTCCCTTCTACCTGAGTCTTAGATTGCATGAGTTCATTTTACATAATGCCATCTTAGACTCTAGGGCCTCGCATAACTTGATGCCCAAAGCCATTATGGAGAATCTGGGCCTTGATATTACCCGTAAATACCATGATTTATATTCCTTTGACTCTAGTAGGGTCCATTGTATTGGTCTTATAAAAGACTTGGTAGTATCTTTAGATCAAATCCCAGCCAAGAATGTTTTGATGGATGTAGTTGTTGCCGATGTTCCACCATGGTTTGGAATGCTTCTATCAAGGTCTTGGGGTGAAAAACTTAAAGGAACCATTCAGCTTGATTTCTCTTATGCCACCATTCCCGTGTTTGGCTAGTTGAGAAAATTATATAGGGAGAAGAAAATGAAATACATGATCACTAGCAAAGAGAAGCCTGTTAATCATCCAATTAATGCAGTCCACATAGATTTAGAGTCGTTTGTATTATATTCAGATAGTGGTTTGAATGATGAAAATGTCCAGTTGGTAGAAGTAGATAAGATACCTGAAATTTTAGAAAATTTTAGGGAAGTTCTTAAACAGGAAAAATATAAAGCAGCAAGAATTTCTGAGCTTCCTGCCTTTCAGCAGCTAAAAGATAGTGAACAACAAAAAGATAAAATAATTCCAGATAAAGTAGAGAAAGAAGAAAAATTTCAGCATCTAGCAGAAGAAGAAGAAGGCTTATGGAGCATGGATTTTGATGGAGCTATTGATAAGGATGGTGCTGGTATAGGAATATGGATTTGGAGCCCTGTTTTCCAACCTGAAAAATTTCCTACTAATATTAGAGTATGTGCTTACAAGTTGGCTTTTGACTACTCTAACAGTGAAGCAGAGTATGAAGCTTTGATTGCAGATTTGAAAATATTGAAGAAGCTAAATGCAAAGAGGATATTTTTCTATGGAGATTCTGAGCTGATAATAAAATAGGTAAAAGGAGAGAACCAAGCTAAGAATTCGCGATTGAGGGCTTATAGAAACGTAGTCGTAGACATTTTGAGGACATTTTAAGAGTACACTTTGACAACAGTACCCCGAATGCAGAATATTATTACAGATTCCCTTGCCACTACTGCAAGCAATTTGAAAATTCCCATGAACTCCAGCAACAAATTTGAAATTTATGTCAAACATTGGCCTACAGTTCCAGATAATTTAAGGTACTAGCAAGTGTTTTGAGATGACAGTGAAATCAATGCTTTTTGCAGAGTGAAGGAAAATTCAAGGATACTCCCATAGAAGGTGATTATGAGGTTGATGATCAAGAAATCGAAGCAAATCAGATGGATATATTGCAGCTAAAAGACAATGTAATTCCTAGAGGTCTCATACCTTTAGAGGAGCTTTTTGATCAGGATGTTGTTGCAAAGAAACCAAGCTTGGTGCCTACTGATAAAGGAGTTGAAGATGTTAATCTTGGAATAGCTTACAAGCCTAAGCTTGTGAAGTTATCAAAGGCATTATGCCCTTAGGTAAAGGAATAGTATGTTAGATTAATTTTTGAATTTTTTGATGTGTTTATGTGGGATTATTCAAATTTGAAGGTGTATGACAAAAATATAATTCAACATATATCCCCATCAAGCCGGATTAGAAGCCATTTAGACAGAAGTTGAGAAGAATCAATCCAAAGCTGCTACCATCCATTGAAAAGGAGGTAAACAGATTATATAAATCTAGTATCATTGTCCCAATTATATTTTTTGACTGGATTTCAAATTTATTCCCGGTGCATCAGAAAACATGAGATATAAGGTTGTGTATAGATTTCTGGAATCTGAATAAAGCATCCTTAAAAGATAAATATCAACTTCCGAAGATGGACCATATTCTTCAAAGAGTAGTTGGAGCATCAAGGATGTCACTACTCGATGGCTACTCAGGCTATAATCAGATCTTGGTGCATGAGAAATACCAATACAAAACTACTTTCACAACACCCTGGGGAACTTCTCAGTATGCCAAAATTCCATTTGGACTGAAGAACGTTGGAGCTACTTTCCAGTGAGCAATGGAAATAGCTTTTGCCAATGAAAAGGATGTTTTTCTTGTTGTTTATTTGGATGATCTAACAATATTTTCTGGTTATGATAATGAATACTTGCACCACTTGAGCGTTGTATTTCAGTGATGCAGAAATTTTGGGATTTCTCTTAATCCAAAGAAAATTCTATTTGCTATGGATGAAGGAAAGCTGTTGGGGCATATCATCTCTAAATATGGTATCTGCATCAATCCTTCAAGAGTGGAGGCCATCCAAACACATAGACCTCCCATGTAACAAAAACGTGATTCAGGCATTCAATGGTAAGATGAACTTCCTACATAGATTTATACCCAATTTGGCTGAACATTTAAGAGAAATGACTAACATGTTGAAGAAGGGTAGCACTGTCAAATGGAGTGAGGAAGCTATCAAGTCATTTAATCTAGTAAATTTTTCTCTCTCTAATTCCCCAGTCTTGATCAGTCCTGATTACACTCAATATTTAATTATATTTTCATTTGCATCCAAGCCCACTATGGCTGCGGTTTTGATGCAAAAGAGAGATCATATAGAACAATCCATTACATTTTCCAGTAGGATCATTCGAGATGCTTCTTTGTAGTATAATATCATTGAGAAACAAGCATTGGCCCTTATAAAAGAATTGAAGGATTTTAGATTATACCTTCTGCATTCACATACTGTAGCATATGTTCCTAATGAAGTAGTGAAGGATGTCTTCGTGCAAACTGATCTGGAAGGAAGAAGAGGTAAGTGGATAGTAGCAATGTTGGAATATGATTTGGAGATTAAACCCACAAAGTTGATCAAAGGACAAGGCTTGGCAAAGCTAATGGCCTAGTCAAACCTGCATGCCCTGCATATAAATATCATAACAGCAATGTCAGAAAATGAGGATGAAGGTTTTCTTGTTCTGGTTTAAAACATTTTTCTCCAATCCCCATGGTATTCAGACATAGTTTATGTTCTTCAGCACCTTTCACCACCTCTAGGGATGTCTAGAAGTAGAAGTATATCATTGAAACTTAAGTCTGCTAAATTCTGTATTTTAAACAGTGCTCTTTATTAGAAAGATCCGGGAGGTATTCTACTTAATTTTCTGGTTGAAGATGAGGCTCAATAGGTGATGCGTGACTTTCACAAAGGTGATTGTGGTGGTCATTTATTTTGAAAAACAACAACTAAAAAAGTGTTGAGAGCAAGATATTATTGGCCCACTTTATTTTCAGATTTGTATAAAACACTAATGAGCTACCATGAGTGTCAAGTTTTCCAAGGAAAAAGGAAATTGCCTCCTCTTCCTTTGAAACCAGTTTAAGTAAATGCTCCCTTTCAGTAGTGGGGACTTCATTTCATAGGGGAAATACACCCTGCATCATCAGCACAACATTGATGGATCTTGACAAGTACCGATTACTTCACCAAATGGATCGAGGCCATTCTAGCATGGCAGGCCACTAATACGGTATTCATTCAATTTTTAGAATCAAATATCTTGTATCGTTTTGGTTTCCCTCACAAAATCATAACAGACAACGCAACAACGTTTAGATCCAAGAAAATGGTGGAATTCTGCAACAAATACAATATTGTGTTGGGCCATTCAACAACATATCACCCAAAAGGAAGCAACCTAGCAGAATCATCAAATAAATCTTTGATAAACATAATCAAGAAAATGCTGGAGGAAAATAAGAGGAACTGGCATCAAAAGCTCATCAATGCGTTATGGGCAGATAGAGTCAGCTGCAAGAAATCCATAGGTATGTCACCATTTGAATTGGTTTATGGCACTGATACTGTGTTTCCTACATCACTTACAGTTCCGGTCATGATACTATTGCAAGAGGCTGGAAGTGAAGAGGACGATAACCAACGAAGGATTAATCAAATGATCCACCTTTAGCAGACAAGAGATGAAGTTTCTTAGAACGCTATTTATTTAAAGGAGAAGATAGATAAAATCTATGATCGTAAGACAAAAGTAGAAAAGTTTCAGTTGGACGATGTGGTGCTGAGATGGGATGCACAAAATGAGGACAAAGGGAAGCATGGTAGGTTTGACAACTTGTGGAAAGGACCATACAATATTTTAGCATATAGGGGACAGAATAATTTCTTTCTCTCAGAGATGGATGCCAAAGATTTCCTTGGAGGACGAGTGAATGGTAGGATTTTGAAGCACTACCACTGTTGAAGAACTGAATCCAAAACTATGTCATAATCATTGTATATACCATCCCATTGTTGGTCAAATTTCAGTTACACAGTCATTGAAGTTTTGGGCTCGAGGTGAAGGATATAAAACTTGAATGATATGTGTAAAGTCTGACTTTGTTTAAGTTTTTAGTCACAGTTTGATTTAGAGTCAGTCTGCATTGTGTTAGTTTTTAGTATTTTGACTATATTTTCCCAATGGATAAGGCTGCTTGGTCTACGGTGTTCTTGGCACCTCCAAGGAGCTACCATCCCCATTGGATCCAATTTTAGTGTCACTCTTGTCATACTTCCATCAGTGATCAAACTTACTCTTTTGCATTTGCATAATAGGAGTCCCATACCATAAATTTTCATCATTCTATTAGGTCATGAATTCATTGATGGTAGTGGTCTTTCATTAGTTTTCCTCATGTAAAACTTGTTGATTCCCCTCTCTATGGTCTTTAGTCATAATTCACTTTCACTCTGTAATTCATGTTAGTCGGTCATAGAGTTGGTCTCATTAGGTTCTAAGGTCTCATCATGGTCAAATCAATGAGTCAAGTGTCAATAAATATCAGCAAGGTCATGAGGAAGTCAAATAAACTCAAAGGCACAATATGTGGAAAGATAAAAGAAATGTTCTATTGATATTGATGTAATTTTCACCTCAAAACCATGTTTTGAGGTGAAAACATGGTACTTCACTTTTATTATCATCTTTTATGTAATTTTATGTCTTCATATGTAATAAGCTACACTTCAAAAGATGTTATCTCGACAGAGCAACCACCCTTCTTTTCAAAGGTGTTTTCCATAGTGTTTTTAGTACAAACTCAGGTTATAAGTATGTCCAGCAGAAAGAGCCTAGAAAGATCTTTCCAATGGTATATTATACTCTCAAAATTAACTCCTGGATTGAAAAATATTCCTAAGTGAGCAAAGGTCCCCAAAGGCCTAGCCCTACCCCTTTTCTTATTTGTCCCTTAGACTTCATTTCATAAAATTCTAATGTTTTTTATTATAAAGATCCTTTCCCTTCACCTAGATTGCATCCCCTTTTCTTTTGATCTGATCATGCCCCTCCTTCGGATCCAATCACAACAATCAGTCACATGGTTCCGATTGACCCCGCTCAATTACATCCCAACCATTGATATTCCCAATGATCCAACAGCCCATATCCAATCGCATCGCCCGATCGCACTGCTTTGCAGTGTCTCCGCACCCTTAATTCTTTCGATGTGATTGACTCTCGCTCCGCTCCCACTCCGATTTTTGATTATGATTGGCTTGGGGCCCACCATAAACCTTCTGCCCTGCTCTAAGCAAAAAATGTTATTCCCTTTTTTAAATGCAATAAATCAATTTTAAATTTTTTCTAAGTAATTCCATCGCATCGCATCACGTAGTGTTTTAAACTTTCTCCCTCCCCGCCGATGCGATTGATTGCAATTGGTGAATCCCTTTATACAATACACTTGCTCTTCTTCCCGTCCCGATTTGTGATTGCGATTTACTCCCCCGGTCCCACTAAAGCCCTCCACTCTTTTCAATGAAAAATAATTTTTTCCTTTGTAAAAGTGCAAAATTAATTTTTATTTATTTTAAAAGGGATCTCCCCATTACTCCTTCAGCTTATCCATTCACCCCATCACTCTTCTTCAAATCACATCGCAAGTTATCAATTACCTTGTGCCCATTCCTCCCTCGCTGCGATCTTCGATTTGCAATTACGATTTCCCCTTTCCCTTATACATTATTGCATCACATATTTCTAATTGCTCTATTCCAAAATACCTTCCCTCCCTTCCGATTGCTATTTGAAATCGCATACGGACCCACCTCCCTTTCCCTTCATTCTTTCTCATTCAAAAGGAAACTTTTCTTCACTAGATGGAAAATGTGATTTTTATTAGTTTCAAAGGCATTTCTCGGCATAAAAGATATTTTCAACAAAGAAAAATAAATAGTCAAGGCCGAGAACTAATATAAAATAGAGACATCTACAACAAGTGATGAAAAGGGGATCTGTTCCTCGGACCTCCTATTTTCATTCCTTCAGTGTAACTGCAAATTATCCAGGTGGTCAAAATGTATTATTGCTCCTTTGTTCCAGGGGCAGATTGTTGGTCTTCCTTCTATGTTCAGATTTTAGTTCTTGAGCTGGTAAAATAACTCCTCTTTCTGTGGATCAACTTCCCTCAAAATTCTGTCTATTTAATGTAATTTCTGAATCATTGTAAAAGGGGGAAAAAAGTGTGGAATTAGTTAGAAATTTTTGAGGATGCTCTACGCTCCATTTGTAACAGTTTGGAAAGGAATTAATAAATATATGCAGCTCTGATTTGTGGGATCCCTGTGGTATGGATTTTAGCATTGTTTCTTCCTTTGTGTTCATCTGCTAATTGTTATGTTTATCATTCATTTATTAATATCTCTAGTTGAATGCTTTCAAGATAGATAGGTAGAATCCATTGTATAGTGCTCTGCCTTGGGAAATCATTCAATACTCAATTTTTTCTTCTGTTTGAAAAAGATCCATCTCCCATGCCCTTTTCATTCCCTCACCAGTCTTACCATTCCATCATTATTTAAACTGAATTGTTAAATTCCCTGCCTACCTTGCCCCATGAAATTCCCTGTATCTCTAATTTAATTACCCAGTTTCAAACTACCCAATCTCTTCCATACAACCCTGAAAATTTATAAAAACATTTCCTTTTATTATACCTAGCCTAAAATCAGTTTACTCTTATATTTCATTGAATATTTTTTACGGAGAGAGCCCTCTTCTGACCTTGTAGGGCTAGCTACAAGGCTGAGCGTGGTTTGAGGTTACCCTGATTTGCCTTCTTTCATCCTAGGGTTCAAATTAGGTTCTAACACCTTCATCTTACTTATGTAACATTTGAGCCTTCCCAAGCCTTGGCCCTCATCTAGACTGTGCAGTGTATGTGGACAGAATCATCCAAGTGGGACTGCAATTTTTGATCAAATCAACCATCATGTCTAGGTGCAATGTACACCTTCCATCAAGTGTGCCTTGTTGGCACAACGTCCTCCATCACTTGTCATGAATGTCCCATTATCTTTGACATATTAAAGATCTTAGTTGACTAAATCATCCTTCTGTTTGATCCCTTCAAGATCTTAGTTGACTATGTCAACCTCCATGATCTATCTCATTAATGAGACAGGTTCTCCAATTTCATTCACATTAGTAGTTGATCAACTACCTTGTTATGAAAATATAGGCTAAATTAATCCACATTCATGCACACAAAGTGGATATTTATTCCTATTGAGGATTGTGGGTCCCTCCACCATTTTATTTACTTAATTCATTAAGAAAATCAAGGACTCTAATATTCCAAATATGATGTGAAAATTTGGGAATATTACAATTGTGAGGATGCCATGTGAAATTTTCTAAGGAGTTTGCAATAAATTTCAATGGGACAACTGAAAATGGTGAGAATGTTGAACCTCACTATAAAACCAGAGACTATTGCAACAACAACAAGAATTCCAAGACGAGGAGAAAAATGGTTCAAAGGTTTCAAATTCACCATGCAGGACTGTAAGGAATTTATCAAGTCAAAACATAGTGAGATTGACCTTACAAATGCTATTCCAAGGAGCTACATGAAATAAAACTTCTCAAAGCTATTGCTTATCATTCAAAAGTACTTCACCTGTGAAGGGAGGTATCATATGATTTAATCTTACCACTTCAGGCTTCTACTACATTTCATTGGTAAGAAATACCTTGATCTACTTTTTACTTATACATAGTATTTTAAAAAATGGCAGATAAATTTCAAGATAAATTTGAAGTAAATGAAACCTCACTCTTTCATCATGGTTTTATCAATTTGCTAGTTTTAGAGGAATTAAAAATATTACGCAGAGACTGGTCCTCTTTTCTGTTTTTCAGTGGTTTTGAAGTAGATGCCATCACTCCTAGACCTAGAGGTATACCATCACCTTCAGTGGTAGAGAAAAATGGGCCTTCAGTAGCAGATCAAAGTGAACCAGTAATCATGGAAACAGAGCCATTGTAGAAATTTTATACACCTGCTATTGCACCTGCAAAACAAAAGCCAATTGTGAGCAAACCTGCAAAACAAGAGCCAAATGTGAGTAAACATGGAAACAAAAGGATTACAAGAATCCAAAAATTGGCTAAGGGTAATTTAGAATACATTATGCATGCTATTGATATTGAGGAAATGCCCATAGTCCAAGCTGAAGATATAGATGAGGGAGGAAAGAAACTCAAGAAATCAATATTAGCTAAGAAGTTAGAATTTGAAGGTAAGGATGTAGGTTTCATGTTCAGGCTAGGAAACCAATGACAAGGCATGCCATAAAGGTCTTGGAAAGTAGTAAAGAAACTCAGAAGGTCACTGAAATTGTCCAGCCACCACCAAGTATCATTGACCTCTCATCAACTGCAAAAGGAGATCCAGTTTTCAAGAACAAGAAAGGAAAGGAGAAAATCATTGAAAAAGCACAAATTGAGGTCCTTAAGGAACAGTTGAAGTTAGAAAATCATGAAATATAAATCTTGAAGAAAGAGGAAAGGAAACGTAATTTTTAGAAGGTGTAGTTTGAAAAAATGAAAGAATTTTGGGAAGAGTAGGTTAATAGTGTGTCAAAGACCTTAGATAACACACATCAATTGATGAAATAGACTCAAAAATTGAGAGGAGAGGTGAATCATATCAGAAGGATGAATCTATACTTTAAATATAGGAGCATAAAACTGAAGGACCAATTCAAAGACCTCCAAGAGTAGTTAGAATTGATCCATGAGGAGCTGGAGAAAAAGTGTTTAAAGATGTTTGTAGTTGTGGAGCCCATATCTCAACGTATCGTTAATGAAGACGAAAAAACCTCAAGGCTCTTAAGTTCAGTTCGATTATGTTTAAAGAGGTTAATGGCATGTTGAAGACCAATTTTCTACAATAGGAGGTTACTTTTTTGAGACAGGGTCAAAATCTAGAAATTTCATAGTTTTTCACAGTTTCGTAGCATTTCCTAGGCTTAAAGCCAGGAAAATGCTACGAAAATTTATGTAGCTATCCTTTTACTTCTAAAACCACTTTTTTAAGCTTTCAAGGAGGGAAATGGTAGTGATGATGTGTCATTTTGTGATAGATACCATAGAACAACAAAGAAGCAGAAATTTTGAGTACAAAAGTCATTTTTTGGACACTACAAAAGCACGCTACGAAACTACCTTGTTTTCGTAGAGAGTTATTTTTAAAGGTTTCTAAGTAGTTTAAAAGTATTTTTGGATAGGTGAACAAAAATAACAGGTCAAGTGACCTTGCTGCCAAACATTTATGACTTGAAGACAATCTAATGGACACAACTCATTAGCTAAAGCCTTCGTTGAATATACAGGTCTCACTTTCCTGAAAAATAGGGTTTGGTTCCACATGATTAGGGGGGTCTTTAATATGTCAAGTAGTGATGAATTAGGTCATAGCCTATTTGAACGTGTGATGTTTAGTTTTAACTGATATGTAACTATTTTAAAGGTAAGATAGACTAATGTAATAAATAAGAATTTGAGTCCTATTAGGAAAAGGTCATCTTTAGTGTGTAGCTGTCATTTTCTCATTAAAAGACATGTTTTTTGTTTTATGAGGTGTCATAGGAAGAGCTAGATGAATCTAGCCTAGAGGCAGATCACCCCTACTATAAAAATTTCTATTTAAAGGAAAATTATCGAAGTTGTAAAGGGTTGGAGAATTTTTTCACCATACTGCTGCTTTATGTAATTTGACTTATATCAGTAATACAAAGGACTTTTTCTTGATAGACCTAAGATTCTCATGGATTTTTTAATGCCTTTCTTATCTATATATTTCTGTGTACTAATTGAAGTATATTTCATATTTATTACTTAGAATTCATATGTATATGCTCTGAATTCCTTTATTGATGAAGTGACTGTGTTGCCCTATGTTCTATCTATGATTTTCCTTTATTACAAACTCTTATCTGCCTCAACTTCCATGTCTAGAAACCTTGCCACTGGATTATTTAATCTTTATTACTCAGAATTCATATTTGCATGCTCTGACTTCCTTTATTAATGAAATAATTTTGTTGCCCTATGTTCTATCTATGATTTTCCTTTATTAAAGACTGTGATCTACCTTAGCTTCCATGTCAAGAAATGTTGCCACTAAATCTATTGATTTTTTGACTCCATAAGCCCAATGGTTTCAAGCCTTCATTATTTTCAACCTACATACACAAAAATCAACTTATTTTTCAAATAGAATTAGTTGTCTAGTCCCATCATTATCTAATATCATAAACCCCTTTGAGAGAGCCCTCTCAGACTGAAGAGGCTAAGATTTAGTTAAAAGCTGGTTTGAAACAGTTAAATAGAGTTGTCTGATCCGGAACTAATCAAGTGAAATTTTGTGATAATAGGGAGGAGGAAACCCTAGAAGGAATAGATAATGCCAACAACAAAATTGTTAAAGTATCAGAGGTTACCAAGAGAGTAAGGTACAATTCATATGCGTGGATCTATATTTACATGAATATCTACCAACCTCTCTAGACTCCATAGATATTTACTATCAAGATAATTTTTGTAAGAGGTCTCTTCATTATGAACAAGTCCCCTTTAGATGAAAATACATGAAATCTCATTTTGATGGAAATATTTTCATGCATATGAAAATATTATTACAGACTTCCAAATGAATACCAAGGAATTGTTTGAAGAAAAGCCTTCTAAGAAAGAACCAATTGATTTGGAAAAAATCCCATTAGGAGGAAATTTTTTGAATCCACAAGGTACTTGAAATCCTAACTAGATCCCCAGATCTAAAAATAGGTTTGAGTCTCTCTCCTCTCTAAAGGAGTATCAGAAGCAACTCAACATTTAATCAAGCATGAAATCAAAAAATGTTAAATCTCGTAACCCTATAGAGGTCATGCAAAAGTCTCTTGAAGATCTCTTTTGTTCTATGTTGGTGGTGGTTGATGTATGTTATTTTTTCTCTTTCTACTGGCCACCTTGTGAAAACCATCATATGGCCCCATTTCTCCTTCTTCCTATAATTCAATTTTCCTTAGTGGATAGTCCTTAAAAATTCATCTATGTTCATTACACCTTTGACACAGGAATCCTACATGCTCATAATCTAGAGGTTGAACTTAGACTTCATAATGGTGCTCCAAATCTATTGATTCAGGAGGTGGAAGTGAGATATTCATGTAAACACATGTTTTCACATAAGTCATATATCGTCCCTTTATTGTTATCTATGAACCCTACACAAAATTCCCTATGGAGTTTTCAAATATTTCCAAGAGTTTAGGATCCAAGAATTATGTTAGTAGGGAGTACAAATGAACCAATACTGGAGCTGCCAAAAATTCATATTTATTAGGGTTGAAGCACTCTTCCTAGTGTCTCATTTGCAAACCAAAATTGCTCAAGAAATAGGGGCCTCCTTAAAAAATCATAGACTTATCCTCTAGGTTTTAGAAAATAATATTGAAAACCCTTTTTCCCCCAAAGTCTTATCTATCTCCGACTTTGGGTTTCCACTTTAGGTGCATCCACTTTATCAAGTCCTTCTCAGTCGACCATCCTTGTATAACCTTGTATATGAGGGAATGGTCCTAATTTTATTTCAATATATTTCTAACATATTTGGAATAATCATAAATTTAGGGTTAGTCATGGCCTTTGGGATGCCATCTCTCTAAAACTAATATTTCCATTGAGCTCCCAGAACTAGATTATTAGGTCTTATGCTATTTCTAATATGACTACTAGAAGCTTCAAAACTTCTAGATAGAGTACATGTTACCATGTTTTTATAAGAGAGGATTTCCCCCCTCACCCTTGAGTCACTTATTCTCTTAGTCGGTATCAACCCTACAAATTTTTAGTACCGGAGAACCCTCTTGAAATTAGGAGTTATGATCTTGTAGTGATCTTGAATGATATATTTTTTTTAAACCTTGGGTTGCAAAGCTCTCCTGAAACTCTCCCAAGTTGTGTATTAGTTGTTGTTATGTTTCTCATAGGCAATTCTTGGTTGCAAAAATCTACGCCATGAAACCAACTCAACAGGCTTTGGGTTCAAGATGGCCCTTGAAATAGAGGGGGATACCTTGCTTGTTATGAGGCCTTATTTCAAATTGTTCACTATCACTAAAAAACAACCTTTGAACCACAATGGCCAAATTTATGGTTTTAATTGGGGGTGGTTGGCTGTCAATGAAATCCCTATTCATGAATAAATCCCTCCTTCATAGAGTTCATTCTCAAAGTTTCATCTTCCAACCTGGCATAATGACTTGATTTGTATAATAATTTGGCAGAGGAATATAAGGAGATCCTTAATTTGACTGACTACTTAACCATTAGGGAGATGGACAAACAATAACCAGCTTCAAAGAGGAGCTTGATCAGACAAACTGTATGATATACTAATATCTTTAAACAATTATAGTTCTTAGAAATTATAAAAACTATGTTTTCATAATAGACAAAATATGATCAAGTCACTACATAAACCTATGTGTAATTAAGATTTCAAGAGGAATTTACAATAACAAATAGCCCTAAAATTAATCTCTTAATCCAATTACAACTTCACAACGAATAAGAAATGAAACTAAAATTCAATTAAATTTCCAATCAGACAACTGTACATGAATAAAATCATATGAAGAAAATAGATATTGGAATACTGTAAAAGCAGACAAGAAACACAAATTTTGTTGAAGCTAGAGCTGAAATACTCTAATTAGAATTTCTGGAAAAAGGTTTACAAAACTGAAAAGGTCTTGGCCTAAAAATCCCACACCTTGTTTATTATAATTCATCATATATATAGAGATACAAACTAGTAAACTGTTACAAACTTTTGGAAATAAAATCCTGAACAATATACTAAAAATAGAACAATCTCCTAATAGTGTGCAGGAAGCTGAACTGTTTATAGATTGTCTGATTTTTTATCTGGAAAGCTAGTTTAGTAAGGTGTATTCATAACTAATTTTAGGCATCGAAAATCTTAACTTCTGCTCCTTTATCTTGGTGACTATTTGACCTGTAGAGGATGCCATGGAGGTGGTTTTCTTCACTAGAGAATGTCTTAATTTCAAATTCAAATATCCCGACAATAATTTATTTTAATCAAGAATTGAATGAAATTAAACTAAACAGGCCTCTGTCCAAAGTCAATTCATTCTCAGTCATCGGATTACCTGTAAAAATGTTTTATATCTGCAACCCAAGGTATTTTCCCTAGAAATTGTGTAGTGTAGACTGGCTAAATAAACTTCCAAAAATAATAAACTCCACCTTATTTTATTAAATATAATAGCCACTTCCCCTAGATAATTCCACAACTATAATGTTTTAAAAACCTCTAATACCATGACAAAATAGATTTTTCCTAGTACATTTGAGAGAAAGTGGTAAGTACTAACAATCTGTCTCGCCCCAGCAAAAGTGAAAGATAACTATTTCTGGACCAGAGAACATTAGGCAATCAAACCACTAGACATCCTTTCACAACAATGCCCAGATAAGTTGTACAGGAAGCAAGATAAAAATGGTCTATATATGTTCCCCACCATTCTAAATGCCTATTCTCCATGCCAAATTCAAAGTATAACAACACTCCCATAAAATTTGTACTAGCATCTAGGGCTGCAGATAGCACGTAATTGTATTCTTGCCACCATCTCTTCCTATAGTGGAATATAAAATAATTGAAGACAATACTTGTAATGATCCAAGAACCAATGTTTGCAAGAGTGGCAGGAGGCATGTCAGCAAACTCATATGAAATGAAAGGTATGTTTATGTGTTTGATCTATTTTTTCTTGGGGAACAACTTGCTTAGAATCCAAATCGACACAGGGAGAAATGTACCCACGAGGAATAACCAAACCACATTTCTGTAGAGTCCATGTTGTCCAAAAAAATGCTTTGTACCGACAAGAACCCAAATTACGGATGCGTCAAATGTTTCTCTGTACTTTGAACATGTCCAAGGGATGTTAGGAGGTAGAGCATCCCCATCATAGATGTTTTCTATAGATTCCACAATCCACCATTCAACACCTAGATTCACTATTACTACAACAACTGTGCCAACAAGCTGAGTACTGTACATGCAATGTAGAGGAATTTTCATGTAGTTACCAAGTTTAAGGTCTGCAAGGAAAGAGAGCGCATTTATGCTACTTCTTCTGCTATAGATATTTAATAGTAGATTCACTATAGATTTACCAGGCCATATGTAACCAAACATGTACTCTACTATAATGTCATAACCTGGTTCTTGGTTTGTAGTTTCTTGAATGACTCCAATAGGAAGAGTTAACAACCATGAGAAAAATGTTAGAATTGTGAACAGGTATCCAGGAAGTGCGTAGTATGAAAAGCTGACCATTGCAACTTATAAGAAAGAATGACATTCGTGGTAGTTTGTTTCTTAAATGGTCCCTTTCATGAAGAGCCTCTTTAATTGTAGCACTTCTGAAATTGATGATTTCTCCTCACGGAGAAAATGTTGTCCACCATGGTGATCTAGACACGGTAATAAATTGATCTCTTATGACTTTCTTCATGAAAGTGAAAACCAAACCTTGAGACCATATTAGGGAGTCAATAATAATTCTTCTTATTTTTTAAGTCCAAGCAGTTGGCATATCTCTGTAAGAAAAATTTGTTCATAGGTGCTTTGCAGAAAAAAACATTGAACATATGCCTTACAGGAAACTGGTAAAATCTCTCTATTGGCTCACAATTTTCACAAAAAACTTCACCCCTAAGTAAGATGGGGCCATCCTGCAAAAAACCCACATCTCAGAATTGAGAATTTATTCTTCATTTTCCCACAAAATGAGCGGGAAAATCACCTACTAAAAATGCTGCATTTTTGTTTCAGGCATTGCAGTATCTGCACAGAGAAGGTAAGTAATCTATGGGATCTATTTTTTTGAGATATTTTTGACATAGTAAATATTTGTATCTAATGGAGTAAATATGATCATTGCAAAAACACTATCATAGATTTCATTTTCAAAGATGCCAGATCCTATATAAATTGATGAAGATATCAAAACTTGCACCTCTTCAATGTTATATTTTAGTTCATCAGCACTCCCTTCAATTCCTGGAAAATTTGAGGGGACTATAGTCCCTTAGAAAATACTTCCATAGCTCTTTAAAGCTTACTCAATCCAATAAACAGATGATCAGATGAAACATAAGTGACATGTAAATGCACCTTGAAAGGAAATAAACAAGCCTCACAATATGAAAATAGATATAATATTTGCAGAAGCCGTGACCACACCATTACCCGCAAATACCTTGGAGCATATGTCACGAAAACCATAAGAAAATTTTTGGAGGGGACCTTTGCTAGTAAGCAGTTTTGCAGCTGGGGGTGCAAACAATTTAAAATGACGCAACGTGCCCCAGAATTGTTTTGCAAAACAACTCATTTTGGACTGGCCCAACTGTTGAAGCTCGAATGATCCTGTGGGGTCCAAAATTGAATGAAGACCATCCTTCATAAACTAAAAATGTTTAAGTGAACTTAGGCTTTAAATTTTATAATATAATTTTTAAATTTAAAACAAATATTTTCATAAAAATTAATATTTTTTATAAAAATAATATATTTTAAATAAAAAATTAATATATAAAAGAAATAAACCTTTTCAAAAATATAATAATATATCTCTCAAGATTTTAGTTTACTAATATTTTGACATTTTTTCATTGAAAATAAAAAAAAAATAGATGTGCCAAAACATGTTACAACATTTGCTCCAATGGGGACTATTTCCCCCTGTGGGATGCAGAGAAAAATCACATCAGTTGCCTTTAGCGTTGGGCATGGATTCATATTGTAAACCTGATCATCAACCAGCATGTGCCATAACCAAATTTCCTAGAACAACCCTATCATTTGAATATCTTTTTAGTGCACACTCCAACCTACAACTGCGAAATGAAACCATATGCTAGAATTAATCTAGATACTCTTTCGTACTGAAAACTGAAAACTGAAAAATTCTAGACTGAAAATATAAGTTGATCTATCACACCATTCATAAACACTAAACATGTAGATCTACTGCATACTGAAACTCCCAATATCTATTCAATTCCCACACTTCTATCTGACTGAACTATAAAATTTTACACTGTTAGGTGAAATCTGTTTTCCAATGTAACCAAGTGTGGAGTGGATTTATTGACAAACCACATTGCCAAAAACTGAAAATATGAAGAATATATACAATATGAACATAAAATCCGATGGAAAACTTATACTCACATGTGTCCTTTAAAATCTGCATCCTCTGCTGACATTTTATATTTATAACCATGGCTGAGAGGAGAAAACATATAATGTTGATTGCAAGTATCAATAAACCTTGCATAGCAGTAAAGGTAGCTGAAATTTCAAAACAACGTGATTGGTTTCCTAGTGGAATCACCATTTGAAAAGGTGGAGTCAGTAGGTGAAAAAATGCAACCAATACAAATTCCTATTCCTTATTCACTGGCAAGTAATATATCTAGTCTTTATTGTACTTCAGAGAAAATACCTTTGTTACTTTTCTCCCTGACAATGATGCCAAATGTTGTTATGTTCCTAGTAGACAGTTCTTGGCTGCAAAAAACTGCGTCAAGAAACCAAATCAGCCAGCTTTAGGTTCAAGTTGGCCCTCGAACTATAGGGGGCTCCCTCGGTTGTTACGCTCACTGTCATCTAACATCAGACTTTGAAGCCCAATGGACAGATTTATAGTTTTAATTGGGGATGGTTTGATATTAATGAAAATTCCTATTCATGAGTAAATCCCTGCTTCACAGAGTTCGTTCTCAAAGTGTCAGCTTCTAGCCTGACAGAATGACTTGATTTGTATAAGAATTTGGTAGACGAATATAAGGAGATCCCTAATAATGCAGCATCCAAGCTGACTACTTAACTACTAGGGAGATGGACAAAAAATTACGAGATTCTAAGAGGAGCTTGATCAGACAAATAGTCTGATATACTAATATCTTTAAACAATTATAGTTTTTAGAAATTATAAAAACTATGTTTTCATAATAGACAAAATATGATCAAGTCATTACAAAATACTACGTGAAATTAAGATTTCAAGAGGAATTTACAATAACAAATAGCCCTGTAAATTAATCTCTTAATCCAATTACAACTTCACAATGAATCAGAAATGAAACTGAAATTCAATTAAATTTCCAATTCAGTAACTGTACATGAATAAAATCATATGAAGAAAATAGATATGGAAATATTGGAAAAACAAACAAGAAACACAATTTTTGTTGAAGCTAGAGCTAAAATACTCTAATTGGAATTTCTGGAAAAAGGTTTACAAAAGTGAAAAGGTCTTGGCCTCAAAATCCCACACCTTGTTTATTATAATTCATAATATATATATATATATATATACACAAATAAGTAAACTATTACAAAATTTCAGGAATAAAATCCTAAACAATATCCTAAAAATAGAACAATCTCCTAATAGTTTGCAGTAAGTTGAATTGTTTAGAGATCCTCTGCCTCTTTATCTGGAAAGATAATTTTGAAAGGTGTCTTCATAGCTGATTTCAAGCATAAAAAATCTTAACTTTTCTCCTTTATATTGGTGACTGTTTGACTTGTAGGGGATGCCATGGAGGCAGTTTTCTTCATTGGAGGATGTCTTAATTTCAAATTTAAATATCCCGACAATAATTTATTTTAGTAAAAAATTGAATGAACTTAAACTGAACATGCCTCAGTCCAAATTCAATTCGTTCTTAGTCATCAGATTACCTGTAAAAATGTTTCATATCTGCAACCCAAGGTATTTTCCATACAAATGGTGTAATATTCTCAAATGGGAAAAGTAGGAATATAGGGCAGAATTCTTGAAAGTAGTGTAAAACATCACATCAAAACATGAGACAAATATGGATCCTTTCCATTCATCATCACATCAACAAATATGTATAAAATAATGGGCAACAAAGCATACGACAAGATACAATAAGCCTCAATAAAGGAAACCCTCAATAAGAGGTGCTTCTACTATATCAAAAATGTCAGAAGACTCCTACAACATAGTCATAGATGCACTACTACAAAAAATGAGTAAAAAAAAGATAATGGGTTGATATATTCCTAAAAATATGCAACAAATATAGATCTAGGCTCTATACAACCTCCAACAAGAAACCCAAAATGGTTTTCAGAAATACACCATAATACAATAAATAAATCAAATCCTTAGGGCTAAATATTCATTGCAAAAATACAACTAGAAAGATGTGGCTGATATGATATGGAAAAGAATATAACCTCCTAAAATATACTCCCTAGATGAAAGGTTGATCCCTTCTCTAGAAAACCTCCTCCCCAAATGGTGCACTGAAACCACCCTGCAACTCCTCCCTGAAAATAACATAGTCCAAGACAGAAACTACGTTGTAGGGGAAAATAAATAAGTGGCCTAATGCCAAATGCTACAATAAGGCTCAAGAGCCTTCCTTACTAACCTCCTAAAGGAAAGGAACTCCCCTCCACTGAAAATAAGCACTGAAGTGACCCAAATGTGTTCTCCACTACTGCAACTTGCAACACAACACAACCCTCAACAAGATCTGTGTTGTAGATGAAAGATGAAGCTTAGCCTAATTTATGAATGTGGAAATATAGTGAAACTATTCCTAGAGGCTTCTCAAGGAAAGAGGTGGGATTCTCGCTAGAGAACACCCCGTGCTAAACAACATTGTAATCTTAGCTAAACAACTGAAGAAAGCTATATATCTAAACAAACCATATATCAAAATATCATAAACATAACATGCATGAATCTGGCTGCCATCCTCTTCCTTATATAAGTGATGGGATTCCTAAACCTAGGCCCCACTCATTTAAGACACTAATTTCATGAAAAGAGTCTCCAACTAAAACTGTGTTGTCCCATAATGAATGGCACTCCTCCATGACAACATTGTTGATTTGGTCAAACTTGACCCAATCTACATGCTCCAACCCCCTCTCGTAGCTAAGGGTGCTTATACAAGTTTCTAAGAAGTCCTCCTTTCACATTAGCACTGATTTTATTCATATTAAGGAGATTTATTGGTCTCCATACCCTCTTATTTAGAAAATAGGGAAGCAAAAATAAAATTTAATATTCCAACTAGCTCATGGCTAATTGAGAATATTACAAATGGTGTAGCGTAGACTAGCCGAATAAACTTCCAGAAATCATCAGCTCCATCTTATTTTATTATATATAATATCCACTTCCTTTATATAATGCCACAACTATAATGTTTTAAAAACCTATACTACCATGACAAAATAGCTTTTTCCTGGTACATTTGAGATAAAGAGCGTCTTTGATTGTAACCACTTTTGAAATTGATGATTTCTCCTCATGGAGAAAATGTTGTCCACCATGGTATTCCAGACACAGTAAATAATTTATCTCTTGTGACTTTCTTCCTACAAGTGCAAACCAAACCTTGAGACCATATTAGAGAGTCAATAATAATTCCTCTTATTTTTTATGTCCAAGCAATTGGCATATCTCTGTAAGAAAAAAAAATTCATAGGTCCTTTGGAGAAAACGACACTGAACATATGCCTTATAGAAAACTAGTAAAATCTCTCTACTGGCTCTCAATTTTCACAAAAAATCTGCGCTTAAGTAAATTGGGGCCATGCAACAAAAAAACCACGTCTCATAATTGATAAATTCGTCTTCATTTGCACACAAAATGAGCCCAAAAATTACCTACAGAAAATGTTGCGTTTTTGTTTCAGGCATTGTGGCATCTGCATGGAGAAGGTAAGTAATCTGTGGGATCAATTTTATGAGATATTTTTGACAGAGTAAATCTCTGTATTTGATGCAGTAAATTACGATCATTGCAAAACCACTATCATAGCTTTCATTTTCAAAGATTCCAGATCCTACATAAAATGATGAATATATCCAACTTTGCATCTCTTCAATGTGTAATATTCCAAAATTTGCAAATAGAAAATTGGAATATTAATTTTTTCTTATGACATCTAGGGGATGAATAAAATGGGTAAAAGACCCATGAGTAGGAATAAAATACCTCATAGTGTGAAAGGGATCAATGGAGTAGCTTAATTTTGCACCTTCCAGTGTGAAAAGGGGAAAATGCATGAGGACAAGGTCAAGTTTCACCAAATCAACAGCGCTGCCTAAGAGGTGTATCTTGCTTGAGAAGACATCACAGTTTGAGAGGGAGTAATATTATTTATGGAAAAAACCCTAAAGTGTGGGGTCTAGGGCAAAGAGGTATTCACTTGCATAAAAGGGGGAAGAGGCAGCCATAGTGAGACATCTTTGAGTATTTGATCATTTGTCTGATTAGACTATTTGTAGTCTCTGGCTATTCAACTGAGTTGCAGTGTTGATTAGCATGAGGGATTCCTATTTAGGATTTACTTTCCTTCTTGAGAGGAATCTTGAAGGATTGTTCTTATTTTTCTCCACATATTGGATCAAGGCCAACGCCACTTCTTTAGTCACTGCGTTATTTCTGCTGAAGTATAATGTAGTGTTGCTAGGTGTTGTAGTGGAGGGGTTCCACAACACCATTCCCCGTATCAACTTTCAGAGGAGGGAGTTTCTATTCCTTAGAAAGGTTATTAAGGAAGGTTTCAAAGCTAATTTTCATATCTTGGCATCAAGGCCAAGCATATCCCATCATAGATAGTGCAGTCCATTCTCCATACTACGTTATTTCAGTGCATATGTGTAGTGAGGGGTTGCACCATCATCTTGGAGGAAGAGATCTTCAGGGATAGGATCAGCCTATCACTTGAGAGATTTGTTGGAGGAGGTTTATTTCAGATTGGACATCATCTTCAGCCATCTCCATTTATTTTCAGAGCTGCAGCTACTACCCAGCAACTTTGGCATTTCTGCAAATTTTCCATTTATACATGTATTGCAGCCAATCCTTCTAAGGATTGTGTATTATTGTTGTATTAGTGTTTTCCAGGGTTGAGAGCTTGCCCCACCTAATTTCTTGAGCTTATATTGTCATATCATTCTATTTTCATGTATTTTGTTGCAATATCTCCTATAAACTGCATTATTTTAGCTAGGGCTTTTCACATGTAGCAGTGTTGATTCATTTCCTTGTACATGTTCTATTGAGGCTCTCATTGCCTAGCTTGAGTGATTGATTCCTCAAAGAATTGTACTAATTTTTTACTATATTATATACTTGTTGGCTATTTACATCTTCAAGTACTCAAGCTTACCATAATAACATTGTCATTCCATTTTAAGTGCATACATTGTTCCAGTCCCTTCATCGGGCACTCTTTGAGGAAATCTAAGTGTAGGATATCTGTTTAACCACTTAGAAAGATTTATTTGGAGCCTCCTCCTGGATTTAGTACTTAGACACATTTTTCTAAGGGATCCAAGTCTTGGATTCAATTCCTATAGCAGCCATTACTGGAAAAGGCATTTTCCAGTCATGCCTTGCTAGCTGTTCCATATTTGGAGATATTACAGTGGTATCGAAGCATAGTCTTGGCTCAGCCTGTAAGTCTAAGCCCAATAGATCAGAGGATTGAAGAGGATGGGTTTTATCTCATCATATTTCAAATCCATGAATAAACTCCCTAAGGAGGATAATCAAAAAGAAGAGGAAGGACCCTGCACTTCCTATTCTCATCAAGAAGAAGACAGAGAGATGAGCATGAGAAAGACTCCATCTTTTGAAGAAAAGAAAGGGTATAAGCTTACAAATATTCTTCCTAAATATTTACATAATCTTCATGAAGACTTCAAGAAGATCTGAAGGGAGATGTATTAAGAATCTCCAAGAGAGTTTGAATCTAAGGAAAACTCTAGATTGTCACGTGAGGAGTGTGAGAAAGTAGCTACACACCCTAACACACAGTGCAGTCACATGCCCAGGATTTCCAGAAGAGAGATGGAGAAAGAAGAAGAGGTTGCTAGGAGGGAAACCCTTAGTGATTTCTTGAAATAGTATGATTCTCAAACTTAGAAATTCTAAGATCATCTCAGTTTTTCAGAGTTTAGCAAGATGAAGGTGAAAGAAAGAGAGCAGCTGGATAGATTTCATCTATCTACCTTTGAAGTTTCACCTTTATGTTTAGCCAAAGCTTGGGTGGAGGAATTAGAGACCTTCTTGCAATGGAACCACAATCTTGAAGATGAAGCCATCAAAGTTGCAGCGCTGCATTTGAGAGGCAAGGCTTTTTCCTGGAGGATTTTTGAATCCTTTTCTTTAAGAAATGTAAACATTGCATCCTATGCTAGTTTCACCAAGACATTAGTGGAAATATTTGATAGAAGGATTCATGAAACACACATGGTGGAGCCAAACAAGAAAACTAAAACAAAACCCTGGCATGAGAATGCAGTATCATTGCAGAAAACCTTGAAGGAGACTAAAAACTTGTAGCATACTTTTTCGGAAGAGAAACTTCCATCTCACAGCTTTGAGCAAGGGAGCATGGAGATATCTTTTTCAAAAAGGGATCAAATCATTGGAGGGTTTCCCATTCATGTTGTAGAGATTGAGGGAAACATTACTGTCATGTCTAGAAATTATCTAGTACATCATGTAGATGAAGGAGGAGTTCTTTCTCCAAATAGAGGGATTCTTGCACCTTTGCAAGGAAGTCCCCAAGATCTCATGTGTGGAGATCAAGGCACAAATCATATTTTACATGTGCCATTGTTGAGGAGATCTGGAACCATGGAGACAAAAGGAGAAGGTAGGGAGAAGACCCACCATCATGAGATGAGGAGTATACATCCCTATTCATTTATGGAGGTTGATGCACCTAAGAAGCTGATTGGATTGCGCAGTGGAAGCATGGAAATTTATCTCCATTCATCTATTCAGTCATCTCTTGATCATGATGTCTCATTTCATGGAGACATTTTGTCGGGGAGACCACTAGATCAACAGAGGAGGATGGATAATTCATCAATTGAGGCACCACTCAATGATTTCAGAGGATTGGGAACCTTGGGAGAGATTGATACAACACTGGGAGTCTGGGTAGACTCAAGGAGAGAGAAATCATATCCTCAACATCATCAGTACCCACTTCCACTTCAGATTCTATATTGTGGCAGAAGTAGTAGGGGAAGGATGACAACCTTCCAACTTACATCTTTGGCATGGGAGATGTCAAAGAAGAGGGTAGCCATATGAAATATTTTCTTCATGAGAGATCATCAGCACTATCACTATGGAGGACAGATCCATATTGGAACTCCCAGCTATTGGTGGAGTATTCCAAGGATCTTTTCACTTGCATGATCTTGGATGACCAGTTGCAAGAGGAGGGATATTCAGTTATAGATGGGGTCATTTTCTATCATGGTAGTATCTTCTTTCCTAGAGCTTCCAAACTTAAGCAGAAGTTGCTACAAGTAGCTCGAGAGGATTTCCTTTTCAGCCCCACTTGTTCTATGAGGGCATACCACACCATCATGGAGGGGTATTTTTAGATGGGCTTTGAGGAGAAGATATATCAGCATATGAGCATATGCATGGATCAGATGGAGAGGAGAGGAGACTCACTTATGAGCCACTCCAATTATATGATTAGAGAGTATGGTAAGGGTATTCATTTCTATTTACATGAGAATTTATATGATGTATGTATATGTCCCTTAACCATACATGTGCAGGATGATGCTCCAAGGAGGAGCATTCTTTTTTCTAGACCACATGGTTTAGATGAGGCCATAAGCATGATCGATGGCCATCCCCTAGGAGTATTTGGGGAAGATAGATATTATGGAGGACATGCTCATTATACAACTTACATTATTCACTTCCTCCATAATTATGAGGAGATTGGAGCAGTAGACAAGTGGTTGAAAAGCCACTCATTTTATTAGTCTCTATTGTAGTTGAGGGTCAAGCTACGTTGGATGCATTTGAGGGACCATTTTCCTTATCATTTTTTGCTATGGCAGCAAGTATGATTCTCATTTTTTCTCCCTATGGTTCTATTGTTCCTGTCTTTATGAGGAGCATGCTTGGGTGAGAGACACATTGGGTGAATGTGTCCTTTGAGGGAGAAATTCCTCACACTTTTTTCACTACATGTTCTAAGGGGAACATGGGACATGAGATGGTTACCTTAACAACATATTTGTCACTTTATGAGGTGAGCCATATGATGGAGGAGATGCCATATGTTGATGACATCCAACTCATCATATATGGGGATATTTGGGTTAGCATGATTTGCAGCGTTGCAAGGGATATCTTTGGAGATCTAGTCATCATCTTGCCACTTGAGGGAAATATTATTGCAACCCAGGATCAAGATAAAATCTACACTTATCTTAAGTGGAGAGATAGACAGTGTGGGGTAGGCTACATTGTCTACCATGTGCAGATTTTCATCCTACCTACTTTGCCGGAGCCAAAGGTGGAAGATAGTTTTCAGGAGTTTCCTAGTTGGGGGGTGACTCATTTTGAATGGCTAATAGCTTGGAGAAGGAGGATCCATATGGGAAAGATAGTTCCCATTATATTTCAGATCATATTATTTAAAGGGACCTCTAGAAAACACTTTTCTATCCTCTTGAGTATTTCACCTTTACATGATGATGGCTTGATAGCTAACTTGCATGCTGAGGAGGGGAAATGTGGAGGCTTGATTGACGAGATAACATCACTTTCCTTGGAGGAGATCATCATACAAGGATGCTACAGGGAGAGGAGAAGAGAACTCATTATATCCTTGCACTTGCTTGAGGACAAGCAATCTTTGAGAGGGGAGGACTGTAATATTCCAAAATTTGCAAGTAGCAAATTGGAATATTAATTTTGCTTATGACATCTAGGGGATGAATAAAATGGGTAAAAGGCCCATGACTAGGAATAAAATTCCTCATAGTGTGAAAGGGATCAATGGAGTAGCTTAATTTTTCACCTTCTAGTATGAAAAGGGGCAAATGCATGAGGACAAGGTCAAGTTTGACCAAGTCAATAGTGTTGCCTAAGAGGTGTAGCTTTCTTGAGAAGATAGTGCAATTTGAGAGGGAGGAATATTCTTTGTGGAAGAAACCATAATGTGTGGGGTCCAAGGAAAAGAGGCATTCACTTGCATAAAAGGAGGAAGAGGAAGCCATAGTGATAAATCTTTGAGCAATTGATCATTTTTCTGATTAGACTATTTGTAGTCTCCAGCTGTTCAGCTGAGTTACAATGCTGCTTATCACGAAGGATTCCTATTTAGGATTTCCTCTCCTTCTTGAGAGGCCTCCTGAAGGATTTTTCTTCATTTTCTCCACATCTTGGCTCAAGGCCAAAGCCACTTCTTTAGTCACTACGTTATTTCTACTAAAGTATAACGTAGTGTTGCTGGGTGTTGCAGTGGAGGGGTTCCACAACACCATTCCCTGTCTCATATTTTAGAGGAGAGAGTCTCTATTTCTTGGAAAGGTTAGTAAGGAAGGTTTTAGAGATGATTTTCATATCTGGGCATCAGGGCCAAGAATCTCCCATCATAGATAGCGCAGTCCATTCTCCATACTACATTATTTCAGTGCATGTGTAGTGAGGGGTTGCACCATCATCTTGGAGGAAGAGATCTTCAGGGATAGGATCAGCCTATCACTTGAGAGATATGTTGGAGGAGGTTTATTTCAGATTGCACATCATATTTATCCATCTCTAGCTATTTTCATAGTTTCAACTTCTAACCAGCAACTCTAGCATTTCTGCAAATTTTCCATTTGTACATGTATTGCAGCCAATCCTTCTAAGGATTGTGTATTATTGTTATATTAGTGTTTTCTGGGGTTGAGAGCTTTCTCCCCCTCATTTCTTGAGCTGATATTGTCATATCATTCTATTTTCATGTATTTTGTTGTAGTATCTCCTATAATATGTGTTATTTTAGCCAGGGCTTTTCACATGTAGTAGTGTTGATTCATTTCCTTGTACATGTTCTATTGAGGCTCTCATTGCCTAGCTCGAGTGATTGATTCCTCAAAGCATTGTACTCATTTTATTCTGTATTATATACTTTCTGGCTATTTACATCTTCATGTACTTAGGCTTACCATAATAATGTTTTCATTCCATTTTAAGTGCATACATTGTTGCAATCCCTTCATCGGGCACTCTTTGAGGACATCTAAGTGTGGGAGATCCATTTAACCCACTTAGAAGGATTTATTTGGAGCCTCCTCTTGGATTTAGTACTTAGACACGTTTTTCTAAGGGATCCAGGTCTTGGTTTCAATTTTTGTAGCAGCCATTACTGGAAAATGCATTTTCCACTCATGCCTTGCTAGTTGTTCCATATTTGGAATATTACACAATGTTAGATTTTAGTTCATCAACACTCCCTTCAATTCCTAGAAACTTTGAGGGGACTATAGTATCTTAGAAAATACTCCCATTGCTCTTGAAATCTTGCTCAATCCAACAACCCATTGATCATATAAAACATAAGAAACATGTAAATGCACCTTGAAAGGCAATAAACAAGCCTCACAATATGAAAATAGATCTAGTATTTGGAGAAGTCGTGACCACACTGTTACCCACAAATATCTTGGAGCGTATGTCATGAAAGCCATAAACAGATTTTCAGAGGGGACCTTTGCTGGTAAGTGGTTTCAAAGATGGTGTGTACAGATAGTTTTAAATGACGCCACATTCCCAAGAATTTTTTTGCAAAAAAAAATCATTTCAGACCCCCCATTTGTTGAAGCTCGAATGATCCTGGGGGACCCAAAATTGAATAAATATTGTCCTTCATGTTGTAGGTCAATTTGGGCATCATTCCCAATGACCTAGTTAACTGGGCATCATCTTCAGAACCAATGTATAGGGTTGATCATCCCCAAACATTTCAATTGCTATATTCCCTAAGATAAAGAACAAGACAAATCAATCAAAGACTTTCATCTGCAAAGGTTTCCAAGGTTTGAAGTTTATAATATATCATATGAGAGCTCATAAAATATGCCTCTAAATGGACTTAGTGCATTTCATATGCAGGTATCCCCATGCAAGGCTTCTCTACAAAGCACTTCCCGACATCTATGGGTGCGTTGGTCACATTGGGAGGAAAATTCTCATTGTTCCGAAATCTCCACTTGACCAGTGCCTTCTAGAAGAGTTCACATGTGTCAAAATTCATATCCATGTGTCCATTCTACATCTACAATATTGGGAACATGTCTTGCCTATTATTGGAAAGTAATTGATTGTAAAACTACCTCAGCAACTCTATAAAGTGAGAACAAATCTTAGTGTTTGATAAGGAAGAATTTGTGTAGAGAAATGCTGGTTGATTTTACATTGAGGAGATTGATTTGAGTGAAAATTTGCTGGAGATATATGCATTTTGATGAGGTTGGGATGTTGCTTGAGATGGTGACACAAAATTAGTCATTTGATTGTAACCTCCCCTTCTATCATTAATAAAGAATACAACTTTCTTTTCCCTATAGGCATCTGTATTGGCTTTGATTTTCCATATTGCAATATCTTAGTTGATGTATATAGTTTATGCTTTACTAATTTATAAAACTAACTTGAATAGACATCTATATTATTGCTATCTTCTATTGTTTAATGTTCATTCTTGCAGGAAATATTTTTCACAACTGGCTGGAATTTGAAGCTACAATGGAAGCGACAGAAGGAATCATTTGGAAGCACTTGGATTCCAAGTAAGCATCTAATCCATTTTGTGTGTCTGTTATTTGTTAGGAAAAGTATTCGTATATTCTTTAACCTGTTGTTCTAGATTAGCACCTGTCTAGGGAAGCGTGCTTTATCTGTAATTCAAAATTATGTCCAAAAAATTGGCAACTCCGTTGGGGAGATTACTCTTTATCCTAGGTGTTTTAATCTATGATTTTATCTGTTTATTCACCTAGCAGTTTTTACTCACAAAGAATAGGCTTTTTAAGATCCAAATTTTCAAAAGAAGTGTGTTAAATAGATTTGTTTTTCCTTTGACACCATGCCCAACGCACTCTTTGACAGGACACAGTGCTTTGCATAGCACTATCTCCCTTTCAGGCCTACGTTGCAAAGAACTGTCTCTCTTTAGAGGTTGTGTTGCCTCTTGAAGCCATCCAAATTCCCTTGAATTTGTCTTCACATTTTTTTTCAGTATTTTTGCTGATGTGTTTTCATAAGCCTGAGGCTCATATTGACCAGTGAATTCTTCTACCTCTTCCTCCATTGAAAGAAAATTTGTTCAATTTGTTTTTAAATAATTTTTCTTAATCATTGGAAAGTTAATTTAAAATTATTTTTATTATCGCATTAGATCCATTTTCTTTTGAAAAAGGAAATTGTCATAAATCTTTGTTTCCTGATAGGATAAATTGTGGTTTCATTCCTCATTTTTCCTTCAAAAGAGAATTTTTTTTTTGTATTCCTCATTTCTCAAAAGTAAAAGGCATTTGATTTTGTTGATTTAGAGCACTTAGTTTCTTTTTTGCATTCATAACATTAAAGAAACTTAAAATAAAAATTTGCATTTGCATGTAGAGGTTTGTGTGTTTTTCAAAAAGGAACAATTAGGAAATCTGCATTTATTTTGTGTTCTTTAATTTGTTTGCTCACAAATTGATTGCTCGTAGCTAGGATTTTCATTGAAAAACTAAAAGTGAAAGATTGCTTATCATTCTTAGTTTCATTTTAGGAATTTTCCAATACATCATCGTGGTGAACCTTTGAAAGGAAAATTGTTAAGCAAGATCAACATAAAATTAATCTAAATTTACCTAACAAATCATTGGAACCATAATGATAAAATTTAGAAGGTCTAGGCTAGAGACGTGTTCTAGCGTCGTAAAACATAGTAGTTGTCGTTAACTTGTCTATGATACATTCCGAGTGTGATACCTCACTCCACGTACATAAGTATATCGTAGCTCGTCCACGTATTTTCGTCTATATGGGGTGGTGTTACAATATGATAAGTATAAAGGGGTGCTCTCACTGTGCGGTTTCACATCAGACAACACTAATACAAACTTGGGCCTCCACCTACCTTCGGGTATAATTGGGAGGACAAATTTTAGGTGCTATCCACCCATAGTGAACCGATTCGGCCGCCTTGTAAATTGTGATACACTGAACACGACATTCAGGGAGATTGCTTGCATGTACTTCTTGGTTTTCCAGGAGGTATTCTGCAGTTCATAGTTTCTTGGTAAACCATTTTGCCTAGCATTACATTTTTATTTTGTTTATTTGTTTTTGGTTAAAATAAATCAGTAATCATGGAAGAACAAAATCCTTTTCCCCATCATTCGCGTGGACTTGAGTTAAAACCACCTTTACCACCAGAAGTTACTTATGGTAGGCAAAGGTGATCATAATATATCGAATCAAGTACAATTCATACCTCTGGTGAAACATCATTTTCCCATAAACCAGAGTTATCTCAAGTTGTTTCTACACATCCTGCTTCGTCTACTATTGTCAAAACAGAGTCTTCACGGCTACCCGTGATCACGATCCATCCAATCAGTGAGACCATACCTCTAGGACCCGACGTTATTCAACCAGAAATTAATCCAAATCCTATCTCTTCTTTGCCATAACATTTGAATCTTGAAGTCATACAATAGGAAGTTGTTCCTATCTTGGTCATCCCAAAAATTTTTGTAGCTATTGAATCTTCCATATCATACAGTCAACCACCTAAAATATAATTTTCGTCCGACGGTGAAATACTTCCCCCTGGTTTAATTGTGATTGAAGAAATCCCACAAGATGATACAGCTTTAACTCCAACCCATTTTTGGGCAGACCTTTACCTATACGAGTCTTTTTCTCAATTGACATCCTTTTCTTTTATTGATCTTGTTCCTTTTCAAACTCTCGTCGATTCAAAAGGGTATACATTTTTTCAAGTAACCATGATTGAACCAACATCTTCGGTTGGGCCATATGTTCCAATTATGTCAGCTCCTACCCTAGCTACTTCGTCGATGTTTACAACTTCACCAGAGTCATATTTTCATGGTGTCCCTTTGGTCCCATCAAGTTACAAATCATTATCTATAATTTTCTCTAGTGCATCTTCAAATCCATGGACCTTACCAATGTCATCATCCGGTACTTTAACTGGTAATCCTATCAGAAGTACTAAACAACTTGAATCATTATACACATCTTCAGGGCAATATCAAGCTAGTCCTTCTGGGTCTATTCCTTCAAGTACCATATCAACTATACTCCCAGCATTTGGAGAGCAATATTTTCCATCTTATTATCCTCCTCATGCTGGGGAGTATAATTTGGTCACCCAATATGATAGTACTCTGTCACTTTTTGGTCAACCTAATGTTGAAATGAATGTTTTTCAATGGTAGCGCACTCTTCCTATCTAACCACAAACGACTGTACACTTGTATCAAATAGTTCAACCTATTACACCCACATTATTACCACTTGTTAATACATCTTTACCCCTGTTACAAAATCAAAAAGGAGAGGGAGGGGAGAGCTTTTGGTTTCGTAGTTTCATGTTTTCAAACAATTGAACAAAGAAAATAATAGATGGCTAGTACCCGAAATGTTGTACAACCTTATCAAGTGGGTCCTTCAACTCAATACCATCAAATATTGGGTCCACAGACTCCAAATCCGTCAGTTAATTTACAAAAACATGTATATGGAATCATCTATTCACAAGTTGGTTTACCATTTTATGGAATGTCACAACCGCAACCTGGTTATACCTACCAACCGAATCCAAGTTATCCTAATTTGGGTTATAACATTTGTGGACAGACCCATTGGCAGCCACAGGCACAAATTACTCCAACTTCGTTTCAACAAGTATCATATCCAGGTTTTAGTCAACATTATCCTCAAGCATTTTCTTTTCAAAAAAACCCCTATCTCGGTTACCAGTAGTAGATTCATTATTTTGGTGCTCAAAGGCCTGTTTCTCAAGAAATTCCATCTTACCATGGCTATGCTCAACCTGACCTTAATCAATAGTTGTCCTTTGTTGCAAATTTAGAGTTACCAGATTTAAATCAGCTAACTAATGATCCAATTAATTATGCTCCTTGGTGGCCCATGATACCTCACAAATTACCCTTGGATATTCATAAGTTCAATGGAAAACTTGGAGAAAATTCATTGACTCATGTCATGACTTATCATTTATGTGTTCATAAAACTCCCTTAATGATGATTCTGTTCGACTACATCTTTTCCAACGTACGCTCACAGGTCTAGATGAAAAATGATATATTGAATTACCTAGAGCTTCTTTTGATATTTTCACAGCCCTAGTTGCTGCCTTTTTGACTCATTTCTAGTTACCCATCCAATATGAAACTGGAATGGAACTCTTGACCAATTTCACACAGACTAATGCTATTGACATCTATGATCATATTCATCAGTGCTGTTGTCATCATCGAATGGTTAAGACCTTTGTTTCGGATCAGCTCCTTGCTGAATGGTTCATTAAGTCCCTGTTTCCATCTATAACTGAGGATGTGTCTAGTGGTGGCCTTGTCATAGAATAGCAAGTTATTGCTTATGCCCAATATTTAGATTTTATTTACACTTAGTCTAGCACACTATATGAAAAAATTCCTAATCCGCCGAGATCTATTTTTACTGTTCCTCCTCAATTAAAGGACTCTCATGCCGAATATGGCTTGATAGGCACTGCAAGAACACACCATACTACTGCATCTAATACTTCTCCTGCTTCCAAAATTGATGCCATGTCATTTGAAAAAGGCAAAAGTGACAAGAAACCTAGAATTAAGAAAAAGGGGAAATATAAGAAAAATAAAACTTCTAACTCGCAGGAAAGATCATATGACCAATCGTCTGGACTTAGGAAACCTTTTTATCCATTCATAATTTGTAATGCGGAACACCTTTTTAGGGGTTTTCAACACTGCGTTGAAGTATCAAAAATCATCAAGACTTCCCATGTGTCAGCTGTGTTGACAGACCCATTTCCAAATCCATGCACAAACACGGTTGCTATGAAAACAACTCCTAGTTCCCAAGTGTTAATGTTATCTATCACAAAACCTTCAACATATATTTTTGTGTCAACGCGTAATAAATATTATGGTAGTCAGGCCATTGATAAACCTACTACTTCGACAATGAATCCATCTACAAAATCAGTACCACCTACTTCTATTCCTGAATTGAAAATCAAGCCACCAAAGGGAGTAATTCATAAATCGACATATAATCCTCAAGCAAGAGCTGCAAAAAATTATAATATAGTTGAAGATTTGGCTCAATCCCGTTCAGCTATGTCTACTTTTTAGGTATTACAAAATTTTCCCTCCCAAAAACAGGCTTTATTGTTGGCTATTGGTGGAATTGATCCAACTGATTCTAATCTTGTCGTCTTTAATCATATGGGCTATGTGCCACAACTACCAGTAGAATTGGCATTCTCCATATAGGTAAATGTTCTCAATCACCTTGTTCATCGCACTACTATTGATGAGGGATAATCTACATGCATTATGTCTCTAAATTGTTGTAAGTCACATGGTTCGCCACACTTATTACAATCATCAAAGATGTTGAAGGCATTTGATGGACATACATATAAACCTTGTGTTATTATTAAAAACTTGCATGTTGAACTAGGGGGAAAAATAGTGAATATTGATGTTGAGGTTGTTGATAGACCCCTTGAATATAATATTTTACATGGAAGGCCTTAGGTATATGCAATTACTGCAATTTTCTCTACATGCTTTAGAATTATTTCCTTTCCACATAAAGGTACTATCACAGTCATTAATCAACTATTCTTTTTTGCCTCCACTTCACAGGTAACTAGAAGCATTCCATTCATTGACATAACCCAAATAAAACTTTATAACATTGGTGTAGGAATCTTAAAGGATTCCACTTTAATGGGAACCTTTTCATTACCGCTTCTTGCGACGTCGGCATAAATTGCAAGTATAGAGACCTGCTACATTATCTCTTCCACTCTATCTAGCTTAAGGGAGAGTACGGGTGATTCTGATATTTCTACGTTGGATGAATTTCTACTGCCCAGCCCTATTGAGCTGGCATAGAAATCAATCTATCTAGCTTGGGTGGAAAATACAAAATTAGCATCGCCGAGTGTTTGGGTTGATCGTTCCTTAGATTTTGGTACTCCATCTAATCCACTTTCCTCATTGTTCTTGACAAATGAGAATATTTTGGAAGCCATGATGTCAAAAGGAGAACCATGGGAAGATTATCATCATCATTCCAATATTCCTGATTATGAATAAAATAATATTAGTGAACTATATCACCCATCCATCAAAAATTTATTTTCGAATCCTTTTCCCATTAATGAAATTGATTCCGAGCGAAACCTATCAAATATTGAAGAAACCATTTATATCGATATTTCGACCAAAATTGGCATTGTAGAAAATATTCATGTCAGTGTATCTTGTTCTCCGTCAGAACTCGAATCATATCGCTCTCTCTTTCGTGAATTCCGTGATGTATTTGCTTGGTCTTACGAGGAAATTCTAGGCATAGATACTAGTATAGTTGAACACACTATTAATATGTATCCCGATGTCAAACCAGTGCATCAACAACTTCATCCTGTTCATCTGAAGAAAGCCGCTGCCATCAAAGTAGAAGTTGAAAAAATTTTGCGTGTTGGTTTCATATACCCTGTTCTACTAACTGAGTGGGTTTCCAATATATTTCCTATCATGAAAAAGCAAGGAACCATTAGAGTGTGCTTCGATTATCGGGATTTCAATATTGCTTGTTCTAAAGACAACTATCCTACTCCCTTTGTCGATCAGATTATTGATGATTGTGCTGGATGTGAAATATATTTGCTCATGGATGGATTTTCTGGCTACAATCAAATCAATACCCGCCGAGATGATCAACATAAGACAACATTCATCTGTCCCTGGGGCACATTCACTTATAGGAAACTACCGTTTGGTTTAGATAACGCTGCAGAAAAATTTTCAGAGAGAAATGGATTATGCTTTTAATGACATCAAGCACATTGTTCAATCATATCTTGATGATTTACCAGCGCATTCATGAAATCGGACTAATCACCCGATGCATTTGAGAGCCATTTTCTTACATTGCCGAAACTACAAAATATGCCTCAATCCACATAAATGTGTGTTTTGTGTTAGTTTTGGTCGTTTGCTTGGATTCGTAGTCTCAAAAGAAGGAATTAAAATCGACCCATTGAAGGTTCAAGACATTCTTGATTTGCTTGTGCCAACAAACTTGCTTCAGATACAGAAACTTCAAGGAAAGGCTAACTTCCTAAGAAGGTTCATTCCAAACTATGCCGAAATGGCTAAAGGATTTAATCGACTATTGAAAAAAGGGGTTCCCTTCCATTGGGACCAAGTTGCACAAGCTTCTTTTGATGTTGTCAAGGACACACTTGTCTGAGTGTCATTAATGTATCCCCCTAATTATCAAATTGATTGTTTCCTATATATTGCCATGGCTGAAACGACCATTGCTATGGTATTGGTCCAAGTATAAAATGTAATTGAACATATGGTCTATTATTTGAGTCGTAATCTCAATGATACTGAAGTTAAGTATTCATATGTAGAAAATCTTGCCTTAGTAGTTGTTCAAGATGTCCAAATATTTCACTGTTATATCTTACTCCGAAAAACAACTATAGTTTCGAATTGCAACCCCATGACCTATATCTTATCATGACAATTGCTGGGGGCCAAATATTCAAAATGGATTGTCATTTTGCAGGAATTTTATTTGGAATCCATCAAATCCAAGTCAAAGAAGTCTTTAGTTTTGGCTTAGCTTCTCTGTCACCTTCCCTCTGATAGTACTGCAACTACATCGGAACCATCAATTCCTGACAAGTCTCTAGTTCTAATCAGATCATCTGATCCTTGGTATGGGGATTTCATCATTTATCTCTAAAACCAAACTTTTCGACCTGATACCTATTGTTATGAACAACAACGTATTTGATACCAAGCCAAAGATTATCCAATTGTCGTTGATACACTTTATCATCGTTGTGTAAATACCATTTTAAGAAGGTGCCTCACTCATGAGGAGGCTGAAAAGGGTTAAATGATTGTCATGCTGGGGCATGTGGTGCACATTTATTTGGATATGCTACTACACAGAATATACTTCGCGTTGGTTACTTCTAGCCTACTATTTTTCGAGACTGCATCCTCGCGGTCAAAATTTGTCATGCAGGCCAAATTTTTTATCGTAAAATCCGCAAACCGCTAGCGCCAATACATCCTGTTGTCTTTGTGGGACCATTTTCAAAGTGGGGTATTGAATTCATGACCTGTAATGCTCATTCATCTAGGGGGAACATTTATATTATTAATGTAGCTGACTACTTTACCAAATGGGTCGAAGCGATGCCTACATTCAACAACACAGGACATACAGCTACATTATTTTTCTTTAATAATGGTATTGCATAGTCTGGGGTCCCACAGGCTAGAGTTACAGATCATGGAAAGAATTTTCACAATCACATGATGGTTGAATTCACTGCCAAGTTGGGATTTTCACATGATAATTCTACTCCTTATTATCCATAATCAAATGGACAAGTTGAGGCTATCAAAAAAATTATTAAATGTATGCTTCAACGAATGATATGAGTTCATAAAAGAAACTGGAATTTGATCCTGTACTTTTTCTTGTGGGCATATCAAACCTCAGTGAGAAACGCAACTGGCTTTACTCATTTTCAATTGGTGTATGGTCTGGAAGCTATATTACCAATCCAATGAGAAATACCTTTGTGAAAACTTGTGATTGACTTCTTACCTGACACCTCAAAAGAAGAAGCGTGTCTCCTTAACCTCATCCATCTTGATGAAATGCGTCGTGAAGCCCAATTGGCCAATGAAGCATATAAGAGACATATAAAGGCACAATATGAAAAAAAATTCCAACCTTGCATTTTCTGAGAGGGTGACTTGGTCCTTCTTTACGATCAGGAAGCTGATGTAATAGGTGCAGGAAAGTTTGAGCCATTATGGCATGGTCCCTATATTGTCAAAAGAGTTCTTGCTAAGGGTGCCCATGAGTTGGTTGATTACGATGGAATTCCATTGGTGTAGTCTAGAAATGGGTTGTATTTGAAACGTTACTATGCTTAATCATGAGTGTAGTAATTTTTTGTATTATATTGTATATATATGTTGTTGATTTGCATTCACTATCTTAATTTGTTTTTAGAGTTTTCTTGACATTATTAATATGATTTACATTTCATCGCATATGTCTGAATCTTTGGAACCATTTGTTGGATATGCTGATGGTGTTAGCCGTAGTACGTAGAATCTATCCTCTGTAATGTGGGCCATTTTCACTACGAACAGTGAGTTAGTGAGTTTTCAAGGGATTTGTATTGGTAGATCGAGGAAAAATATCGTTGAGTATAGTGCATTGATCGAACTTCTCTCTGATGCCATTTCATTTCATATTAACCATATCATCATAAGGTTAGACTCACAACTTGTGGTATTACAACTTACTAGTGTTTATAATGTTAGAAATCCAACATTGCATAGATTGTTCCTTAGAGTTCAAATTTTGGAAAGACACTTTGATTTTATTCAATATCAACACATTTCTAGAAATTTGAACACATTGACTGATTCATTAGCTAATCAAGTTTTAGATAGACATTTGCAACATATGCAAAGAAAACATTCACATCATTGAATATGATTGCACAATAAACATAGGAAAACACTGAAATCATATAGATAGGTAGTTATAGGTTTTTACAAAAAAAAATTCCCAAGACACATGGGTCATCTGACCTCAATATGTATGAAAAGTGTCAGAAGTAAACTAGTGGTGCTCGTGGTAACATTCTATAGATCTATCTATCCTACGAAGTAACCAAATCTAGCAGTTAGGAACCCCAATAGTGTGTCGTTGTAGTCACATAGGAAGCTCTTCGATCTGGAAATTTGGAATTCCAAAGGTCAAACCCTCTATGTTCTACTGAAGTTTAGTCAGAGTCTCAGCCATATCAATATCCTGAAGGATTTCTCTCCTAACATCCCTCTCTGTTGGTACATCTACTTCATGCTCTGTTTCCACTACTGGTTGAACACAACCAAAATATGCATTACATCAAACATTTAGTTTAGTTTTTGGAAAACATCAAAATAAAAAAACATTGTACAAACCTTAGAAAAATAAAATACATGGTCAAAACATTCTTACCTATTGCACCCCACTGAGCACCTTCTGGTAATGCTAAATCTGGATCCCCTTGAAAGTTGACACATGCGTGTGCATACTCATCGATGGCGAAAATCTGTCATCGGAACCAGGAAAAGAATGCAGTCAAGAACACAACAGTAGATTGGCCTACATGCTGACTCATGAGTTCTACCCATCTCTTCATCCGAGGATATCTAAGACTAGCTATATCCAGTGTCACATGTTGTGGCTGTGTCAGTGGAATCTGTTCCAAGGTGAAGGATATAAGGATAGAACCATAACTGAAAATCTTCTTCCTTCCTCCCTTTTCTTTATTTAGTTGTTTCTTTATCTGAGATAGAACAGCTTCATACCAGTTGAAGACTGTTGGTTCCATACACTCTAGTGCGTACTGCATATACGATCTATTCGCTTCATGTAGTGTAATGGTGTCGACAAGTTTTGCAATTTTGAAAAGGATAGTTCTCAGGGGAAAATCTCAAACGTCTCATATGTTTATCTTTCCACATTTTCTTGGCTCTGACCCTGGACAACAATGTTGCAAAACATAATCTCTCATTGCCTCTCCTCCAACTACAGACCCTGAGAGCGAAATGAGCAAGCCTCTCCTCGACAAACCTGTGAGAAAATACATGTCCTCGACTATTATAGGAACCACTTGGTTTTTAATGTGAAATTCTTCTATAGCTGGATCCAATGCTCGAACTAAGAACTCCAATAGTTCTATTTGTTTCCTCATCCCAGACAATTTGAAGTACTTAAGTAGTCCATAGTCTCTTACGGCTCTTATTATACCCAGATCATTTAAAGAAATCATATCTTGTTCTTCATGTTCTCTTTTTGTCCATGTAATCGTCATTGTAATCCAATGGAAACCTGAAATACAACCACAATATCCATTAGATTCCATTCATTGCAAAAAACTAGGTCAATTTTGGGCATAATGAGAAAATCAAAAACTTGAATTGTGCCCAACACACTCCCTAACAAGAGACATTGCTTTTCATATGCAAGTACCCTTCATTTCACCTACTATGCAATGTAGGTTTCGACATTCAGGGGTGTGTTTCCCTCTTTTTGGGCATAATTTACCCTAGGGGCCTCAAAACCCTAAAAATTTGCAGAAATTGTAAATGAAATGAATAATAAAGGAAATAGGAGGTTCATATCACTAACCTAGATCAAATGGCAATGAAAACTGTCCATAGAAATGATCATAATCAGCAGCTGAAGTTCGGGAGGAAAATCAGGTTTAGAACTCCAAAAAGCAAATGGTAACTATGGAATGGTAAAAATGAATAGTGAAACTACTTTTAATAGTCATTTAATTACTTTCAAGTTAAATTTATTGATATGACTATAGTTTTATTATGTTTTTATCATGAAACAGGTATTTTTAATTCATTTGATGTTGTTTTGAATAGGATATACAACTGATGAATAGATTATTCATGCATATTTATTTCAAAGAGTGACTTGACCACAAAGCATGCTTTTTCTCCTTATTTTTTGAGCTTTGTTAAAAACAAAAAATGATTTGAAATGCACTTTTATCTCTTCTTCGAGCTTCAATAATAACAAAAAAGGAACCCCTAGAGTCTTTTTTCAGCTCTTTTCAGACTCCAATATTGTGAAAATATTTCCAAGCACTTGTCTTTTCGAGATTGTAAAAGTAAATGAATCGATATCTACTCAGTATAAGTTTACCCCTTTTCCAGAATGAGATAGATTATTTACGAAAAACGAATACCTTGGTTAAACATGACCAAAGAGGGTCTCTCAGATATTATTTTACACTTTTTCAGATCTGAGTGAAAAATTTACGAAAAAGTACTTATGGATATTTCTTTCATCCACTTTTTCAAACTCTCTAAATATGAAAAAGGATTGGGCTATCACTATCGTTAAGCTCGTTAAAACATAAAATAGCGACAAGCTTGTCAATCATGGCAAGAATCGAGTTTCATTCATCTCTATACTCATGAAATTATTAAATAGTGATACTTTATTCGCTCGAAGGGTTTAATTATAGATCAATCAAATGTTATCCTCCTCAAGCTTGTTAACAAATAAAGAGGTATTGGTCGACAAGTGACTGGGGAAAATTTGGGAAAAGTGAGAAAAATTATTTGTGGTAGAAAGTCACTCTTGAACATGACACTTCCTTCACTCCATGTCTGTGATTGTAATCATATTTATGGTTCATTCATATCTACGGTTCATCATACCTTAACTTTTGTTTTGGGTCAATGCTTCCAACTCATCACAATGTCACCAATATGTTCAAGAGAAGCCATCTAGTGAATAAACTCATCCTTCTACAATACTCATAAACCTTTATTCTCATGATCGTCATCCCTGAAAATTGCTATATCAAGTAATACCCTTGTCTCTGAAATCAATAACTCCCATTTCGCAATAAGGTGACTTCCTGTCAACAACAAATCAATATCTAGGAAGTTCACTTAGAAACATCAGATTCTTGTACCATGAGGCTTGTTACAGCATCAACAAGATCCTCACTTCCATACCTTTGACCAATTTTTTGTTTTTGGCGTTCGACATCAGATCATCTACTGATGCCTTATGAAATTTACTGTAGTACCTTGCGGGCCATTTTCATTAATGGTGGTTCTCTTGCATTTGTTAACAACTTACATTATTGGTTGGTAATCAAATGATGTCTTTCCATGTTTGACAACAAATCATATATTCGCATGGCTATACTTGTACCCGAATGATCGAGTGAATGAGATAAGAAGACCCCAGATCTAGTTTCAGCCATCCGGGCTACAATTTCAGGATTTTTGTACATACCATATATACGATGAATTTACATACAGATCGTCATATAAACATTGGCCTATATCTGTAGGCATGTCTGCATTGGGCAACATTCCAATGTCGATGACTTTCTGAACTATGCACATGTTATTATATTGTTTATGTGTTGAACAGGGGAATACCTACCCTTATAAATTATGATGAACAGGATATATCATGATGTAATGTATTGTAAGATTGATGCAGGTCGCCACTCCTCTTCACCTCCAACTTATCACAGTGTAAAGCATATCAATCAAAATATTTTTGTTATTATTTTGACAACATGCTTTAGGGGGGAATTTTTATAGGTTAATTTGGGCATCATTCCCAATGACCTGGTTAACTGAGCATCATCACTAGGACCAATGTATAGGGTCTATCATCCCGGAACATTTCAATTGCTATATGCCCTAAGACAAAGAACAAGATAGATCAATCAAAGAATTTCATTTGCAAAGATTTCCAAGGCTTTAAGTTTATAATATATCATATGAGAGCTCATCAACACTACCTCTAAAGGGACTAAGTGCATTTCATATGTAGGTAGCCCCATGCAAGGTTTCTCTGCAAAGAACTTCCCGACATCAATGGGTGCGTTGGTCACATTGGGAGTGAAATTCTCATTGTTTCGGAATCTTTAGTTGGCCAGTGCCTTTTAGAAGAGTTCACATGTGTCAAACTTCGAATCCATGTGTCCATTTGACATCTACAAGATTGGGAACATGTCTTGCCTATTATTGGAAATTCTTTGATTGTAAAAATACCTCAGCTACTCTATAAATTGAGCACAGATATTAGTGTTTGATAAGGAATAATTTGTGTAGAGAAATGCTGGTGGATTTTACATTGAGGAGATTTATTTGAGTGAAAATCTACTGGAGATATCTGCATTGTGATGAGGTTGGGATGATGCTAGAGATGGTGACACAAAATTAGTCATTTGGTTGTAACCTCCCCTTCTACCATTAATAAAGAATACAACTTGCTTTTCCCTATATGCATTTGTATTGGCTTTGATTTTCCATATTGAAAAATATTAGTTGATGTATATGGTTTATGCTTTACTAATTTAGCAAACTAACTTGAATAGGCATCTGTATTAGTGCCATATTCTTCTGTTTAGTGTTCATTCTTGCAGGAAATATTTTGTGCAGCTGGTTGGAATTTGAAGCTACAACGGAAGCGACACAAGGAATAATTTGGAAGAGCTTGGATTCCAAGTAAGCATATAATCCATTATGTGTGTTTGTTATTAGTTAGGAAAAGTAGTCATATAGTCTTTAACCTATTGTTCTAGATTAACACCTGTCTAGGGAAGCGTGTTTTATCCGTAATTCATAATTCTGTCCAACACTTCATAATCTAAAAATGTTAGAGTGGACTACAATTTTTAAATTTAAAACAAATATTTTCATAGAAAATTAATTTTTATAAAAATAATATATTTTAAATGAAAAATTAATATATAAAAGAAATAAACTTTTTCAAAAGTATAATAATATATCTCTGAGGATTTTAGTTTGGTAAGATTTTGACAATTTTTCATCAAAAATAAAAAAATTTAGGTGTGGAAAAACGTGTTACAACATCAGTAACCTAATGTGTGTGTCTTTGTATATATATATATATATATATATATATATATATAAGGGTTAGAGTTATAACTATTAGGGTGTTTTTGTTATGGTTTATGTTTTTTATTGGATGGAGGTTAGGGATTTTATGAGTTATTATTACTTAGAGGATATATGTAAGAGATTATGGGTTAAAGGGTGATTGAAGTAAGTGGTTAGAGGTTATAGGGATTGAGAGTATATAGTGGTTAAGAGTGAAAGGTTTTAGATGTAGGTGTTAATCATTAAGCGAGTTATATGAAAAGATTTACAAGTTAGATGTTGTAAAAAAATTTTTTTTACATAATCAAATATTTGATATTCATTCCAAAAGAACAGGGAAGAAAAACTTCCCATTAGATAAGGCTGAAGAAATCAAGGAAGGAGGAGAAGCCAAAAACCTTGATTCTTCTTTTCTTTTTGTTACATTGACTATACAGATTCCTAATTTTCCTAGTGTATCTAATTAATATATCTTAACAAAATGTTGTAGCAACATATTACATTTACATCTCATGGTTAAATATGAATATCAATTTAATATCGAGATCAGAGAAATATTTATGGCTGTATGCAAAAATGGTCATGGTGTTCCATGTTCTTAGATTCTTGTTATTCTTTTTTTACTATATTCTCCTCTTGTTGTTGATTCTTGCTCCCTCGATCTAGAGAGTTAGAACTTTCCTCTAGAATTTTGGATATATATCTCTCAAAAATTTGACATTGTTCTCCAGATGAGTGCATTTGTTGTTGGGCCTTTCAAAATATTTGTGATTATGATTGAGATGATGTAGGATAAAGGCCACCTATTATTTTCTCTAATTTTGCAGCTAGTTGTGTATGAAGCAGATCTGATCAAATTCTATTTTGTGTAACTTGCAGCGTGGACATATAGTGGATCGGGGTCTCTTGGGGTTAATTTTGGTAAATTTTTTGTATATATTTTTTTTATGCATGCTACGCAGGAGAGTCAAAGGGGATTTGGGGTAGGTCAAAGCCCCTATTTTATGTAAATGGGTTTTAAGGGAAAAATAGACTTAAAACCTTGGTTTGAGACCATTGTATATGTGCATTAAGATTGGTATAAATATAGATAGATCGAGTCAAGTAGAAGTAGTAATATCATGCTTATGTGGATGAACGTTTTGTAAGGATTTCAGTCTAAGTCTGGGTTTTGGGTAGAAAGGCTCCTACTACCTGTGTGTGTGGAGACCTAGTCCTTGTTGTGTGCAGACTCCACTGGCTCTATGCGCAAAAGAGTAATTTGTAAGAGAAGTTTGAATGTAATGGAACTATTTCATCTATTAATATGTAGACTGTTGTGGTGAAATAAAATTTGTTATGTGCTTGATCTGTTATTTATCTTATTACTGCAAATATGTTATGTTTATTTCTTTGAGATTAGAATTGGTTTGGTGATTGCGCTTTTACTTATGTTTATGACCAAATGTGTATGCGTGAATGAATGAAGTGTATTATGAATAAATTATATTGTTGATGAATAGATATGCTAAAGTGTATTTGTTACTGCACACAAATATATATATATATATGTGTGTGTGTGTGTGTGTGTGTGTGTGTGTGTGTGTGTGTGTGTATGTATGTGTGTGTGTATATATATATATTGCATGCTAGAATAATCTGCGACGAATTTGATGTGATAGTTTACTGATCTATTCATGCGTGCACTTGATTGTTATCTGTGAAAAGTTTTTTTATAAGTTTGTTTTGGGTGACCACACCAAATTCTTCCTCAACGTGAAAAAAATTGGTTCCATCACTCCCCCACTTTGCTTCGGGTGAGACTTTGATCTGCGCAAGCAGGTCATTGTTGAAAGGGTTAGTAGTTGGAGGGTTTCTTGGTTGCGCAATAAATCCAAACCTGCGTCAGGACCCCTCAAGCTAGAAAATGGTTTCGTTGCTAGGACTAGGACCATTTTGAGGGAGAATTATGTATTGGAATCCTATGCAAAATGATTTACAAGATTGGCTAGATAAAAATAGCTTTGAATTTGTGATCCAATAAAATCAAAGTTCTAAATTATCTGCTAAAGATTGGGTTCAAAAGTACATTTATACATAAGTTCACGAGATATTATTTGCTTCCTTCGAGACTGAGATGCATGAGTGGTTGTCTTAATTGAATTAATTTAATATCCATGCAAAGGATGACACAGTTACTCAGTGGACTCCAAAATTGGTACAACAGTTACAAAAGACAAGAAATATAATCACTCGTGCAATAGATCATTGGATCAATCGTGTCCTGGGAGGATTTGTAACTGAGTATGATATTGATCATTTTGTGTCTTATTCTTACATAGAAAGGATATTTTTCAAGGGTCCCACAGGTAAGTTCATGTGCTATTTGAATTTTTGGATTAATATGATATTTTGTTAACATGGTTCTCTGTACGAGCATATTGCGTGAATGTCCCGAAGAGGCCCAACTACGCGCAGTGGAAGAATTTACCGCACTGATATAGAAGAAGGGTTTATTCAAAATCCTCTCAAGGGTATATATAATAGTGAAAACAAACTAGAAACTAGTATCTCTAGTGAATCTGTGCACTTTGAAGAAGAAGAAGTCTCACAAAATAAAAAAAATCAGGGAGTGTTGACCATAGTTCACATCCCATACACTCCACTTCCACACTTATCTCACAAGTCATCCACTCCACCTCCACCTCCCTAGGGCGCATATATGGATACATCGATGGAGTTACCTACTTTCAAAGGTATTGGGAATGGAGATGCAAATAAATTTTGGTTTTTCACTGATGTTGTATGGAGAGAACAATAGGTTAATAGTGATGATGTAAATAAATTGCAGTTAGCCATTGATTTTCAAGATTGCGCGTTGGACTAGCATATAATATATGTATTAGAAAACCCTAATGTGACTATGAATGATATGAAGGACACTTCAAAATAATAATTCAAAAAGCCTAAATCATACGCGAAGTGTGTTACGGAGTTGAAAGTGATTCACTAGGAAGTGAATGAATCTGTCTAGGATGCAGATCAAAGATTGAAATGCACTATCAGTGTTGATATTGCAAAAAGATAATGAGCTTAGTGGAAAGGAGTCGCCTTCACTAAGTGGGCCCACAGGCTATTTTTGGCGCAATGTCTATTTTTAGACTATGTCTATTTTTAGACATATGGATCATGTTCTATGAGTTGCAGGATGTTATTTGTGGATGCTTGGTCAAGTCGGAAAAAATAGATGGACTTCTATTTTTAGACATATTGGGTGGAATCTATTTTTAAATTTCCAGTCTAAAAATAGATAAGTTGAATATTATTAGCTCTTAATAATATTTGGACCCTAAACATTATCTTATTCTCTTGGAGCACTTTAGTTAAGTGCATAGATGTGGCACAAGATCTGACAGAAGGAATTACGCTATTCCTAGGGGTTAAGTGGAGATATTTCATGAAGAATTCAATTAGAACTCATGTGAAAGAGTTTGGTGGAGTTGATTGAGGAAGTTAGTGGAGTTGTATTCAGTTTAACTAATCGAAACATAGTTGAGCTATTTGTATTTAGTTTAACTAATTGATACAATTAGTGAGAGTGGTGTGAATTAATTATTAATTAATTCACTAATTATAAACTCATTAATCAACTAAATAATGCATCAGTTAACTTCAGTCCATGGACAGTTTCAGTGGAGACCATTGCAGAAATAGGTGAAAGAGAAGGTTAACTATCAGTTGTGACTATACAGTTTCTATTTGCAACACACAGATAGGTGGAGAAGCCCATGAGGATTGCACAGTACAAGACAAGTGGTTTATATATTTAATGAAGCCATCCCATAGCATTGATTACGCAATAGAGGCTGGCTATCAAGTGGCAAAATATTGGAGCATGTGTTTTGCTAGTTCTAGCTTGATAATGTGTAGCAATTGAGGGTGTGCATGAGAGCTTGTGAGGAGATTTTGTACTATGATTGCTACATGATCTCCATGACATATAATATATATATAGTTGGGGTTTTTAGCTTTAATATTTCCCATTAAATACTATGTTCATATGTGTGATTGTTTGTGGTTTTAATGTATGCATGCAATTGATTTTATTTCTGCAAAAAATGATCAATGGTAGAATCGATTCTGTATTATGCATGAAGCTAAAATAGTGTGTGATAAGGAGAATATCGGTGAATAATATCTCAGTTATTCAAATTTCTACATGGTATCAGAGCGATATTGATCATTGGAGCAATTGCAAAACATTGAAGCAGCTGAGTTTTGTGCTGGTGGAATTCGAATTTGCAGTAGTGTTTTCTTGGTGTCGAAGTTGAGATGTCTTTCAACGGATTGTGATTGGAGTATGCCCTTGAGGGCAGATCAAATTAGATTGCATGGAAGGACAGGATGGAGGCGGTGTTGGATGACAATGGGTTGAAGGAGTTCATAGATGCAGAAATTCCAAAACCTACTTCTAGTGATGCTGTCGTACTTGACACATGGCAAAAGAAGACAAAAAAATGTCGAAGGATTCTGTTGGAAGGCGTGAAGGATCACATAGTATCCAGCCTTCATGGTAAGGCTTCTCCATTCTTGATGTGGAAAGCTTTGAGAGATTTATTTCAAAGCAAGAGTGATCAGAGGAAGTTGGAGCTCAAGGAAAAACTCAGGAACATAAAAATGGAGAAAGGCGACAGTATGCCCAAGTACCTCATGAAGTTCGTCCAATGCAAGGATGAGCTGGGAAGTGTGGGGGTGAATATTGATGATGAGGACATGGTGAGCTTGGCTCTCCTAGCACTTCCAAAGAGTTGGCACTCCTATCAGGACTCTATCAATGGTCGGGAGAAATAGCTAGGATGGGAGTGACTTTGGTCGGATCTTGTGCAAGAGGAGATAAGGCGGAGTACCAAGGAAGGATCTTCATCAAAGAACTCTGATGAAGAGAATTGTGCTTTCGCTGCCAAAGCAAAGAAGGGTAAGAGAAAGAAAGCTTCTCAATCCGGTGCGAAAGGCAAGAAGCAGGACATGTCCAAGGTGAAGTTCTTTCACTGTCACCAACACGGACATTACACCACTAATTGTCCACAGAAGAAGAAAAATAAGCAAGCTGCTGGGACTGTAGCTGGAGAGGACTTAGCCTCATAGTTTGAGCTATATTTTTCACTAATCGCATGCTTGGTCTCAAGTGTGATGGGATCAATGTGGTTTCTTGACAGTGGTGCGTCTTTTCACATGACAAGAGATCGAGATTTGTTTATTGATCTGGATGAGAAAGATCTTGGAGTGCACATCAAGATGGGTGATGATGGTAGATATAGTGCGACCGGTATCGGTACCATTTCCTTTGAGAGGGAGTCTGGTAAACCCTTCATATTGAAGGAAGTGATGCATGTTCCAAGATTGAAGAAGAATCTTATCTCTGTGGCAATGTTAGAAGACAAGGGATATGATGTTGTCTTTAGCGAGGGAAAGGATTTATTGCGCAGTAAGGAAACTGGTGAGACCCGAAGGATAGGGGTTTGAGTTCAGAACCTTTATCAATTGCAGGTAGATGGCTATGTAGCAATGGCAGGAAAGGCAGAAGGAGTGGTGAGTCGGGATGATGGCGAGTTGTGGCACCAGAGATTGGGCCACCTTCACCATGGAGCTTTGAAGATACTGCAGTAGATTTTTACTGGGCTTCCTAAGGGTACTCTTGCACAGTCAGATTAGTGCAAGGGGTTTACCTTGGGAAAATTTGTGAAAGCCACCTTTCACGAGAAGGATAGTCACGCCACGATGATCCTTGAGAGAATTCACACAGACGTGTGTGGACCTTTCTTAGTAGCTTCGACAACAAAGCACAGGTATTATGTGATATTTTTTGATGATTTTTCTCGTAAGTGCTGGATCTTCTTCATGCAGAAGAAGAGTGAGACATACTCAAAGTTCTGTGAGTTCAAGGCACTGGTCGAGAAAGAATCAGGGAAGCAGGCGAAGGCTCTAAGGAGCGACAATGGTGGTGAATTCATCTCTGGCGAATTCAAGGATTTTTGTAGCATAGAAGGAATTCGAAGAGAGCTCATAGCACCTCATAACCCACAGCAGAATGGGGTTGCTGAGAAAAATAAAAAAACGATCGTGGGTGCTGCACGGGCGATGTTACATGATCAAGGCATACCCATACACTTGTGGGCTGAGGCATTCAATACTGCATTATATGTGCACAACCGTTGTCCTCACAGGATACTTGGCATGAGTACACCCGAGGAGGCATTTTTTGGTAAGAAGCCTGATATTTCCCATTTGAGGATTTTTAGTTTACCTATTTACATTCATGTGACGAAGGATGCCAGGAAGAAGATGGAGCCGACTGCGGAGGTTGGGATATTTTTGGGGTACACTGATATGCCCCACAACTATCATGTGTATTTTCCAGACAGTCACAAGACTGTTGTGCTAAGGGATATCAAATTTCATGAGGAGAAAGCCATGAAGTGTTTGCTTGAGAGGGAGCCACACTTGCATGCAGATGAGGAGCTATTAGTTCCTAAGGATGAGTCTCGGGATGTGGATCAGCCACAAGATGAGGTTCATGGAGTGGAAGAGACCACTCATGCAGCGCCAACCATCAGAGGGTGGAAGCACACTACAGAAGCTGAGCGACTGGCTAAAGATGCAGAGAAGGTTGTGGGAGCACCTACATCACAGCGCAGACAGAGACAGTCACCTGATCGGTACATTGGATACATGGCTCTCATGAGTCAATGTATCGTGACAGAGCCATCCTATTTTGAGGAAAATGTGGAGGAACCCGCATGGGTTGATGCCATGATCGAAGAATATGATTCGATCGTCAGAAACAGTGCATGGGAGATTGTCCCAAGACCGGAGGGGAAATCAGTGGTGGGTTCGGGATGGATCTACAAAGTGAAGCAGGCGGCTGACGGGAGTGTGGAGAAGTACAAGGCGAGATTTGTCGCCCGTGGCTTCTCACAGATCGAGGGGATTGACTATGAGGAGACTTTTGCACCTGTCGCAAGGTACTCTTCCATACGGACGATCCTTGCTCTCTCAGCGCAGATAGGGTGGCACATTCATCAGATGGATGTGAAGACTGCGTTCCTCAATGGAGTTATTGAGGAAGAGGTGTACATAGAGCAGCCCGAAGGTTTTGAGATCTTCAGCAGCAAGTCGCATGTGTGCAGGCTCAAGAGAGCGTTGTATGGGTTGAAACAAGCACCTCGTGCTTGGTACACACGGATAGACAGTTATTTCACCAGACTTGGATTCTCCAAGAGTGAGGCGAATCCTAAACTATACCAGATTGTGGTGGAGGGTAAGTTGCTGATCATTGTACTTTATGTAGATGATTTGATTTTGACAGGTGATGAGCTATTGATACACTCATGCAAGGATGATCTTGCAAAGGAATTTGAGATGAAGTACTTGGGCCTCCTTCATTATTTCCTGGGTTTGGAAATTTGGCAACACAGTGATGGACTATTTGTTTCTTAGGGTAAGTATGCCCAGGAGATACTAGAGAAGTTTAACATGCATGGCTGCAAGCCTGTTGATACTCCTCTTCCTGGTGGATGGAGGAAGGAGGATTCTCCTTCGACGGAGGTAGTGGATGCCACTGTTTATTGATAGTTGGTGGGGTCGCTTATGTATCTGGTCAATACACGACCCGACATATGCTACGCTGTGAACCAGCTTTCACAAGCTATGGTTAAGCCAACCATGATCTTCTGGAATGCAGGCAAGCATGTATTGAGATATCTCAGAGGCACATTGGGATATGAATTATGGTACAGAAAATTAGATGAGGTGAAGCTATGTGGCTTCACAGATGCAGATTGGGCAGGGAGCCCAATGGACAGAAAGAGCACATCTGGAGGGATTTTTAGTATCGGTTCAACAACAGTTTCTTGGTACAGCAGGAAGCAGAGATCCATGGCACTCATTTCATCATAGGTCGAGTATATGGTAGCAATTTTGGCTGCATGCAAGGCTATATGGATGAGGAAGATTCTGGTTGGGTTGTTAGGTTCACACTTGGATCCTACTGTGATTTATTGTGATAATCAGAGTTGCATCAAGCTCTCGGTTAATTCGGTATTTCATGATAGATCTAAACACATTGACATCCGATATCATCATATCAGAGATTGTGTGCAATAGAAGATCATGTTACTTTAATACATTCCTACGGAGGATCAGGATGCTGATATCTTGACGAAGGCGCTCACCAGGAGAAAATTCGAATACCACAGGGGCAGGATAGGGTTTGCAGATAATACTTATCTTGTTGAGAGGGAGTGTTGATATTGCAACAATATGATGAGCTTAGTGGAAAGGAGTCGCCTTCACTAAGTGGGCCCGCAGGCTATTTTTGGTGCAAAGTCTATTTTTAGACTATGTCTATTTTTAGACATATGGATCATGTTCTATGAGTTGCAGGATGCTATTTGTGGATGGTTGGTCATTTCGGAAAAAATAGATGGACTTCTATTTTTAGACATATTGGGTGGAATCTATTTTTAGATTTCCAGTCTAAAAATAGGTATGTCGAATATTATTAGCTCTTAATAATATTTGTTCTCTAAACATTATCGTATTCTCTTGGAGCACTTCAGTTAAGTGCACAGATGTGGCACAGGAGCTGACAGAAGGAATTACGCTATTCCTAGGGGTTAAGTGGAGATATTGCATGAAGACTTCAGTTAGAATTCACATGACAGCGTTTGGTGGAGTTGATTGAGGAAGTTAGTGGAGTTGTATTCAGTTTAACTAATCTAAACATAGTTGAGCTATTTGTATTCAGTTTAACTAATTGATACAATTAGTGAGAGTGGTGTGAATTAATTATTAATTAATTCAATAATTATAATCTCATTAATCAACTAAATAATGCATCAGTTAACTTCAGTGCATGGACATTTTCAGTGGAGACCAGTGTGGAAATAGGTGAAAGAGCAGGTTAACTATCAGTTTTGACTATACAGTTGCTATTTGAAACACACAGATAGGTGGAGAATCCCATGAGGATTGTGTAGTACAAGCCAAGTGGTTTATCTATTTAATGAAGCCATCCCATAGCATTGATTACGCAATAGATGCTGGCTATCAAGTGGAAAAATATTGGAGCATGTGTTTTGCTAGATCTAGCTTGATAGTGTGTAGCAATTGAGGGTGTGCATGAGAGCTTGTGAGGAGATTTTGTACTATGATTGTTACATGATCTCCATGACATATAATATATAGATAGTTGGGGTTTTCATCTTTAAGCTTTCTCATTAAATACTGTGTTCATATGTGTGATTTTTTGTGGTTTTAATGTATGCATGCAATTGATTTTATTTCTGCAATTAATGATCAATGGTAGAAGAGATTCTGTATTATGCATGAAGCTAAAATAGTGTGTGATCAGGAGAATCTCGGTGAATAATATCTCATTTATTCAAATTTCTACAATCAGAGATAGTGGATTCAATATCGATGATGCCCATCACAAGGAATGGTTTATTGCTATGTTTCTCCCACATCTGCACCAAACCTTGAGTCAACAGAATATTTCCACGCAGGTAGAGGCCGTAGAAATTGCAATGAAACTAGAAGTTGTGCTAGCTCCTGCTGTGATTGGAAATCAATAGATTTAGATTCAGTTAGAAGAAATTCATTTGAAGATTTAGAATCTATGCAAAAATAAGGGAAAGGAGGTACATGTAGAGGCATTGCGCATATGATTTAAAGTTGTCAGAAATTATAAGGATCAATGTCCTATGTTTAATGATTATCTTCACGTTGGAGTACCTAGCCCACTAAAGAGCGTTGTGGGACTGAGTGGGACACCTCGAGTATGATGTACGATTTGTCATTCTATGGGTCTACATGCGTCGACAGATTTATGTCCAAGGATTGGAAAATATATGCGTAAGCTAAAGCAACTATTTTGTAGATTTTGATCATCACTGGGACACGATGAACAACATTGTCAAAATTTTTATTTACGATTGATAAAGTGGATATCTACAGAATTCAGGTTGAACCAACCTCACCAACATCCTCGTCTCAGCGTAGTGGATTCCAGACTAGAGGAAGAGGAAGAGGAGGAGGATCAACTATTCAAGGAAGGGGATAGGTCATATTCTATAATAGTGGAGATGCAGGTCATTATGCACACAACTCTCCAAATCCTGCATGAAAATCATGCAGGTATTGTAGGTAGTTTGATCATGTAATTGAAGATTTTCTCATTTTAATTGCTAAAATGCAGGAGAATAATATGAAGACTCTGATGTAGAATATTCAGATGGTCAAGGCGCAGCTGCACCAAGAATATCCTAGCTTTAATGTTTTCACTAGAAGTGGTGCAGCCATTGGTGAGGAGAAATGAAATAAACCGAATGTTGGTATTTGGATTCGAAAGGCACCTGAGAAAAATTATGGATTTGATTTACAGTGCGAAAAGGAAAATTTTGTAGAAGAAAAGAAATAATTCGTAGAATAAATCGCATCAACATCAGGCAGACCTATGGAAGTGGCAGGAGTAGATGAAGAAATAAATCCATTCTTGCAAGGTTTCATCAAGTTATTGCATAACAATAAGGAAATGAATAATATTCAAGCATTGATAGATAATTGCACAAAAAATTAATAGCCTCGGATGGAAAAAAAGTTTTCAACAAGATCTATAAGAAAAATAACACAAAAAGAATTGGACGAGAGATGTGATTGCCTGCTCAGATCAGTGCTTATGAAATGGATCAGGTTATTCTGGCTCTAGGATCTAATGCAAATGTCATACCTAAGAAAAATTGGCAGCACATGGGAGATCCTATGTTGGAGTGGCCTACTATTTAGCTACGCATGGTGAATCAACATAAAATCATTCCATTAGGAAGACTCTCAAAGGTGAGTAGTTGATATTGAAGGAGTTAAGGTGCTTGCTAGTTTTGAAGTCATACAGATTGTGGAAAATACAGACCCTTATCCTACATTGTTGGGATTATATTATGCTATTGATATCGATGGAATCATAAATCTAAAGAGGAGAAGTATGGTATTTGAGAAAAATGGCATCAAAGTTTTAGTTCCCTTAGATCCTGTAGAAGGTGCAAGATATATAGAACTTATGCGCGCAGATGATGATGTTGACCATATATATAAGCTGACTGTGCGAGATAATGATTCGATCAATCCGACAGATGATGGAAGGATTAATTGGGAAAAATATGGTTGTTTCTTCATAGATTCATATGAAGAATTGGAGAACTGGAAGAATTGGCTATATGAAGTATTTGCATTGTGCTGCAATCGAGTGACCAGATCTCTTCATTGCTTATCATCAGAGGTATGAGAATTACCATATTATGATTCTTTAACTAATGTGAATATGTTTTTATGAGAACTAGAAAGAACTATTCCAGAAGGACAGATATTCCATGCATTATATATATATAATTTCTCACTACTGCAGCAGATGGTGGGAGACTCAGAAAGGAAACATGGGCAACTAGGAAGAATGTGCGTGAATGACAAGATTTCACTTTGAATGTCCAAATACAAGAATGGAAGAAATTTATTCTAGAAAGGGTGATCCATGCATACATCTAGCTAAATGGACTGAAGTATGGGGCATAGAGACAAGACGAGAATGGTTACACATTTTCATTCACACATTGGGGATGGTGCCTACTAATTTGTACCTAGAAATAGAGTTGTGGCGAGGAATCAATGAATGGTTTGTGCTGACTGAAAGTTTCATTTCAACCTTCAGCTTTGAGAGTGGATTTTATTTATTGTGTAAAGCACTGCAATGTTTTTAGGAGGTTATCTTTGATAATTCAAAGCTGAAGACAGAGAACACTTCGCCAGCATTGGATGTGTAGAGGAGAGATATTGTTGATTGCATAAATTTGACAGTTGAAGAAATTGACAAAGGTCCAAGGAATATCACAATATTTGAATATGAAGTCCAATGCACACTTGCTAGGTCTTCAATTAAATTGATGGATGCCATGAAGTCCCTGAAGATTAGACAAGTGAAAATTGGATCTGAAGAGCAATCGAAGTTGGCAAAGGTTGGAGATTATTGGGATGATGACACAGTGAGAAAGGTTTTTGAGATGATGACTGAGTACTAGGACCTATTTCCTATGAATTTCTCTAAGCTGAAAGGAATAATTGGAGAGCTTGTGGTCATGAAGATCAGTTTGAAACCTGATGCGCGACCTGTTAAGTAGTGCCCATATAGATTGAATCCAAAATACAAGCAGAAAGTGAAGGAAGAGTTGGATAAGATGGTTGTTGTAGGAATTATAGAACCAGTAGAAGAGTATGATTGGGTGAGTCCTATGGTGGTGAAGGATAAGAAGACTAAAGGAGAAATATGGATTTGCATGGAACTGTGCAAACTAAATGATGTCTGCATACATGATCCATTCCTAGCCCCATTTTCTGATGAGATCCTTGAAAATGTAGGAGTACATGAGGCTTATTCATTTATAGATGGGTTCTAAAGATATCATTAAATCAGGATTGCCCTAGAGGATAGAAGTAAGACAACATTTTCAATAGAATGGGGATATTTTTAGTATACAATCATGCCCTTTGGATTGAATAATGCACCTACTATATTATCGTACATAGTAGTAGCTGCATTCAAGGATTATATCCACAAGTTACTATAAGTGTACTTTGATGATTGGACTATCTGTGGATTGTTGAAAAAGGATGTATTAAGTCTATGCCTAATGCTTGATACTTGTAGAAAGTATCATATCTCACTTAATTATAAGAAGTGCATATTTTTTATGCCATTTGGGATATTGTTGGGCTATATTGTGTACCAGCAAGGGTTGATGGTAGATCTCATAAAGATCACAGTGATTTTTAATCTATAAGTTCCTAAGAATGTAAAGTAAATACGCTCAATTTTGGGCCATACATGATACTATCAGAAGTTCATTTAGGGTTATACACTGATCGTTGCGCCCATGGAGAAACTGCTAAAGAATGATGCAACATTATGTTGGGATGAAGAATGTTAGAAGAGTTTTGAATTAATAAAGGAGAAGATGGTCATGTGCCCATAGTTCACATGCATGTTGATGCCTCATGCAACGCGCTCAGAGCTATTTTAGCGCAACCAAGAGTAGCAGATATCGATCATCCTATTGCCTATGTAAGTAGGAAGCTCTCAAGTGTAGAGTGTAATTATTCAACCAGAGAGAGAAAGGGATTGGAGATGGTTTATGTACTACAGAAATTCCACCACTATTTTTTAGGATGACACTTTAAGATGTTTAATAACCACTCTGATTTGAAGTACTTGTCCAATAAGCTTGTTTTGGGAGGAGAGATCTATAGGTGGTTGTTGCTATTCCAAGAGTATGATTTTGAAGTGATTGTTAATCTGGGGAGACTGAATATTGGGCCAGGCCATCTGTCATACATTGAGAATGGAGAAGATCTAAATACCTTGGAAGATGGATTACCCAATGCTTATTTATTCACTATAAAGGTGGTTGATCATCATTTCATTGATATCATTCATTTCTTGACTAATATACATGCGCCTGAGGAGTATACGTTGCAGCAGAAGAAAGATATGGTGGTGCGTACAACTGACTTTACTATCATTGCTGGTCAATTGTACATGATGGGTGGAGATGAAGTCTTGTGGAGATATGTCTTGGAATTTAAGAGACAAGAAATCTTAGATGAATCTCATGGAGGCGTTGTTGGAGGTCACTATGTAGCGAAAGAAACCACGCAAAATATTTTTCGATCTGGTTTATGGTGGCCCACATTGCACAATGATGCCTATGCACATTGTTGCACATGCGATGTATGCCAACAGACAGGACAGATGCAGTGCAAATACGAGATGCCATTGCATCCATAGATGGTGTTGAAAGCTTTTGATAAATGGGCCATAGATTTTTTTGGAACTATTGACTCTCCAGTAAAGAAGATAGGTGTGCATTACATAATCACTGCGATAGATTATATAACCTGTTGGGATGAAGTTAAGCTTGTGAAGGAATGTAGTGTGGATACATCTGTACACCTTCATTTTTGAAAACATATTGACTCGGTTTGGATGCCCTAAGATTTTGATGAGTGATCGAGGTACGCACTTCGTGAATGAAACCATTGAAGTGCTGATAGAATAATTCTAGATTCATGATTAGAAGAGCACTCCATATCACCCGTAGGCGAATGGTGTGGTGGAATCTTTCAATAAGATATTGGAGATTGCGCTCACTAAGATTTGCAATGCTAAAAGGAATGATTTGGATTTGTGCATACCTTCGGTTATTTGGGAATATATAACTACATGCAATAATCTGACATGAAAGACACTGTTCAAGATGCTATATGTGAATGGAGATATGATGCCAATGGAGTACATTATTCCAAGTCTTTGCATTAAAACATTGAAAAATATGGAAGAAGAGGATATTATGGGGGAACGGTTGTCATAGTTGGTCACACTAGAAGAGGATTTATTTATTGAAAATTTCCATCAGAAAGTAAAAAACAGCGCATGAAAAGTAATGGCATGATAGACATATCAGACATAAGGTATTTGAGGAAGAATATTTGGTCATTATATGAAAACAAGTTTGCGCTCCACCTAGGGAAGTTCAAGATACATTTTCTAGAACCATATATTGTTAAGGAGATCACTGATAGAGGTGCGGTGCATCTGGCCCCATCGAGTAGAGAATATATTCCCGAGTATGTCAATGAAAGCTAACTGAATCCATACAGGGATGGCCCTCTCCCTACATGCACCAAATGACTATATGGCCAGAGAAATCGATCTAGGTAGAAGGGATTTTGGATGCGCAGAAAGGTGTGACGTGTGCAAAGAGGTTGACTAGGTCACAGAAGTGCCATAATATAGGAATTGGAATAGTAAATCTAGGCATGAAAATATTATTACCGTTTGGAGGTGTTAGCATGGTTCTTTGCTAAGTCATGAGTCTATTTTAAATTTTCATTTTTTAGGATAGAACTTTGTAAATTTCATTTTTTTTTTTTTAATGCTACCGAAATTTTTGGTAGTGTATCTTTTGGCCTTTTAGGACAGTCTGTTTTAATTTTGTTTGTGTCTATTTTTCTTTAATTCGATGCTACCAGAAATTATAGTAACTTCCTCCTTTTAAAAAAAGAAAAAAGCGCATCTGGTTTGTGTCAAGGCATGGTTCTTGTTTTAAAATACGTTTTAAATATTTTATCATGATTTAGGTCATGTGATAGGTAGGTTTTATGGTCAGTAATGTTAAGTTAGAGCCGTTGTTATACGTGTAGCATCTAGGTGTCAATCTGAAGTTAACACAACTAGTCATTGTTCCATCCTATCTATTATATGAGTCACCTCGTTAATATGTCAAAGTACATGTTATGTTTTGGAATAGATTGTGGATCCACAGGTTTAATGCGGTGACCATTTGGTTTATCATGCATAGACGCTGTTGGAAATTTATGCCAATCATAAAGGTTTAGTGGAGGTGCTTTCCAGTCACAGATCTGCTCATCTCTAGCCACCCCTAGCATGCCATCTGAAGTTACACAGCCAATTGAAGATCATAATGACTATCACATGGTGCATGATATGTTCTAGGATACTTACCATAATCAAAATCTCTTGCATGGGAGGGTGAACCAATGTAGCTATTTTAAAACACCGAGAACGAAGGAATACTATCAGTTTGATTTTAGTTGTCGGTGAATGAGATTTTCTAGTGTGCAGCTTGAGAAGGGAGTCTTATATTATAGATGAGATCTCATATAACACACAGCAACACCTGTTAGGTGATCTCATCCAGCCTTGCCACCTATCAAATTTTAGCATACAAGCTTATTAATTACTGAAGATGAATAAAAGAGGAGGAAAGATAAAACAAATTTAACCACAAGGAGTTGAACTAGTTGATGAAAATTTGAATGTGAGAAGGTTGTTTGTTCAAGCATGGTGGTATCCTCTATGTTTAGGACTTGAAAGCTTTCACTTAGGAGTATCTCAAGATTTTTTACATTCTTTCAATGGACAAGAAGCAACCATCTATGGTCTTAAATTATAGGTATCAACAGATTCAATTGCTGAAGCATTCAACCTTCCATAGGAAGGAGAAAGGTGTTTTAAAGGCCAATTCATCACTGGAGGATGCCTCAACAGTTTCCTTAAATATGGACACAGATATCCCAATCGGACCAAAGGAATTCCCAGTAGTTTCCTTAAAAATGAATGGGCTAAAGTTGTTAAGCTCATCAAAATTTACCTCACTTGTGAGAGGAGGTATGTTGTGGTTTTTATTTATCATATTAGATTTATGTTTCATGTTGTAGGTATGAAGACCATCAATTTTCCATTCTTTTTGTTGAAGAGCCTGACAAAGATGTCAACTAGGATTCAAACACACATTATTTCTTCATAATAGAACTTGTATCATCAAACTCTTATTAAAGTGCTAGTTGAGTAAGAAGTAAGGAAAATAAATCAATCATGGGACCATTTTCTATTTTACAGGGCAGGTCCACCTACACCTACACCTCTTTCTCAACCATCTCCAGCTTCACAAAAACTCCCTCATCCTGCAAAAAGAACAAAGAGAAAGGCTAAGAAGGACAATATCCATAAGGCCAAGAGAGGAAAAGAAAAGGTTCCTTCAGCCAATGTTGAGAGGAAGTTGAATAAAGGAGAGAGCTCATCAATAAATAAACCTAAATCCATAAAAGTGGTTTCACCCATTTCTCCTTTTCCTAATGTTTATACAAGAGGTCGAAGAGGAAGGTTTGGAACTATAGAAAAATCTAAATCATAGGTGCTACCAAAAATTCTGGAAGCGGACATTCAATAGAAAATGCAGAAATAATATCAGCCCAAAAAGTCTAATGAAGAGCTCCTAGAATATGTAGGGTATTATATGAGTAGAAAAAAAAAGGAAATATGAGCCCAAACCTGTTGCTAGTAGTAGAAAAAGACACACCAGAGACAACAAAAAGTTCAAACTTAAATCTAAGGCCCTACATAATCCAAGTTTGTTGACGGAGGTCATTGATGTAGAAGGAAAACCTGAAGAGATACAAAGTAATGAGTCCAAGAAGAAAGGCAAAGGAAAATCCCCTTCAGAACAGAAAATTTCATCCTAGAAAAGAAGAAAGATCCAAAAGGGTTCAAAGGAGAAAAATTCTATTGTCAAAGAAATAACCACAAGGACCACAAGTTCAAAATCAGTGGTTGACATCAAATTAGACTTGGACAAGCTTGCTTATCAAGTGCAGTTTTTAAAAACAACTCATAATTTCAAAGTGTATAGGTCTACAAAAGTTTTACAAGTGTTTTCTATGAATTTTTGAAAAATAAAGAGAGTGCTACCGCAAATTCCACTAGCATTACAGTTTTTGCACAGTTACAGGTTTTTGCTAGAATTTTTGGTAGCACCTGTTTTAAATGGTTTTTGACATATGTTAGAAAAATTTCTTAGCAAGTTCAGGAAAGGTAAGGACTCATAATGATATGGATATAACAAGTGATGGTTGATAGGTGGTTATGAGGTTTTTGAAGGTCATATTTAATGAAGACACATGGTTATTAAAGAACCAAAGTCAAGAGGAGACAAATCAACAGAAAAAGGGGCAACATGTCAACATACTCAGCAGTTCAGTCCAAATTCTCTTCTCTTCTCTCATCTACATATGTCCTTTTAGTTATATTTTGATTGGATATATATTTAATGTATTATGACACTTATGTAAGGTTAGGAGTAGTGTTTCCTTCTTTTTAGGAGAGATGGAGTTGGTGCCTCTCTTTCTATATATACCATTTGTAAATACCATTTAAGGGTTGGATGTTGGTCTACCCGAAGACTTAATATAATAAAGAAAACTCCTTTTTGCACTTCATGCTGGAGGATTTTGTGATTCAAGGACTATGTAATGTATAGTGTGTTCCTCTCATTCTTTATTTATTCTGATTTATGAGTTGTAACAGTTATTAAGGTGTGAGTAAGAAACTGTTATAGGATATAATAGTAAATTATCTGATGTTTAGTTTCCTATAAATCATATAAATGTTGTGTAGAACATGTTAGTTAAGGTTTCATGAAATATTTTTGAAATACTTTATGCATGAACTCTACTTTCTGAATGTTGTTAACTTTACCTAAAATAGAGTTCGTGTAAAGAGCCATCATTGTAGCTCTGTGACTGATTTAGGATATGAATATTTCTTAGAGTATGTACCAGTTATCTATCTCATTTCATTTATTAAAATCTGCTCCCTATACTATCAATTTACCCATAAAATTTATACTTTCCATAGCTTTCCAAATGAATGAAAATATTAAAGGATAAAAATCATTTCAAAATCTTTAAGAAGCCATCCCACAACTCAAAACCTTTTAATTTTGTGTAATATTCCCATTTTAGCACACAACTAAATGGAATATTAAAGTTTTGTTTTTATCCCTAGTAGCTGAATAAATGGGTAAGGAAGCCCATTCATATTAAAAACATGAATAAAATCCCTCAAATGTGAAAGGGGTTATTCACAAGAGCTGGATTTCACACTGTTATGTGTGAAAGAGGACATTTGCATGGAGACAAGGTCAAGTCTGACCAAGTCAACAGTGCTGGGATAGGAGGTGGAGAACCCTTTGATAGACAGCGCAGTATGAATGGGAAGAGGGTTATTTGGTAGATGAAACCCTAATTAGTGGGACCCATGGAGAGAGGGCTTTCACTTGTTTAAAATGAGGGCAAGGTAGCCATTGTTATTCATGAATTGGATTGTTGATTTCATTTTCTATTCAGACATTGTGCATTCTCTTGTTGTTTAGCAGAATTGCCGGGAAATTCCTGTTTAGGATTCCTTCACCTTCTTGAGAGGCCTCTTGAAGGATTTTTCTTCATTCTCCAAATTTCTTGGCTCAAGGCCAAATCCACCTCCTTCAGTCACAATGTTATTCCTGAATCGAGATAAATTTGTGTTGTAGGGTGTTGCAGTGGGGGACTCCACAACATTCATTGGCTCATCTTTCAGAGGAGGAAGCTTCTATTCCTCTAGGAGGTTAGTGAGGGAGATTCCTAAGCTCATTTCATATCCTTGGAATCATGCCAAGCACTTCCCTTCACCAACAACGTAGTCCCTTCTCTAGATTGTGTTATTTCTGAGTGCAATTGCAGTGGGGACTTGCTCCACTATTTTGGAGGGTGAGATATTTAGGGATTGGATTAGACTTTCACCTAAGAGATCCTTTGGATGAGATTCAACCATCATTTGTAGCATCATCAGATATCTACATCCATTTCTAGTTTCTGAGTTGCAGTTGCTACACTTCCACTCCAGCATTTCTGTAGAATTTCCATTTTGTGTATATTTCAACCAATGCTTCTAAGGATTGTGTATTGTTGTTTTCAGGGATTGAGATTTTTCTCCCCCATATATGTTTGAAATTTATATTGTTATATTCATGTATTGACATTATTTTTCAACAGTTATCCTTCATAAACTGGTAGTCATAGCCAGAGATTCTTTCATGTAGTAGTATTTCTCCATTTGTCATGTATATGTTTTATTTAGGTTGCATTGCCTAGGTTGAGAGATCATTTCCTCAAGATCTTGTATACATTGTTGTTTTTATAATATAATGTAATTTTTATTTGGATATTTTTTCATTCTTGGTATTAATGTATCACTGCTACTCCATGAGAATGTTTATGTGTTGTTGATCTCCAACTTTAGAATATCTCAAGATATTCTCATTGTTGTAGAATTTCCCTAATTTTTGATATTACTGTGGTATCAAAGAAAATTTCTTGGCTCAGCTTGTGAGTCTCAGCCTAAGAATATTAGAATGATGAAGAAGATGAGATTAATCTCATCAATTTTTAGATCTAGAGAGAACCTCTCCAAGGAGGTCAAGAATATTGGAGAAGGAGAAGAGGAAGGACCATGCACTTCCTACTCTCACAAAGAAGAAGACCAAAATCATGAAGAACACTTGGAATTAGAAATTCTAAGTGATTACCTTTCTAAATACTGAGATAAACCTAGAGCCTTCCAAGAGACTCTTGTTTTACCACAATTTATTCAACAGAAAGAAGAAAGAAGACCCCATAGCTATGGGATGATGAGAGGCAATAGATTTCTATTGTCCACATTTGATGGATCACTCACATGTGAAACAGAGGTTTGGGTGAAGAAGCTAGAGGATTTCTTCCTACTACATCCTGTATTAGATAGAGAGGCTGTAGAAGTTGCAGTGCTGCACCTTGAAGGTGAAGCAAAGATTTGGTGGATCAGCCATCTAAGCCATGCAAGGGTTTCAAATCTTGCTGAGTTTTCTCAAAGAATGATCAGAATATTTGGAAAAAGGAGGGAGGAGCCCTCACCATGAGCTGATGAGGCATGTACTAGCACTGTTGAGACCATGGGGGAGTAGCCTTCATCTTCAATAGTTTGGGAGGCCAACACTTATGAGGAGGAAACTCTTGCAGCCCTGAAAGGAGCTTCCACATTTCACCAAGGTATGATTAAAAATCCATCTCTTTTCATTTCATCAAACACCTTGGATGGGTCTACATCATTGCATGCAGTTGATCTAGAGCAACATAATAGCACTGCACTACACGAAAGGAGTGATGGAGAAAAGAGGAACCATGCAAGATTCTTCAACAATTTGAGGAGGTTCTTCCCTTCTCATAGGAGCAGATAGAAGATGAAGGACATCTTTGGATGGATAACATCTCTCATGACTATGTTGGACATTTCTTGAGCCATGAACATCATGATGGGAGGTTTTTTCCTACCACCTATTTGTGTCCTTATAGGGTCAAATTGATCCTTGGGAAGATTGCATTTAAAGATCCCATGAAATGCAGAAATATGATTTGGGATGATGGAAGCCCTCATGGGAGGAGTACCAAGATGAAGGGTGGAAGGAGGCATCCACAATTGGTTGAGTGGATGTGGATGGTGATCAAGAAGCTGAAGATCTACTTGTAGATTTATGATACTAGGCAGCAGGAGGCTTGGCTGCGCTGGTTACTCTTGAAGGAGTTTGGCCATCACTTGGCATACACTCTTTTCAAGGGTATGAGGATGGAGAAGATGTGGCAGGATGCTGGCATCATGGAGCAGCAAAGAGTATGGATGCATAGTGATGATGCAACATTCATATCATTCACTATGTCTTCATCACATATCTCATATGATATAAGCATGAGGAAGCAACAAAAAAATTTGTTGCTTGGGTTGTTCTTTGAAGAGAAAGGGCAGATTTTCTCTCATTTATTGCATGATGTTGTAGTAGTAGGAGATGGTGCTATCATGGTGCAAAGGTGATAATCCTTGGCCTTGGATTATTAGGAATTACTTCCACCTTGGGAGAGATTCCATATTTGCAACAACATTATTGGAGGGTTTCCGATTCATGTTGAGGAAGCTGAGGGAAGCAACGCTATTTCATCTAGATATTATCTAGTGCCTCATGCAGAGAAAGGAGGAGCACTTGCTCCAATTAGAGGGATTATTATGTCATTACAAGAAATTCCCCAGGATCTCATATGTGGAGATCAAGGCACAACTCATGTTCTACATGTGCCATTGATGATAGGGTGTGAGCCTATGGAGATACAAGGAGGAGACAGGGAGGATGAATAGCATCATGTGATGAGGATCATACATCCCTATCTATTTCATGAGGTTGATTCACCTCATAGGGAGACTAGATTGTGTAGTGAGAGCAGGGACAAGTCAGTCCATTCATGTATGCAGTCTACTCTTGATGATGATGTTTCATTGCATGGAGACATCTCACCAAGGAGACCACAAATCAACAAATGATGAGAGATGCTTCATATTTTGGGGCACCATTCATTGATTTTAGAGGAGTGGAGACCTTTGGAGGTCATTTTACAGCACTGACAGTCTTAGGTAGACTCAAGGAGGAGAGAGGCATTCTCTCAACATCATCTTTACCCACTCTCATTTCAGATTCTACGCTATGGCAGAAGCAGCAGAGGAAGGATAGAAGACTTACAACTTGCATCTTTGGCATGGGAGATGTTAAAGAAGAGGATGACCATATGACATATATTCTTCATGAGAGGTCATCAACACTTTCACTATGGAGGATAGATCCATATTGGAACTCCCAAATGTTGGTGGAGTATTCCGAGGATCTTTTCACTTGCATGATATTGGATGACCAGTTGCATGAGGAGGGATATTCAGTCCAAGATGGGTTTATCTACTCTCATGGTAGGATATTCTTATTTGTAGCTTCCAAGCTAAAGGAGAAGTTTCTACAAGCAGCTCATGAGGATTTCCTTTTCAGCCACACTTTTTCTTTGAGAGAATACCACAACATCATGGAGGGGTATTTTTGGAAGGGGTTTTAGGAGGAGATATATCAACATATGAGGAGATGCATGGATCATGTGAGGATGAGAGGGGACTCATCTATGATCCACTCCATTTTCATGAGCAAGAAATATGGTAAGGGTATTGTTTTTTTGCATAATGATTTTTATAATATGAATCCCTGAACCACACATGTGCAGGATGATGCTCCAAGGAGGAGCATTATTTTTTCCTTAGACCTCATGGTCTAGTTGAGGCTATGAGAAGTCTTGGTGACCACTCACTAGTAGGAATTGGGGAGGAGATGTATTTTGGATAACATGCTCACTTTACACCATAAATCATTCACTTTCTCCAAACATATGATGAGAGTGGGACAATAATCAAGTGGTTGAGGAACCACGCTTTTTGTCACACCCTTTTGCAGTTGAGGGCCATACTGCGTTGGTTACATTTGAGGGACCATTTTCCTTCTCCATTGCTACATATGGCAGAAAGCATGGTTATCATTATTATTCCTTATGTTTCTGTTTTTTTTATATTTGTTGGGAGCATAATTGGGGGAACGACACATTGGTTGGATGTGTCACTTGGAGAAGAAAACTCTGACATTGTTGCATTGCATGTTCTAATGGGAGCATGAGAAAGTATGTGGCCACTACAGCAAAACAAATGTTTCCATTTGAGGTGAGCCATATGATTGATTGGATGCCATATGATGGTTACTTCCAACTCATCACATATGAGATGATTTGGGCCAACATGTTTCATAACGTTGGAGAAGAGATCCATGGAGGTCTAAACTTCATCTTGCCACTTGAGGGTAATATAATTGCAGCTCAAGATCATAATATACTCTACACTTATCCTAAGTGGAGAGGAGAAAAACGTGGGGTAGGCTATTTTGTCTACCAAGATTAGATTTTCATCCCACCAACATTGCAGGAGCCAAAGGTGGAAGAGGATTTTCAGGAGTTTCCATGTTGGGAGGTAACTCATTTTGTATGGATGATTGCTTGGGGGATGGAGGATCCACATTGGGAAGATGTTCCTCAACACATTTTAGAGTCCATTCCTTTGGAGGAGACTTTCCATTTATATCCTTGTAGTTTCTTGAGGAAAAGAAACATTTGGGAGGGGAGGACTGTAATATACCCATTTTAGCACATAGCTAAATGGAATATTAAAGTTTTGTTTGTATCTCCTAGTAGCTGAATAAATGGGTAAGGAAGCCCATTCATATTAAAAACATTAATAAAATACCTCAAATGTGAAAGGGGATAGCCACAAGAGCTGGATTTCACACCCTTATGTGTGAAAGAGGACATTTGAATGGAGACAAGGTCAAGTCTAACCAAGTCAACAACATTGGGATAGGAGGTGGAGAACCCTTTGATAGATAACGTAGTATGAATGGGAAGAGGGTTATTTGGTGGAGGAAACCATAATGAGTGGGACCCATGGAGAGAGGGCTTTCACTTTTTTAAAAGGAGGGCAAGGCAGCCATTGTTATTCATGAATTGGATTGTTGATTTCATTGTCTATTCAGACATTATGCATTCTCCTGTTGTTTAGAAGAATTGCCGGGGAATTATTGTTTAGGATTCTTTCACCTTATTGAGAGGAATCTTGAATTATTGTTCTTCACTCTCCACATTTTTTGGCTCAAGGCCAAAGCCACCTCCTTCAGTCACAGCACTATTCCTGAAGCAGGATAACTTTGTGTTGCAGGGTGTTGCAGTGGGGTAATCCACAACACCATTTCCTTGGCTCATATTTTAGATGAGGGAGATTATATTCCTATGGGAGGTTGGTGAGGGATATTCCTGAGCTCATTGTAGATACTTGGAATCAGGCCAAGCACTTCCCTTCACCAATAGCACAATCCCTTCTCTAGACTGCGTTATTTCTGAGTGCAGTTGTAGTGGGGACTTGCTCCACTATTTTGGAGGGTGAGATCTTCAGGGATTGGATCAACCTTTCAAATAAGATATCCTTTGGATGATATTTATCCATCATTTGCAGCATCATAAGCTATCTACATCCATTTATAGTTTCTGAGTTGAAGCTGCTACATTACTACTCCGACATTTCTGCAGAATTGCAATTTTGTGTATATTTCAGCGAATCCTTATAAGGATTGTGTATTATTATTTTCATGGGTTGAGATCTTGCTCCCCCATATATATTTGATCTCCATATTGTTATATTCATGTATTTACATTATTTTGCAGCATTTATCCTTCATAAAATATGCAGTCATAGCCAGGGATTCTTTCATGTAGTGGTATTTCTCCATTTGTCATGTATATGTTTTATTGAGGCTGCATTGACTAGATTGAGAGATCATTTCCTCAAAATATTGTATACATTTTTGCTGCTATAATATAATGTAATGGTTATGTGGATCTTCTGGGATTCTTGGTATTAATGTATCACTGCTACTCCATGAGCATGTTTATGTGTTGCTGATCTCCAACTTTAGAATATCTCAAGATATTCTCATTGTTGTAGAATTTCCCTAATTTGGGATATTACATTTTGAAATGAACTATGATGTGTAAGGCTTACTCCTTTTGCATTCAAGGAGTGACTCCTTGCACTCACATATTTTTTGCCATTTCTGGGGAGGTGAATTGAAGTTTATCCCTGGGTGAATGAAAAATTCATAAGCCTGGTTCTGAGTTGTATAGTTCCAACTATTTTTTTAGACTGATTTACACATGGTGACTCCTTTGTTGAATTTAGGGCTCATAGAAGGGCTAGAAACAAGGATAATCCATATTCCCCTTTGAGAATCCTAGTTCCTAACCCTAAAAATATAATCAAGAAAAAGAGTAAAAGAAAGTCTTATACCTCTGCTATTGTTTTCTCAAAGGTTGTCCCTAAATAATTCCTGCAAACTCTATCCCCAGATTCTTCAGAAAATCCTATAACTCCCTTGTTTTCCAACCAACAAAAAACATATACATCACAAGTTGGTGCTTCATCATATACTTTTCACAGTCCACCAATTTTTGTTCCACAAATCCCAACAACTCATACCTTGGCAAGTCCAAACCCACCCCCTAACCGAAGGGATGAAATTGTTGTTGCAAGGTATGCCCCTTTGGTTTTACCTCAGCCTATGAATGATTTACCTCCAAGATATTATCTCAAGTATATGCCTAAATTTAGTGGTTAGGGAGAAGTAACAACTGAAGAACACCTTGCTCATTTTGATGTCTATGCTGACAATTTGAATATTGATAATGAAGATGTTTGGATGATATTTTTTGTTTAGAGCCTTGAGGTTGATGTTAGTATATTGTTCAAATCTTTGACAGCTAGTATAACCAATGGAATTGAAACACTAGATGATACATTTTTAAGGAAATGGGGTGATAAGAAATATTTGTGTATTATATCACTAAATTTTTGCAATAAAAATAAAATAAGGAGAATCAGTTTCCTGATTTTTCTAAGAGATTCAACAAGATGTATAGAAAAATACCTATGGAAATCAAGCCTCTTGAAGCTTTAACCAAAATCACTTATGATGGTGCCTTTTATCTTAATTTTTGTTTATTATTGAGAGAAAGAAGATCTATAACACTAAAAAAAATGCAGGATAATGCACTAGAGGTAGAATATAATGTGTTAGCAGCTGATAGGCTTAGAGGAGGGATTGAAAGAGAATAAAGAAAGCAAAAAGCTGATTTTTCATCTTCAGGAACTCCAGACATTGTTCCTAAGTTCGATGAGCTGACCAAGATGGCCAAGTCATATCTACTAATATTTCCAAGCTAAAGATGGAAGAAAGACCAACTACTACTAGAAATGTTTCATTTGATCAACCTAATAGGAATTATTTTATAAGACCTAATGTTCCTCAAATTTTGTAGCGAGAAAGAAGAGACGTTGATGATAAAAAAGTGCAGCCTCCTTTGCAGAATTTTATATTTGAGGATGAAGAGGAAGCTGAAAGGTTGGAGAAAGGTGTTGATATCAATTTTCTGAGAGATAAAGAGGGTTTTATTCATCATACACAAGCATACTGTGAATATTTCATTTCATATACTTAGAAAAATGAAGAGATTTCTAATCATTCCATGATTGGAGATGATCATAAAAGTAGATACAAACCCATATCAAAGAGGATTGATTATAATCCAAAGGCTGTTACACAACCCAAGAAGAATAAGGATGAAATTAAAATTCCAGCAGAAAATCAAGTGGCTGAACGAAGCAGACCGAAAAATACACTAGCAGTTAACCCTCCTTCACTTGAGGTAAAACTTTCTCACAAACTTCCCCTTGATTTCAATTTTGAGAATGAGATACAAAAGATAAAGATTCATGTTCCTCTTGTAAAACTCATGAAGAATGATGAATCTAAAAATAATTTGATGAAATCTCTTCAGCCTCCACCTACCGAAGTAGCCTCTGATTTTTTAAACCCTCAAGATGACAATCCCACTGTTATTTTAGGTCCATTGGTAGAAGAAAGAGATGAATCTACTCCTCCCTTTTATCTATCTCTGAATATTAATGATAATATCTTTCATAATTTCATAATGGACTCCGGAGCCTCACATAATTTATTTCCCAACATAGTCATGGATGAACTAGGTCTTGAAGTAAGTAGAGAATACCAAGATCTCTACTCATTTGATTCCCGAAAATTTCAATGCCTTTTGTCATTAAAGACCTTGAAGTAAGCCTCTTTTAGTTATCCATGAGAGGGATGGTGATGGATATTATTGTAGTTGACATCCCTCCTAGATTTTGCATGTTACTTTGTAGGTCATGGATTAGAAGGTTGGGAGGAACTCTACAAAAGTATTTCACTTATGTTATTGTCCCTGTTTTTGGAGGAGAAAAAAGAAGAATTTATAGAGAAGCTCAACTGGCATATATCATTAGTCACAAAAAATACCCTAATAGTCATTCAATTTATGCTAGAACAACTGATTTGGGTTCAAGCATTTTACATATGGAAAATTATGCATTGCCTGCAGAAAATTTTCAGATTTTGAAGCCTGTTAAAAAACAGACAAGTCATGAGGGTTCTAAGATGTGGCAAATTTTTTTTGATTGTTCATGTTCTAAAGAAGGAGCTGGTGCAAGAATAGTTTTCATTTCCCCTTTGAAATAAAGCTCTACTTTTTATTTCAAACTTGAATTTGAAGCAACTAACAATATGGCTGAATATGAATATCTTTTTATTGGTTTAAAAACAAAAAAAGACATGAATATTTCAAACATTTTTGTTTTTGGAGATGCCGAACTTATTATTTAGAAAATCATAAATTTTTATCAGAAGAAGCATCCCATACTCATATATTACCAGAATGCAATATGGAATATTATATAAGACTTATTCCTGGCCTTTAACATTTCTTTTGTTCCAAGAGAAAGTAATATTTTGGCTAATTCAATTTCTATTTCAGCAAGATCATTCAAGATTTCAATATCTGTAAAGCTGAAATATGAAGTGGAAGTTAGGTTTCGACCTAACATTCCTGATAATGTCAAAAATTCGGAAATTTTTTAGGATGACCAAGAGATTAGAATATTTATTGAAGCTACTGAAGAATTTATTGTGCTAAGCATTGATTAGGATAAGATCTCATGAAGAATGATGTTGATTACCAAGATACCGAAAATATGAGAAAAAGATTGTTGATCAGCCTATCATTCAGCTGCCTACCAATCATACTCCCAAGGGGTTAATCCCACTTGAGAAGCTTTTTTATCACAATGATGTTTCATTTAAATCACAGTTAACTGAATTGGATGCTGAATTCGAATATTTAAATTTAGGCATAGAAACAGAACTGAGGTATGTTAAGTTGTGAAAAGATTTATTAGAAGAAAGAAAGACTAAATACCATAAGTTGTTTTGTGAATTTGTTGATGTTTTTTCCTGGAAATATGAGGATCGTAAGACATATGGTACAACCATAATTGAGCATAAGGTACCATTGAAAGATGGTAATAAGCCATTCAGAGAAATTAAGACAAATCAACCCACTATTGTTATTAGTGATGGAGAAGGAAGTGAAGAAAGTTTTGGATTCTAAAATCATCATTCCATTGAGATACTGAGATTGGGTTGCTAATCTATTTCTAGTAAGAAAGAAGAGTTGTGAAGTCAGACTATGTGTAGATTTCAAGAATCTTAACAAATGCTATAAGAAAGATAACTATCCATTTCCAAAGATGGATCATATTTTTCAAAAAGTAACCGGGTCAGATAGAATTTCCATGTTAGATGGGTTTTCTGGTTACAATCATGTTTCTATTTGGCCAGAAGACTGAGAGAAGAAAAAAATCACTATTCCCTAGGGAACATTCATGTAGGAAAATATTCCATTTGGGCTTATGAATCTCGGAGTTACTTTTCAACATGCTATGGACTTTACATTCATTGGAGAAAAGGATAAATTCTTTGTAATATCCAAAAATGGGGATGCAGCAATACATAAGCACAATATTGGAATAAAAATAAGTAATTAATTCATAAAATGTGTTGAAAAACACATAGCCCTCAATTATTTTTACAGAAGCAACTTATTATGCCTTTTATGATCCCAAAAGTTGGGGAAATGCAGCAAATTGAACATAAAAACATCATCTTCAGGAAATTACGCTATAAATATGAGAAATGGGACTTCAATCCCTTAATTCATACATTATTCATCTCACATACAAAATGGGAGAAAAAAAAAATCACTCTAGCCAGGCTAAACAGATCTCCCCAACCCAATATGGCATAAAAATGACCAAACCCCATGACTTATGACATGTAGAATTCTTGAAGCATGTGACAACATTATTTTAATGAGGTTTTATTTAGAAAATTATAAGAAATAATATATCAGGAGTTGGAAATGATTTAATGGCTGAGAAAAATGGATATCCCTTCCTTTTTATACAATATGAGAATAACCCAGCAAGGGCTTCATGAAAGCATAGGTATAAGATGCCAGACCTGCAGATCTAGATATGAAACAAAGAAGTTATACTACAGCTCTGTATATATATATATATATATATATATATATATATATATAGCTGAATAGTACCAATAGTAGAAGAAGATGCTTTATACAATCCTTCCGGGAGAAGGGTCGGTCCTTTCCCCAAGGAACAAGCTCAAGATCAAGGGAATTGACCCTACTACTGCAATAATAAGAGAAATGACATAGTTCCTACAAAGGAATACGCTATACAGGATGGAGAATTCTTTGGCCAAGTGCCAATATATAAAATATGCTCAAAAGTCTCCCTCACTGATCTCCCAAGGAGAGGAATGTTTCCTCCTCTGAAAGACAAGCTCCAGAAGTGGTGTTGTGAACCTTCCACTCAAACACCCTGCAACATAATGTTACACTTTACAAAAATAAAATTGTAGCTTAAGGATGACGCCTGGCCTCAAGCCCGAATGTGTAAAATTGAGGTACAATGCTCCTCCAAGAGGCCTCTCAGGGAAGGAGAAGGAATCCCTAAGCAAGAATGCCTTGTGCTAAACAACACTACAATCTCAACTAAATAGTTGGAGAAGGCACAATATTCATGCAAACCATAAAATCAATAATCATCAAGCTAACCGCAAATGGCTACCATCCTCTCCCTTATAAACTATGTGATCCACCTTACTTTGGGTCCCACCCATTAGGGTTTCCAACATGACATAATCAATCTCCCTCCAAAAACTATGTCGTATCTTCATCAAGGCCACTCCTCCATAAAAGCATTGTTTGATTTGGTCAAAGTTGACCTCTTCAACCTGCTTCACCCATTTTCACACCCAAGTGTCTTCAATCCAGCTCTCATATGTTTATCTAAGCTGGTCCTTATTCATATTGAGCTATTTGCATTGATGGTCCACTCCTCTTCAGAAATGTTGTTGACTTGGTCAAACTTGACTTTGTCCACATCCATTTGCCCTTGTTCACAAATGATGGTGTCAAATCCAGCTACTAGAATGATCCCTTTTCATACCAAGAGGGTTTTTATGCTAATTCAAGATAATTATGGGTATCTTCCCCCATTTATTCATCTACTAGGTGAAAAAATCAAAATTCAATATTCCTATTAGATGCATGCTAATTTAGGAATATTATAGTCCTCCCCTGCCAAATGTTGCTTGTCCTCAAGAAACTGCAAGGATAGAACTAAAAGGTCTCCTTTCCTCCTACTGTAGCATCCTCGTATGACGAAATCCTTGAAGGAATATGATGTTGTCTCAACAATAAATCTCCATAGTGCCCTCCCCAACCATGCAAGCTAGCATTTGGTGAACATCCCAAATAGCCATCATCATGAAAAGGTGAAATACTCAAGGAGGCAACTAGGTGTTGTATAGAGGTCCTATCAAGGCATGGATTCTGAAATTTATTGGGAACTATCAATCCCATGTGAAACCTCCATCCCCATGCTATCATCCATACAAAATGAGCCACCCTCCATAATGGTAACTCATGAAGACTCTCCTCCAGCTTTGGCTCCTGGAGTGTAGGTGGGATGAATAACTGAACATGGTAGACAAAATGGCCTACCCCATGTTGTCTTTCTCTCCACTCATGATAAGTGTAGAGAATATGTTGATCCTGGGCTGCAAACAAGTTACCCTCAAGTGGAAAAAAGAACATTGAATCTCCAAAGATCCTCTCTCCAATGTCATCAATCATGCTAACCCAAACCATTTCATACAAGATGAATGGCACAGCTTCACCATATAGCATCCAAATCAAAAAAATGCTAAAGTTTGTGTGCAAGTTTGGATGATACCAATGGTTTCTCTAGTGTATACAGTGCAATCTTTCCAACTTTTGTTTAAGAAAATCATGTGGAAAGTTGTCTTCCAATGAATTACTAGTTGTGCATGTTTTCTCATCTACTATGTGGTAGTAAGCAACAATATATATCAGCTGAGTAGAATCAAAATAACAATACACTTGCCCAAGGTCATGTAGATAAGGGTTATCATCATCATAAAGGTTTTCCCTAAAGTGACCATGAAACCTTTCTCTCTTGTGGAGAAATGCATTATTCATAGATGGTGAGAAGATACAAATAATGAATGGGACAATCAATAAGTACATAAATGTATTTCCTACCATGCATAGTGAGTAGGCTGAAAGTGATTTCCATGGATGAGTCCTCCCATGAGAATATTTTCATAAAAATCTTAAAAATTAAGGGATGCATACTCCCCTTGGAACACTCCATCACTAGAGACATACGCCCAAGTGACAGCGCTATTGGCCTTAGTGATAAGGCTCTTGAAACTCCATGAATCCTTCCTTTGACATTCCCCATGATAAATCCATACACCTTCATGATGATATGTGGGGAAATATTATTCCTATATGGAAGCCTCTCCTTATCCTCCAATGCTCAGGGGTAGCCCCTTTGCATTTTGAATGTGCCATCCCCCTCTCCGGAAACATCATGATAAGTATGGGAAAAATTCTGCCCATACTCTCCCAAGAGCAACCAAAGCAACAATAACTCGTTTTGCTCCCTTATATCTCCCTCATACAAGCCATATAGTAATATCATAATGGTTGTCTTGTATGATGCCCCATACAAACAAATATTTTGTTGCTATATCATATGGGTGTCGTGCAATGCCTCAATCCATAACATACCTTTTGGCAAAGGGTATGTCACATGATGGCAAAACTCTCTCAAGAGTAGCCAACGCAGCCTTGCCTCTTTCTGCCCTGTGTCATATATTTTCAAGTGGCCCACCAACCTCTTGCTCTCCATCCATTCCCATTCATCCATATGTGGATGCCTCCCATCATGATCTACCTTGGTACCCTTCCAATGAAGACTACCATTCTCCCAAAGCATATTATTCTCTTTGTGTTTCATGGGATGTTGAAATGCCATTCCTTGGAGATCTCCTAGAAAATATCTCATACCCATGACCATCTTGAATCTAAAAATATCCAAGTGTGTTGGAGGCAAAACCTCCTCACTACTTCTTAATGAGAATGATGTTAGTCTCTCCAATGATGTAATGGTTGTCTCATACTCCAACTCAAGGATGAACATAGGGGTTTGTATGAGTTTGTTTTGGTTAAGATTTATCTTCTCATCCAAGTTTTGAAACCCCAACCTTAAGTGTGGTATGCAACTCAATAATGGCACATAAATGTGATGGTTCATTCGTTCCTTGAACCATTCAAGTTTGCATAGCGCAATGCAATCCTGTTGTTCCATACTAGCAGTATGTGTTGACCCCTAGTCATTTAGAGGTGGATTTCCACAATCCTTTAAAAGAATTGATGCAATAATAGAAAGTGGAAATTCAATAATACCTTTATGGGACTTGGGAACACATTGTATGGCTACAAGAGTTCCTCCTCCTAATGTGTTCACTCCCCCTACTACTGATGTTGAAGGCTGCTCCTCCAAAGCTATGACAGTGCTAGTACATGTCTCCTCAAGTGGTGGTGAGTGCTCCTCCTTCTCTGATTTCCCTTCATCAAATCTCTTGATCACCTTCTGAGTGAAATCTGCAAAAGTAGATACTCTTGCATGACTCTTATGGCTGAACCACCAAGTGCTTGCCTTACCCTCCAGGTGTAGCGCTGCAATCTTTACTACTTCTCTCTCTACCACTGGATGTAGTAGGAAGAATGCATCAGGTTTCCTTGCCTAGGCCCTTGTTTTAGATGTCCCATCAAAAGTGGACAATAGAAACCTATTTCCCTTGATTCTCCTTGTGCTGCAAGGCCTCCTCTCTTCCTCCAACTGAATGAACTGTGGGAAAGCTAGAGTCTCCTTGAAAGATTTAGGTTGAGATTTGTACTCAAAAAGGTATCCAGTTAGGATCTCATGTTCCAAGTTTCCTTCATGCCTCTTTTCTTCTCCTCCTTGAGAATAGGAAGTGCATGGTCCATCCTCTTGTTGAAACCCTCTAGGAGTTTCATTGCATTTCTTCTCCTTCATCTGCTTAACCTCCTTGGAGAGGTTCTTCCTAGATCTAAAAAGTGATGAGAAAAATCTCATTCTCTCTATCATTCTGATCTTGCTCCTTTTATTTTTATTCTTCTAATAGATTAATGATTCGAACTCATAGGCTGAGCCAAGGTTATCCTCTAATACCATTGTAATATCTCAAAATGGGGATGCAGCAATACATAAGCACAATAATGGAATATAATTAAGCAATTAACTAATAAAATGTGTTGAAAAACACATAGCCCTCAATTAGTTTTACAACAACAACTTATTATGCCTTTTATGATCCCAAAAGTTTGGGAAATGCAGTAATATGGACCATAAAAATGTTAACTTCATGAAATTATGATATAACTATGAGAAATGGGACTTTAATCCCTTATTTCATACATTATACATCTCACATACAAAATGGGAGCAAAAACAAATCGCTCTAGCCAAGTTAAATAGATCTCCCCAACCCAATATGGCCTAAAAATGACCAAACCCCATGACTTATGACATGAAAAATTCCTGAAGCATGTTACAATGTTAGTTTAATGAGGTTTTATGAAGAAATTTATAATAAATAATAGATCAGGAATTTGCAATCATTTAATGGCTAAAAAAAATGGAGATCCCTTCCTTTTTATACAATATGAGAATAGCCCAGGAAGGGCTTCATGAAAGTACAGGTATAAGATGCCAGACCTGCAGATCTATATCTAAAACAATGCACTTATAATGTAGCTCTATATATATATATATATATATATAGATGAATAGTACAAAGAGTATAAGAATGTGTTTTATACAATCGTTTCGGGAGAAGGGTTGGTCCTTTCCCCAAGGAACAAGCTCAAGATCAAGGGTCTTGACCATGCTACTACAATACTAAGATAAATGACGTAGTTCCTACAAATCAATACACTATAGAAGATGGAGAATGCTTTGGTGAAGTGCCAACATATACAATATGCTCAAAAGTCTCCCTCACTGATCTCCCAAGGAGAGGAATTCTTCCTCCTCTGAAAGACAATCTTCGGAAGTGGTGTTGTGAACCTTCCACTGCAACAGCCTGCAACAAAAAATTACAATATATATAAATAATGTTGTAGCTGAAGGAGGATTCTTGGCCTCAAGCCTGAATGTGGAAAACTAAAGTACAATGCTCCTCCAAGAGGCATCTCAAGGAAGGAGAAGGAATCCCTAAGAAGGAACGCCTTCTGCTAAACAACACTGCAATCTAAACTAAACAGTTGGAGAGGGCACAATAGTCATGTAGATCATAAAATCAATAAACATCAAGCTAACCACAAATGGCTGCCATCCTCTCCCTTATAAAGTATGTGAGCCACCTTACTTTGGGTCCCACCCATTAGGGTTTCCAACATGACATAATCTATCTCCCTCCAAAAACTATGTTGTATCTTCATCAAGGCCACTCCTCCATAAAAGCATTGTTTGATTTGGTCAAAGTTGACCTCTTCAACCTGCTTCACCCCTTTTCACACCCATGTGTCTTCAATCTAGCTCTCATATGTTTATCTAAGTTGATCCTTGTTCATATTGAGCTATTTGCATTGATGGTCCACTCCTCTTAAGAAATTCTATTGACTTGGTCAAACTTGACTCTGTCCACATCCATTTGCCCTTGTTCACACATGATGGTGTCAAATCCAGCTAGTAGAATGATCCATTTTTATACAATTAGGATTTATATGCTAATTCAAAATAAGAATGTGTCTCTTCACCCATTTATTCATCTTCAAGGTGCAAAAATAAAAAGTCAATATTCCTATTAGCTGCATGCTAATTTAGGAATATTACATTCTTGGTCATGTATTTGGATGTTATTATTATTCTTTCAGCTTAATATCAAGAACACCTTCAGCACTTGAGACAAGTATTTTTTAAATGGAAAAAATATGGTATATCATTGAATCCAAATAAGTCTCATTTTTACCTCAAGGAAGGTAAGATGCTGGGTCACATATTTTCTAAATATGGAGTGAAAATTTATCCCAAAAGAGTGATTGCAATTCAAGACTTAATACTTCCAAGATCCAAGAAAGAGATTCAATCTTTCCTTGGTAAGATCAATTTTTTAATAAGGTTCATTCCCAACTTTTCTAAAGTGGTGAAGCATATTACTTGCATATTGAAGAAGGAGGAAGAGATCAAGTGGACCTTTAAAGCCATAAATTCATTTGAGCTGATAAAAAAATCTATCGTTGAATCACATCAGTTGGTAAGCCCTGAATACTAAAAACCTTTCTTGATATTCTCATTTGCCTCTCAAGATACTATTTCTACTGTTTTGTTACAAAAATATGCATAAAATAAGGAAGCTTCCATAACGTTTATAGCAGAGCTCTTAGAGATGCATAATTGAAGTATGAAATGTTGGAAAAGAATGCCTATGGATTAGTGAAATATCTGAAGGCTTTTATATTTTATATTATGCATGCTCAAATTATTACCTATGTATCTTCATTTTCTCTTAGAGAGATATTAGTTCAGCTTGATATTGATGGAAAAAGAAGCAAGTGGGTGTTACACAACATTTTTTCATCATCCCTGCAATCCCTTGCCCTGCATATTGGAATGTCTTTTTCTGTGACTCGTGAGCAGTGTCAAACTCTACAAATACCTTCATTGAATCCTTCTACATAAGGGCATAATTTCTCCTGCAGATGAACTTCTCAAAAACCTATTTTTTAGCATTGGCATGGGTAGCCAGTTCACCCCTCGTGCCAATGGGGAAGGTTTTCACTAGAGCCCGTGCCAGCTGGCACTCTGTCTCTTTGTTGCACCCACACTAGCCTTTTTGGGAATGTTTTTTAACAAACTTGAGGCGAAAGTTTCCTTTAACCACCTAAGGAATGACTCATTGCAAGTGGTTAAATCGATAAGCCATGGATCTCTTCCTTTAGGAAATGGTTGATGGAACATTCTTGGAGGATAGGATTCCCCCCATGATTATAGGAATTCTAACCTCTCCTTCTCCCTCTATATAAACCGGCCTTCTCCGTTTACAAAAGCTAGAGTTGAACATATAGCCAAGAAGCTGAATTTGGAGAAGAGATATTATAGTTGAGTAATCGCTATAGAGAAGGTCGAACCAAGGAGGATCCTATAGAGAGAGCCCCGTCTAAATTCCCGATGAGCTTTGTGAGATGTGCTCTACTAGACCCCTATTGGAGGAGACCGCAACGTCGAAGCTTGGTTGTACTCTTCCTTCTTTAAATTAATGTACTCGACTATAATATTGATTCCATCTCTGTGTTATTTTATTTGACGCATCTGATTTAGTGTTCTTCGATTGACTGATAGTTAGGAATGTGAAATAGTATGTTGTGTATCGTCTTTGTTTCTTGTGTATGTGTAGGTATCTGTGCGTGAGAACGAGCGAATCGTGATCTATTGGATCAGGAGCGAGAGGTAGTGATTCTTCCAGACGACACAATAGCATAAGACCTACGGTGAGTGATCTACCAAGTATTTTTCCATTCTTAACTAGGAATTGATGTCATAGCGTGTCTCGTTTATGGCTAGACCCACTCTAGGGCTAGTGGAATCACCTCTATCTGCAAATGGGATTTACCTCACCAACAGTGGGTGACTAAATTTCTTGAGTTTTATTTAGAGATAAAGCCTACTAAACTAATCAAAGGTAAAGGATTATGCAAACTACTAGCTAAAGAAAATTGTAAAGTTTTGGGCTTTAATTTCAGGGATGAAAACTTTGAAGGACAAATTTCAGAAACTATAGACAACATGGCAGTGGATGTAAATATTTCTGAGTGCAGCTGGTATAAATATATCATTTATTTTCTACAACATTTTAAACCTCCTCCAAATTTTGATAAAAGCAGAGTAAGATATTTGAAGATGAAAACTGTTAAATTCTTCATTGAAGATAACTATTGATATTGTAAAGATCCTACAAGAGCTTTTTTGAGATGCATTGACCTAGATGAGTCCAAGAAAGTTATGTTTGACATGCATAGTAGTGTGTGTGGAGCTCATCACTAGTGGAGAACTACTACATACAAAACAGTAAGGGCTGCCTATTTTTGGCCTACCTTATTTTCTAATGTACGTGCTGAGGTACGAGCATATGAAAAATGTCATAAGTTCATTGGGAAGAAAAATATGAAGTCTTTGCCTCTCAAGCCTATAGTTTTTTCTACATCTTTTCAGCAATGGGTATTAGATTTCATTGGAGAAATTCATCCACCATCAAGTGGAAAAAATCATTGGATTCTTGTTGCAATTGATTACTTCACCAAATGGATCGAATAAATACCTACAAGGAATGCTACTCATAAAGTTATCATTAATTTTCTAGAGGGAATCGTAACCAGATTTGGATGTCCATCAAGGTTAGTAGCAGATAATGCAACTACTTTTAAAACTACACCATTGTTAAATTTCTACTAAGATTGTGGTATTCAACTCACTCACTCTACAACTAACTATCCACAAGGGAATGGTTTAGCTACATCATCAAATAAAATTTTGGTAAGAATCATCACCAAGATATTGGAGCAAAGCAAGAAAGTCTGGGATTCAAAACTTGAGTTTTCTTTATGGGCTGACAGGGTGACAATCAAGAAATCTGTCAATAAATCACATTTTAAAATGGTTTATGGAAGCGACGTTGTTTTTCCAGTCCATTTATCCATTACTATAGATAAATTTCTACAAGATCATGAAGCTAAGCCAAATCACATGACTAGGAGAATTTATCAGATCATATAAGTGTAGCAAAAACGAGAACATCAATATGATTTGGTAAGAAAATATCAACAAGTTGTAAAGCAAGTTTTTGATAGAGGAACTAAAAAGAAATATTTCCAGATTGGAGATCTGGTGTTGAAATGGGATGCACAACATCAAGACCCATGTAAGCATTCCAAATTTGATGCTTTATGGCTTGGCCCTTTCAGATTCTCCAATATTTTGCAGAGAAATACTTTTGAGTTGCAACATCTTGATGGGACAGAACTGTTTGGAGGCCCATTTAATGGGTGTTTTCTCAAGAAATTATTTTACTAAGGTTTTTGGTGGCTTAACTAAGTTCACTATAAATACCAGTGTGTTTCATAATAATACTCTAAAGCCCAATGAGAAGGCATTGAAACTAGAAAAGATTCTTAGAGCCTCACATGGAGAGCTCTATCCCCTATGGAACCAATGTTAGCACAATTATTTAATAGGCCATGAGTCTATTTTAAATTTTTGTTTTTTAGGATAGAAATTTGAAATTAAAAAAAAATAATAATGGATGCTACCGAAATTTCTGGTACCATCTGTTTTAGCCTTTTCAGACAGTATGTTTTAATTCTATGTGTGCATGATTTTCTTTAATCCAATGCTACTGGAAATTTTGGTAACTTCCTTTGTTTTTAAAGAAATAAAAGAAAAGAGCATTCACTTTGTGTCAAGAAACATTGTTTCAATGTAATACCCAAGATAGGGAAATTATACACTGTTGGGAACATCTTAAGATATTCCAAATGTGGAGATCCAACAATATGAAAACATCATAATGAAGAGAAGGGTTGCATAAACTTCAGAAAATGATAGCATAACTCATAACCATATTAATAACATTATAGTATCAGAATGTGTACAATATCTTGAGGAAAAAGCTTCTCAAGGATAGGCAATAATCAACCTCAAGAAACTAGTACATGAAACATGACAAAACACTCCTACACAAGAGTGCCCAAGCTATGTCTGTGCAGTTTATATGAGACACTGAAACATGCTAAATGATAATAAAATGATATGAAAATATCAGGCTCAAGAAATGTGGGATAGCAAGCTCTCAACCTCTGAAAACAATTGTACAACAATCCTTAGAAGGATTGATTGAAATATATGTAAAAATGGAAAAATTGTAGAAATGCTAGAGTTGCAGGGTAGCAGCTGCAAATAAAAACCGGAATGAATGGATATGGTTGAATAAGATGTCTAATATGAATTAAACCTCCTCCAATAGATCTCCCGAGTGCAAGGCTGATCCTAGCACTGAAGATCTCACCCTCTGAGATAGTGGTGCAAACCCCCACTACAGTCACACGCTGAAATAACATAGTCAAGGAGAGGGACTGCACTATAATAGATGGGAGATTCTTGGCCTGATGTCAAGTTATGCAAATCAGCTCTTAAAACCTTCTTCACTAACCTTCCTAAGGAATATAAGCTCCATCCTCTAAAAGATGAGCCAAGGAGTGGTGTTGTAGAACCCTCCACTGCAACACCCTGCAACACAACGTTATACTTCAGCAGAAATAATTTTGTGACTGAAGGAAGTGGCTTGGCCTTGAGCCTAGATGTGTAGAAATGAAGTGCAATCCTTCAAGAGGCCTCTCAGGAAGGAGAAGGAATCCTAAACAAGAATCCCTCCTGCTAAATAGCACTACAACTTAGCTAAACATCTGGAGATTGCAAATAGTCTTCTAGACCAAAATCAAATACTCAAAACATCTCTCACTATGGCTACCTCTTCCTCCTTTTATGAAAGTGAATGTATTCATGCCCTAGACCCCACACATTTGGGTTTCTTCCACAAGTGATATTCCTCCCTCTCAAACTATGTTGTCTTCCCAAGCAATCCACACCCTCTTAGGAAGCACTATTGACTTGGTCAAACTTGACCTTGTCCTCATGCATTTGCCCCTTTTCACACTGAAAGGTGAAAAATAAAGCTACTCCATTGATCCATTTCACATTATGATGGATTATATTCCTACTCATGGGTATCTTCACCCATTCTATTTACCTCCTAGATGATATGAGCAAAATCAATGTTCCAATTAGCTCTATGCTAATTTGAGGAACATTACAGTGCTCCCCTCTCAAATATTGCTTGTCCTCAATCAAGTGCAAGGATAGACTGAGTTATTTCTCCTCCTCTCTCGGTAGCATCTATGTATGATGATATCCTCTAATTAAAAATATGCTATATCATCAATCAAGTCTCCAAATTGCTCCTCCTGAGCATGCAAGTTAGCTATCAAGCTATCATCATGTAAATATAAAATACTCAAGATGATAAAAAAGTGATGTATAGAGGTCCTGTTGAGGAATGGGATATGAAATATAATGGGAACTATCTCTCCCATATGGATCCTCCATCCCCAAGCTATTATCCATGAAAAATGAGTCACCTCCCAACTAGGCAACTCCTGAAATATTTCCTCCACCTTTGGCTCCGGCAAAGTAGGTGGGCTGAAATTCTGCACATGGTAGACAAGGTAGCCTACCCCACGCTGTATATCCCTCCACTTATGATAAGTGTAGATTATTGGCTGATCTTGGACTGCAATAAGGTTTCCCTCAAGTGGCAAGATGAGGACTAGATCTCCAAGGACCTCTCCCACAACATTGTAGATCAGGCTGGCCCAAACCATTCAATATATGATGAGTTGGAAGTCACCACCATATGGAGTCCATTCAATCCTATTCCCCCCCTCATAAAGAGACAAATGTGTTGCTGTGGTGGCCATAATATCTCCCATGATCCCCTTAGAACATGTACTACAAAAAATATGGAGATATTCTCTCCCAAAGGACACATCCATCAAATGTGTCTCTCTCCCAAATATGCTCCTCATAAAGACAGAAACAATAGAACCATAGGGAGAAAAAATGAGAATCATGCTTGATGCCATATGTAACAAATGAGAAGGACAATGGTCCCTCAAGTGAAACCAATGCAGCTTGACTCTCAACTGCATTATAGACTGATAAAATGTGTGGCTTCTCAACCACTTACCTGCTGGCCTAATCTCCTCATAAGTATGGAGGAAGTGAATGATGCATGGTGTAGAATGAGCATGTCCTCGATAATATACCTTTTCCCCAAGTCCTCATAGGGAATGGCCATCAGTCATGCTTATGGCCCCAACTATAAGATGAAGCCTAAAAGAAAGAATGCTCCTCCTTGGGGAAACATCCTGCACATATATGGTTAAGGGATATATACATACATTATATAAATAATCATGTAAACAATCAGCACCCTTACCATATGTTCTGCTCATACAAAGGGAGTGGCTCATAGACGAGTCTCCTCTCATCCCCAAAGAGAAAACATTTGGCTATGATAACTCTTCCAAAGGGTTATGTCTCTCCTCCTGTAATGTTCCCAATTTTAGCCTCAAGCTAAAATGGAACATTATAGTTGCATATTTTCATTTTTGTTGAATAAAAGTGGGTAAAGTGATCCATTCATGTAATAAACAAGAATAAAATCCCTCACAATGTGAAAAGGGATCATCATGGAGCTGGATTTCACACACTCATGTGTGAAAGAGGTTAAGATGCAAATAGACAAGGCCTAATTGACCAAGTCAAACTACGTTGGAACGAGTTGGAAAGCACTAAGTGGGATAGTGCAATTTTAGTGGAGGAATATTCCATGGGGGAGGAAAATTCTAGAGGAAGGAAGGAGGAGAATTCATTGTGTTTAAAAGAGGAGCAAGGAAGCCCATTGATATCATCTTAGATCATTTGATTATTTGTCTATTCAGACAAATTGTTGCCTCTTGCTGTTCAGCAAAGCTGTAGTGCCCTCAGGCACGAGGGAGTCCTGTTTAGGATTTCCTCTCCTTATTGAGTAGCTCACGAAGGATTGCACTCATCCTCCATATTTTGGCATTCAGGCCATAGCATCAGCCTACTCCATCAGTGCAGTCTCTATAACAGATTATTGTGCAGTGTTGCAGGATGTTGCTGGGGAGGTTTCCCACTTCACCATTCGGAGCTGATCTTTCAGAGGAGGGAGGTTCTCTACTTCCGAGAGGTTAGTGAGGATGGTTCCATAGTTTATTCCACTATCATTGGCAGGAGGCCATCCACTTCCATCAGTTACAACGTAGACCCTCTCATAGACTGCGTTCTACCTGGAGCACATTTGCAGTGAGGGTGCTGCAGGAATTTCAGAGGGTGAGATATTTGGTGTGAGGATCAGCCTTGCACTTCAGATTTCCAAGGGAGAAGGGCTCTTCATCAGCTTCATCCATTCAACCTTCTGTATTCCATTCCATGTATTGAGTTACTGCAGCTACCCACCAACTTCGACATTTTGCAGTTTTGCATATTTCAGCCAATCCTTCTAGGATTGACTTGAGGTAGTGATTGGGAGCTTATATCTTCTCTCCCAATGATGTATGAGCCATGGATATGCATATCCATGATGTTTTTCACTCATTACAGCAGTCTCCCTTCTATGAATGTGCAGTCCCTATTCATGGGCATTCTACTATGGAGCAGCACTTTGTATTTTAGCATATGTTTTCATGGAAGGATTCTTGCCTTGTTCCTTTGATGTTCAATGGATCATTTTTCTATTTTTATTTCATAATAAAATGGATCAAGGGTTTTCATACATTTTGGCATAATGTTTATTCACTACTATTTCCAGTTTACGTCTTTATATTGTTGTAGCTACATTTTTGGGTTATCTTGAAAGATTCCCAATCTTGTTGTATTCCCTCTTGGGAATATTGTCCATTGACAACACTCTATAGACAGAGTCTGATAGTGGGCCAGGAAGCCTATGGACCTCATCCTTCTTTATGATGGTGACAAATCCAGTAGAAGCCCCTTCAGTCTATCTCTGGAATAGATTTTCTTGTCGATTGACAATGTTTCTGAAAAAGGAACATTACATTGGTATCAGAGCATAATCTTGGCTCAGCCTATGGATATTAAGCCAAGATGCCATATAAGAAGAAGAGGAAGACTCCAATTTGTGGAGAAGAATAAATAAAAAGGAGATGAGCTAGCCAAGCTTCTCCCTAAATCCACCTAGGGCTTTATGGGAGCCACAAGCAAAAGAGAAGGGAGAGATTTGAAGAATCTCCACAAGGGTTTGAAGCAGAAACAAACTCTAGGGTTTCTAATAAGGAATGTGAACATGCAGTCACATCCTTTGATGAAAATAGCAGTCACATGTGTAGTTTGTCATGAAAGAGATGGGAAAATAAGGAGAGGTGATTAAGAGAAAAACTCTTGAATATTTTCTAAGAGAGTATGAGTCTCAAACTCCGGCATATAGAGATCATCTCTCTTTCATGGATTTTTGCAAGTATAAGGTGAAAGGGAGTTAGCAGCAAGATAGATTTGTTCTATCTACTTTCAAAGGTTCACCAATATGAGTAGCCAAAGCATGGGTAAAGGAGCTGAAGACCTTGTTGCAATAGCACAAAGTTTCCAAAGGAGGTGCTATCAGATTTGCAACACTGCACTTTAGAGGTAATACCTATGCATGGTGGATATTTGAGTCATGTTCTCTAGAATGAAAATACTTCTTCCTATTTCATATTCATTGGAACAATGATGGAAGGATTTGGTGGGAGAAAATCTGAAACACATGAAGATAAACAAACCAAGGCTTTGCATGTAAAGGGAGGAAACATAAACTCAGTTCCACTTCAGAACATTGGTTAGAAGGCTGAAATCTTACATCATAGCTTGTTGGAGGCAAGGTATCCATCTCATATTCTTGCGCAAGAGAGCATGGAGGTCTCTTTTTCAAAAAGAGATCAAATTTTGGGAGAAGTTTCCCCTACATGTTGATGAGGAGGAGGGAAACTGTGCTGGTATAGCTAGAGTTGATCCAGTGCCTCATGCAGAGGAAAGAGGATCTCTTGCTCCATATAGTGGGAGTCTTGTGTCTTTGCAATAAATTCCCCAAGATCTCCCATGTAGAGATCACCACACAACTCATGGTACATCTGTGCCATTGATATTAGGGTGCAGAGCTATGGATATAGAAGGAGGAGATAGGGAGGACAATCAACATCATGTGATGAGGAGCACACATCCATATCTATTATATGAGGTTGATGCACCTAATATGATGATTAGATTGTGCAGTGGAAGCATAGAGGGTTTTCTCCATTCATAAATTCAGTCATCTCTTGATGATGGTGTCTCACTGCATGGAGACATTGCACCAAGGAGACGACTAGATCAAGAGAGGAGGTTGGATGCTCCACATTTGGGAGCCTCACACCTTGATTTCAAGAGGGTGTAAACCTTGGGAGATTTCAGCACAGCGTAGAGAGTTTGGGATAGACTCAAGGAGGAGGGGGACACTCTCTCATTTTCAGCATCACCCACTCTCATCAGTCATACTACGCTGATAGATGTTGCTGCTAGGATGGAGGATAACATTTTCATAATGTCGGATGGTTGCTCCATAGATTTCGTGAGAGAGCGGATAATTCCTTTGAGGAAGGACTCTTTCATGCATTGGAGTAGATGGAGGCAACTCATGCTTACACTGCCTAGGATCGAGGGATTATTTGGAGGTGATGGTCTCTCATAGGAGGCTCATTTTCAGAGAGCGTCATTTCTATTTTAGCATGAGTAGTTGCATGATGGGCATGGCATCAACTTGGAGGATGACTTTGGCATGAGGGGATGTCAAGGTAGCAGGCAGTAGCATGATGGAGCACCATATTGCAGAACACCAGCACTATCTGTATGAAGGATTGATCCAGGATGGAGGACTCAACTTTGGGTGATTATTCCCTAGGATCTTGGTGCATGCATGATTTTTGGATAGCCTTGATGAAGATGGCAGATACTTAGTGAATGATATGATCATCTATCATCATGGCAGGATCTTCTTGACTAGGGCTTATAGCCTCAAGGAGACATTATTGCATGCATCATATGAGAACTTCCTAGATATGAATTTGGATGCATACTTTGCCTTGCTAGAGGAGTTCACTTGGGAGGGCATTCAACATGATCTACATCAGCATATGGATAGATGCAGAGCCCGGTTTTTTTTGGAGAGGTTGGCACAACCATTCCCCTACTCATTGGTGGAGAGGGAGAGCATTCATTTGAGCCATTTTAGCTCAAGAGCTCTAGTGCATGATGGAGGAGGTATAATTTCATCTTTTGTATTGTACTTATTTTCATTGATTGAGGAGCATGATGTATCAAGGAGGCTTTTTCCTTGTATTTTTCATGAGGATGTACTTGCAGCTACTTGTAGCCTTGATTTTGGCTACTTTTGTGATGGTTGTGGGGGAAGCCACAGGCTTCTTGGTGTGCACTATTGGCACCAAATGGTGATTTCAGGTATCATCTTATGAGGAGATGTTGTGGTAGAAAACAAGTGGCTAGTACAACACTCGTTACTTTTTATTTTGAGGCAAGCCAAGGAGGCATTGCGCAGGTTCCATGAGTGGGATTTGGAACCACTCTCCGGTTGTCATTTGACAACTTTCTTCTATTGCATATTGATCCTTATATATTTATGATGTTGTATATCTATTCAGGAGCATTATTTGGAGAGATTTTATGTACAGCCCATTGGGAGCAATATTCTCCCCATTATACATGTTTTATGTTGCAGGAGATACCATTGGAAAACCATGATTGCCACATTGCTACTTGTGCCTTCTTGTGGGAGGGACCACTTGGAAAATTTGCAGAGGCATTTCATGGCTGATTTTCCTAATGGGGTAGCTTGGGCCATTCTTGGAGGCCATACTATTTCAGCCCAAGGATAGAGGCAGCCCCATGAACACTTCAAATGGAGAGAGGACCATCTTGAGAAGCACCAGCACACTCTCCATTCAGCCCCAACACATTGCAGAAACCGAGGGTTGAGATTTTCATTTGGATGATAGCATGGATGAGAGGATCATCATTGGGAGTAGACTTATCCCATCCATATCATCACTCATACCTTAAGGAGGCCACATTCTAGCAGGAAGGATTCCACTACACCTTATATCTTTCCATGAGGAGCATCATTTTTCAGTTTGCATACTAGGGAGAGAGCAATAGAGGGCAGATTTACTGCAGCATATTTGAGCAGTGGTGGGACCATGGATGAGGAGGCCACAAGAGAAGGAGGAGGAGGAATTTTTTTCTCTCTATGCAGTTGCTTGAGGAAAAGCAACATGTGGGAGGGGAGGACTGTAATGTTCCCAATTTTAGCCTCAAGCTAAAATGGAACATTATAGTTGCATATTTTCATTTTGTTGAACAAAACTGGGTAAAGTGACCCATTCATGTAATAAACAGGAATAAAATCCCTTAAAATGTGAAAATGGATCATCATGGAGCTATATTTCACACCCTCATGTGTGAAAGAGGTTAAGATGCAAATGGACAAGGCCTAAATGACCAAGTCAAACTAAATTGGCATGAGTTGGAAAGCACTAAGTGGGACAGCACAGTTTTAGTGGAGGAATATTCCATGGGGGAGGAAAATTATAGAGGAAGGAAGGAGGAGAATTCATTGTGTTTAAAAGAGGGCCAAGGCAGCCCATTGAGATCATCTTAGATCATTTGATTATTTGTCTATTCAGACAAATTGCTGCCTCTGACTGTTTAGCAGAGCTGCAGTTCCCTTGGGAATGAGGGATTCCTATTTAGGATTTCCTCTCCTTCTTGAGTAGCCCATGAAGGATTTCACTCATCCTCCATATTCTGGCATTCAGGCCATAGCATCGGCCTACTCCATCAGTGCAGTGTCTGTAGTAGATTATTGTGCAGTATTGCAGGATGTTGTTGGGGAGGTTTCCCACTACACCATTTGGAGTTGATCTTTCAGAGGAGGGAGGTTATATACTTCCGGGAGGTTAGTGAGGATGGCTCCAAATCTTATTCCACTATCATTGGCAGGATTCCAACCACTTCCATCAATTACAATGCATACCCTCTCATAGACTACGTTCTAGTTGAAGCACATTTGCAGTGAGGGTGTTGCAGGCATTTCAGAGGGTGAGATATTTGGTGTGAGGATCAGCCTTGCACTTCATATTTCCAAGGGAGAAGGTATCTTCATCATCTTCATCCATTCAACCTTCTCCATTCCATTCCATGTATTGATTTGTTGTAGCTACCCAGCAACTCCGACATTTTGCAGTTTTGCATATTTCAGCCAATCCTTATAGGATTGACTTGAGGTAGTGATTGGGAGCTTAAATATTCTCTCCCAATGATGTATGAGACATGTATATGTAGATCCATGATTTTTTTCACTCAGTACAATAGTCTCACTTCTATGATTCTCACTTCTATGATTGCGCAATCCCTATTCATGGGCATTATGCTATGGAGCAGCACTTTGTATTTTAGCATATGTTTTCATGGAAGGCTTCTTTCCTTGTTATTTTGATGTTCAATGTATCATTTTTCTACTTTTATTTCATAATAAAATGGCTCAATGGTTTTCATACATTTTGGCATAATTTTTATTCACTGCTATTTCCAGTTTATGTCTTTATATTGCTGTAGCTGCATTTTTGGGTTATCTTGAAAGATTCATAATCTTGTTGTATTCCCTCTTGGGAATATTGTACCTTGAAAAAAATCTATAGACAGAGTCTGATAGTGGGCTAGGAAGCCCCTAGAGATCATCCTTCTTTATGAAGGTGAAAAATCTAGTAAATGCCCCTTCAGTCTATCTCTAGAATAGATTTTCTTGTCGATTGACAATGTTTCTGAAAAGGGAACATTACACCTCCTTGAGCCTATCCAAGACTCCCATCACTATATCAAGCTCTCCCAAGGTCCCCACTCCTCTAAAATCAATGAGTGGTGCCTTAACAGGTGAAGCATCCATCCTCCTTTTCCAATCTAGTGGCCTCCTTGGTGAAATGTCTCCATGTAATGAGACATCATCATCAAGAGATGAATGCATATATGAATGGGAAAATCTATCCATGACCTTATTGCACAATCTAGTCTTCTCCTTGGGTGCATAAACCTCTTGAAGTGGATAGGGGTGTGTAATCATCATCTCATGATGTTGATTCTCCTCCCTACCTTCTCCTTATATCTCCATGGTTCCACACCTTCTCATAAATGGCACATGTAGATCATGAGTTGTGCCTTGATCTCCACACATGAGATCCTAGGGACTTCCTCGAAAAGATGCAAGAATCCCTCTACTTGGAGCAAGAGCTCCTCCTTCCTTTGCATGAGGCACTAGATAATCTCTAGATGAGATAGCGTTGTTTCCCTCAATCTCTACAACATGAATGGAAAACCTCCTAATGAATGTATCCCTCTTTGAAAAAGAGATTTCCATGCTCCCTTGCTCAAAGGTGCCAGAGGAAATCCTTTCTTCTGGCAAAGTATGGTGCAAGTTTTCAGCCTCCTCCATGGTTTTCTGAAGTGGTATTGTGTTTTCATGCAAGGCTTTTATTTGAGTTTCTTTTTTTTTCCCCACCATGTGTGTTGTAGAGGTAAATCCCCTCTGCGGACAGAGGTGATCCCTACTAGCCCAGATCGGGTCTAGCAACAATCGTATCATGCTAAGGTGCAAGTTTCTAATTTCAATAAGCCAAATGGAAAAGAAGGCTTACCTTGAATCCAACGCTATTGTTTGTAGAGAAGATGGCGCTCCCGTTTCCTTGCTCCAGTAGATCACAATCCTCTTGCTTGCCGCGATCGAACACCTGCACACACAAGAAACACGACAAACACAAGCGTAAAACCCAATATATGCAATTATGTATCAGTAAGAGAGGACAAAACTCATGATCATAATGAACAATACGAGTGGAACCATAACCAATAGTCACTTATCATTAATTAATACAAAGGAAAATACAACCTGGCTCTGACGCTGAATCTTCCTTCGGTAGGTTGTCAGCGGAATATGTCTCGGTAAAGCTCGTCGGGGATGGGGACAAGCCTCTCTCTTCGATTGTCAATCTCCTTGCTATAGATTTGGCTCTATGAGGACTATTGCAACATTCTTTAAGCTATGAAGGCTCTTGGAGACTAGCTTGCAAAGGAAAATGACAAGCTTATATAGATGGTGGAAGGGGAGCTGAGATCCATACAATCATGGGATTGGCCCTATCCTCAAGGAAGCTTCCATGAGAGGTGGAAAACCACTTCCTCTACATGGAGATCCTGAGCCAACCTCCCAACTCAATTTAGAGACCAGTTCAAGAATTGGTTGGAGTCAATATTCCTCCATTTATTTAAAAAAAAAACTCCTTATTAAGCCTGGCATGGCTACGACTCTGGGACAGAGCGCCAGTTGGCGTGCCCTCTTTGGAGGATTTCCCCCATTGGCGTAGGTATAACACTGACGAGCCACGCCAAGGATAAAAAGGCTATTTTTAGGGTTTTTCACAAGGAGTTGTCTTTAGGGAAATGAAATTCCATGTTCAAGGGAATGCCATAAAAGTGTTTTTAGGTCATGTCATTGCTCACAGGTCATTGAATAAGCCCTCCAATGTGCGGGACAGGGGATTGCAAGGATGGTGACAAATTGTTGTGTAACAATGTGTGTCTCATGACTCCTCCTATCAAACCTTCTCACTAATGCCTTAGTGAAACTTGCATAAGATGTAGTGTTTATATTTCTTAAAGAGAAGGATTGAAAGATCCACCAAGCATAGGCCTTACCTCTCATATGCAGCGCTGCAAATTTGATGGCTTCATCTTCAGGAATTTGGTGCTGCTGCAAGAAGGTATCTAACTCCTCCACCCAATCTTGGTTGAACATTTAGGTGAACCTTCAAAGGTAGATAGAAGAAATCTATCCTGCTGCTCTCTTCCCTTCACCTTGATCTTGCAAAAAATTGAAAAATGAGATGATCTTGGAATTTATGAGTTTGAGACTCATACTCTTTCAGGAAATCACTAAGAGTTTCCCTCCTAGCAACCTCTTCTCCTCTTTCCATATCTCTCCTAGAAATCCTGGGCATGTGACTGTGGTATGTGTTAGAGTGTGTGGTTGTTTTCTCACACTTCTCATATGTCCATCTAGAGTTTGCTTTATATTCAAACTTTTTCGGAGATTCTTCATACATCTCCCTCCTTATCTTCTTGAAATATTCATGAATATTTTGTACATATTTAGGAAGAAGCTTTGTAAGCCTATCACATTTTTCTACTCCAAAAGTTGGAGTCATTTTCCTTCTCATCTCTCTGTCTCCTTCTCGATGAGAATAGGAAGTGCAGGGTACTTCCTATTCTATCTGCTAATCCTCCTTGGGGAAGTTCTTCATGGATCTGAAATATGATGAGATAAAGCCCCATCCTCTCCTTTGGCTAAGACTCACAGGCTGAGACAAGATTGTAGCTTTGATACCACTGTAATATCCCAAGATAGGGAAATTCTACACTATTGGGAATATCTTAAGATATTCCAGATGTGGAGATCCAGCAATATGCAAACATGATAATGAAGAGCAAGGTTGCATCAACTTCAAAAAATAATAGTACAACTCATATCCATATTATTAACATTATAACAGTATAATTTGTACAATATCTTGAGGAAAAAGCTACTCAAGGATAGGCAATAATCAGCCTCAAGAAACTAATACATGAAACATCACAAAACACTGCTACACAAGAGTGCCCAAGCTATGTCTGTGCAGTTTATATGAGACACTGCAATATGTCGAATGATAATAAAATGATATTAAAATATTAGGCTCAGGAAATGTGGGAGAGAAAGCTCTCAACCCATGAAAACAATAGTACAACAATCCTTAGGAGGATTGACTGAAATATATGTACAAATGGAAAAACTACAGAAATGTCGGAGTTGTAGAGTAGAAGCTGAAACTCAAAACCATAATGAATGGAGATGGATGAATAATATGTCCAATGTTGTAGCATGTCAGCCCCTCATTCAAATTTTGGTCTTCAACTCCCTCTGGAACCTCTCAAATTCCCTACCATAGCTTAAGAAATTCATTCTTGCCTACTGTTGCCTTTCCCACCTCCTAAAACGCATTAGAAAGCATCACGGGCTCATATCCGAAGTAATGAAAAGCCCAACCCCTTCTGCTAAGCCTCTACTCCTTTCCTCCACGAGACCAAAATCCAGAGCCGAGAGTAATAACAATAGGCACTTATCAAAGAACATCAGGTAATTTTCTATCCGTAGATCACATTTTAAAAGGCTAAAAATATGTGATTAAAGCTATATCGGGCCTAGCCCCTAAGGTCTCAGCCCCCTCTGTTTTGATTACCATGTAACCAAGCACTGCCCCTTAGAGCATTTATTGCAAATCGCATCCATCGCAGATCGCATTTTCGTGTGTTATGCTCATTAGATCCATCGCAAATATTTGCGATGCGATCGTCTAATCACGCCATTGCATTTTTCCTCATCGCACTTTCCGCAGGTCGCATTTTCTCCCATCGCACTTTCTCTATTTGCGATTTTGAGATCCAGCTTGGGCCCACCATATATTCTTTCCCCCCATCGCATTTTTCCGCCCTTCGCAACCCCGCCCCATCGCAATATCACGAGCGCTCTTTTCTATTTGGTGCCACTTTCCACCATCGCATTTTCTACCTTCGTGATTTTGCGATGCGCTTCCCAGGCCCCACCTTGTACGATCGCTCCGACCGCGTTCCATTGCAATTCATCGTATTTCTTTGTATTTCTATGTATAGTCAAACCTTTGCATTTTTCATTAAACCTTAATGAATCACCCTCTGCTGTGACCATGTCCCACATCCACGGCTCCGCTCCATCGTTTTTCCTCATTTCCTTTTGTGATCCACTTAAGTGAAAACCTTTGGGCCTTTACACTAATATCGTTTCTTCTGCCGCTTTTCACTATTCCACTCCTCCACGTCACCTCTCCACGTGTCAAATACATTCCTCCTCTACCATTTATACATTCCATTCATATATCATGTTTCAGTGTTCACGTTATCAACCTCCACCCAGCCAATTCATCATCACTCTCCTGTGTTTTTCACTGCTGTCCTTCATGCTTCTGTCATCTTATCACACCGCCTTGTCACCTAAGTCACCTCCACTGCATTCACTCTCCTGTGCATCTGTTTTCTTAACTAGGTTTGTGTATTTTGCAGGGTGCAGGAGGAAGAAAATCGCCATTAATTACTACCTCCATTACAAAAGCCGAGGCCTCTTCCAAAGATAAATTTTCAGAGACAAATTTACGAAGGGAAGCCCCGGGGAGCTGTCATGACATGACACTCATTAAAATAGCAAGGTTCAAAATCTATCCAAACCTCCAGAGCCATTCCAAACCAAGATTTTACGGATGAAAACATTAATGCAGCAGCAGCAAAATATTAATGAAGGAGCAATGAATTAAATGTCCAGCATGAAAGGTTTCAAATTCAAATTCAGGCATTTAAAGGAAAAGAGTATAATGTACAGGAAGCAATACTCTCAAGGTGTTACTTCGGCCGAGTTTTCTTCAAGAAAGTACAGAATGTTCGTGAAGATTTACCCCTATGCTGCATTCCTGAAAAGAATTGTTCCAGTGCCTTTATTTCAGCGGGAAGATCTCAAAGTACAAGATAATACCACCTAGTCATTTAACAGTATGGGCGCAAATGTTTCCGCCACTTTGTTTCAAATCAAATCATTAAATGTGCATCACCTACCTGGTTCTCTAGATTTTTCTACCTCTCCTATAAAAATACAGAAGAAAAACATTGTAAGGGTTCTAGATTTCTATCAGCAAACTGTGCAGTGAAAGGATTTGTATACATCTTGTAAAGTTTCTGTATGAAGGCTCAGAGCCCGTAGGGTCTCATTGAGGAGGAGTTATAACTGTAATGAGGATTCTAGTCTTTGGTATCCCACAGTATGTAATCTTTTCTTATGTGTTAATATAATATCTCATTTCATTGCATTTATCTTCTTGTATCATGTTCTAGAATGCGAGTGGCTCACTGATCTTAAGTAAGGATTCATCCTAGTTGGTGCCCATACTTGGATTAGTCAAGCGCTTTAAATACGCCTAGTCATGATATACTGTTCCATGTTCATGTCATTCATATTTTCTGCTATATTAGTTACTTGAGGAGGGTGCTTTTAAAACGCCATTGTCATGTATGGATTCTTAGTTGGATAAGCCCATATGTGGTTCTGTTGTGTATCTGGGTATCAACCCCATGTTAACTAGTATCTCCTTCATGTTTTCCTCACTACATCCACTTTCTGATATTTGATTTCTGTGGCATACTATTTGAACTGGCCCTCTTTGCAGTAAGATGTCTCTTAACTGTCTGATGCATTTGTATTGGAGTTTTGCATGCTGTTCCTACATTATTCTTATCTTTGTATCAACTTCTGAGAGAGTTTCGTTCCATTTAAACTAATTTCCTTGTTTAAGAAGAGATAGCAGGAGAGCATTTGGATTGACACCCAAGCTATATTTCATGCTCCCTTGCTATGATAAGATGTCCTAGGCACTGGTCTATGGCAACTCTAGGTTGTCTCTAGGAGTGACAAAATTTTCTACAACATCTTTCTGTCGCCGTTGTCGGGGAACGAATTCAAGAAAATCATTTTCCCTGGGCGTCGACAAATTGTTTTCACTCTCTAATCAGGTGAGCACAGAGAGTTGAAGAGTTGCATATCTCTCACCTTGGCGACTCCACTGTTGTTTATTTGATAAATCTATTGGTATTCCTGGCTTCTTGTAAGCCACATTTGAGGTCAGATACGTCTCAGCTGAAAACACCTGTGTCTGATCCAAAGAAGAAATCAGCCCATGCTGAAATCCCTGAGTTCCCGTAGAAGATTATCCATCCTCTTCTTCTCAAGAAATTCCATTAGAAAATCCCGACTCCGCTGAGGAAAATCCTGAATATTACTCAGATAGCCCACCCAGGGGAAGTGCTAGAACCAAAGAGAACTTTCATCCTACCCCTGAGGTTCAAGAAGTCAAAGAAGTTGCAGAGGTAGCTCCTATTAACCGCGAATTGTTTACATCCACACCTTAAGCTGTTGTGCATTATATTCCTACTGTTACTCATACCTCACTTCCACCTCCTCCGCTTCCTCCATTCGTACACCAAACTATTGCACGACCCCCACCTCCTCTGATGGCTAATGTTCCAGCCTTTTTGTTAAATAAATATGCTCCCCTAGCCCTACCCTAAGTGTTGAATGATATGCCTCAGGATTATTTGAAAATATTGCCCAGATTTAATGGCGAGAATGAGATTGATGCACAGAAACATATTGAGACTTTCTTCTCTTTCATAGAAAACTTAAATGTAGAACATTTGGATGTGGTCTTAAGACTATTTGTTCAATCTATGGACGGCGAGGCACGAAAATGGTTTAAAACATTGGCAGATTGCTCTATAAATACCTGGGAAAGAATGGAAGAAGTTTTTCTCAGGAAATGGGGAGAAAATAAAGATCATGGGCTTTGTCTTATTGAATTCAATACTCTGAAGAAGAAACCAAATGAGGGGGTGGAAGAATTTATTAAAAGATTTAATAAATTGTATTTGAGCCTTCCTGCTGATATGAAGCCTCATCAAACTGCTGCTAAAGTTGTTTTTGTAGCAGCCTTTGACTCAGAATTTGGTTTCCGTCTGCGGGAAAGAATTCCTATCACTTTGGATGATGCTCAGAGAGATGCTCTAGAATTAGAAGCAAATTTTGCAGCCACCGGAAAATCAAAAGGAAAAGTCGAGCAGGATGCCAGAAGAAGAGATGAAGAGGAGGTATCTACTTCCAACCAGGATAAATATTCAGAACGAATGGAAGAAATAAGTAAAATGATCGAAAATATAGTTAAGCTTGAATGGGAAGCCCTGAATCCAGCCCCCAAAAATTTTCAGAATGTTCCGAATAGAGGTTATAATCCTCAATATAGAATACCACCATTACAAATATTGCCAAGGGAAGAAAAGGAGCAGCATGATCAGGTACTACACCCATTTCACCTGGAAGGTCTAGTAGATGACTCCACCGAAGGCGCTGCCTATGGACTGGAAGATGCGAATCTTTCCTTTTCAAATAGTGACGGAGAAAAATCCTCTTTTGCTTTCAATTTACAAAAAGAACTTGTGAAGATCAAAATCCCAGTCCCCTTGACTGAACTGTTGAAACAACCAGCATATCAATCTCAAGTCGCCTCTTTCATACTTCCTCCAGAAGCAGCATTCACCCCAGATAATATCAAGCAATGGAAGGTATTTGATGATGAAGAACAGATGACAGGATTCCTAGCAATAGAAGGTGAATTCTCCAACATGGAGATTGATGTTGATGAAAGAAATTTGACACCACTTGATAGTCAAAGAAAGGAGGAAGGAAATTCGGTGAAGGACTTTAATCCATGGAATGAAGAAATCAGATTGCTGGAGAGTATGTTGAATAAATATGATTCAATACAGGAAGGAGAACCTCAATTGCTAAATTGGGAATTGCAGGATGTAAAGATACAAGGAAATGAAGATAGTGAAGACTTCCTGGGTCCTGGGAGAGACTTAAGATTTCTGAGAAAAGAATTGGTGACTGAATCATCAAGTAAGACTTTTGGGTCTCATGATTTCGGAACTGACAATTCGGCTGCGTTGACAGGTATTGCAGAAAACAATCCACCCTTTGGAGTTGTCTTGGATACGGATGAACTATCGCAGAAGAAGGAAGGTGAGGCAACCCTGTCTCATGTGATGGAAATTGTTATTACTGATAATGACAAGAAGAATTTGATGTATTTGATAGACAAAGAGAGGACTAGAGGACAAAATTTTGGAGCTACTACAGTGATGGGAAATCAAAATTCCATTCTGATAGAAGATAGGAGTCCAAAATCTGAAGAACTTGATTTGATTGCCAGAAGCAATCAAGCAGGTAAAGGAAAATTACTGAAGATTGTCAAGGAAGAAGAAGAAGAGTATGCTGAAACAAATATGCAACATATTGATGAAATTCTTGTAGACAAATGGTTGAATTGTTTGCTGAAAAAATTTAGAGAAGAGAACGAAATTTCAAGCACTGAAGTGAAAATGCCTGAAGTTGTGAAATGAGTAGGAGTAGATACTATTTTGCATAATTTAAATATGCTTACTAGTACACAAGGAAGAATGAACGATTATGCTATTGCAGTTAAAGAATTAAAAGGTAATTTACCTTTTAAAGGTAAATTTGCAGGTGATGAACAAAAGAATGTTGCAGAAGGTGGTATCCTGAGAGATATTCAGGAAGTTTGTGAAGCAACCACATTTTTAGCAAAAGAGGCAACATCGATATTAATGTTCGAGACAGTAGCAGCAACAAAAATCGAAGACAACAGTGGGCAAAGTAACTTTCAGACAAAAGAAAGGTTGGACATAGAGATTGACTGCATCAGAAGACTGATGATGAAGGTGTCTCAGAAACAGCAGATAGCAGCAAGAAAGAAGAGAAAGTTTGGCAATGGAAAAACAAGAACAGAATGTGAAAGCATAGCTGGAGAAAAGTTGCAGAACAAAATATGGAAACATAGAAGGTTACAGTTGAAGAATAATGCAACTAATGGATACCAGCAAAGCAAAGTATGGGACCTAGGAGGCAAAGACAGCTTGGTGTATTATATTGTACATTAGTTTTCTTTTTGTTTCATCATTCTTTTAATAATGTGCGTGTGCTGATTAATTATGAAGTGAAAACTAGAGGTGCTGAAGAGAAGAATCCACCTAGAGCATGATCAGATGGTTTGCAAGTTCTTGACACGTCCAGGAACGAACGTGTCATCCCTAGATGGAGCCGATGTTGTAGCATGTCAGCCCTTCATTCAAATTTTGGTCTTCAACTCCCTCTGGAACCTCTCAAATTCCCTACCATAGCTTAATAAATTCATTCTTGCCTACTATTGCCTTTCCCGCCTCCTAAAACGCATTGGAAAGCATCACGGACTCATATCCGAAGTAATTAAAAGCCCAAACCCTTCTGCTAAGCCTCTTCTCCTTTCCTCCACGAGACCAAAATCCAGAGCCGAGAGTAATAACAATAGGCGCTTATCAAAGAACATCGGGTCATTTTCTATCCACAAATCGCATTTTAAAAGGCTAAAAATCTGTGATTAAAGTTATATCGGGCCTAGCTCCTGAGGTCTCAGCCCCCTCCATTTTGATTACCATGTAACCAAGCGTTTCCCCTTAGAGCGTTTATCGCAAATCGCATACATCGCAGATCGCATTCTCATGTGTTATGCTCGTTAGATCCATCGCAAATATTTGCGATGCGATCGTCTGATCGCGCCATCACATTTTTCCTCATCGCACTTTCCGCCGATCGCATTTTCTCCCATCGCACTTTCTCTATTTGTGATTTTGCGATCTAGCTTGGGCCCACCATACAGTCGTCCCCCCATCGCATTTTTCCGCCCTTCGCAACCCCGGCCCATCGCAATATCGCGAGCGCTCTTTTCTATTTGGTTCCATTTTCCGCCATTGCATTTTCTACCTTCGCGATTTTGCGATGCGCTTCCCGGGCCCCACCTCGTACGATCGCTCCCACCACGTTCCATTGCAATTCATCATATTTCTTTGTATTTTCGTGTATAGTCAAACCTTTGAATTTTTCATTAAACCTTAATGAATCACCCTCCGCTGTGACCAGGTCCCACATCCATGGCTCCGCTCCATCGTTTTTCCTCGTTTCCTTTTGTGATCCACTTAAGTGAAAACCTTTGGGCCTTTACACTAATATCATTTCTTCTGCTGCTTTTCACTATTCCACTCCTCCACATCACCGCTCCACGTGTCAAATACATTCCTCCTCTACCATTTATACATTCCGTTCATATGTCATGTTTCAGTTTTCACGTTATCAACCTCCACCCAGCCAATTCATCGTCACTCCCCTGTGTTTTTCACTGCTGTCCTTCATGCTTCCGTCATATTATCACACCGCCTTGTCACCTAAGTCACCTCCACCACATTCACTCTCCTATGCATCTATTTTCTTAACCAGGTTTGTGTATTTTGCAGGGTGCAGGAGGAATAAAATCGCCATTAATTACCGCCTCCATTACAAAAGCCGAGGCCTCTTCCAAAGATAAATTTTCAGAGACAAATTTACGAAGGGAAGCCTCGGGGAGCTGCCGTGACATGACACTCATTAAAACAGCAAGGTTCAAAATCTATCCAAACCTCCAGAGCCATTCCAAACCAAGATTTTACGGATGAAAACATTAATGCAGCAGCAGCAAAATATTAATGAAGGAGCAATGAATTCAATGTCCGACATGAAAGGTTTCAAATTCAAATTCAGGCATTTAAAGGAAGAGAGTATAATGTACATGAATCAATACTCTCAAGGTGTTACTTAGGCCAAGTTTTCTTCAGGAAAGTACAGAATGTTCGTGAAGATTTACCCCTATGCTGCGTTCCTGAAAAGATTTGTTCCAGTGCATTTATTTAAGCAGGCAGATCTCAAAGTACAAGATAATACCACCTAGTCATTTAACAGTATGGGCGCGAATGTTTCCACCACTTTGTTTCAAATCAAATCATTAAATGTGCATCACCTACCTGGTTCTCTAGAGTTTTCTACCTCTCCTATAAAACTCCAGAAGAAAAACATTGTAAGGGTTCCAGATTTCTTTCAGCAAACTGTGCAGTGAAAGGCTTTGTATACATCTTGTAAAGTTTCTGTATGAAGGCTCAGAGCCGGTAGGGTCTCAGTGAGGAGGAGTTATAACTGTAATGAGGATTCTGGTCTTTGGTATCCCACAGTATGTAATCTTTTCTTATGTGTTAATATAATATCTCAGTTCATTGCATTTATCTTCTTGTATCATGTTCTAGAATGCGAGTGGCTCACTGATCTTAAGTAAGGATTCATCCTAGTTGGTGCCCATACTTGGATTAGTCAAGTGCTTTAAATAGGCCTAGTCATGATATATTGTTCCATGTTCATGTCATTCATATTTTCTGCTATATTAGTTACTTGAGGAGGGTGCTTTTAAAACACCATTTTCATGTATGGATTCTTAGTTGGATAAGCCCATATGTGGTTCTGTTGTGTATCTGGGTATCAGCCCCATGTTAACTAGTATCTCCTTCATGTTTTCCTCACTGCATCCACTTTCTGATATTTGATTTCTGTGGCATACTATTTGAACTGGCCCTCTTTGCAGTAAGTTGTCTCTTAACTGTCTGATGCATTTGTATTGGAGTTTTGCATGCTGTTCCTACATTATTCTTATCTTTTTATCAGCTTCTGAGAGAGTTGGGTTCCATTTAAACTAATTTCCTTGTTTAACAAGAGATAGAAGGAGAGCATTCGGATTGACACCCAAGCTATATTTCATGCTCCCTTGCTATGATAAGATGTCCTAGGCACTGGTCTATGGAAACTCTAGGCTATCTCTAGGCGTGACAAAATTGTCTACAACATCCAATATGAAGTAAACCTCCTCCAATATATCCCCCAAGTGCAATGTTGATCCTAGAACTGAAGATCTCACCCTCCGAGATAGTGATGCAAACCCCCACTGCAGATACACACTGAAATAATGCAGTCAAGGACAGGGATTGCACTATAATAGATGGGAGATGCTTGGCCTGATGCAAAGATATGAAAATCAGCTCTAAAAATCTTCCTCACTAACCTTCCTGAGGAATAGCAGCTCCCTCCTCTGAAAGATGAGCTAAGGAATGGTGTTGCAGTGGATACCCTACAACACAACGTTATACTTCAGCAGAAATAACATTGTGAATGAAGAAAGTGGCTTGGCCTTTAGCCTAGATGTGGATAAATGAAGTGCAATCCTTCAAGAGGCATCTCAAGAAGGAGAAGGAATCCTAAACAGAAATCCCTCGTGCTAAACAACACTATAACTTAGCTAAATAGTGGGAGACTGCAAATAGTCTTCTAGACCAAATTCAAATACTCAAAACATGTCCCACTATCGTTGCCTCTTCCTCCTTTTATGCAAGTGAATGTCTTCGTGCCCTGGACCCCACACATTAGGGTTTCTTCCACAAGTGATCTTCCTCCCTCTCAAATTGTGTTGTCTTCCCAAGCAATCCACACCCTCTTAGGCAGCGCTATTGACTTCGTCAAACTTTACCTTGTCCTCATGCATTTTCCCCTTTTCACACAGGAAGGTGAAAAATAAATCTACTCCATTGATCCCTTTCACACTGTGAGGTCCTTATATTACTAGTATAGTCCCTTATTGTTGTTAGTGTAACCCCCTTATTGTTATTATTGTACCCTTGTAACCCCCATATTGTTATTATTGTGCCCTTAAATTAATATTGTTAGGTTGGCTAGGATTACATTGTGGCCCCATGGAATCCTATATATAGAAAGGAGGTTTTGTAATTTGAATCATCCAATAATTTTTCATTCATGTAATGTATTGGAGGTTGTCCCCTTGAAGTGGCTTATTTATAAGGTGTGGATATCTCTTTTCTTCTATTTTTGGAGCTGGTTTCACAACATTTGGTATCAAAGGTTTGGATTCTATGGTTTCGCTACTCCAAACAGGTCATCATGGAATTTTCACTATAACTTGTTTTCTGCGAAGGTTCAGAAGTTGAAATTTTTAGGGTACAAAGCCAAAATCTTGAGGAACATCTTCGCAAAATTTCAGAGCTTCATTCGAAACATTTTTGGAAATATGATTTGTGGAAGGTAGGGCTTTTTGCAGGCTCCTAGATTTTTCTTAAACAGGTCATCACGGAATTTTTTCTTTAAATTTTTTTCTACGAAGGTTTAGAAGCTGAAATTTTTACAGCGAGAAGCCACGAGCCTAAGGAACATCGTCACAAAATTTTAGAGCTTGGTCCACAATATTTTTAGAGATATGATCTGTGGAAGTTATGTCTTTTTCGAGCTCCCTAATTTCATCTCAAAGAGGTGATTGTGGGAAAATATTCATAACTCTCTCTCTGAGTATCGGATTGGAATTCTGTAAAAAGTGGCTAGAATTAAACAGACTGTAGTTTACTATCTATAAATTTTAGATCCAAAGGAGAAAACAGTGACACGTGGCAAGTCATACATTTTTTCTCTACTGAACTAGTCCATAATTAGGTCATTGTGGGACATTGGACATAAATTTTCCTTGAAGAATCCAAATCAAGTCAGACCTATGGCATTTGAAAGAAGCTTTAGATGAATACTACAGGGCCAAATTTCAAATATTTAGGATCTTCAATTATAGAGATAATTCAATTTCAATATAGAGCTCTACAAAAGCAAGTAAAAGGTGTGTATTTTTTTTCCGAATTGCATAAGTCTTGTTTGAAGAATCAAGCTGAATTAATTCCGAGGGCATATTGTAGAATAGATATCAGTATTGGTTTCTAAAATGGCCCCTTAAAATAATTAAACACCCATTAAGCCTTCATAAGGATCTAATATGACTCATGAAGACAAAGAATGGTGACATAACATATCAAAATTACAAGAGCAAGTGCAACAAATTTTGCTCTCGCAAAGAGAAACAAAAGATAACATGGAAGTTTTGAAGAAAGCTATGGAAACTAAGATGGATGATTTGAAGAAAGGTGTTTAATCTAAGATAGATGGCATGGAATCTAGCATGGAATCTAAGATGGATGACATGGAAGCTAAGGTCGATGAAAAAATGGAAAACATGAATAATGATCTAAAAGGGTTGACAAAGTTGATACAAGAAATGTTTCCTAATGGTGAAAAGATAGTAGAGGAAACTCATGATGAGAACAAAATAAATGTTAATCGTGATTTCATAAACTCTAATTTTGGTGAGAAAAACCACTATATTCCAAAAATGGATATGAGGAAGTTTTATGGAAAGGATACTGTAACATGGATACTACAGATGGAGCAATATTTTGATCGCCATAATGTGCAAAACACACAAAAGGTACGTATTGCAACTTTACATTTAGAGCAAAATACATTTGTATGGTATCCATGGATTTTCTCTCATAAAAAAAATGTCACTTGGTCAATTTTTATGGAGGAAATGATAGCACATTACGAGGATACAAATAGCAACACCTTCTTTAGCCAATTGATAAATCTCAAACAAAAGGGTTTAGTGGGGGAGCACATTGAGGACTTCCAAAAATTGAATATAAGGGTAATTGATATTCCAGAGGAACACAGGATTGACCTCTTCATAGGTACTTTAAAGGATAACATCCAACATCAAGTTCATGTTTTGGAGCTTGATTCATTGGAGAAGGCATTCAGGTTGGCAAGAAAAATTGAATGTAAAATTATGGCAACAAGGAAGCCTACCACTCACTTCTATAAATAAGGAAGTGTTGCTACGCCTAATAAATTATCGTTTTAAATGATTTTTGACATTTTTCATCGAAATTTCAGAGAAATGTTAGGAAAGATAAGGAATCATAACGATATAGATATAACAAGTGATGGTTGATAGGTGGTTATTAGGTTGTTGAAGGTAATATTTAATGAAGGCACATGGATATTATCGCCAAAGTACTATAATTATCGTTTTAAATGATTTTTTACATTTGTCATCGAATTTTCAGAGAAATTTTAGGAAAGATAAGGACTCGTAACGATATGAATATAACAAGTGATGGTTTATAGGTGGTTATTAGGTTGTTGAAGGTCATATTTAATGAAGGCACATGGCAATAAAAGAACCAAGGTCATGAGGAGACAAATCAATAGAAAAAGGGGCATCATGTCAGCATACTCAATAGTTCAGTCCAAATTCTCTTCTCTTTTGTCATCTACATTTGTCCTTTCAGATAGATTTCAATGGCATATATCTTTAATGTCCTATGAAACCTATGTAATGTTAGGAATAATGTTTTCTTATTTTTAGGAGAGATGGAGTTGGTGCCTCTCTTTCTATATATACCATTTGTAAATACCATTTCAAGGTTGGATGTTGGTCTACCTGAAGAGTTAATATAATAAATAAAAATCCTTTTTGCACTTCATGCTGGAGGATTTTGTGATCCAAGGACTATCTAATGTATGGTGTGTTCCTCTCATTGTTAATTTCTTCTAATTTATGAGTTGCAACAACTATTAAGGTGTGAGTAAGAAACTGTTAGAGGATCTAATAGTAAATTATTTGTTGTTTAGTTTCCTTCAAATCATATAAATGTTGTGTAGAACATGTTAGTGAAGGTTTCATGAAATATTTATGAAATAATTTGGGCATGTACTCTACTTTCTTAATGTTGTTTACTTTAGATAAAATAGATTTTGTGTAAATATCCATTGTTGTAGTTGTATGAATGATTTAGGATATGAACATTTCTTATAGTAAGTACCAACTATCTATCTCCTTTAATTTTTTACATTTTTCTCCCTATACTACCAATTTACCCATACAATTTATACTTTCCACAACTTGCCAAATGCATGAAAGTCTTAAAGAATAAAAAATCATTTTAAAATCTTTAAGAAGCAATCCCACCACTCAAAACCTTTTAATTTTGAAATGAACTATGATGTGTACAGCTTAATCCTTTTGTAGTCAAGGAGTGACTCCTTGCGCTAACAAGATGCGTAGTTAAATTGCATTTAATGAGGATATTATGCCAGATTTGGAGCCTTTTTCTCATTTATGGAGCCACATTAATGCACAAGGGACCGTTTAAGATGCTCCTAAGCTATAAATATGATTGAAGGGGTCACATTAGTTTCCTTTTCTTTCTGTGTGATTTTTGTTCATTGAGCTCTTTTCTTTCTAGCCTTTATTTACAGTCTATGTCTGGTGTTGATATGGTGTTTGAGGTGGAGTTGTGCTATAGAGGTCTAGGCCAGGTAATTCGGCCAAGTATGACAACCACCCAACTAGGAGAGGATATTGCTATGCGAACTATTGAGACCCATGTGCCAACTATGACCAAGAAGGGACAGGCCTCTGGGTCATAGAAATCCCCAAGAGAGAAGACCCCTAAGTCGTGATCTATTGTGGCTAAGCTCTAGAAGAAGCCCATGACAAAATTTCCGGAGACAATTATGGAAGAAGAATATGTGGTGGAAATTCCCCCCATTAGCAGTTGCTAACCTATGTCACATCACTCAAAGCATCGGTGAAGGTCCTGAAGGACCTAGACAAAGTGCAGGCATACAACAACATACCCTTGATCCCTGAAAAATGTACCAATGGAAGGTGATATGTTCGCAACAGTGCCAAGGTTGAAAATGGAGGACTGGGACCTCGCAGATGTCGACAAAATTCCAGAGCTTGCACCCTAGAGATATTTAGACCAAGTTTCTTATGAGGGGGGTATTGTGCGCATTGAGATGAATCATTAGGTGTTGGGTCTGCACAAAGTAGGGCTATTAAATTTGCTGCAGATCCCACATTTCAGGTGCAAACTAATCAACGACATTTGTGTGCATTAGTTGGTCATGCTAGTTAATGACGAGTGTTTGTGGTTGGGAGAATGCATCCCCATTGATTTCATGCGGATCCATTAGATCATTGGCTTGCCTGATCAAGGCACAAACCCTGTGTTTGATTTTGGAGGCAAAAGCTAAGAGAAGAGAGTCCTAGAGAATATTAAGAATGACTATTATGTCACACATTATAGTCGCAGGTTTGCGGTGAGTGATATTAATGACCCAACTGTCTACTTTGAAACCCTCATCTTGGCATGCAAAATGATGTGGAAATGCAGACCAAAGGAATTCCCCAGCCAAGTAATTGTGCTCGCTGGGCAACGTGAGAAGGGCGTGCAATATAATTGGGCCCGGTATCTCTACCGAAAATTATTGGAGAATGTGCGCAAGGCACAAGAAGACGGGAAACATTTCTACTATTCCTGGCTACTGCTTCTAATAGTGCTCATTGGATGGAAGATGCTAGAAGAGAAGCAATTTCTTGACATTGAGCCTAATATGTGTGAAACCATGTAGTACTGCATGCTCTGTAACTCCACAATCCCCGCACATATCACAGCAGATAATTTTTTTTTGGTCCTCTTTAATGTTGTAGTGTGTGAAGTGATTCAATCAAAGCCAAGGTTGTATCCACCCTTGTACGAGAAATAAAAGTTGATCTTGAACTTCAAGGCAACATTCCACAACATTCATATCCATGCGAAGGGCACCATTGAGGGAATATGGTATGAGTTCCCATATTTTGTGATAGAATACGACTTAGTACGTGTCACCGCTGAGTGGTTCCATCTTGGTTGGATTCACGCACCAAAAAGGGTACATGTTCATCAATTTCAAAGACTCCTACTAAGCCTCAAATCAAGTACTCAACCAACAGATAAAATCACTGGAGCAGAGGCCACGCCGACCACAATTGGCAATCCCATTGATCTGGAGAAGGAGACAACACCTAAAAAGAATGGTGCAAGTCTGAAGGAGACCAAGGCCTAGACTGTTGAGAAAGTTGAAGTGCAGACTGCAAAAGGGGCAAAACGTGACTCTCAGGCTACGGGAGGTCCAAGATAGAAGCGAAAAGGGTCTAAATCCACTGGAGAAGAAGATCTTATGTTGATGGAGGAAGACTTCAATGAAATAGAAAACACTGTCACATCTGTGATTGAAGATATGTGGACAAGTTTGGAAGCAGAGTACAAGGTTGTTCTCAAAGGCATGGAGAGTGGAATTCAAGAGTTGAAGGTTCAAGCGATCCTGATACAAGAGAGAATAGCCTAGGCAAGCCTGATGCAAGCAAGAGTTCCTTTTGACAGTGTGAAATCGATCACTATAGTTTTACCATTGACCGGGGAGAGCCACCTAATTCATATCCCCAATCCTGCCATCTGCGTAGATTCGTCGATTATGCCCGTGTAGCTCAGAGCTTGTAGTGGAATTAATATCGATTTGGTTGTGTTGCCCACAGGAAAGCTCCACATGATTCATTGCATTATTTTGGATGAGCTGCATTTCAGAGAGGCCCCACCCTACTGCACTGCCACTGAGGCATAACAACAAGAATTAAAATTATATCAGAAACAATAGTCAGTAGAAGAAGCATGCCACGCAGCAAAGGCTCGATGTGTTGCCTTAGAAGAAATAATTGATCAAGTTTTTAGCAATGTGACAATGGTACCTCCCTCAGTCGCTCCTATAGAAAAATTGGAAGGGTTGGTCGCTGCACTTAAGGCATCGTGCACGGAAGTACATACTGTTAGAGTAGATTTTGAGCAACAAATTTCAGATTTTCAGATGGACCTGTAGCCAGAGACCCCACCCAAATTTAGAGAACAACGTGTGGTCGAGGTAAAGAAACAACATAGAGTATATCAGCTGAAGTAACTGAATGTAAACAATTATTAGATGAGGCCATGGGTGTCTAGACTTTGGTTCATAATGACCCGATGGTGTAGTAGCAGCAAAATAAATTGTGCGTAAAAGATAATAATTTCATAGATATTCGGATAGCGGTACCCATGTTGGTGATAGAAAAGTGCCTTTCCCACCTTCAGGAGGGATGACTGATTTAAAAAAAGATCAAAGAATTACATCTCCGGAAACATTTACTAGAAGCAAGGATGTAGCCATGGGCTGAGGAAGCCCTATAGCTATGGCAGACATTGGATGGAGCTCCTAATAGCCTTTAACAGAACCAATGCAGTATTGATCTCGCAGTTCAAGGGCCTAAAACTTAAAATATGGTGAACAAAGAACAGGGAGTTACTATGCTAAGTGTTGAAGTGGTTTTGCCATTGAAGACCTCTATCATCGTGCTCAAGGAAAATATGAAGGAGCCCACCCCATAATGAATCGGGGTGAGTCATGAGTTTTTGTTGGGGACATGTTGGAGTGGGGTATCCTGGGGTTAATTTTGGAAAATTTTTTGTATATATATATATTTTTATGTGGGTTGCGTAGGAGAGTCAAAGGGGCTTTGGGGTGGGTGAAATTCCTTATTTTATGTAAATGGGTTTTAATGGAAAACGATGGGCCTGAAACCATGGTTTGATACCATAGTATCTGTGCACCAAAATTGGTATAAATATTGATAGATTGATTTATGTTGAAGTACTAATATCATGCTTATGTGGATGAGTGTTTTGTAAGGATTTCAGTCTAAGTCTGGGTTTTGGGTAGAAAGGCTTCTACTAGCTGTGTGCGTGGAAGGGTAATTTGTAAGGGAAGCCTAAATTTACTGGAACCATTGGATCTATTAATATACAAACTATATGTGCTTGATGCGTTATTTATTTGATTACTGCAAATATGTTCTATTTATTGATTTGAGATTATAATAGGTTCGGTGATTTCTCTATTACTTTTGTTTATGACCAAATGTATCTGCATGAATTAATGAAGTGTATTATGAATAAAGTATATTGTTTATGAATAGATTTGCTTAAGTGTATCTGTTACTGCACGCGAATATATATATATATATATATATATATATATATATATATATATATTGTCTTTGGAATAATACAACGTGGGTTGATATGATAGTTTATTAATTTTTTCATGCACACACTTTCCAGTTATCTATGATAAATTTTGTAATAAGTCAATATAGGGCCACCACATCAAATTATTCCTCCGGGTGCGGAAACCTGGTTCCAACAACCCCTTCATACTTATTTAGGTGATACGTTGATCTTCACAAGCAGGTAATTTCCGAAAGGGCAAGTAGTTGGAGGGTTTGTTGGTTGCACAATAAATCTAAACCTGGGTCAGGACCCCTCAAATCCAAAAATACGAATGGGTATTCAAAGGACTTTCAAGAGGATCCATATGGGAGAAGCAGAGCAAAGGAACAAGTGATAAGAGGAGATAGCGTTGCAAAATCCAAGAGATAATGCAACGAAGGCACCGAGAGAACACTGCACCAGAGGATAACGTAACGAAGGAGGAGATCAAAGTGAAAATATAATAGAGGGGGAGAGTAAAACATGGGGAAGAGGGAATAAAAATCACAAGGGAAGGAAGGGGAGGCTAGAAATAAAAATATGGGAGGTCAAATGAGGAAAACAAGGGTCCACAGGGGAATAATTATGAAGGGAATGGGAATCAGAGAATGTAGAGAAATGCAATCGAGGATGGAAACAAATCAGCTTGGAGAAGGGAGCTTTAGAGGAAAATTATTTACTTAATATTTTAAATTTGATAGGAGGATGGAGGTATGAGATCCAAGTGGAGAAATCCCAGATAATGAGGAGAAAGGGTTGAGGATAAGATAATAGGATGGAATTAAGGGATAACATGATTATATATTGGTGAGCCCTGGTATTGCACCAAGATTTCTGAAACTCCCAGAGGCTACTGAAAATTACTTATCAAAGAGAAATTTGTACAATCTTGGAGGTAATTCAGCTATATGCAGAGCAAATGAGCTTTACTCATGCCATCCTCATCTTAGTTCTACTATGAGGTTTTGGAAATTATTGCTATTCTAAGGGAGAAAGTCCACCACACTTCTAATTACAAATCAATACTAAAAGTAAATCATGAACACTACTTTTTTTACAAGAAAATAGGCTATACTTGATTGTACTCATTCATCTACTTAATTTATACTTTTGCAATGAAAAATATTAGCACCTATTATAATTACAAGAAGGGAAATTACAACAGATTGCATTCATTATATATACTACTCAATTGACTTGAAAGAAAGGAAATAATATAATTTCACACACACACACACACCATCTATGATAAATTAACTTTTATCTACTGCATGCTAGCTGTTGTGTTAACAATGTATTCTATGATGGACTATCCACACTCAATTTACTATGTTTTGTAGCAAGCGAAGAAGGTGCTTGGGTGACCTAGGGTTGTCCTTGAACCAAGAATTCAGATCTAGGGTTACACTAAGGTTCAAACTAAGTTCAAGTGAGGTGGAGGAATGATTGTGGAGTGACGTGATGTGTCTCCCAATGTTGCTACAAGAAGCTACTACAGGATCCCTATTTTTTCTACAAGAAGTTCTGTAATGCTACAAGACATGGGTCGAGAGAGTTTTGAGGCTAAGAATGGTGGAATTTATGTCATGAAAGGTGAGTTCAAGGTAAATCTAAGTGAATGGGGGATGACCAAATCCCTTTTCCAAGATCATATGCCTGAGAAGGCCTATCTTGCACCAAGAAATCTTCTCTCAGTGGGTGTGAAGGTGGTCTTCAAAACAACTTTGTGGGTAGCATAATGGAAGGCAACTGAAGGAGGGTTGAATTACAAAGTGATAGTGTTGAAAAGGGGGCCCTTCTATGATGTTGTAGCCAAAATTGCAACAATTACATTAACTCATGCATTGATCATTAATAACTTATCATGCAAAATAGTGGAAAAGATGAGTTGAATTTAACTTAAGCTACTCTTTCACCTAAATCATAAATATAACCTCTAATATACAACATATTCATGATATAAAAATTGAACACTATTTCATCTTTTCCAAGAAATCATAAACTTAATGTTTTTGGCTGGTGGTGGAAGACCTTCCTCCTCAAGCTCAAATGGAAGAGGTGAGAGAGGGGGACTATCAAAAAAAAATTAATGTTTCATATGCTACTAAAACACAATGACATCAACCAAAATACTGAAGCATAAATGAAACACAAATTTACACAAGAGGGACTGCAACTCATGGATTGGGCCTTAACCCACCAACTTCATTCCTCTGAAATCAACTCAGTGAGAAATAAACAAAATTTTCATTCTCATTTCATAACAAGTTTATTACATAAAAAATGACATTCAAAATATCTGTAATAAAGGAAAGATTTATCTAGCTTCATATCGAAATCAAACCCTATTCAGCTCTTTCTCTTGTTCATTTATACTAAAGGGAAGCTACCAATAGCTCCCTAAAAAGTAGGAATTTTTCCCCTTGATCTTCGAGAGATTTGGAGCTTGACTCCCTCTTAAAATTCACTTGCTTGACTTCCCTTGAATTTGAATTGTTGGAGGAGTATATTAGGAGATATTTGGATGATTTTGGAAGTTAATAAGGTGGAAAACTTTCCTATCGTTGCTCCTTGTTGTCTACTATGAGCCTTAACATGAATTTTACTCAAAAATATCTTTATTCCCTTCATTTCCTGTAATTAAACCATGGTAGGCTCCAAGTCATGATAATCCTCTTATTCATTTCTCAGTAATAAAAATATGAAAAAATGTAATAAAATATGTCTGAGAGAGAGTAAATAAGCTAAAAAGGTGACACTATAACCGCTTAAAATATACCTAATTATGGGCCTCATCATCACCCCCTTACTGAAATGGTTACTCATTCTATGAGAAACTTAGTCCTCTCCCATGATTTCATTCAAAGCTCTACTAGCTTCACTAACATCCCAAGGTAGCTGAGAAGGAGTTCCTTCTGGTGGGTAGAATCCTACATTCTTTTCTACTTTCTCCCACTCCTTCTGTTTATTTGTTTGATCTCTCCATTCATGTAGTCCCAACAACAAAGGCAGGCTTAGCTTTAATCCTATCCACTGGATTTTCATTATTTGCATTACTCTTTTGTAGAAGGGTGCTTTTTCTAAGGAAACTCTCAATCTATATGGAGCATGGTACTCCATGTTATTCAAGCCAAGTGGTAGAGCATGCCATCTTCTTTGGCATTCCTCCACACTCCCTTCTCATAGTAATATGGAGATGTCATCAAAATGTGATATTGTCTTTTCTTGGGTGTTAATGTATTTGTATGCAAGCTCAACATCATTGGATATCATCTAGTGATTGTTGATGATGCCTCTAGGGCTTTTGAGTTTTGCCCTAATTTGGAGGGGTTCTCTTTCTTCTCTCTCCATCACCCTCTTAACTTCTTCTACCTTATTTCTTTATTTTTTACCCAAGATGCTAAGGCCATCAAGTGCATATCACCCAAACAATAATTAGGGTCCCAAATATTCATTTCTACCAAAATTAGGTTGTGCATGTAAAATTATGCCATCCTGGCTCTCTCTTCTAGACTGGACTGTCTGCAAAAATCAATGAATTGCTTATAATTTTTAAAGGGAAATGAACCATGTTGTGCTAAGGGGGTCTATATTGAATTTCCTCCATGGAAATATTTTCCATGGTTTCAAGTTGTGTGTCCTTATATTGTAATTTTTACTTAAACTTCATCTTCTCTGCTTTCACTACTTGTAATTGTTCTCTCAACACCAATTCTTTGTGTCTGACATCAACTAGGCCCTTCCCCATATCACTGAGTTTTTCCTCCATTAGCCTCATGTCATCCTCAAAATTTCTAGACTTTGTAATTTTCATCCACCTATGGGTGCACCCTGTTTCTACTTCTAGTTCATAAAAGACGGGGATTAAGATATTCTCAGGGATCAACCCCACACCCCCCCCCCTTCATTGAACTTGTAGTAAGAGCTCAAACTAGGTTGTGGGTTAGGTTCTTGGAACTCTGTGATGTATTTTCAGAAAGTTTTTGGAGAGTTTTATTCTTCTTGTGGATGTTGTCCTACAACTTGTGCCTCCCCTTGTACATATTTTCCCTCAATTTGGGTACTCTTCCCTTACATTTGTGCATTTTTTTCTTCCTGTAGAACTTTCTATTTTTCCTATAACACACCTGGTTTTTCATGTAGCATACCCTATTTTTCTCCTCCTTGGAGGGCTGTGGGCACTTCTAACTATTTTAAGGATTCCATTATAGTAGAGTGCCCTTTTGCATAGGTCATGAGTGTCTTGGGTTTGATATTTGGTGAAGTATTTTTCTCAATTTCTCCTTCCTCTTGCCCTATTTCTTCCTTCTTGATAGGGGATTTCTCAATGATAATGGGGACCTCTGCTGGAGTTTGAGGTCTTCCTTGTTTCACCCTAGTGCTCTTTCTGGTCTTAAAATGCATGGGAGTCTACATTTTCATTTTCTTCTTGGGTTTTATAGGGGTTCTTAAAATGGATAAGGTAGCAACCACCTCATCCTTGGTGTTTCTTGGTGACATATTAGTTTGTTGAGGGGAATTTCAATGGTATTCTTGGGGCTTGAAGCCTTTTGTTCTACTTCCTTCTCTTCTTCCTTCTGATCACTTTCCCTCACTTCCTCTGCATTCTCTATTTTTCCTTCCTTTGTTTCGATCCCTTATTCTTAATTCTCTTCCTCCTCTGCCCTAGTATCCCTATATCCAAGGGTAGAGGTAGGGGTATCTCCAGGAGTGATATTATGTGTCCCTATCAAAGTCTCTTTGTCCATGTCAATGGAATTTGATCATAAAATAGGAATTTTGAGCTTATTGAGGGCATCCTCCAATATTAATTTAATCAAACCATGGTGAGACAGGTGTTGGTGTTTCCCTTCTCTAACCTTTTTTCTCATGTCTTTGATGGAGTGGAGGAGGAAGTAGGGTATGTTCAACCTCTATTCTAAAAGGAAATCCTCGTTAAATCTAAACTCATGAAACAATATAAAATGGTATCCATGGACTACACTCAATCTACCTTCATAATAAATGTACTTGATGATATGGTAGGCCACTTCATCCGATGGGTAACGTAAAATATCCCTTCTAACACCATTTTTTCCTTCTATGTGCTTCTCATTGGTCAAAAAGAAGTTTTTCTTGGCAGAGGCACTAGTGACCTTATCTTCTCTATTCCACTTAATTCCTTGGGGCAGTGTTGTTATTATGTTGATCAGTTCATGTGTGATGGTTATGGCTAGTCCCATTACCACAATAGTGGCACTGACATTTGCTTGAGTGTAGGGCCATTACAAATTATCAAGATATCTCATCATCATATCCTCTTAGGAGATCAAATAAACCCAATGATTGATGCCTCCTAAAAATTTCTGCTATAGGAGGGTGTAATTGAATTCTCTTTGTATATGTAGGTTCTCTTTTATTAAACACTCCCCTCATTCCTCTTTGGTGTGCCTGATTTGGGTTAAAAAGGTATTCTTATGTTGCCTTGTTGTCAAATTGGTTAGTGACAATGGTTATAATACTATTAAAAATTCAAAATGAATTTTTTATCTCCTATATCTTCACACAACTTCCTCAGTTGTCCCAATTATAAATCTAATGCATGCAAACTATTATCGATAATTTTTGTGAAATTTATGGAGGTGATGGTCACTTACCTCTATGAACAGATGTTATGGAATGGAGAGTGGTATTTTTATTTTTAATTGACCATTTTGGTGGCTTGCATGCTTATTCTCAGCATCCTGTAGCACTGCTTTAAGCTTCCTGTAGCAATTGCATGATTTCCTATAGTGCTTCATATAGGCACAACTGATCGGTGATCGAACCTCTTCGGTGGCTTCCCAACTTCGTCCTTTGTTTAACTATTTTTTAAGTGAGTGTAGATGTGAGGGGAAGTGAACCAAGGTACTTTTTATGCCATTTCAAGTGTGCTTGGAATGTTGTGCTGAGGTGTGCCTTACTCGATATTTCGTCATTTGGACCATTGGCCCCACTTGAAGTGATCATTCCCTCCTGCCTCACAATCAAATCCACTTTCTATGATCTCATTGCCACTGATGTGACAACTCCACGTTGCATTCCAACTCCACAAACTCTTTTTGTTTCACCATCAAGGGTGGTGAAGTTAATTAGCCACCTCTTATCTTATGAAATCCTATCTCCGCAAAAATAATTCATTTATCCAATTATGCATAGAGAGAGGGTGAGATTCATACATGAGCCTCACCTGGTTTCCAATTGTTTACAGGGTCCTTCATGCAGAGAGCTGAAGTACTGGATCAGTCATAGGAGCTGCCTTTTTTTTCCTATGTCATTATTTCCTATGTTAGGTGCTTGTTTTGTTTGTTTGTTGTTAGCCATCAGTAAATTTTTGTCATAGCAAATAATGGCTAAAATAGGTCTTAAGCCTTCAAGAGATTATTTTCATAGAAAATTTCTCATTCTTGAAGCTTTCTGATTCTTTCTAACTCAAAGAATAATCTTCACTGTTGTTTCATTCAAAATTCCACCAAGAAACCCTGCTGATATCAAAGGAGACTGTCTTCACCATTTTCTCCATCTTTTCACCTTCATAATTTCCCCCCATCACATCAGAAAATCATATTTATGCTTCATCTCCCTTTATTTTTCTCCTCCGATGTTTCAAACCTTTGATAAGATATCCACCGTCGATCTACCAAGATTGACGGTTGTTGGCACTCCCCCCTTATCCATTTCCCATTGTTCTCATCCTTTTTACCACCCTCGACATCATATCTCCACCATTGATCTGGGAGATCCAACGGTTATCCTTAACCCCTTCCATTCATAAATTTCTGCAAACCCTAGCCCTTTTTTTTTCTCTCCGCTCCCAGTTCCTTTCTTCCATAAGACCACCTCCTTCACCCTTCCTCCTAGACCTTTTCCCTTTTCTCTTCATACCTTTCCCCTAGTCCTCTTTTCCCCCATAAAAAGTACCTTCTCTTTGTTTAGCCCCCATTCCTTTGTTTTTTTTTATTATTTTCCTCGTGCTATGCATACCCCTTGAGCGATCTTGACCATCGATATTATCGATCTGAAGATCATTGCACTCCATTTGCACCCTTTGATCACCCAACCATCCCTTCTCCTACATCTACGTAGATGCATCTCGACCGTCGAAACACCCAACCTAACGGTCATTATCACTTCACATGTCATCTTGTTTTATAAACAGGTCCGCGGTACCAAACAAGTTATCTGACGTTGTACTCTAGTCCCACCCCCCACTATGAAGCCATATACCAATCCCCTTTTTCCACTTGGCTCCCACTACAATCCTCGCCCATGCACCTTTCCATCTGTTGCGCTTCCCCGTAGCCATTGGATCTCCCCCCTTAGATCCAACATCCTATGTTCAATTTCACATATGTTTTGTCGTCGGGGTTTAACCACCAAAATTCATGTGAAACATGCAGTTTCCTGAGGGACAAGTGTCGCGCCCTATATGGTATCACGTTCAAAATGATCAAAACCATTTATCTCTTGGATGCTAGACGAAAACCACTGATGATTTTCACAAACCACCACTCCACATCTTCACGCCAAAACCCAATTTGAACCCTGTTTTCATAGGTTTTCCCCTCTCCACCATGAAATTTCCTCTTCCTCATACATATCCTACTTATCCGCCTTCGTTAGCCTTTGTAGGTAGTATTTTCCAAACCCGCAGGGTTTTATAACACTTTTATTGGTTTTTTGTAGGGTTCGATGGTAGTTTTAAGGCCAAGGAGCCTTCTTATGGTTCAAATAAGAAACATGGCCAAAGATCAGTACCTTTGAAGCCTAAATAATGTAGATTAAAGGTTTCTAGGGTTAATTTAATGATTTGATTGGTGCTTTATCAGCACTGGTTATATAGTCAAACCCCGAGGATGCCCCAGACACCTGTCAACAGCAAAAGAAAGGCAGAAGATGGTTTAAGCATAAAGACAAAGTTTTAAAGGATAAAACCAAGAAAAATATGGATAAAGCATAGTTGAAACAAAGGTATTAAAGTTTAATACAGTGGATTAAAGACAGAAATTCCAAAAAGAAATTAAAGGAAGGAATGAAGGCCGAAAACTAAAGAAAAGGGATATTTATCAATTAAACAGTTAGCAAAAGGAAAATTGAAGACTAGAGAAGAATAAAAAAGGCATGATCAGCCTTAAAGAGAAAAATCAAAGTTAAATTGGTGTTTAAAAGTATTAAGACAAGCAGATCAATAAAGGAAGCCTCCAAATGCCACATCAGTGAGGCAATAAATCCTCAAGGAGATAGAAATGCCACCTGCCAGCTGATTTCACCTAAAAAGAATACATATTAATTGCACAGTCAGAGATATTTCTAAAGACAACTCAGAAGTAATTGCAAGCCTACCAAAGCCTCCAATGTCAACAAAAGTGACTGAAGCTGATGAAATTTAATGTAATAACAATTAGTAGAGTCAAAACATTTGAAAACTTCTCCATTTGGCCTCCTAAAGGCCGAGAAGCATTTACTTTGTATTAATTGAACAATTAAGCCTTCCTTTCACTCCACCTCCTCAATTAATCTATAAATACCATATGAGGAGCCTAGTATTGTTTTTGGTTGCATACTTATTGAATGTATATAGCTTTTAAGGCTGCTGAAGATCTGTTTTGTAATTGAAGAAAGATAGGTTGAGATGATAAGTTTGAAGCTATAAAGACCTAATGGACTTGAATATTGTAACTAGTTTGAACATAAAATACAAAATCTCATTTATGGGATCCTGGTATATGTGAATGGTGATGTTTTTCTTACTATAATTGTGTTTTTCTTATGTTTTCCATGATGTGCACTTTCTCTGATAAATAACAGCAAATATAGATTAGGATTTACTATAAAGTACCCTATTTCTCACTGATAAATATTTATCTTTATGTTTTCTTCTAATTTTTTCTTTGAGGATAATTCAATAGAGTATAACCAGTGAAGATTTGGGTGAGCCCATGTTTCTTGAGTATAACTTGAGATATTGCCTTTGAAAGTTCTTGAAAAGTCTGCTAAGTAAATTTGAACTAGGGAAGTCTATGGTTAGCCGTGTCCTCTAGTTTATCTCCAACTGTAGCTTTGAAAAGTTCCGTAAGAGTATGCTGAAAGCAGGATAGGTTGAAAGTCCTTACTTCATCTTAAGCTACCATTTGTTCCCTTATATTTTTTCTATTTTATGAAGGTAATTTGTTAGATTTCTGGATTGTTGTCTGAAAAGTGTGCTTTATTAAAATTCTGCCCAAAGAAGTCTATGGTTTTCACTGTCCTTTGGCTTTCTTCAAATAGTTACTTTGAAAGGCTTTTATTTTTTAGTGAAGTTAATAGATTCTTAAATTTTTATTAGCTTTGCTTCTTTCATAACACTTTGATGTTCCATACCATAAAATCAACTTAAAGAGATCTTTTGACATATATGACTTGCCCCATAGACCACTCTTGAAACATGTTGTCCAATTAAACCCTTTTGTGACTCCATAGCCCAATGGATTGATACTGTTTCTTAATTATCCTATCAGCCGAACCATTCTGTCAACCTGCTCTCAACTTTACCTCTTAGAAGACTTCCTTCATTTTAATGATATCCATACCAACCAAAACAAACAAAACCCTTATACATCATAAATAGCCTAATATCATATCATAAGCCTTAAATATCATATCTTTGAAAACACTCATATAGAGATATCCCTCTCTGAATCCAGGAGGGCTAGATCCTAGGATTCCAAAGTGGTTTTGATGTAGCCTTTGCAGCATTTGTTCTTACCAATATTGCAAACTACGGAGACCTAACATTTTTTATGTATTTTTAAGTTACCTCAAGGAGGATTCAAGTTGATTTTGTTGACGTATCTTCCTCATTAGATTCCTATGGTTTCCTTCAGGATAATATCTTCAAACTTTCTCTACTACTCTAGATTTTCCAAGCCATAGTCGAATGGTTTTGGTGCTTGCACAAGTGTGCTACAGGAAGAGATCATCTTCTTGTAACAATATTTTTTTTGGTAGAATCTGGAGCCAAAAATTACATGAGGTGGTGAGGGAATGATTTGGAAATTATGGAGGTGGTGTTAGGATGGTGAGGTAGTGGTGTGTTTTAGGAGAAAAATTAAATAAAAATCCCCATGTTTATGTAAAAACAATTTTCACTACAGTGCCAAAATAAATGGTTAGACAAGGAAATCCTAATGCATGGGACAACATTATGATTAGGGTTGGTAGGAATAGGTAGGTTGAACTTTTCATGCCCCTTTCTAGGATCAGAGAGCCCTGGGTGAATGATTTTGGCCATTCCCTTTCTTCCTGTAGGTGTTTAGGACTTCTTGTAGCACTACATGATTTACTGTAGCTTCCTAGGACATCCTGTAGCAATATAAAGATAGGATGCAATTCGAGTTTTATTGCTTAAAAGGTGGTAGAATTTTATGGTGGGATGAGTGATGGAGATGGATGTGGAGCGAATAGATATATAAGAGAAAGAGATATGGAGGAATGTTGCACCCTTATCCATACTATGCCACCGTTCATCATCCTATAAAACAGAAATACGTTAGTTGCCTTGCTGTTATTTAATTATTTTGATTTTTTTATTTCTTTTTTCTTTTTTCTTTTTTTTTGAAGATAGGTGCATTGCCTCAGAAGAGGTTTTCAACCCACAAACCTACCTTGGGTTCCTCCAAGAGGTTTTCACTCAAGGATATTGTATTTATTTTCTCTTTTTATTTTTAATTTTTTTGGCTCTAGGATTTCCTCATGAAGGTTTTCAATCCTGAAGTTGGCCTTGGATGCCTTAGAAAGTTTTTCACCCAAGAATATTTTTATTTATTTATTTTCCTTTTCCTAGCAAGGTGAGGTACTGGAAGCTATGAGACTCCCAATTACATTCACCTATTTGTTTATTGTGTTGGTGAATTCTGCCTTGAATATCGACCTCTTCTATATTTGTATCCGCTAACCATTGACAAGTAGAGGGATCTCCTCCTTATCCATGTTTCTGATTTGAACAACTATATTGTCATGGAATCTCCCTATGTGATAGGGTCCTAGCCATATATTAATTAAATTTCCCTTGAAGTACTTAAATCTATAGTCATAGAGCAAAGCCCAATCTCCTTCTTGAAATGTCATCTCTTTGATGTGCTTTTCTTGCCAAAATTTCCTTTGTAGCTGGATTAATTCTGTGTGAAGGGAATGAATCCTAAATTCATCCAAACAATATAGCTGAAGTTTTATTTATCTTTTTGCCTTTGTGATTTCGAAATGAAATTGAGCTGCCATTCTGAGGGTGTTATACTCAAATTAAATAGAAAGAAAAAAATTCTTCCCATAGACTAGATCATATAGAGTAAACCATGTAGTTGTATTCCAGATGCTATTGTATGCCCAAGTGGCCTCCACCAGTGTGTTTTCCCAATATATTATGTTGCTTCTCACAAAATTGTTAAGGTTGTTCTCTAACGCTCTATTGGTCACCTCCACCTGCCCATTTTCTTCAGAATTATAGGTTGTAGAAGTATTGTCCTTGATATTGTGCTTCCTCATGATATATTAAATTATATGGGATGTGAATTGAGCCCCCTGATCATTCACTATCTCCCTAGGATATCCAAACTTGTAAAATACATTCTCTCTAAAAAATTCAGCCACATTTTCATTTGTTGTTGCCTTGACAACCCTTGTCCCAACCCACTTGGTCAAATAATTAGCACATACTATGATGTGTTTCTTTTGTCTGGATGGTGGATCAATTAGTCTAATGAAGTCCATGCCCCACTTTTCAAATGGTTCCAAGGCCACCTGAGGTTGTAGAGGCATATCATCCCTCGATGTAGGTTTCCCCATCTTCTGACATTGATCACATCATTGGTGTAACTCCTCACATCCTGATGGAGAGTATGACAATAGTAGAAAACTTGAAAGGATTTGAAAGCTATCCTCTTAGCCGAAAAATGACTCCCATAGGGTCAATCATGATGCTGAGAGAATGCCAAATACTTGTTGGGTGTATGAATTACACTTAACCAAACTCCTCAATACTTAATTTGTCAACCCGGGGGATTTGTAAATGTAGATACGAAGCACAGGCAATGCCAGAGATGGTATGAATATTCCTAATGTAAATCCCTACTTTCTTTAGAGGAAAGATTGTAGAATCAAATCAAAAGAGAAAAATGCAACTTGAACCATCAAAAATAATCTGATATTGGAATGAGGAAGTATGCATTTGCAAGAGAGAATTAAAGATAAAAGGCAATCACTTCCACTAATGGTTGTTTAATCTACCGACTGTGTGTTTTCCTTTAGCAGGGACACTTTAGCAGTCTCATTAAACGGGCCCTTAAACTTGCTTCTTTAGAGACTTCCTTCTTGCATTAATCTGTCCTACACTAGTGATTGTAGTAGTGCAGGATCAGAGATTTTATGTAGAAGGTATAAATAGTGTATTTATTGAAGGCTTTTTACTCCATGCAAGGGCTCAAACTTTTCAAGGTACAGAGCACTCAGATCTTGTGGCAAGAAACTGGTTCTTGCACTGGATCAGAGCTTCTTTCACTTAGCATTTAATCCTTAAAATGAGTGTTCAAATATTGCAAGTGATAGTTTACTATCGAATCAAAATGCACAAATAAAAGTGAATGTTTATGATCTTAAAAAAATGTAGAAATAAATAAACAATCATTTATCCTGTCATAAGAATTTAAAGAAAGAAATTAGATTGCGGAAAGTAGACTAGGAAAGCTTGTTGTATCACACCAATGTGAACTGGTGCAGGTTCATTTCTCCTGCTTAGACCCTGAGGAAAAAATAATTAAACAAAATTGTAGGAAAATGAAATGTCACACCAACATGCACTGGTGCAGGTTTGTTTCTCCTGCTTGTACCAGACGGAGGAAACCCAATCTGAAATCAAGTGCAGGAAAGTAAATTGCAGGGAAAGAGAATATATCTACTTCACACAATGGATATGTTTTCACTCAGATAGGAATACATGTGTTGAAAGTTAAATCACACTTTGACAATATAAACACAAATTACAGGAAACTGAAGATAGGGTAAACGTGCTGGGTTGGCTGGGCCCTAGCCAACCAGTGCTTTTCACTTTTAAGTTAAAACATTGCTCAGTAAACTATTCAATTCATCAGCTTAAAAACATAAACAAAATTTTTGAAACATGAGGTGGAAAAACCTTTTATTAATTCATTGAGGCGAATACATGCATTAATATAATGTCCAACCCAAATTTGGGCGATAACAAAACAACCTGTTACTACCTATCAAACTTTGCTCTCCAAACTCTGCTAAAAAATTCTTCTCCTTTTTTTTAAGTCCTATTTACACTTTACATTATACAGATCTATTGTCTGAAGGCCAAAATAGATCGTTCAACTGATTCATAACAAAATTCATAATTTAGCATTCGGCCTTCAAAATTAGGTAGCTAAAAAAACTGGTCGTAGCTAATCTCCAGTCTTTTCACCCTTCACGGATTGGTCTCGGCTACCTTTAAATCATTCCTGCTATCGTGGCTAAAGACAAGGCAGTGATCAAGGAGGTTTGGATCTACCACAAATATTTTTTGTGCTATCATTGGTTCAAGATCCGATCTTGCACTAAGATGAGCGGTCACAGTAAGCACTCTAACTATCAAATAACCATTGGAGATATCGATAAGTTACAAAATTGATTTAAAAGTATGAAATCATGTAATAAATATTTAATTAATGCTAAATTGAATTAAAACATGAAGAATAAAGTTTTATAAAAAATATGTCACCGTGCTTGGACTGGTGCAAGATGAGGGTGCATAAAAGAGGTGAAATAGAGGTAAATGGTTATGATTTAGGAAGGGGAAAATGGTAAAAAGAGAGAAAATTAGGGGGCTAAAATCCTCTCATCCCTAAGCTATTGTGTGTACTCACACAAATCTTTACCTCTGTAAAAGACCTTCAAAAATTTGAGTGTTCCATCTCACTCCTGCTTTGTCATACTAGCGTCAGCCTACAATGTTTCGGACTTCTTGTTTTTTCTTTTTCTTTGTCACTTTTCTAAGCCGTTTGAAACACTGTGCAACTTGGTATTTCCACACTCTGACCTCTCCTTTATTTTCTTGGATCTCCACCATTAATTATTCTTTATTATATTCTTTTTCCTCCTATGCTTTAGCTACAAGCTGCTCTAAGTTCTGCACTTGAAGCTCTAGCTCGACTATCCGAGCAGAAAGAATTACCGAGTCTTCTTCCTCTTCTGTCTTGACAGGGGCTGTATCTTCTTCAGGGACCTCAGCATCCCTCAGGGTTTCAGTAAAATCTTCTTCTTCTTCTTCTTCTTCTTGATCTTCCGGTTCTTCATCTTCCTCTTCTTCTTCTTGCACTTTACCCCCTTGCACTAGTGCAGGAGGTGATTCAACGTCCTATGGGGACTCTGGTTCTCCACCATGTTCTTCATTATTTTTCCAGGCTTTTTTAATGAAATCGACCAACAGGGTGTCATCCTTGACCTCTACATATTTTTCTTCGTCCACAAGGACTGACAGCAAATCGTCTTCTTCAGGGGTCTGTTCATGTACTGGTGGCGTCAAAGGATTTTCTTCAATAGGTGTACCCATTGTCTTCTTTTTCTTTGGATATGGGCCCTTTTCTTCTACTGATTTCCCGGGTCGTTTCCTTCTTACAATGGTGCAAGAAGGACTTCCCTTTACACTTGGACCCTTGCTTGTGATGGTGGGGGTCTCTGTCTTCTTTTTGGTAGCTATCTTCTTATGCAGCTGATTTAACAGCGCCTCCTAGGTCATACCCTTAATTTCAAATTTCTTCTGAACCAAGATTTTGATTAGGCCGTGGTGATATAATTTCTTGTCAGCCTGATCTGCCCGTGTGCCCTACACACCCTTGGCCATCTTTTCCAAAATCTTAAGAAAAAAGTAAGTGAAATCCATCCCCCACCGGATTTGTTGGCCGGGTTTGAAGTGTTGCAGCATCCTGAAATGATACAAAAAGGTAAGGGAGTACCTTCCCTCGCAAGTCACAAATTTTTGGATGATAAAAAGGAGGTCCTGCCACTATCCCAGCAGGGTGCTACATAGAACTCCTTTCTTCCAATCTACCTTCATATCCTTATCAACGACGAAATGCTTCCAGCACTTCCTCTCGAGCTTCTGATTTTTGAAGTACTATACACTAGTATTTTGCAAGTCTGTCTCTGCTACTATCGATTCTTCTGTGACCTTAAATTTTAGGGGCCCAATTTTTACACTACTATTTTCAAAACTCTTTGCAAACTATAGGGCCACTTCAATATTGTGCCCATCAAATTTCTGCAAAAACTAAAGAAAGCTTAAGTTTCGCAATAGTGCAAGACTATTGCGAAACTCAACGGTCTGATCTACCTCACTGAGAGATGAAGGTTCACATCGAAAAGGTGGCATTGCTACTTAACAGTTATGAATAGTTCAAAAATTGCATGCAATATTGGAAAATTTAGCTCTTTATAAATAGGGATCCAACTTTCCACCATCCCTTCTATCTTATCACCAATCCATTCCACCAAAATAGTCATGGATGCGCAGCATGTTTGAAATCGTGCGGGATTGGTACTTGTGGCGATGTTTTTTTAACGGCTAGGTGAGGTATTAATTATAAGTGAAGGATGTTTAAGATCATGGCAAAAAGGGTAATTATATCCAAGAAACAGTTAAATATTTCCACGTTCCTTCATAATTAAAAAAAAAAGAACTTTAGCATTTATTAAAAAAATGATCATGATTCTTAACTAAAAACAACTAGTACTTTAAATAATTTTCTCCTAGTTAATATGATAGCACAAGTACTCATCAAATATGTGAAAAAGGCTTCCTGTAAACTTTTATGATGACCACTTCCTATGACATAGGCTCATGAAAAGAACAAATTGTACGATGTTTCTGTCAAGGTGCATGCTTGCACCGATCTGTTTACACTACTTACTATGTTGTTCTACTAGTACCATTCTGCTTATATTATTATATAGGATGACATGCTTGCACTAGTGCAAGCATATTTTCTAAAAAAAAGAACATGGAATCTAAGTAAAATATAGGCTAGACTTCTAACATGGCTTCCTCAACTGATACTGGAAATTTTCTTCGCCCTTCCTTGATGCTTCAGAGCATCTTTTTTCTCTTTGTGTATGACATCCTGTAATGAATTTATGAGGGAACAAAGAAGTGGGAAAGGTGAAAATTTTAGAATGGGAAGGAATTTTGTTACAGGGATTCCAAGAACAGTACCACAAGAGGGGATAAACAGAAGTGGGATAGGGAAAAAAAATTCAAAGGTAAAGTGGGATTTTTATGAAGCAGGTAGGGTAAATTCATAAGAATGTGGGAAGGTTAATCATTCTGGGATTTAAAGAAGAAAATTGAGGGAATATTATGAAATGGGATATGAAGAAAGGCATCAAATTTTCTGGAAGGTCTTCTTGCACTGGTGCACGAAAAATAACTGCAGCGAGAATTAAGTGTTAGTTGAATAAAAATATCCATGCTAATTACCCCAATGTATAAAGGTTGGTCCTGTTGAACCTGCTTTTACTCGGTGAACGCTAGCATATCTAAAGATAAAGAAACATTCTCTTTTTATAAGAATTTTTTTATCTTCTTGGCAGCAAGCTGGTTTTCAAGTTGACCCTTATGCAATCATGTCAGAGAATTGATTTTCACAATTACAGAAAAATATTTTTTCTTTACTTTATTATTATTATTATTATTATTATTATTATTATTGTATTTTTAAAATTTTTCAAGAGAAATAAGGATTCATGTCTTCAAAATGTTGGTATTACCATCTAAAACTACCATCCCGAATTTCTGTTGGACTTGATGTGTAAAATATTTCTTAGAAAGTGGTTGAAAATACTTCTTTAATCTATGTCCATTTACCAAGAATACTGAATTTTGTCCATCAGTTGTTTTAACTTCTACTGCTCCATTCTTGAATACTCATGTTAATTTATAAAGTCCCATCCAACATGTATGGAACTTCCCTTTAAAAATTTTAAATCTAGAATCATAAAGGAGTACCCAATCACCTAGTTGGAATTTCTTTTTCTGAATAGACTTGTAATGCCACCTTTTGTGTTGTTGTTGAATTAGTATGTTTTGCTGAAAAACATCTCTATGAAATTCATCTAACTCATTTAATTGGAGAAGACATTGTTGTTGTGCCTCAAAGAGATCTAGTCCTAACTGAACTGTAGTTCTAAAATTTTTGATCTGGAAGTCAATTGGTAACAGAAGTTTTTTTCCATATACCAGTTCATATGGTGTATGTCCCGTGCTATTTCTCCAAGTGGTTATGTATTCCCACAAAGCTTCTGGTAATATTTCAGCCCAATATTTCCCATGCATATTCAATATCTTTGTAAGAATGGACTCATTCACTTTGTTTGTAGATTCCACCTGACCATTTGCTTGTGGGTGATACGGTCTGGATTTCCTATGCCGGATCTTGTATTGCTCCATCACTCCCTGTACCAGTTTATAAATAAACTGTGAACCATTTTCAAAAAAAAATTTCTCTAGGCACACCAAATCTAGTAAAGATTTCAGTAAAAAGAAAATCAACAACAACCTTTTCTATAGCAAAAGAAACAGCTTTAGCTTCTACCCATTTTGTAATGAAATCTGTACAAACCAAAATATGCTTTTTACTTAAGGATGTTGGATTTATTGGCCCTATAAAATCAATAGCCCATTTTTCAAATGGCTCAATCATAACTTGGGGACATAAAGGCATTTCATTGGTTTGATTAGGCTGGCCCATTCGTTGATAGCTATCACATTGCCTGACATACTGTTTGGCATCCTTAAACAAGGAAGGCCAAAAGTAACCAACACGCAATAATTTATATGCAGTCTTCTTATTAGCGAAGTGGGCTCCAAAAGGTTAATCATGAGCAGATTTCAATATTTCAAACACTGGCTCCTCTCTTACACATCTATGGATAGTCAGATTTGGACTAGTGTAAAAGAGATCTCCTTGAATCCAGGAATATGCAACACTTTTCTGAATAATATTCTACTTTTCATGAGCGGACAAGTGAGGTGGTGTTATTCCAGTGACCAAATAATTAGCAATGTCAGCGAACCATGGAGAATTTGTAGACATAGAAAAAATATGTTCATCCATAAAATCATCATTAACAGGAGTTGATTTACTAGAATTATCTAATATAGAAAGAAAGTCTGCTACAACATTAGATTTCCCTGGTCTATCAACAATAGTAACATTAAACTCCTGCAACAATAGCAACCATCTAGTCACTCTACCACTTGTCAATGGTTTTTTAATCAAATATCTAATTGTGGAATGATCAGTATGTACAAATACTTCATATTTTATAATATAGTGCCTGAACTTATTAAATGAAAAATATAGCTAAAAACTCTTTCTCTGTAACTATATAATTCAATTCAGTAGAAGAAAAATTCTTACTAATATAATAAATAGCATAGGATTTATTATTTTCCTCTTGTCCCAAAGCTGCGCCAATAGCCAAATATGAAGCATCAAGGGAAATGTGAAAAGGAAGGGACCAGTTTGGACCTCGCAAAACTGATGCTTGTACCAAATTTTCCTTCAATGTTTCAAAAGACTGTTGGCAAACTATGGACCAATAAAATTCACTATCCTTAGCTATAAGTCAGAAAAGAGGAGTAGCTATCTTTGAAAAAATTTCAATGAATCTTCTATAATAACCAGCATGTCCTAAAAAACCTCTTACTTCCCTTCGATTTTTGGGTGCAGGAAGATGCAGAAAGATTTCAATCTTTTTCGAATCAACCTAGATACCTTTATCATAAATCAAATGGCCAAGTACCAGTCCCTCTTTGCACATTAATCTAAATTTCTTATCACTCAAAGTGAGATGGGCTTCTTGACAGTGAAGAAGGACATTCTCCAAATTTTTGAGACATTCCTGAAAAGAATCACCAAACACAGAAAAGTCATCCATATAAATTTCTACAAATCCCAGATCAGCAAAAATGGCCAAAACTACCCTTTAAAAGGTATATGGGGCATTACATAAACTAAAGGGGAGCATTTTATAATAAAAGGTACCCCATGGACATGTAAAAGTAGTTCTATCCTGATCTTCTGGTGCAATATGTATCTGGTTATAGCCACTGAAGCCATCTAAAAAGGAAAAATATTTCTTTCCTGCAAGGGTATCAAGCACCTGGTCAATGAAAGGGAGAGGGAAGTAATATTTAAGAGTGGCTTTATTCAACTATCTATAGTAAATAAAAATACACCATCTTCCAAGTTTCTTAGGTAAAAGCACTAATGGAGAGACCCACTGACTGTTGGAAATAGGATAGATAAAACCAGCATCCAAGAGTTTCTGTACTTCTTCCTTCACAATATCTCTTAGAGCTGGATTCATTCGCCTTTAGGGTTGTCAGACAGGTTGAGTTCCTTCCTAAATATAAATATGACGTGTAGAAGTTTTAGGAGGGATATCCTTCATATCTTCATACCCCCAAGCAAAAGCACTAAGATGGTTTTGCAACAAATTCACAAGCTACTATTACTAAGATGAGTCCAAATCTAAACTAATATGCAAGGACTTACCAGGGCTAATCTCAAAAAGAGTGGTATCAGGCTCGGGAGTACTCAAGGGAGTGGTCAAATGCAGTAGTATAGAAGAATGAGAATCATGACTATTTTGAAAATCTAGGTTGAAAATCTAGCTCAATGGCTCAAAGTTAGGCATAGTGTCTATATTATTCAGAAAATCTTGAATCTCATCTTCTGGTGAAGACCCAGTATAATGATGGATAATGGAAATAGACTGAGTCTCCTCATCACTGCTTTGATCCAACCATAAAGTATCTCGAAGGTCCTGAATGGATCTGGTAGGGGGGTATAAGGTAAATTTCTTCCTAGAATCTCCATGTGAAATATACATATCACCAAAATAACATCCAATATATGCATCAATCATAGCAAGCCATGGTCGACCCAAGATCAAGGGATGTCCTCCTACTGGGTTCGTTGGCTGAAGCACAATGAAATCAGCAGGATTTTCCCAAGAATTTAATGAGATGATCACATCGTCCAATACTCCTTCTGGCTTAATTTTAGATATATCTGCTAATTCAAGCAGAGTGGGAGTAGGGCGAAGCTGAGATAACCAAATTTGATCCATGTTTTTCTTAGTCATGACATTAATGGCTGCCCCCGGGTCTATAAGAACATTAGGGACAAGGACATTACAAATCTGAACTGAGACAACAGGGTTTCCGGGATCAATATATTTTTCCATAAACACGCATCCCGTCATCAACGCTGCTACCCTACCAACAAATTGAATGGTTTGGGGTTCCAATCTCTTCCTCCTGGGTTTCTTGAGACATATTTCCTTAATAATATTGGTAGAAATGGGGATCTTTTTAATGGATTTAAGCAAAGGTATCTTAATGAAAATATTCCGAAGCTCGGATGCTAAACTAGTCTCATAAATAGGCTCACTTCTTTCCTTTACTAGCCTCTCTGGGAAGGGAGGATGGTTGGAAGAATATGGAAATAATTCAAAGGGTAAGGGCTACTCAGTGATAGATTTCAGAGAGTGTTTAAGAGTTTCCTCTTCTCCTTTCTCTTCAATGATCACCATAGGTTGCTTGTGATTTTATGATGTTACAATCCTTCCCGATTTCAATTGAATATCATGAACCCCAACTGAAATAGACTGGTGCAGGAATGATAAAGGTGGGTTTGTTACATATATCATTTGCATTGCTTTATTATTATTAGGATTGGGCATAGATTGAGCAGACAACTAAGGAGGTCGAAAGGGTGGAGGTAAAGGCAACGGTGGAGTGGGCTGACTCGGAAGTTGAGGCATTGAATAAGGTGTATGCGTAGATGGATATGACCTCATATGTAGCTGGTAGGAATATGGAGAATGAGATGGCCCTCTCCAACCTTGTTTCCATGGTTGAGAAGGTTGCCCATGCTGATATTGATTCCCATACTGCCACTGCTGATGAGAGTTAGGATAAGAATATGCATGTGAATTATAACCAAAATAGTGTGGAGAAAATTTAGAAGCCATACATGTACCTACCTGAGGCCAATTCCTTCATGCTCCCATAGCATTCAAGTATTCAGTTTCAGGCTGTCCCCCTGTAAATACAGCTTTAAGTCCTGGTATAGAGGAACAATTTTCTGTGATATGGTCTTCTGCACAAATAGCACACTTATTAGGTTCTTTCAAATTAAGAGGACACTCTTTAGGAGGATGTTTGTCTCTACATTTAGGACATAAAATACATAATGACTCTTGTTCCTTCATAATTTTCTGTGGAAATTTTAAAGAGTCTAATTTTTTGGTAATAATGTTCATTATATCGGTTTTCATGTTTTCCATTTTATTTTCTAGTCCAATAATCATAGCATCAGTGGATTCAGTTTTTCTATTTCTATTTCAAGTTCCTCTACCGAATCTATACTGGTTTCTTGAAAATTTCCTGCATAATTCACAAATTTGATCAAAAGTTTACTGAGAAATATCACCTTGTCCTAACAAATTCAAATTATTTCTAGCATTATTAGTAAGTCCTCTTAAGAAAAAGGTTCTAATAGTGTTGGGATCAAGCTTAAGTTTTGACCTTTGTAAAATATACAGAAATCTTTCCAGATAATATTCATGAATTTCATCATCATCTTGTATGATTGTAAAAGTTTCATCCTGCATGTCCGAGTTTTGCAATATTCTTGATATTTAGACAAAAACACTCTCTTCATATGATCCCAAGAGGTTATAGTGTTTCCTCCTAACCCCATAAACCAGCGTAGAGTTGATTCCTTGAGAGTAACAGGAAATAATCTTAACTTATGAGCATCAATTGCATAATCATAACTTCTACACAGAATATAAAACTCAAATAGAAAAGAGTCAGGATCTTCATGAACTTTACCACGGAAATGAGGGAGAGCTGATGGTGGAATATTCTTAATTTGTGCCACAGTATCAGGATCCACAATTGGAAACACAAAAGTGGAATGTTCTTCACTTACCTGGTTGTCACTAGTCCCTTCCAAATGATCTTCTTGGTCCACCATTGTTCCCCTTTTACTTGTATCACTCTCAATAGGCTTATCCACACCTAAGCTATTATCACCAGAGTCTAGGTGGATTGTTCCTGCGTGATGGGTTTGAATGGGATTAGGCTTCCTGCTTATAGAAGGAGTCCCAATATGAAAAAAAAAATCAAAATTATTTTAGCCCTTAGTGGGCTTCGAACCCTTACCTTTCCTAGGCATTCATTTCAAAAGGAAAGAAAAAAATAAAAATAACAAACAACTTCTAAAAAATACTATCAGAAATCAATTAACACCAGTAAAATTCCTTCAAAGAAATAACTCTTCCAAACAATACTGCAAAAAATAAAGGAAAAATTACCTCGATTTGTATAATCAAAAAATTCTTACCAAATCAATTGCCTCCCCGGCAACGGTGCCAAAATTTTGGGTGTAGGAATTACACTTAAGCAAACTCCTTAACACTTAGTTTGTCAATCAGGGGGATTCGTAAACTTAGAGACGAATCACAGGCAATGCCAGAGATGGTATGAATATTCCTAATGTAAATCCCTACTTTCTTTAAAGGAAAGATTGCAGAATCAAATCAAAAGAGAAAAAGGAAACTTGAACCATAAAAAATAATCTAAGAATGGAACGAGGAAGTATGCATTTGCAAGACAGAATTAAAGATAAAAGGAAATCACTTCCACTAATGGTTATTTAATATACTGAGTGTGTGTTTTCCTTTAGTAGGGAAACTTTAGCAATCTCGTTAGATGGGCCCTTAAACCTGCTTCTTTAGAGATTTCCTTCTTGCATTAATATGTCCTGCACTAGTGCTTGTAGTAGTGCAGGATTAGAGATTTTATGTAGAAGGTATAAATAGTGTCTTTACTGAAGGATTTTTACTTCATGCAAGGGCTCGAACTTTTCAAGGTTCAGAGCACTTAGATCTTGTGGCAAGAAACTGGTTCTTGCACTGGATCAGAGCTTCTTGCACTTAGCATTTAATCCTAAAAATGATTGTTCAAATATTGCAAGTGCTATTTTACTATCGAATCAAATTTCACACATAAAGTGAATGTTTATGATCTTAACAAAATGCAGAAATAAAGAAACAATCATTTATCTTGTCATAAGCATTTAAAGAAAGAAAGTAGATTGCGGAAAGTAGACTAGGAAAGCTTGCTACATCACACCAACGTGCACTAGTGTAGGTTCATTTCTCCTGCTTGGACCAGGTGGGAAAACCAATTAAATAGAATTGGAGGAAAATGAAATATCACACCAACATGCGCTAGTGCAGGTTTGTTTCTCCTGCTTGTACCAGGCGGAGGAAACCCAATTTGAAATCAATTGCAGGAAAGTAAATTGCAGGGAAAGAGAATATATATACTTCACACAACAAATTTGTTTTCACTCAGACAAGAATGCATGTGCTGAAAGTTAAATCACACTTTGACAATATAAACACAAATTACAGGAAACCGAAAATAGGGTAAATGTGCTGGGTTGGATGGGCCCTAGCCAACCATCACGTTTCCCTTTTAAGTTAAAATGATGCTCAGTAAACTAGTAAATTCATCAAATTAAAAACAGAAACAAAATTTCTGAAACATGAGGTGGAAAAAACTTTTATTAATTCATTGAGGCGAATACATGCATTAATACAATGTCTAGCCCAGATTCGGGTGATAACAAAAGAACCTATTACCACCTATCAAACTTTTCTCTCCAAACTCTGCTAAAAAAATACTCTCCTTTTTCTTTAAGTCCTATTTACACTTTACATTATATATATCTATTGGCTGAAGGCCAAAACATATCTTTCAACTGATTCATAACAAAATGCAGAATTTAACATTTGGCCTTCAAAATTAGGCAGCTAACAAAACCGGCCATAGCTAATCTCCAATCTTTTCGCCTTCACAAATTATTGTCGACTGCCTTTAAATCATTCATGATGTCATGGTTGAAGACAAGGTGGTGATCAAGGAAGTTCGGATCTACCGCAAAGATCTGTTGTGTTGGCACTGGTTCAAGATCTGATCCTACACTAACATCAGTGGTCACAGTAAGCACTCTAACTATCAAATAACCATTGGAGATATCAATAGGTTACAAAAGTGATTTAAAAGTAAGAAATCATGTAATAAATATTTAATTAATGCTAAATTGAATTAAAACATGAATAATAAAGGTTTATATGAAATATGTCATTGTTCTTGGACTGGTGCAAGATGAGGGTGCATAAAAGAGGTGAAACAGAGGTAAATGGTTATGATTTAGGAAGGGGAAAATGGTAAAAAGAGAGCAAATTAGGGGGCTAACAATACTTCCTCTTCCCTGACACATTTTCTGAGGATTTTATCTGGACCCAATTTGAAAATATTTCCACCAATACAAGTGAAATGGGTGCTCTTTCTTACATTTATACTCTTTTATTTGGATGAAAGGTTTGGAGGAAACCTCTCAGTAACCAGGTAGTTCACTATTTCAACAAAATAGGGAGAGAGTACTAGGATAGGAAATAAGTTTTCATCTAGAAACTAATCATCAACCATCCCTTCCTCATCTACATACAAAGTGACTCTATACAGGAAATATGCAACAACATTTTCCTTCCCAGGCTTATCAACGATGGCCAAATCAAACTATTTCAACAATAATAACCATCTAATGATTCTAGAATTTACATCATCTTTGTTCATTAGGTACTTAATTTATGCATGGTAAGTATGCACAAAAGTTTGATACCAATTAATATAATGTCTGAACTTATTTAATAATGGACAATAACTAAAAGCTCTTTCTCAATGATAATGTAGTTTACTTCAATGTTAGACAAATTTTTGCTGATCAAATAAATGACATAGGTTAATCTATCATCCAATTATCCCAAGGCTGCCCACGAAACTTTATCTGATGCATTAGTATGGATATGGAAGGGTAGGGCCAAATTGGTACCTTGAAGTATAGGGGCAGTGGTCAATTTTTCCTTGATGATATCAAAAGAATCTTGACAAAGACTTGACCAACAAAATTCAAGATCCTTGGCCATCAATCCAAACAATGGGGAAGCCACTTTCATAAAATCCTTGATGAATCTCCTATAGTAACAATCCAAGCCTAAGAAAATTATGTCCTCTCTATACTTCTAAGGGATAGGTACTCTTTTTATGATGGAAATTTTTTTCATGTCTACTTGCATCCCTGCCTGAGATATGGGGTGGCTAAGGATAATCCATACCATTTTCAAGAATTCACATTTCTCAAGGCTTAGAGAGAGATGCATTTCAATGCATTTCCTTAGTACCTTACCCATATTGGAGAGAGCCTCGTGGAAATAATACCCATAGGGAGTGAAACTGTCTATGTAGTTTTCCACAGAATCATGGACAAGCTCAAGACTACTCTTTGAAAAGTGCCAGGGGAATTGCATAGGACAAAGTGAAGAAATCTATAAGTGAAGGTGCCCCAAGGACATGTGAATGTGGTCTTGTCTTGGTATTTAGGGCTGATCTGAGTTTGATTGTCCCCACTCAATCCATCCAAGAAAGTGAAGAGATTCTTTCCTACAAAACCATCCAAGACTTGGTCAATCAAAAGGCAAAGGGAAATTATATTTCTTAGTGGATTTATTTAATTCTATATAGTCAACATAGATCCTCCACTTCCCATTCTTCTTTGGGACTAAGACAAGAGGAGACAACCACTCACTATTTGATATGAGGTATATGAACCCCACATCTAGCAACTTCTATAACTCATCCTTTACTATGTCCTTTAATGTTGGGTTCATCCTCCTTTGGGGTTGGTGCACATGATTCAATCCCTCTTAGATGTAAATATGATGTGTGAAAATTGAGGGATGCACGCCTTTCATGTCTTTTTAATCCCAATCAAAAGCATATAATTTCTCTCTCAGCACCTAGCACAATTGTTCTTCCTCTTCGAATGAGAGAGAGGGGTTGATATTTAGGTATCTAGATGGGCCAAATTCTACAATCTTGGTACGTTTAGAGTTTGAATCAACTGAGCATAACTCAGTCCAAGGGTTCCTTTCAGATTCTCTCACTAGGTCATCGAGTGTAATGAAATTGGGGGGTTGGATTTGAATGATATGGTCAATGAGGTCATCTTCATCATGTTTTTCCCCTCTGATAACAATATATAAGGTAAAAATATGGTGGGGTGTTATACGGTACACTTCATATTCTTCTTCATCCTCTAGAAAATGAAGATGATGAAGTGTACCATACCACACCCCGCCCTATTTTTAATCTTTCCAACATAAAATTAGATAACTAACCTACAACGTTGATGGTGGGGGTGTCTCTCTTATTTCTCCCAAGATTTTTGAAGAATTTTTATTTGATAGGATTATTGTATATGGGAACATCCTTAATATCTTGGAGAAGGGGTATTTTTACACACAGATTCTTCAATTATCCCAAACTTTCAGTCTGTTCTGGGGTATGTTGGCTAGGGTGGATAAACTGCTCATGAAAAGAAGATGAATTTATTTGAGGGATTCTTTATTCCTTTTCCTCTTCAACCTATTTTGGTGGATATGAAGGATGATTGTCTGGGATAACTCTCCCCGACCTAAGGTTAATATCATGAATATCCACAGCATAGGTTGGATAGAATGTTTCTCCACTGGAGACTTATTATGCTTGCTTGTTTTTTGGGTTCATATTTGGTTGGGAAGGAATATGAGGTAACTTAAAGGGAGCATGATGGGTGAGTTGATGTTGAGGTTGGGGTGGAGGCAGTAAAGGAGGAGGTTGGTTGAGTTGGCATTCCACCCTTATGATGGATTGTTCCACTCAGGTGCTTGAGGAGCATATTGTTGAAATGGCTGATTGGGAGGCTAAGGATGATATGGAGGGGCATAAGGCCAAGAAGGAGGTGTGGGCCATGATGGAGGAGTGGAATAATACCAAGGTTGCAATGGTGACTTCTATTTTACATAGTAGTAAGAATAAGGTTCATCTTTCATTCCCTGTTTGTATGACTAAGGCCCTTGAGGGCTTAATTCATTTATGAAGAAGATTTTCTCAAGTAATCCTTCCACACCCTGATACACAACTTTGAGGCCAAGTAAGAAAGGAAATTATTCTGTTGCATGGTTCTCTTCAAATATTGAGAAAACCTCAATGAAATTAATTGATCATTCATTTCTAGGATGTTTTCTAGTGCATCTAGGGCAAAATATAGCTAAGGATCTCTATGATTCCTCTTGTTTCCTCATGATCTAAATTTTTTTTATTTTCAAAGCAAAGGTGTGCAAAATCTCACTTTTAAAATCATCCAACATGTTTCCAATCTCATGCTTAATGGGGGTTGAAGAGGAAGGGGTATTGGTAAGGCTTTGACTAGCTCTACCTTTTTCCTTGGATGCCCTAGAGTGGTTTCTAAATATAGTCTTGATTTCCTCATAAGGAAGTTGATAGATTTATCCTCTAGAAAACATATTAAGAGTTTATATCATATCTTCCCTGATTCCTTGGAGCAGAATTAACTTGAGTGATACAAGATGAAGGGTGCAGTTGGACCTTTTGTAGTTTAGTTGGAATCACTCCTCATGATCCTCTAGAGATTCATAAGTCCCTAAGGTCATCCTAAATATTTATTCCATCATTTCATTGGACCTACATTGGTCTCTTTACTTGTTTTTGAAGGACCCTTTCATTTGAGCCGAGGTGCTGATGTTGTTCCCAGGCAGACCCATGAACCAACATAAGGTTGCACCATTAAGGGTAGAGGGGAACAATTTTAACTTTTGTTCATATGAGGCATTGTCATAAGTCCTATAAATAGCAAAAAAATAAAAGATGAAATTTTCAAGGTCCTCAGAAGTTAAGTCATGGAAGTGTGTAAGTGTTGAAGGGATGATGTTCTTCATTCTAGTCCATCCATTGGTTTCTCTGATGGGAAATACTCCTTGGGTCCTATTTTCAGCCATAGCTTGAATAGGTGAAGCAAGTTCTTCTGGTGAAGAATGTTCTTCTTCTTCCCCAATAGGTTCTTTAAATTTTTCAAGTTTCTCACCTAGAGGGTGTTATATCTCACGGTCACTAAAGAATAGTGAAGTGTGACTATGTGGGGATGTGGGTGGTTTTGGTAAAAAATTTCCATGGTTGTCCCTACTCCTATGAGGCATGAAAGTAATTTTATTTTTGTTTTTCAATATTTTGAAATTGAATGAAAAAAGTAAAGAAGAAAATAATGCTTAAGTAGAAACAAACATCTACTTAGACACCTCCCTGGCAACGAAACCGAAAATTAGTGAGTCCTGGTATTGCACTAAGAGTGATGAAACTCCCAAAGACTACTCAAATTTACTTATTAACCTGGGTTTTGTACACAATTAGAGGTCATAGTTCTATATGCACAATAGATGAGATCTACTCTCGCCATGATCAGCTTAGTTCTACTATGAGGTATTGGAAATTATTTCTATTCTAAGGGAGAAAGTCTATCACACTTATAATTGCAAGTCAATACTGAAAGTAAACCATGAACACTAATCTATTTACAAGAAAAGAACCTATACTATATTGTTCTCATTCATCTACTCAATGTTTACTTTTTCAATGGAAAATACTAGCACTTATTCTAATTACAAGAATGGAAATTACAATAGATTGCATTCATTCTCTATACTACTCAATTGAATTGAAAAATGGGGCCTAATATACTTTCACACACACACTGCATCTATGATAAATTAAATTATATCTACTACATGCTAGCTACTTTTCTAATGATTTATTTTATGATGGACTAATGACACTCAATTTACTCTATTTTTTAGCAAGTGAAGAAGGAGTTTGGGTGACCTAGGGGTGTCCTTGAACCAGGAATTTAGAGCAAGGGGAACACTAAGGCTCACACTAAGTTCAGGTGAGGTGGAGGAGTGTTTATGATTGGGTTTCGTCAGCTACCAGATTTACCCATGATCTTTTACTTACATGATGTGTTTAGAATTTCAATGAAAAGAGAATTGAAATAACACATGTGCATGCTTTAAGAAAGAGAAAACAAGAAAACAATCAACAACATAAAAGCACATGACATTGATAATGGAGTTCACCTAGTGTGGGCTATGTCTCTTGGACCAATTTCAAAATTGGGTATGCCACTTCATATAGTGCTAGAAATGGTGATGATATACATGGACTGTTTTTTCTGTCATACAAGGATATATGCCCTCAACATCAGTGTCTTGTCTCTCCATGAGGTGTTCCGCTATAGTAACTCTCACTCACCATAGTCCTCCTATGGACATGACATAATCTCACACAAGGTGATGATAAGGATCCCTTCAACAAGCTTACATAGAGATCATAAAAATCCATGGAAAATACATATTGCATGAAGTAGAAACATATATCCACAACATATCAAGCAAGGATCTAAAGAACATATTAAATCTCACAGCAAATGATAAAAGAGGCACATGATATCAATACTGCATATACCTCAACCCCTAAAGTTGGTTGAAGAAGTGAATGCTCAGTTGCTGAATCTAGATGCACCATCAAATTCATGGTGTTGAGAGGCATAAAATCAACTATCCACACTTGGGAATCTGACAACATCACTCCAATCTAAAAAATGTCCAAAAAATCAAAAGCTTTGCTGCTGAAGAAAACATCACCATTGAGTTCGTGTCATCAAGAGGTGTAAAATCAACATAAAATTTGTCAAAAATTGACTTCGGCAAGTAATGCGCCTCAGGGAATATTTCTGATGCCCCTCAAGATTCCCTTGGCAGGGTTCTGCCCCTCTGGTCGCTCATGGTTCCATTCTTGCAATAACAAATATTTTTCATGGAAGAACATGTTAGTCTTCTCCCTAGCACATCATCATCTGCTTTTCATATATCCCCTAGACGGTAGATTTTACCACATCCACCCATTTGGCATAAGTGGTAAAAATGGTAAGTTGTTGGAGAGCAGTAGGGGGATCAAATCCCACCCCTCTCAAAATATTTGCATGGCACGTTTTGGTTGGAACCATTGGCAGTTTTTTCATAAAAATTGGCATATATTGTTGGCAGTCATGCCATATAAGGTCACCGCATTAGGCGGGAATGGCGGTCCCATCGACCATAGGTTCAAATCCCACCGACATTTCCATATAATGACAAGTGTCATTGTTTGGGAATGTTAATATTTGGTTCACATTATTTTTTGGTAACGTTGAATGTAGAAGCAGGTTCAAGCCCCGTCGGTTCTAGAGTATGCTACTTTTCGGAGAGTGGAGGAGTCAAGTTTCCTAGTGGGCATCCTGCCCAACGTCGTTATAAATGTGGTGCCGAGGTGGCAGGGTTTGGCCACCTACCACCCCATATATAATAAAATGATATGTTCGATGGAGAGGGGTGGTGGGGTGGTGGCCAACCACCCTATTTTTAATTTTTTGTTTTTATTAAAATAAAATGGTCGTATAGGTATTTTCTGAAAGTAAGAGTTATTGGGAAATTTAAGGAGGCCATAATTTCGCCTGTTCTCAGGAGCTAGGTTCCATTTCGGTTGATGGTGAAATTGTTAGACATTTAAACGTAGCCTACTGCCCAACTTTGACCGTAATTTTGTCTTCCTCTAACTTCTCCATATGGGCTCGGATTGGAGATCCGTTCGCACCGTTGGAATTAGGGTGATGGGTACTTCAATATGAACCCAGTGTGAAATCATTTTGACCAATTTTAATTTTGACCATTTTTGAGAAATCTTGGTCTCTTGAGGGTGTTTAGGGCCACCTATATCACTTTTTGGAGTGAAGGAGATGGAACCCAATGCTACTATAGGAAGCTACTACACGATCCTTATTTTTTATACAGGAATTCATGTAATGCTACAAGAAATAGACTGAGAGGGTTTTGAGGCTAGGAATGGTGGAATGGAGGTTAGGAAAGGTGAGGGTAAGGTATATCTAAGTGAATGGGGGATGGTAAAATCCCTTGCCCAAGTTCAGACTCATCAGAAGGTGTATATTGCACCAAGAAGGCTACTCTCAGTAGGTGTGAAGGTGGTATTCAAAACAGGGTTGTGGGTAGCAAAATGGAAGGCAACCTAAGGAGGGTTGAAGTACAAAGTGATAGCATTGAAAAGGGGGTCTTTATCTAATGTTGTAGCCAAACCTGTAACCAGTACATTCACGCATGCATTGATCATTAATAACTTATCATGTAAAATAATGAAAAATATGAGTTGAATTTAACTTAAACTACTCATTCACCTAAATCATAAATCTAACCTCTAATCTATAACATATTCATGATAGTAAAAATGAACACTATTTTATCTTTCATAAACTAAATTTTTTTGGCCTGTGGTGGAAGACCTTCCTCCTCAAGCTTCAATAGAAGAGATGAGAGAGGGGGATTGTCAATAAAATTTTAATTTTTCTAATGCTACTAAAATGCAATCACATAAACCAATATATTGAAGCATGAAGGGAACACAAATGTACACAACAGAGACTACAGCTCATGGATTGGGCCCTAATCCACCAGCTTCATTCCTCTGAAATCAACTCAGTAAGAAATAGACCAATGACTCATTCTTATTTTAGAACAAGTTTCTTACATAAAAAATGTCAATCAAATATCTCTAATATAGAGCCAAGAGTTCTCTAGCTTCCTATGGGAATTGAATCCTAATGAGATATTGCTCTTGTTCATTTATACTAAACGAAAACTACCAACAACTCCCTAAAAATTAGGCATTTGTCCCCTTGATCGTCGAGACGTGTGGATATTTTTGTCCTCTTAACATTCACTTTCTTAGCTGCCTTTGACTTCTAATTTTTGGAGGATCTTAGGAGATATTGGGCTGATTGTGGAAGTTAAGAAGGTGGACAACCTGTTGGGCCTCTAAATTAGACCTAAATTAAGGCCCATATAACCTTTCTTATGTAAAGGCTATATTAAATATGTCCTTCTATACTTAATAATTTTTTTAAGCTTTAATATGTTCTCATGAAGGTTTAGAGATAATTGCATATTTGTGGCTAATAATATTTATTTTTGAAGAATATTGTGAGAATATTGGAAAAATTATGAAGATTTGGAGAAGGATATAATTTAGGGACTTGCTACCTAATATAGGAGGATCAATATTAGAGAATAAATGAAAAAAATATCATGAAATTATTGAGAGATTCTAGAACTCCAATAATTGAAAAAATCTAGGAATGCGTTCCATGTCATTTAATGCAAACTCCTAGTGTTGGGAACCAGATCCACTATTTGAGGGATTTTAGAGGTGAAAGCTTCATCCTTTAAAGGATAATTCTTCCCCATAAATTTTAATAAGTACCAATTTGAATTTTCCTCTAAAGGCATGTATTTTTTAGTCTTCTTGTGGAGAAACTTGTTGTTTAGTAGCTCTATTTTCATTTCTTGTAGGGATGTACTTGGATTGATTCAATTATTAAGTTTGGTGCCATTTTAACTTCTAAGGCTTGGCTTATTCCATATGAATCTAAGTCTCCTTTTTCTTGGCCATCCCAGGAGCCTCAGAGCCCTCTTGCACATTTTATTTATGTTCTTTTCACTTCCTATTCACATGCATTTCTTATTCTCATTTTGACTATTTCTGTAATTAGTATTGATGATTTTATTGTTGTAGGATAGAATTAAATGATTAAGTGATTTATTTTTTAGGTTATTTACATATTCAAAAGCATTATTCATCCTTATAATAACTTTGGAAGGTCATATTCTTCATTGAGCTACTTGGATTTGGTTACTAGTTCAGGAATATAGGGTTTCTGGAAATGCCTTGTAGTGAAATAGTAGTAATGTTTTGCTATTTTTTAGAATGAGATAATGAGCTTAATTTGATTTTATTAAAATTATATTAGGTCATAAAAAAATTCAATTTAATAAAAAAATTTACCCCATTGCATTTTCACTTGATTAGGTTAACTAGCTCACTAGTTCTTGAATTTCTAGTTTTTAGAGTAGTAATTTTTTGTTATTTTTTAGCACATGTGAATATTGATATTTTGGAGTGATTAAAATTGTAATTGAGACCTAATACATAATAATTAACAAAAATATTTTCCCCATACCATTATCATGTGATTTACTTAGTCATTCGGCGAGTTATCTCCAAAATAGAACTTCCTGTAGCACTATTGTAGCACATGTAAACTTGATAATATTTTCTCCCAAAGCTTGGTTTTTGTCTATTAGGCTTGAATCATGACCCCTAGGATATAAATACATAATTGAGGAAGAATAAAAACCACTTAGGACATGCATTTTTACAAAGTATATTAGGCCTGTTTATTTGAATTCCTACTCCTAGGATTTTAATTACAAATTGTTTTTCTTGCCTAGGATTAATTTATTTTCAACGAAACACTTCCATTTATGAAATTAGTTTAGGCTTTGATTTCATGAAATTCACTCCATTACATCATATCAAAAAAAGGACACATTTTCTACTTCACATATAGCTCCAATGCCTCTTAATTTTTTACGAATATTGCGTTGATAATTAAAATTGGTAGCCTTGTGAGTTGCAACATTCTTGTTGCAATACTAAGACTCATCACTTTTTGGCACCGTTGTTGGGGAGGTGTTAAATTATTCATTGTTTTCTTCCCTAGTTGATTAATTTATTTTATGTTTTTAAAAAACAATAAAATAATTTCATTAGACATATTTCATTTCAAAAACATAAGATTGCATTGCATTAGCATTCTTATTCAATTTTTTTTTAACAATACTTGTCCAACACCAACTCCCCTTTTGGTCATGTGGTGCAGTAAGAACCACATCACCATCCAATTTTGTAGGTAGAAGAAGAAGAGGTGGAAAATAAGATCTAATAAATGGATGTAGATGATGCCAATTAATAGTATTCTCTTGGAAATTTTCCCATTCAAGATACCGATTTTAGTGTGCATATGAAGAACATCCCTCCATTTTCCTTCCTGACTTCCATGTTATGAGGTCGGAGGATACATAAAACTTTCTCTTTGAATTTGAAATACTTTGTGGATATTATGGTTACTTAATAAACACTAAAAATGTGAGAATTTTTTCCAGAAAAAATGAAGGATAGATCTCTTAAATTGTTCATGAGTTTAGATACTAATTCAATAAGATCATGGACTGACATGCAAAAGATATTTCTAGAAAAATACAAAGATCATGATTTTGAGGAAGAAATTTTTAGAATGAATCAAAAATAAGATGAGAGCCTTGAGGATCTCATAGATAGGTTCATTTATAATTTTAAGAGGTAAAATTTGCATCATTTAGTATTTGACAAACTAAAAACCCTAATACTTATAAAAATTACAGATGAGTGGATTAATCTCTGTAATATCTCAAAACCAGGATTTTCTACAATGATGAGAATAACTTAAGGTATTTCAAATTTGGAGAGAATTTAATCAACTCATGTAGTGTATTTAAACACGTAGCTTTCATATATAGAACAATCACAATGACAAACTATGCCTTTATACAATGTCACCAAGTGGGGAAAAGCAGCAGTTTTGGCCCCAAAAACGTTATTTTCTGAATATTGAGTTATAATAGTGAAAAATAATCGTTTTTCCCATTATAATAGACAATATAGGTCATGAATGCAAAATATTTTTTAAAAAAATGCCTTTAGCCTAGTTAAACAGGCCTCCCATGCTCAGCACAACTTAAAATTGACAAAACCCAAAGACTGCAACACACAGAAATTGTTGCATAAGAGACTGCGTAGTCTAATGGATGTAAAACTCATAAAATAGAGAAATAAATCAGATCTTCTTATTATATCACTCAATGAGGCATAAAACAGATATCTAATCTCTTTTATGCATATCCAAGAAGACCTAACAAGGGTTCCTTGATAGAAATTATATACATGAAAGAGCTGCTGCAGATTTGTGGCTGAATCACACTATGTAGCTGAAGCTCTACATAAAAATGGTTGAACATGAAAATAAATGGCTATAGATGCTTCTTCTAGATTTCCTAAAGAAAGGCTGATCCTCCTCTTGGGAAACTAACACCTCAAAATGGGGTTTTGACCCCTCCCACTGCACACCTTAATAAATAACGTAGTTTTCTAAAGGGACTGTGTTTTTCTTGAAGTTAAGTGCTTGGCCCAACATCAGGTAGTGGAAAATTCAGATCATAAATCTCCTCTTAGATTTCTTAGACAAGATCTCCAAGAAAGAGTAGGGAATCCGCACCCGGGAAAACCTTGCACTAAGTAGTGAAAAAACTGAGCTAAACAACCAAGTATGTAGGAAGTCTAAGTAGAACACATAAAATATAATCTCCAATATGTCCATATGCTTGATATCTCCTCCATTATATAATTTATGAGCTTCCTCACAAAGGGTCCCACCCAGTATGAGGTTGCTTCCATTCAAAGGCTCCTCCACCATATTTACGCTATCCCCATGTGCCTTGCTCATCCTTTTACAATGCTATTTTATTTAGTCAACCTTAACTAAATCTTCATGCCCTTTTCCTTTTCACACTCAAGGTGCCTTCATTTTGACTAGCTGGATTGATCTCTCTTCACATTGAGCTGGCTTTATTTTGGATCCACTTCTTTAGAATAAATCATGTTGACTTGGTCAAAATTAACCTTGTCCACACAGTTTATACCTTTTTCACACATGTGGATGCTTGATCTGGTTATTTCATGATCCATTTTCACATTATGAGGGATTTCTATTCATACTTGAGCAAATTATGAGCCTCCTTGCTCATTTATTCATCCAAGTTTAAAAAAAAATTAATATTCCCATTAGCTGAAGCTAATTTAGGAACATTACGATCTCCCCCTCCCAAATTTTTCTTTTCCTCAAGCAACTGCAAGGGTGTTGCAAAATCGCCCCTCCTTCTCTTATGGCCCCTTCATCCAATAGTCTCCACCATTGCTTCAGAATGTTTTCAAAACTTCCATATCCCAATGGCTCCTCCCAAGTGTGCAAGTTGGCCTTTGGTGAATAACCCTAAGGTCCTTCCTTATAAAAGAATTTAAGGTCTATGTGGAAACCTCCTTGCCGATCCATGGCCTTCTTAAGATAGAAGTGATGAAAATCATGGGGAGTTTCATCATCAAGGAAGGTCTCCCTCCTCCATGGTATCATCCAAATAAAATGAATCACCTTCAAGCTTGGTAATTCATAGAAAAGATCCTCCCAATTTCTCATGAGAGGCATGCCCCAAGTGATCCAACCAAACATATGGTCCCCATCATAAAGAAACAAGTGGTATAAAATGGTGGGCATATAGTCTCCCATGCTCCCCTTAGAACATGCAGTGCAAAAAATGTAGGGACCTTCTTCCCCCAAGGACACATCCAAAGTTTTCCTCTCCTCCAACCATTCCCCCAAGAAAGATAAGAACATCTTCAACATGTGGGATCATAGGTAAGATCATGCTAGCTGCCATATACAATAAGGGAGAAGGACAATGGTCCCTCATGTGCAACCAGCGCAATTTTCCTCCTAACTACCATAGAATATGATATGACAAGTGTTCTCCCCAACACTTGTTTGGTGCCCCATCCTTCTTGCATGCTTGGATAAGGTGTATGATGGTTGGTGTTAAGGAATCATACCATGAAGAGTACATCACCTCTCCAAGATCTCACAAGGAATGGCTAGCATCACCATTGTTCATGGCCCAAAGTGGCTCATGAAGCCTATCAGAAAGAGTGCCCCCTCTTGGAGACAAGACTTGCACATGAGTGTTAAGAAAATGCAAGAATATAATAAATACATCATGAGGTTCAATAATACAATTTTTATCATATACTTGTTTAAAATCAGCAAGGTAAGCTCATGGATGAGCTCCCTCTCACACTTAACGAATAAGGAGGTGATAATGATAACTCTTTCCAAGAGCTATGTTCCTCTTAAACCAACAAATGATCCATGCACTTACTCATATGAGTGTCCATCTCCTCTTTGAAATTTTCCCACATGAATCCATCTAAGATATTATGATATGTTCTAATTAAACTAGTGGGGTTTGAAAGCAAGACCTCATAGGTTGTGTTAAGTAGTTTATTCTTGAGTTTGGAATCTTCAGCTAAGTAGATCTGATCATGAACATAAATGATCCCATAAACTACCTTATACTTCCCATCCATTGCTTGCCCATCAAGAACCTTACATGTGAATAGGTCCTTGGAATATTCCGTCATGAGTCGGGACTCCAAATAAGGGTCTAGGCTTGCCAACATTAACAGTGTTGTAGATGTCTGAAATGATGTATTTGTCATATGATGGCTCTCCTCCTTGACATGCTTGATTTCAAAGTCACATATTGGAGTATTCCCAACTTTCTTTTGATGTCTTTCTTGCAGCTGATCTTGATGAAGATAAGATTGAATTTTAGGACAATCACCCTCCTTTTTTAAGGTTCTCTTCCTCCAAAAATTCCACAATTTTTCTCTTGCATACAAAAATGAAAATATATTTTTTTATGTTCAAAAATTTTCATATATATTCGAGTATCCTTTGCTGCTCCAAAGCTATGGAGTATCCCTTTGATACTATGCTCATATCAACACATATTTCTAAATCTATCCTTTCCAACGCAAATAGATGAATGGAAGATAGCAATGTCAATTTCAGAAATGTGCTTAGCCTTCCATCAATGATTCTTAGCATCATGGTGGCTCCTTCCAAGGTTACCTCTCTAGAAAAATATGTTGCTACTGCATATAGTTGAGAGAACACTTTAGTCTTCCTCCAATCAGGAGGTCTTCCTACTGAAATGCCTCTTTGCAAAGAGGCATCAAGGCATAGAGTAGGATGTGGATGTAGGTGGACATATTTTCCCCTACCTTTCTTGCATAGGTCCTCTTGCCTTATTTTTCTTTTCGAACCTTGAAATAGAGAAGGGTATGTTAGTGTTAGCCTTTGCAGCTTTCCCCCAGTGATTTTAAAGGTGTCAAGGTCAAATTTTGTCATTTCAATGAGCCTTCAAGCAAAATTTGGTCACTAGGCATTAGGTCTAGGGTTTGCTTTTACTCTTGTAAAAGTTGTCCAAATGTCGGTTCATTTCACCATTCAGCTGAGTGTACCATCATTCAGAGGGTTTTCATCATCATGTCAGGTTCCAATGGGTCATTTTACACCTTGTTCATGCTTCCGTTGTGCCTAGGTAAGGTCCATTTCCCTCTCCTAGGGTTTTGGAGGTAATTTCTCTTGGATAGTCAAATCATCAGCAAAACTTGTATCCTGATGTTCATATACTTTCCCCTATCCTTAATGTACCTTATTAAACACTTCCCATCACTAAGATCCCCCAAATTCCTCATTTTTCACAAACCCTAGTTTCTTGCTACAACTTGGCAATTTTCTAGGCTAGGCCTGTGTTTTGCCCTTTTGGACCCCTTCCCCTCATTCAATTTCTGAGATTCCACTTTCCCATGCTTCCTAACATCCCTCCCTACTTCCCAAAATTTTCCCAAGAATTTATAAGCCCCTTATCCCCTTCATTTCGCTTCATTTCGACAAATCCCTTGTTTCACACATCGGGATAGGTTTCACTCAAATGATGTTTCAGAGCAATAAAAGATGAATTTTGGAAAACTGAGAGAGGTTTTTGTCCAAAACATGCCAAATAAGAAAAAAATCCTTCATTTTTTACACAGGTATCATGGTTTTAGAGAAATGTCAAAAATATCGTTGCCTCAGGAGAATTGAATGCACCTCTGAAGTGACCTAGGGAAAATCAAGATGTCGCCTAGCTTGGTTGGCAAAATGACTTGATTTATGAGTCAAATGATAAATAGACACAAATAGCTTTCCAATGAGATATCATGAGCTCAATTTTTAGTTTATTAAGACCTTCAAACGTTGACTGCAACAGCACTCTGCCTTGAGGCAGCTTCATTCTGCTCATTTTGACCAGTCTTGGGAGATTTGTTTTTTGACAAGGTAAATGAACTCAAAATTGAAAAATTACACTTGGGTTGGAAATTAGACTCAAATACATTTCAAACGAGCTATCATACACCCAATTTGGACACTGGGAAGGCCTTCAAAAGCCTCCTGAAAAACTCACTATTTATGGCGCGGCGCATTGGGTTGGTGCGCAGTGCATTGGGCCAGAACACCTAATTTTTGCCTTCGCTTCATGAAAACTCAAAATTGGCTCAATATTATATGTTTCAAATAAGTTTGTGAGTTTTTGAAATGCTATTATGCTAGCGTTTGGGTTCGTTTGGAAAGGGAATATGAGAATTTGAATGTCAAGTTATAAACCCTATTCACTTGTTAGAAATTGTTCCCTTAGGGTTTTATAATTGGTGTTTTAAAGTGATTGTGGTGCCAAATTTGTTCATTTCCCATTTTTTTCATCCCTTCCTTTCACTGTAATCCTATCATCAATGTTAATCCCCTATTCCCTTATATTCCAAACCACTCATATCATCTCGTACCTTTTTTCTCCATCCCAAGTCATATCATTTCACCTTCATTCTCTCTTTCCATCTCACTTATTAAAAATCCCCAAAATCCCAAGTTACTCCAAAATTCAAGTGGTTTTCCCCTCTTCCAAAGTTTTTCAAATCCTCAAAGGGAAAACTACCACTTGGCAAGACTTCATTGTTCCCACTGCTCCATTTTTACCACAGTCCCTTCCCTTTGGCACACATTTGGAAATCGGAGGCAAATACACCAAATTTTTTTTTTCCATCTCATACAGGTCAAAAATTCACTTGAAATAGACTTTCAACACCATGGAGACAGACACAGATAGCTCATATGATCGAGACAATGTTTTCACCACTGAACTGCATGCACTGGGAGGGCACTGAAACGAAGGAAAAGGGAGGATAGGCTCCGAATCTTGGCCGAAGCTTCTTTGGCTAAGCATGGCACTTGATTATGTACCTTAAATCCAAATTTCAAGGAATTTGGAGAAAATTTTGTCAATTTTGAAATTTTGGGTTACAAAACAAATTTTCCCGCCCGACACGTCACACCGCCTGACACGCGCTTATGATTGGGACATCTTCTAGAGGAAAAATTGATATTTTTGGTTTTTTATGATAAATTATGCATGTTCAGGAATGGCTGAAGCATTTCATCAAGTTATGGGTTGCGTAAAGGGCCAAAAACACCTTGAAAATGGCCTTTCTGCCACTTTTTGCACCAGCAGGAACCAGTCTTGGGAGATTGCAGTTTTGGAGGGGAAAATCACATCCAAATCCAAACATTACACTTGGGTTGGATAGTAGAAATCCCGGGCTTTCCAACGAGCTATCATGGGCTTGATTTGGACTTCGGGAAGTGCCTCAAAAACAGGCTCAAAGTGGCACAATGCATTGAGTTTTTGAGCGCGGCGCATAGAGGAATTTGGCATATTTTTCACCCTTCAGCTCAGAAATTCGCCCAGTTTTGACTAGTTTCACTTTTAGATGTAACTATTGATCTATATTGATGTAATTTGGTAACCATGATGTAATTTTGGCATATATTTACTTGTTCTATAGGATTCATTCACTAAAAAGTGAAAATTAAATGAATGAATCAGTTTCCTTCCATATAAAGGCAAGTTGTTGGATTGCCTAGATTTCAGTTCCTTGTTTATAATTGGTTCAAACTACTCCTAGAAGGATGAGCTCGACCCCTAGAGGCATGGGATGGGGTTAGGCTGGTCTATATCATGTATTTTCTCAGTCATTTTCAAAGGTTGGACGGGTTGGACTCTTGGGAATAGTTTGGCACCTCATTGTATATTCATTTTAGCTTTTTGGCAAAGGAAAGAATAGAGTTTTGCAGCACTTGTTGGGATCCTTGTGGCTCTGAGTTTTGATGATGTTTTTCTCCATGTATCTGTAAGTTTCATTAATTTTTATGTATGCCATTTCCCTTCTCTTTTCTTCTGAATTAAACACATGAGTAATTGAGGTAGAATTCATTAGTTTGCTGTTGCTCTGCCTTAAACTTTTGTTTAGTTTTACATGTTTTTCGTCAGTTTGAAGGGGATCCTACACTCTCTTTCCCTCTTCAGCTTCTCAGCAGTCTTTTATATCCATCCATTGAATCTAAGACATCAAAGTCATTACCTACCCTGCCCCAACTTGAACTCTGCAAGAATTTGGCCTCATCCCCAAGCCCAAAATTGTTTTTCCCTTTTTCCAATAAAAACCCCTAAAAATAAAAATCAAACCCTCCTATTTGTTTATCTAGCCTAATATAAATTTTTTTTTTAGTCATCTCAAGGCCCTTTGAATATTTTCATTGAGATTGACCCGGAGAGAGCGCTCTCTTGTCCTCGTAGGGCTAGCTACGAGGCTAAGCGTGGTTTGGTGTTACCTTGAATCTCACCTTCCTTCAGCCTAATGTGGATTTGGGAACTAACAGGGTACATGCTCTTCATCTTGTGATGCCATTCCTCCTCTTTTCCTCCTCAAGATCTCATCATTTGACAATGATGGCACATGCTGCTCATGTGTTATGCCAAGAGATCTATGTGTGAGAACTTTTGGAACTCCTTGCAAGAGTGCAAGAGTTTCTTTCCTACCAGAAAGTGCTCCATACTTTTCCTCATGAGGTGCTTGAGCTTCCCTTGTTATGACTGTGTTATCCTCTCTCGCATTCCCTTTCTCCTCTTCAATAGCTGAAGTTGCCTCATCTTCAACAAGAGACCTTAGATCTTGGTCTTCTTTTAAAGAAGGAATCTTCATGTCTTCCTTTTGAGAAGAAATCCCTTCATCCAAAGGATATCTTTCCCTTGGAAAATTATCAAACAATCCCACCTCCTCTTCAGTGGTTTTCAGAAATGGAGTTGGATTTTTAGACCTTCCCAACTCATGCAAAAGCTTTGTTTATATGGTTTGACAGAAGATGTTTCACATGAAATTTCATCAAACCTCTCTACTAATATTTTAATGAACCTTTCATAAGTAGATGTATTTTCATTATTTAAGGAAAATGATTCAAACAACCACCAAGCATAGGTCTTACCCTAAAAATGCAGCGCTGCTACTTTGATGGCTTCAATTTCTAAAACTTGATGTTGTTGCACAAAGGTGTCTAGCTCCTTCAACCAAGCCCTAGATAGACATAGAGGTGATCCATCAAAAGTGGATAGAAAAAATATACCATCACCCTGCTTCTTTCTCCTTGTGCTCCTTTCCTAATTCATTTGGCAAAACCCTTAGAAATTCAAGTGGTCTTTGACCTCCTCAGATTGGGCTTCATATTCCTGCAAATAATCACCAAGAGTATCACTCTTCGGCACATTCCTTTCTTCCTCTTCATGAAGAAATTGCTGATAGAACGTGGTAGATCTGATGATATGGCTGAGTGCTCATATCCATAAGATGAGGACTTAGAACCTTCCTCTTTTATAAATCTAGTTGAGGGATCTTCATGTTTCTCCCTCCTCATTTCTTTGATGCCCTGGCTTCTACCCTGCATATTTGGAAAGAGAAGTTTTGAGAACTTATTTTCTCTAGAAAATAAGGGTTTGCTCTGATTTCTTCTGGAAATCTCCTCCTCCCCGTGAGAAGACTCCATAATTCTTGAAGCTCACAGGCTGAGCCAAGATTTTTTCTTTGATACCACCGTAATGTCCCAAAACTAGGATTTTCTACAACGATGAGAATACCTTAAGGTATTCCAAAGTTTGAGAGAATAAATTAATCAACTCATGTAGTGTATTTAAACACATAGCTTTCATAGAACAATCACATCAGCAAACTATGCCTTTATACAATGTCACCAAGTGGGGAAAAGTGATAGTTTTGGCCCCAAAAACGTTATTTTATGAATATTGAGTTATAATAGTGAAAAATAACGGTTTTTTCCCTTAGAATAGAAAATATAGGGAATTCATGAAAAATATTTTGAGCAAGAAATTCCTTTAGCCTAGTTAAATAGACCTCCCATGCTTAGAACAACTTAAAATTGACAAAACCCTAAGACTACAACACACAGAAATTGTTGCATAAGAGACTGTGCAGTCTAATGGAGGTTAAAATAAAAAAAGAGAGAAATAAATCAGATCTTCTTATTATATCACTCAATGAGGCATAAAATCATAGATCTAATCTCTTTTATACATATCCAAGAAGACCTGGCAAGGGTTGCTTAACAGAAATGATACACATGAAAGTGATGTTGCAGATATCTGGCTGAATCACACTGTGTAGCTGAATATCTACATAAAAATGGTTTCAAATGAAAATAAATGGTTGTAGATGCTTCCTCTAGCTTTCCCGAAGAAAGGTTGATCCTCCTCTTGGGAAACTAGCTCCTCAAAATGGGGTTTTGACCCCTCCCACTGCACATCTTAAGAAATAACACAATTTTATGAAGGAAATGCATTTTTTCTGAAGTTAAGTGGTTCGAGCAGCACTAGGTAGTGGAAAATTTAGATCATAAATCTCGTCTTAGATTTCTTAGACAAGATCTCCAACAAAGAGTAGGGAATCCCCACTTAGGAAAACCTTTGCACTAAGCAGTGCAGCAACTTAGCTAAAAAGCCAAGTACGCTGGAAGTCTAAGAAGACCACATAAAATATAATTTCCAATATGTCCATATGCTTTCCATCTAAACCATTATATAATTGATGAGCTTCCTCACCAAGGGTCCCACCCACTATGAGGTTGCTTCCATGCAAAGGCTCCTCCACCATATTTACACTGTCCCCATGAACCTTGCTCATCCTTTTACAACGCTGTTTGATTTAGTCAACCTTGACTGAATCTTCATGCCCTTTTCCTTTTCACACTCAAGGTGCCTTCATTTTGACTAGCTGGATTGATCTCTATTCACATTGAGTTGGCTTTATTTAGGATCCACTTCTTTGAGAATAAATCATGTTGACTTGGTCAAACTTAACCTTGTCCACATAGTTTAGACCTTGCTCACACATGTGGATGCGTGATTTGGTTATTTATTGATCCCTTTTCACATTATGAGGGATTTTTATTCATACTTGAGCAAATTAGCCTCCTTGCCCATTTATTCATCCATATAAGTTTTAAAAACAAAATTAATATTCCAATTAGATGAGGCTAATTTAGGAATATTACAATCTCCTTGATCTCATGAGTAGAGGTGATGTATACAAATTATTATTTGAATAAATTTGTGAAACATGCAAGTGCATATCAAGAGGAAGGTAAATAGTAAGTAAATCAACATAAACATTGGTAAGTAAAGAAGAACTTGGAAATTTTCTTGATAACTTTGAAACAAAATTTCTTAGAAATCTAAGTGAACATGTAGAAATGTTAAGAATGCAAAATGAGCGAAAAGAGGATGTTGATTCTTGTTCTTTCCATGCATAATCATATTTCCCATCATTACCAAGGTTAAAGGAAGTTTATCAAGTGGACAATGGAATAAGTCAATCACCAGAAAAGCTATGTTATGTAGCTCAAAGAGTACCATGATAACCTAGTCAACCTGATGTGATGCAAGAAACTAATTCAAAATTTCAAGATCATGCACATCCACCTCAAAGTAATTATAACATACCCTTTCCTTGGAAACCTTGGCCATCTCAACCCCAATACCAATCTTGGAAACAAGGTTGGAAATAAACTTATGGGATAAATTTACAATATCCTCAATACTTTCCTCAATATCCTCCATACCCAACTCAATGTTATCCCTTTCATCCACCTGGACCACAACCTCAACCACATCCATTTGAAAGATCCACTCCCACTCAACTACTTGTACCACCATTTCCAAACCCACACAATGAAGTAGTTGAATCCACTTACAATGCTGAGGTAAAATAGTACCAAAAATATCCTCTTGATCTAAACGATATCCATCTTAGCTCATGAAGAGTATTGAAAAAATGTGATTTTATTGATGTTATTGAAGGGAAACACTCAGAAAAATAAGATTCAAATGAGAATACCAAAGAATCATGGGCCGCAATTGATGAAGAGAAGGCATCAAAATCAGATATTGATAAAGTTACATTATGTTCACCATTATATCCTCTATGTGTTCAAGAGAATAATAAAAAAAAGGAGGAAGCTATAAATTTCATATAAGAAGAAGACTCCAAGATGATCCAAATTAGCTAGTGCACCAGGGGCATGAAAAATATATTGAAATATGGTTCCAAACAATCATTATGTTGCAAAAACACACTCTTCTTCAACAATACTTGATACCATCTCAGTTAAAGAAATTGGTATCTCATATTCAGGTACATGTCAAATCATATCTTTCAAGCCTACAATAATTCTATCTTTCATCTTGATGTACACATCGCTCCATTGGAAGTATTCCTATACTTGAAAGAGATTTTGTTTTTTCAAGTTGAGTAGGATAGAAAAATTTTAAAAATGGAAAAAGAGAAAAATAAAAGAACAAAATCTTGAGTGAAAACCTCTTTTGAGGTGCCTGATATTGGCTCACTGATTGAAAAAATCCATGAGTTAGATAATGGGTTCAAAAAAGGAGAAAATAAGAGAAAAAATATATATCCTAGGTGAAAACCTCCTTTAAGGTGCGTAGGCAAACCTACTAGTTGAAAATCTCATTGAGTTGGCTAGTAGGCATTAGAAAAAAGAAAAAAATGAAAAAAACGAAAACATTGCTCCATGTATATCTCTATAATGAATGTAGGTGTTGTCCAACCTTTCCAAGCAACAAAAACAAGTTGGCACCAAAAGAAAAATTTGGTCAAAAATATAGTCGAAGGAAGTCAAACTTGGAATTTATCCTCCTTTTCTCAGATGCTGCAAAAGGACCAAGGTCATGTCAATCCATCACCCTCATCCATTTCCAACATCCACCCATCATTTCTAAGCTTTTCTCATTCATTTCTGTCACTGTCATAAATTGCTACAAGAATTTTTTTTTTTTGCTAAAGGAAGTCCTATTTTCGAGCAAAAATTTGTTTTTATTATATCTTGATAATTTTTCATCCATTTTCTGAACTGTTTCATGGGGATATGCATATGGATGATGGTAACATGTTCAAGAAATTTCAGAAAATTCTGGTGCACAATTTTTGAGAAATCGACCTCCATCACCTACAACCATTTTTAATTTTTCTCTAGATCCATGCATCCAATGGCTGAGATTTTTTATGGGGAGGTGCATAAGGATGATGGTAACATGATGAAAAAAGTTTAGGTAAATCTAGTCTATTGTTTGAGAGTTATGGATAAAAGAAATATGCTACAAGGATAGTTGTTATGAGATGCTACAGGAAGTCTTGTAATTTCTACATGAAGTTATAATGAGCTACAAGCAGGTGGATTGAGGAAAAAAAAATCACCAAGGGCATTGATGTGTAAAAAAATAAATGAGGAAATTCTTCCCATCATTTCCTGCCACATTCTCATCACGCCTCTATCTCAAGCATAAGGGTTTTTTTCTAACCTCACCTTTTGTCACCTCTATCAATTTATGAAAGAGACATAGTTACTTCACTCCATTTTCCAAGGCCACACCCCTTCCTCACCAACCTATAATAATCCTACCATCACCATAATACCACCTCACACTCTCCCTCATCACTCATACAGAGTTAGAAGCCTAAAATAGGAAGATAAATAGGATGCTACAATAAAAATTGACTTCATGTAGCAAGCCTTGTGTAAGCACCATAATAGCCCTAAATATGGTTTCGGCCAATCACGGAGACCAAGAAGACCTATGAGATGAATTTGAATACATTAATGGCACTACAAGGAGGATCCTCCACCAACATAAATACATGTGAGGACTCAATAAGGTATTTTCACACACACATGAAACAAGTCAAGTTAAAACACCTCAAAAAGAAATAAGATACAACAAATAATCAAGAAACAATACAAACAAAGTGATGCAACTACAACTATAGCTCCAACATGCATCATCCTGCAACAATTAAACCAGGAGGTAAGGCTGAGGTATGAGACTCTCTAACCTCACCCTTCGAATCTATTCTAGCTTAAAAAAAATTTCAAAGTGTGTTAGAGAATGATTAATTAATAACTACAAGGTATAAAGAAACACAACATAGCTCCAAAGGATTTTCTACAGACATGGTAAATTCTACAAGGGTGAAAGGTATCCAAGTCAACAATTTGGTCATCACATCATTACTTTATTTTGCTTCAGGTTATTGACTATAATTTATCCCTTTTTAAGAAGAAAGAGCTCTCTATTAGCTATTTTCAATTCCATAATTTAATGAGAAAATAGATTTTAGATTTCTAGTTAAGGGTGTTTATAAGAATTTGATGGATAGTATGATGTGTCATGGTGAAGAATTTGTATTAGCAGTAAGAGGCTTGGATTTCAATGAAAATGAAAATAGTATTGAGGTAATAGATGCCAAGAAATCATTCTTTCAATAAGAATAAATTCCATAGGAATACGAAGAAGAAATACCAAAAGAAATTTCCCAGGAGCCTCAGAGTCGTCATTCACAATTTCTTTATGTACTTTTCACTTATTATTCACATGCATCTCTTATTCTCGTTCTGACTATTTTTGTATTTAGTATTGATGCTTTTCTTGTTGTAGGATTGAGTTAAATGATTGAAGTGAGTTATTTTGTAGGTTATTTATAGATTCAAAATAATTATTCATCCTTATAATAACTTTGGAAGTCTATATTCATCGTTGAGCTACTTGGATTTTGTTACTAGTTCACGAATATAGGATTTCTGGAAATTCCTTGTAGAGAAATAGTAGTAATTTTATGCTATTCTTTAGAATGGGTTAATGACATTCATTTTAGTTGATTCCACTCAGATTAGGTCATATAAAAATTCAAGTTAATAAAAAAATTCACCCCATTTCATTTTCACTAGATTAGGTTAGGAATTTGATAGGTTAACTAGCTCACTAGTTCTTGAATTTCTAGTTTTTAGAGTAGTCATTTTCTGTTATTTTTTAGTAGGTGTGAATAGGGGTATTTTGGAGTGATTCCACTTGGAATGGAGAAATAAGATATCATACTTAATAAAAAAATGTCCCATACCATTTTCATGTGATTTATTTACTCAATTTGTGAGTTATCTTTAAAACAAAACTTCATGTAGCACTCTTATAGCACATGTAAACTTGACCATATTTGCTCCCAAAGCTTTGTTTTTGTCTCTTAGGCTTGAATAATTAACCCTACGATATAAATACATGATTTAGGAAGAATAAAAACCACTTAGGACATGCATTTTAACAAATTAGGCTAGGCTTGTTTATTTGAATTCATGCTCTGAGGATTTTAATTACAATTTTTTATTCTTGCCTAGGATTAATTTCTTTTCAAATCAACACTTCTATTTCAAAATTTAGTTTAGGCTTTGATTTCATGACATTCACTCCATTAAATAAGATCAAAAAAATGAGGACGCATTGTATGTTTCACATATAGTGTTGATACCTCTTAAGTTTGTATGAAACTTGGGTTGATAATTAAATTTGGTAGCCTTGGGGTTGAAACATTCTTGTTGCAATACTGAGGCTCATCACAACCTTCCTATCATTTCTCCTTGATTTCTAATATGAGCCATAACATGGAATTTTACTAAAAAATAGTTTTATTCCCTTCATTTCCTGCAATTAAACCATGTTAGGCTTCAAGTCATGATAATCCTCTTACACCTTTCTCATTAAGAAAAACATAACAAAATGAAATCAAATGAGAGAGAGAGAGAGAGAGAGAGAGAGAGAGAGAGAGAGAGAGAGAGAGAGCGAGTAAGTAATCTAAAATGATGACAGTATTACACCTTAAAATATACCTAATGATGGGACTCATCAGATACCTCATTGTCAAATTTTAATTCTCCTTGAGGACGAAGACAAGCATTGTTTGCATGTTTGTCAACCACTTTGTTGTTTTCTCTCAGTACATGGAAGAAAGAGACATTCAAAACAAACTTTAATTAAATTTTTATTATTCTTGTAATTTTCCCGAGGTCTACATTTTTTGGCTTTTTACTCCTTACCATTTTCTGAATAAGGATTGAGGATTCCTCAATAATGATGAGCTTCTGATATATTTTTCTATTTAGAATTTGTGCTCCCATAAGAAAACCATATGCTTCAACTTTGTTTTTAGTTTCTTTAGCGAAGACCCATTCAAAGGAGGTCAAATTTTCCATCTCTTGGTCTATTACATAACCTCCAACTCCATAAATTCATGGATTGGATTTTTAAGCACCATAAAAAAATAAGCATGGTCTCTTTACAATATTTAGCCATATCAAAAATTCCTTTTCCTTCAGTCGAATTTTCCAACCTTTGAACTTGGTGGGAGAAATAATGGGAGGGATATTCATATACTGAGGCCGATCAGATGCAAAAATTATCCATATTTTTTCTTCATGTTGAGGATGTTTTAATCCAATATATTTTCTCCCCCAAGTTTTGGCAATATTTTTTCTAATATTTGGTTTAATTCTTTGAAAAAAATTATAGTAACTGGGAAGCCAAATTTTCCAACATACAAAAACGGGGTGGCTGATCCAGATCCTCTTTATCATGCTCTTATTTTTAAGGAATATGGGTATCTGTATTTCCATTTAGAATATAATTTATATATGATAAGATTAAAATTAATGGTAGCTTTGATTGGACAGACCAACAATGACCAACATTCTTCAACAAAATTTCACACTAAAAATAAATGTTCGATTGTTTCTTATTCTTATCAACACACGGTGCATCTGGATGGGCTAGATATTACTTTTTTCTTGAGTTTTTTTGTTGTCATAATCTTTAATTTTAGCATAGTCTAGATGAAGATTTTAATTTTTGGAAGACTCGATTTTCCAAACTTCTTTCCAAAGAGGCCAATCCTGGTGATTTTGGTTTTATTGTAGCTTCATATACCCTGATTTTATATTTAAAACTCCACATATTACGTTCCTTTTGATGGAATCAATATGGTCGAGACAAATATGAGAAACACCTTTGAGGTGATATAGGATAAGGTCCCATTGGGACTTGATATCAGGGGATAAGGCAGGAGGGAGTCAAAAAACCTAAGATTTGTCTTGTAGATTCCATTTTGAAATTTGATCCAAAGAGAGATTTCCCTTGTTTATCATCCAATATTTGAGAAGATAAATTCCATGGATATCTAAGAGAGGAGGATTTCCCATGATGATAACTCTCCAAATGTTTGTCCTTTCATCCTCTGAGGGTTCTAGAAGTGTTTTATTTGAAAAGAGGGAGGTATTTTTTCACTAATTTCCAAATTTTAGACAAAGGTCTGGTGGGAATTTTTCTTGTGAGTAGGGATTTTCGAGTGAAATTTAAATGTTTTTCCTCCAAAACATGATTCCACTAGGTGACCTTTCCAGTAATAAATCTCCAAATGATTTTTGACTCCAAAGGAAATATTCATTAGCCTATGAAGGCGAATGGAGATACCTCTTTTTTAAAGAGGAGCAATTACTTGATTCCAATTTACTAAACCAAGTTTTTTCATCTTTGTTTTACCTGCATACCAGAATAGTTATTTGATGATGAGATTGATTTTCTTATGGATTCTAGCAGGGACTTGAAAGGTACCAAATTGATAGAGAGGGAGAGATTCTAAGACAAATTTGATTAAATTAATCCTCTCAGAAAGATTGAGCCAGCGGATATCCCAATTATGGATTTTATTCTTCATTTTCTCTATAGAGTTATGAAAAATATTTGATTTCATAGATTCTTTGGTAATGGACAATCCCAAATGTTTGAAGTGGTCCTATTTTTATTTGAAATGAACTCCCAATAATTGTGATTGTAATATCCCTTTTTCAGGAGTATCAAGATTCTATTCCAGAGATTGACTACAGAGGCATTTACTCGATATGTCACCTTTGAAAAAGGATGAGATCAAGAGGCTACCTGGCCATCTGTAGACTCTGTCTATAGAGCTTGAAATATTTCTCCTTCAAGGATTTCCCAAGAAATGGGGTTGCAACAAAGTATGAGCATACAATGAATTCTCTGCATTATTTGTCTGAGCTTGCTTATGAAAAAAAGATGTAAATAGCCAAAACATATGATTATAGCAGTAAATGAATGTAATGACTTGAGGAATTAGTCATTCTATCAATGCAAAAAAAGCCCCTCATTACATACATGAAATATATGAGGAACACTGCTATAGTTAAGTAACTACAGGCTGTGACTTCATTTTCTATTAAAGGCCCAGCTGCATAAATGTTAGAAATACATAGATATGGAAATATGAAGCTCAAATAAGAACGGGGAGTATGATATCAACCCCAAAAATACAATACATCAATCCTCTAAAAGGATTAGCTGAAATACAAGAAAAATGGCACTTTTGCAGAAATGTCGGAGTTGCTGGGTAGCAGCAACTCAAGAACTATAAATGGATGGAGAAGGTTGAAATGGATGCCATAAATGAAGAACCCTCCTCCAATGTAAATATGAAGTGAAATTTTGATCCCTTCAACTAATATTTCACCCTCCAACTATCTGCTAATCCCTCACAACAAATGCTCTCCAAGAATAACGTTGTCTAAGAGGGGGTCTGCTCTGCATATGATGGCAAGTGGTTGTCCTAGTTCCAAATATGGGGGAATAAGCTCATGAACCTCCTTTTTTTATCTCCCAAAGGGATGGAAGCTCCCTCTTCTAAAAAACAAGCTAAGGATGGTGTTGTAGAAAACCTCCCCAGCAACACCCAGCAACAATGCACAATCTCCAGCTGAAACTGCACTGATGATGAAGGATAATTCTTGAACTCAATGTATTAATATGGGGAATAGAGTGAAATCCTCCAAGAGCTACTCAAGAAGAAGAGGAAATCCTAAACAGGAATTCCCTCGCAATTCTTGCTAACCAGCAAGATGTTGCTACAAGTCCTTCAGACCAAAGATAAATAATACTCAAGATGATTTGCAATGAATACCTTGCTCTCCTTTAAAAAATGTGAGATCCCTCTCAATGGAACCCGCTCATTAGGGTTTCCTTCCTCTATAATTTTCCCTCCTTATCCCACTACGCTAGCCCACAATGTGCTCTCCACTTCATGCTACTGTGCAGTTTGACATGGTCAAACTTGACCTAGCCTTCTTGAAAAAGCCCCTTTTCACACATGGAGGTATGAAATCCAGCTCTATAAGTGATTCATATTCATGATAAGATCTTATTATTGATTAATAAATCATGGGTCTCCTACCATTTTATTTATCTCCTATTTGAAAATGGAAAAAATTAATATTCCACAAAATTTGGAATATTACAGTCCTCCCCTCTCAAAGATTTCTTGTCCTCAAGAAAGTACAAGGATAGACTAATTTATTTCCCCTTAATTTCCCTTTAGAATCCATTCATGATAAAATTCTCCAAGAAAAGGATGCCATATCATCAAGCAAGAGTCCAAGTTGTCCCTCCAACATATGCAATCTACATTTTGGTGAACATCCCCAAATAACTGTCATGTAGAAACAAATATCCATGAAGGAAACAATGGGTTGTCTAAGGTCCTACTTGAGGAATAATATCTGATATAAAATGGGATTCATCATCCCCATATGAATCTCCCATCCCCAAGAAATCATCCATACAACATAAGTTGCCTCCCAACATGGCAACTCACAGAAATCTCCCTCCACCTTGAGCTTCGGAAATGAAGTTGGGTTGCAAATATGAATATGGAAAGCCTCATAGCTTGCCCCATGTTTTCCTCCTCTCCACTTCTGATAATTTTAGAGTGTTTTTTGATAATGGGCTGCAAAATTATTTCCCTCAAGGGGTAAAATGAAGAGCAATCCTCCAAGGATTTCTCCTCCATCAATAAGAATCTGGCTGGCCCAAGACATTCCATCCATGATGAGTAGGACATGATCATCATAGAATTCCCCAATGAATTTTTTTTTGTAGGTTATACCATGTGCAACAAGGTAAAAACAATTTCTCATAGGGTCACAATGCAACCTCATCCATTGCAACTGCAGAAAATAACATGGCAAGCATTGTACATAAAATATCACCTCTACTACTGAATAGTAAACAGATGAGTGAATCAGCAATAAAAAATAAAATACATGCCCATATATATACAATGGATGGATATCATCATCAGAATCATGGTCCACCTCCGAAGAAAGAAAATAAGTAGCTATGGTGACCATGTCTCTCCTTATGTTCCCATTAGAACATGCCATGCATAAACTGTGGGAATCATCTCTCCTCAAAGACACATTCAGCTCATGTGTAAATCCATCAATAATGCTCTCAATAATAATATGGGAAATATAAGCAAAGGGAAACATGCTCATCATAAAAATAGAGGAAGTAATGATGGTTTCATACGGTGCCACCGGAAAGTACCAACAGTCTCCCAAGAGTGCATAACGCAGTTTTACAAACTGCTGCTCAAGAAATGTACAAGGAAAAATGTTTTGAAATATAATGCTAATCATATGAATTATCTGAACATGAGTAGAATGGAAAAACATTTTCCCAAATCCATGTAAAATATGGTTGTCTCCATCATATGGTTTGGCCCAACTTTGCTTGTGGAGAAACATGAAAAAACTGCCCCTCTGAGGAGCCATGCACTGCAACATAATGGTAAGAGTATGTAAATCAGAAAATGTAAATAAAATGTTATTACCATAGGCTAGAAGTAAGATGATATATGGATCCATGTATATCACCCTGCTCCAAAGTGACATCGTTGTGAGCTCATGCAAAAAGGCTCTTGCCCATGCTAATATTTGTTCTTTGACATGCTCCTTGTCAAGAACACCTCGGGTGATGCTGCTGCAAATGTGAAGCTTTTCCCAAGATGGAAATGCCTCCCAAACAGACCAAGATAAGGAGTAATCCCTTTTCACTATGAAAGTGCCCTCCTCTAGTCTTGCAACACCATACATCATATGAGATCAAATCTTCTTGTGCTCTCTCCAAGATAGTCCAAGAAACCCTCATGCTCACATCATGTAACGCATGTGATGAAGGTCTCATGACTGATATATATGACATATCAGCTCGATGTATCCCTACTCTCTATTGCTCAATGATGTAATTATCCTTCCACTTCTCCTCTTCTCCCATCCTCCTAGAAAAAGGGTACATCAAGTGATGGCCAAACTCCTTCAAGAGGATCCAATGCAACCAAGCCTCTTGCTGCCCAGTATCATATATTTGCAAGTGGAAAATCAGCCCCTTAATTCTCATCCACACCCACTTAGCTCCTTGTGGATGTCTTCAACTTCTTCCTCCTTTGGTACTCCTCCCATGAGGGCTACCATTCTCCCAAGCCATATCTTCCCCTTTGCATTTCATGGAAGGTTGAAATGCAACTCCTTGGAGATCTCCTAGAGAAGATATTTCACCCATGATTGTATTGAATCCAGGAGGATAAAGATATGATGAAGGTAGCATCTCCTCTCCATCATACTTTGATAGCGCTGTTAATCCTTCCAAAGGTGTAGCAGCTGTTTCAACCTCCGGTTCAAAGTTTGCTTCCTTGTTTATCATGAAGGTTCCATGGTTTGTTTCATCCACCCATGATTCACATCCCAACCTCAAAGGCTGAATGAGACTCAACCAAAATGTATGAGGATGAGGGCCCATTTCCTCCTTGAACCCTTTGCATAGCACAGTGCAATCATGGTTCTCTAGAATAGCACAGTGTGTAGATCCTTGGACCTCTACATGTAAGTTTCCACATTCCTTTAAATTATTTTCTGAAATGAAAAGTGGAACTTCACTCATACCTTGGTGGATCCTAGGGTCCTCTTGTGTGGCTACAGTAGTTGTCTCCTCCAATGTCATGGCTACCTCCTCCATAGATGAAAAAGGCTACTCTTCCTTTGTCCTTTCTCCATCAAAGGTTTGGATCAACCTTTGAGAAAATTTTGCAAAAGAGCTCACCCTTGAATGGAACAAGGGTTTGAACCACCAAAAAAAGGCTTTATACTCCATGTGCAGTGCTCAATCTGTAATGCTTCTTTCTCTGCTACTGGATGTAGCAAGAAAAATGCATCTAGCTTTTTCACCCAAGCTCTAGCTAAAGTGTTCCCATCAAATGTAGATAATAAAAACCTATTTCCTTTGATTTCTCTTCTATTAAAGGGCCTTCTCTCCTCCTTCTATTGAATAAACTGTGGGAACGTTGTAGCTCCCCTGAATGCTACAGAATGGGATTTATACTCATCCAGGTATTGATTTAGAACCTGATGATCCAAGCATGTCTCATGCTTGCTTTATTTTCGAGAATAGGAAGTGCATGAACCTTCCTCTTCTTCTCTCTACTTCTCCTCCTTGGTGAGGCTCTTCTTTGTTCTGAAAATAGATGAGATCAAGCTCATCTTCTGCAACATCTTTTTCTTCTTCTTTCTTGGGCTTGAAAGCCACAGGCTGAGCCAAGAAAGATTCTTTGATACCACTGTAATATCCCTTTTTCAGGAATATCAAGATTCTATTCCAAAGATTGATTGCACAGGCATTTACTGGATATGTCACCTCTGAAAAAGGATGAGATCTAGAGGCTACCTAGCCATCTACAGACTCTGTCTATAGAGCTTTAAATATTTCTCCTTTAGTGATTGCCCAAGGAATGGGGCTGCAACAAAGTATGAGCATAAAATGGATTCTCTACGTTATTTGTCTAAGATTTCTTATGAAAAAAATATGTAAATAGCCAACACATATGATTATAGCAATAAAGGAATGCAATGACTTGAAGAATCAGTCATTCAACCAATACAAAACAAGCCCCTCATTACATACACAAAGAATATGAAGCACACTACTATAGTTAAGGAACTGAAGGCTATGACTGTGCTGTCTATTAAAGGCCCAGCTGCATAAATGTCATAAATACATGGATATGGCACTATGAAGCTCAAATAAGAAGGGTTAGTATGATATCAACCCCTGAAAATACAATACATTAATCCTCTAAAAGGATTGGCTGAAATACAAGCAAAATGTCACCTTTGCGAAAATGCCGGAGTTGCTGGGCAGCAGCAACTCAATAACTGAAAATGGATGGAGAAGGCTAAAATGGCTGCCACAAATGAAGAACCCTCCTCCACTGGAAATCTAAAGTGAAAGGCTAATCCCTTCACCTAATATTTCACCCTCCAACTATCTGTTAATCCCTCACAACAAATTCTCTCCAAGAATAATGTTGTCTAAGAGAGGGACTGCGCTGCATATGATGGAAAGTGGTTGCCCTGGTGCCAAATATGGTGGAATAATATCATCAACCTCCTTTTCTTATCTCCCAAAGGGATGGAAGCTCCGTCTTTTGAAAAACAAGCTAAGGATTGTGTTGTAGAAAACCTCCCCAGCAACACCCAACAACACTGCACAATCTCCAGCTAAAACTGTGCTGATGATGAAGGATAATGCTTGAACTCAATGTTTGAATATGGGGAATAGAGTGCAATCCTCCAAGAGCTACTCAAGAAGGAGAGGAAGTCCTAAATAGGAATTCCCTCAGCAATTCTTGCTAACCAGCAAGATGTTGCTGCAAGTCCTTCGGACCAATGATGAATAATACTCAAGATGATTTGCAATGGCTACCTAGCTCTCCTTTTAAAAAATGGGAGCTTCCTCTCAATGGACCCCACTCATTAGGGTTTCCTTCCTTTAAAAGCTTCCCTCCTTATCCCACTGCGTTGGCCCACAATGTGCTCTCCACCTCATGCTACTACGCAGTTTGACTTGGTCAAACTTGACCTAGTCTTCTTGCAAAAGCCCCTTTTCACACATGGAGGTGTGAAATCCAGCTCTATAATTGATTCCTATTCATGTTAATATGATTTTTATTGTTTATTGATTAAACTAATGGGTCTCCTACCCATTTTATTTATCTCCTATGTGAAAATGGTAAAAATTAATATTCCACAAAATTTGGAATATTACAGTGATATGTAATGTAAAGTTCTAGCAGGAACATTCCAACCATAAATACTGCTTTTTAAGTTGTTTATAAGACATCTGGAGACCTCTGGAAAACTGTCCAGGATGAATTTGAACATTCTTGCAACTTTACATCAGGCACATCCTAGGAATACATTTTCATTAACAAAAATAGAGTGATTTATAATGTTGACACCTTTGCTAAATAAAATTTTGGTTATAGTGCCTTTATGCTTACAATGCTCTGAGTTCCTACTGAGAGATTATGCCATTATAATATATAGGAATGGAGAGAGAGAGAGCAACCTTTTCTTAACCCTATGTAGCTTTTTAAAAAGTGACTAGGCCTTCCATTGATAAGAGGGGCTATCAAGGGACCTATTATGCATGCTTTAATGATATCTATGAATTCATAAGTGAAGCCAAATTTTACAAGGGATATTGTGAGAAAGGAGAGATTGAATTGGAATGAACCTTGCTTATTTTTGGCTAAGCTTGAGTGGATAGCTTCTAGAACAACCATTGTATTATAAAATAAAAATATTTTGGGAATGAAGCCTCCTTTATTTTCATAAATCAAGGTTGGGCGAAGAAATTTAAAGTGATTGAAAAGAATCTTGGATTTTTTTTTTTTTGAGGAATTGCAAAGAGATACAATATGAAAGCAGAGAAAGGAGGAAGGTTTCGTATATTTAGGTATAAGATCCATGTAGGTGGAATTAGTGAAGCAACCTATTTTCTTTTTCCTGAAGACCAATATAATCATCTTGAGAAGGTCCTTTTTCATGAGAAACTGAAAAGAACGAATGAATGCAATGGAAAAACCATCAGGGTCTAGAGCTTTGTTTGGAAGAATATTCCATATGGATAACTAAAGCTCATCTTCTTCCACATATTTTATGATTTATACATTTGTCTCTACAGAGATCATGTTGGGGATATATCTTGTGAATTATTCATAATTTGGTTTTGTTGGTTAAGCTAAAAGTAAACTTTTGAAATGTTTACGGGATTATTTTTTAAATTCTGTGTGTCCCTTAATTTCAATCTCTTTTTCTCCTTTTATAGTCTCAATATGATTTTTTTTTTCTCACTTTGGTGGTATTATAAAAAAATGTTGTATTCTAGTCCCCTTCTTGAATCCAAAATTTTATGGATTTTAGATTTAAGGTCTCTTCCTCGATGTTGTTTTTATATATTTCCCAATGCAATTAATTTTCTTTCAACTGATTCTATTTTATCACTTCTCCTTCCTCTATGTTATTCTGTTGCTTTCTCTATCTCTCTTTGAAACTGAATTTTCTTTTGTCGAGGTTCTTTATAATTCAATCTAGCCCAGAGTTTTAGAGTTTTTTTAACATTTTTTAGCTTTGTTTCCCATAAATATTTTGGAGAACCATTTATACTTTGTTTCCAAACTATTTTAATCAATGTTCTAAATTCCTTAAACTTGGCCCTAAGGGGATTGTATCAAAAGTGTAGGGGACCTAAAATTTCACTTTCTCCAAGTTTGATGGCAATGGGATTATGGTCAAAGGATGTTGAAGGTATAATATTTGAAATCACTACATTGAAATATGATATGACACTATCTTGAATTAGAAATTGGTCTAGATGCTCTTTCATATTTCCCAAACCTAACCTTTTATTGCTCCAAGTAAAATTTCTATTTTTTGGATCTATATTCATTAAGTTGTGATTCTCTATTATGCTTTCTAGAATATTACGGAATGGATTTGCTTGGAAGAAACTAGAATTTTTTAATCTACATTTATAATCAAGTTAAAATCACCTCCTATAATAACATTTTTACTACACTCTAAATTTAAGCTATCTGAAAAGGATCTCCAACAGTGCTCCTTGTTGCAAAAGTGAGAGGGAACATAGATATTGTAGAGGTATATTTTATAGTCAATGTTTTTATTTCTTAGTTGAGTTTTGACCCAATGTAGCTCTTTAAACTAAGACAATAATTCCCAAGTGGGATGATTCCACATTGTGAAAATTCCTCTTGAAGCTTCTATTGCTTTTATTGTCGCCCCTTCATAATATTTTGTTTTTTTTATTATTTGAGTCATTTCTTGTTCAGAAGATTTGATCTCCTGAATTCGAAAGAGATATGGACTTTCATATTTAAGAAGATATTTTGCTGCATTAATTTTCATAGAGTGCCTAAGACTTTTACAATTACAGCAGACCATATGCATTATTTACTTAGACTTGGTGCTTAGGGACCCTTCCCTCGAGCTAATTGCAATTTTTTTTCCTTATTTCCAATGTTTTTTTCTATGTATGTTTCCATTGGCTGTTGGGTACCCAATTTAATTTATTTATTTTTGTTTCATCCCTTATTTCCTTATTGTAATTTCTTCTAGACTTATTTTGGTTGTATGAGGGGAAAATATATTATTTATACTAGTTTCTAGTCAAAATCCTTTCAAAATGAGGAGGAAAACGACTCAAAGAGGGTCCAAAGAAATCAAGAGGGTTGGGGGGAGAGGGGAAGGGGCTATAGGGGAGGGATGAGGAGAGGGAGATGGATCAAAGGGAAGGGGGGAATCCTCTCTAGCGAGGGAAGGATTAGGAGGAGGATATAGAGAGGAAACATAATTTATATTAGAGGGGAATCTAGGAGTAGAGGAAGATAGAGAAGCACCCTGAGGAGGGGTAACAGAGGTGGAGGGATAAAAAATTTTAGTGGGGTTGGTGTTGGGGTTGTATTAATCACTATTAAATGACTAAAACAGTACACATAAATTATCAATTCAGGGATGTCTTTTATTTCAATGACAGCTGCACTATATGTGCCGATACACCCAACTAGAAGCAAATCCAAAGAAAGGAAATCGTTGCTAAAGTAAATGCTAGAAGTGAATCACTCATGCAGAAATAAAATGATCTACAAGACTGTAATCACACTGCAATTAATCTATTCTAGTGTGCCACACAACAATTACTCCGCCTAGTATCTTTGATCCGATATGTGTACCAACATATAAAAGATTGGAATTGAAGGTATCTATTCATTGCATGAAACCTATATTGCCTAAATCTACCCTCACAGTCAGAAAGGAAGAGTCTAGGGTAACATCAAACCATGTTAATCCTGCCATGCCACTAACAGGGGGAGAGGGCTCTCTCCAAAGAGTTCCAAGAAAATCGCGAGGGCTGAGACACTCAATAAATGATTTTAGGCTAGTTATATAGGTGTGGAGAGTTTAATTTGATTTTAAGGGGTTTGTTGGACTATGAAAGGAAGATTTTGGGTTTGGTGGAATATACTAAGCTAAAGAGATCTAAATGGGGCAAGGTAGGAAATTGTTTTGATGCTTTCAATTTTGAATGAAATGGATAGCTTAGACCGGTGAGGAGTTGAAGAGGGCAAGAGACCTTCAAGAATCCTCTTCAAACAATTGAAAGCATAGAAAATTAAACAAACTCTAGGTAGAGCACTGCAAATCTAATGAATTCCACCTTTATCCTTGTTTGTTTAACTTAAGAAGAAATAAGAGGGAAGATGACACACATAAAGCACCAGTAAAATTACATTAACAGAGAGAAACACATCATCAAAATAAAGAGCCACATGAATCCCAAGGAGTGTTGCAAACCCTGGTCTTTTCCTTTACCAAACTGTAGAGATGAATGTACAATGATGCTCAAAGCAATCCCAAGTGTCCAACCTCTGCTAATGACTGAAAAAATACAATATATAGACAACAATAACTCATCCCCAACCTCTACGGGTCGATCTCACAATTTTAGGAGCTATTTCAATAAGATCTAAACTGAGAACTGGAAAATAGGTAGTGGAACAGCTTGCCTCTATAAGATAGGAAACTGATTCATTCAGTTGCAATTCACCCTTTGATGGATGAATCTACCTCCATGAGTAAAAATGTAACAAAATTACATCAAGATCCATCAAACTACATCCAATTACATCATGAGATCAACATTTGGAAGTAAGAAATTCAAAATGTCAAAAACTAGGCGAAAAACAGAGTTACTGAGTCCAAAATGAGCAAAAATCCCCAATGCACCCCGCCTGATTTCTCTATGCATCACGCCAATTTGGAGCTGATTTTGAAGGCATTCTCGTGATCCAAAATTTCTGCAAGTGGGCTTTTTGGAAATATCTGCCTATCAACTTTCCAACACAAGTGGAATTTCTGAATTTGGCTTCCATTTTCCCCTCCAAAAATGAGTTCTCCCAACACTGCTCACTGTGTGTCCAAAAAGGGGCAGAAAGGTCATTTTTAGGGTGTTTTTGACCCTTATGGAAGCCCAAAACCTATCAAAATCTCTTGGCCATAGGTAGGAATGCATAAATTTTCATGAAAAAACCAAAAATGTAAATTTTTCCCCAAGAGGAGCTTCCAATCATAAGCGTGCGCCAAGTGGCGCGACGCGTAGAGCTGAAAAATTTGTGTTTAGGCCAAAAAAATCAAAATTTGGAAAAAGTGTCCCAAATTTCTTGAAATTTGGGCTGAGTGTCCTCCATCATGTACTATGCTGGGCCAAGGAAGCCTCGGCCAATATTTGAAGTCTATCATGCCTTTTCCAACGCTTCCTCGATGCCTTCTTCATCTCTGTCATAAGAGGAATCTGTCTCCATGATTTCCAAAGTCTATGTTGCCTCAGATGAATATGAGGAGTTTGGTGTCTTTGATTTTGTTGCCAAATATGTGATAATAAGTGAGGGACTATGGAGGGAGAGGGTATGGGAAATGATGGAATATTACCAAGTGAAATTTTCCAATTGAAGAGTTTAGGGACGATCACTAGGTTTTCTGGGATAGCATCGGGGTTTGGGAAGTTTATAATTGGGATGTGGGATAATAGGAATGTGATAGGAAATGAGTGATTTAGGGATATAAGGGAATAGGGAAATGGGCTGGTGTAACAAGATCAACAGTGATGAGGATATACAAGGTAGAAAAATGGAAATGATAGGCACCAAACCAATTTCTAAACCCTAAGGAAACAATCCTTGAACAAGAAAATAGGGTTTGAATTTTTCTTGTATTAAACTTCATAAATCAACACAATACCATGTTCATTGGCATTTACAAGGTTTAATGACTTACTTGGATGAACAAAGAGGGACCCAGCCAATTTGAAATTGTGAGAGAATTTGCAATGGATTTATCATTCCTCATGCCGCACAAACAAACCCAGTGCGCCATGCGCCTTGTACGCATCGTACAAGAGAAATTTTAATACGTAGGGGCTTCACCATGTGTCGTGCCTTCCCAATGTGTCGCGACACCTAGCCAATGCATTGCACAGGAGAACTTGCACAATTTCGCCTTCAAATTGTTTGCTTTGCTCCTCATGGTTTCTCCTTTGCTCACTCCTGTCCTCTTGGCATAAAAATGGAAGTCTTGAAACATAAAATAACTTATATACCAAGGATTTTAATTATCCATTTAAAAAAAACCCACTTTGTAATGTTTCAGACTTTGACACTTTTTGAAAAAACTTTGTTTTGTTTCATTTTGGCTTCTTGACTGTACGATGAGCTTTCTGTTTGTCTTGCAGGGAATGGATGGCTAGAGCTTGACAAAGGCGACCAGTGGCTGCTAAAGAAAAGTATTATTACAATTCATAAACTTTCACAATCACATACATGAGCAACATTTGGAAAATTTTGGAGAAATTTTATGGTGAAATTGGGTTTGGCAAATCTATGTGCCATGCCACAAACCCAATGTCATGGACCTTTATGAGGCTTTTGGAGACCTTCCTGTCCAAATTGGGAGTGGGATAGCTCAAGTTGGAAATATTGTTGAGTATACTTTCCAACCCAAATATAATTTTCAATTTGGAGTTCATTTTCCTTGTCAAAAATCAAATCTCCCAAGACTGGTCAAAATGTGAAAAATGAGGCTGCCTCAAGGCAAAGTTCTGTTGCAGTCAACTTTTGAAGGTCTTACTCAACTTAAAATTGAGCTCATGATATTTCATTGGAAATATATTTGTTTCTATTTATCATTTGACTCACCAAGCAAGTCATTTGGCCAACCAAGCTAGGAGAAAGCTTGATTTTCCCAAGGTCACTTTAGAGGTGCATCAATTCTCCTGAGGCAACTGTATTTTTGACATTTCTCTAAAACCATGACACCTGTGTAAAAAGTGAATGAGGTTTTTCTTCCTTGGCCTATTTTGGACAAAAAACTCTCTCATTTTCCCCAAATTCATCTTTTATTGCTCAGAAACATCATTGGAGTAAAACCTATCCCGATGTGTGGAATAAGGGATTTGTCGAAATGAAGTGAAATGAAGGGGATAAGGGGCTTCTAAATTCTTGAGAAAATTTTTGGAAGTAGGGAGGGATGTTAGGAAGCAGGGGAAAGTGGAATTTCAGAGATTGAGTGAGGGGAAGGGGTCCAAAAGGGAAAAACATAGGCCTAGCCTAGAAAATTGCCAAGTTGTAGCGAGAAACTAGGGTTTGTGCGAAAATGAGGAATTTGGGGGATCTCAGTGATGGGAAGTGTTTAATAAGGTACATTAAGGATAGGGGAAGGTGTATGAACATCAGGATACAAGTTTTGCTGATGATTTTACCATCCAAGAGAAATTACCTCCAAAACCCTAGGAGAGGGAAATGAACCTTACCTAGGCACAACTGAAGCATGAAAAAGGTGTAAAATGACCCATTGGAACTTGACATGATGATGAAAACCCTCTGAATGATGGTACACTTAGCTAAATGGTGACATGGACCGACATTTGGACAACTTTGAAAGGAGTGAAAACAAACCCTAGACCTAATACCTAGTGACCAAATTTTACTTGAAGACTCACTGAAATGACAAAATTTGACCTTGACACCTTAAAATCACTTTGTAAGAGCATGTTTTATCACTGGAGGAAGGCTGCAAAGACTGACACTAACATTGGCTCCAATGGGGATGGTAGCTCCTTGGAGGTGCCAAGAACGACAGATCTTTGGGAGAGCAGACCAGTGCCTTATCCATTGGGCAATGGAATCAAAAACTCAAACTAAAATGCATGACTGAAAACTGATGACTTGACAACACAAATTGACTTTCACTCAACTAAGAACTGACTCGATACTTAAACACAACCGACAAACTAGAAATATGCTCAATATGAAGCTTATTCAATACAACCTACTCTAACAGTTTCATTCATCACCTGATCAAGTGAAATGAAACAACCAATGCAACCAAGTAAGTATTCCGACTGCTGTTTGAATTCTCCATGAGTGCTCGCTTATGAACAACAAGAGAGAACTACTGAAAGGCAACTCCCATGAAAACTTGTGAACAGATCCGTTGAATACTATGGATTCTCTATCCGCCTCAAAAAACACTGCATAAGGATCTTGAAGTTCATGCACACTGGGACTTAGCTCATCCAATGGATTACTTTTCTTCTCCTCATACCATGAATGCAAACTTTGTTTTGAGCTTTGTGACGAGACTTCTGCTAAAAATGACAAAGAAACCAGCTGCCGGATCAAGTTTGTATCAGTACACATTTCAAGCTTACATATAGTCAATGGAGAAGGACTTTGACTGCAGACATCATCCAACACATCAGCTATTGGATCGTGAAAAACTTGAAAAGACTGCTGCAACCCATTTTATATTGGTTCCGATGAGATTACATTATTTCCTACAAGCTGCTCATTTGAAGATTTACTATGCAATTTACCCTTCAAAAACTGAAATTATTCAAAACAAAATGGTACATAATCATCTTGTATCATTTGATCATATGTGCCAGCTTCCATTTCCTTATCTGCAACTTGACAATCAATGGCATTCGGGGGCTGGAAATCTGGATATGAGAAGTCTTGAACAAGGTTTTTATTGCCCTCAAGATGGTCTAAATCAAGACTTGTCGACAGTTGATTTTTGATTGCATGGAAATTGTCTCTGATGAACTGAAACAGATAATAATAAAAAAGGCAAAGATCCTTCACTTACTTCAAAATTTGCTGCACTTTCCCCCTCATTTCCATAGCTGATATGCATCGGTTGATCACTATACTCGAGCTACTGAAAGTGAACTTCATCCTTCCACAAACTAGCTGTTGATTTGTCTGCAAGATTAGCTTTTGTTTGGAGAACATAATCATCATCATACTGATCAAACTGAGGCAAATCATCAGTATAAAACACATCATCAAGCATACATGTCATATCAACAGATCTCTCTTCTCCAAGATGATCTAAAAAACAATAACTATCAGATCTATGACAACTGGGATAAGAAACAAAATACAAATTACTCTTCTATAATCATCAAATTACATCAAGAGTTTTACATGTGGAAGTAAGAAAGTCAAACTGGCCAAAAATAGGTGAAAAAAAGAGTTACCGAGTCAAAACTGAGCAAAAATCCCCAATCCTCCAGTGGAGTCCTTGGATTTGATCTCGAAACTAAAAACTGACTCGATACTTAAACACAATCGACAAACTTGAAAATATGCTCAATATGAAGCTTATTCATCAAAACCTACTCTAACAATTTCATTCATCACCTAATCAAGTAAAATAAAACAACCAATGCAACCAAGTAAGTATTCCGGCTGTTGTTTGAATTCTTTGCAAGTGCTCGTTTATGAACAAGAAGAGAGAACTACTGAAAGGAAACTCCCATGAAAAATTGTGAATAGATCCGTTGAATACTACGGATTCTCTATCCGCCTCCAAAAAAACTGCATAAGGATCTTGAAATTCATGCACACTAGTACTTAGCTCATCCAATAGATTACTTTTCTTCTCCTCATACCATGAATGCAAACCTTGATTTGAGCTTTGTGACGAGGCTCCTACTAAAAATGACAAAGAAACTGGCTGCCGGATAAAGTTTATATCAGCACACGTTTCAAGCTTACATATAGTCAATGGAGAAAGACTTTGACTGCAGACATCATCCAACACATCAACTATTGGATCATGAAAAACTTGAAAAGACTGTTGCAACCCATTTTCTATTGTTTCTGATGAGATTACATGATTTTCTATAAGCTGCTCATTTGAAGATATACTATGATTTTCTATGTGCCAGCTTCCAAGTCCTCATCTGCAACTTGACAATCAATGGCATTTGGGGGCTACAAATCTAGATATAAGAAGTCTTGAACAAGGTTTTGATTTCCCTCAAGATGGTCCAAATCAAGACTTGTCGACAGTTGATTTCTGATTGCATGGAAGTTGTCTCTGACAAACTGAAACAAATCAAAACAAAAAGGCAAAGATCCTTCACTTACTTCAAAATTTTCTGCACTTTCCTCGTCATTGTCATAGCTAATATGCATCGGTTGATCACTGTACTCAAGCTGCTGAAAGTGAACTTCCTCCTTCCAAAAACTAGCTGCTGATTTGTCTGCAAGATTATATTCTTTTGTGAGAACATAATCATCATCATACTGATCAAACTGAGGCAAATCATCAGTATAAAACACATCATCAAGCATACATTTCAAATCAACAGATCTCTCTTCTCCAAGATTATCTACAAAAAAATCATTATCAGTTCTATGACAACTGGGATAAGAAACAAAATGTTTTGGATCAACAACTTGTTCTTCTTCAATCAACGAACCATGGGCTTGAACATTATACTCATTCCTTGTGATGATCCTTTGAATCATCTCTTCCACTGCACTTACCAAAATGTCAAGCTTTACCTCTAGAGATGTCCATTTCTATAGATCTATGTTTTTCATCTCTTCTTCCTTCAACTTTGCTCTTCAGATCAGCAAATAAGCCTCTACATCTACTGCACTATTCTGCATCTCTTCAAGTGTTTAAATATTCCTTTCTCTCAACTGAAACTCCATTTATGGATCAAAGGAACCTGGGTAGTGCAAGAGAGAAGATCCAAGAGGAGGCCTTATATTAATCGGCATCAAAAAATAAACTTGGTTAAATCTGGAAGAAAACTATTGTACTATCTCCCCTAGCAGTCCTTTCAGCTGGTTATACTCTTCTATAATCAAGAAAGGTTTTTGTATGACCACCCACCTGTCGAGGAAAACTTTGACGAACTACTGAAAATTAGAGATGCTCGCATCAGGCAAGGTTTTGAACCAACTCTTGACTTTGCCTTGCAAAGAAAGAGAAAAAAGCCTAATACTGACATCCTCTTCATCAACTTCAAAAAGGTCAAGAAAAGACTCAAAATTCATAACATGTCTCTCAGCAGTGATGCTGTCACGTTCACCATCAAATCTTGGTAGATATAGGTCATGATGTTTAGGGAAAGCATGGGACATATGAGGTAAAATCAGAGGCTTGTATCGATCTAGAATTTTACAAGGTATAGGGGTATGTACAAATGCTGCAGAATTAGTCTTGGTCTCTTGAGGTTCATCAATTTGAAGATGGTCATCACAAGATTCAAAAGAAAGGACTTGATCAAGCTCAAAAGCATGTAAATATTTGGTATTCCCAATCATCAAAGGGAAGGAATCAAATGCAGGTCGAGGATCTTTTCTCAAACAAAATATACTTTTCAAAGCCTTCTTGACATTCTCGGGAAAAGAGAAGAAATAGTTTATGACAAAAAACAAAATTTCTTGGATGAAATTCCAACTTGAATACCTGATCTTTCCATATTGTCCTTTCATGTTTCCGCTAATCAGGTTCATACTCCAGTGGATTCCTTGGATCTGATCTCAAAACTGATTTAGAGTCGCCAGGTGAATGATTTCAGCCTTGTGATGTCTGAGCATTTTCCACCATCAAAAATCAGATCTAAACTTGATTAGATCTTACTGAAGAAATCAGATGTTTAATTCATAAACTAGACCGAAGATTGACTGAAGCATCGTTTATGTACTTTCGCTAATGCAAAGCGAGAGTGTTTTGAAGGCTACCTTGCTAACTTCACGCTCTGTTTGTAGCTTATAAAATGAATAAAACTAACAAGAAAAAAAATTTTGTTCCCCAGTATGGTCGCCACTATGTTATTGCCTAAATCTACCTCAGGCTGAGAAAGGCAGAGTCTAGGGTAACATCAAACCATGCTTAACCTGGTAGCTAGCCCTACCAGATCGGGAGAGGGCTCTCTCCTGGTCAATCTCAACAAAAATAATCAGTGAGGCTTGAGATGACTCGAATAAAGGTTGATTTTAAGCTAGGTATATATGTAAGAGAGTTTGATTTGATTTTAAGGGTGTTTGTTGGATCAAAGGGAAAGGCAGATTTTGGGTATGGGGAATGAGGCCTAGTTTTTGTAGAGATCTGAATGGGGCAAGGAAGGAAATTTTTTTGATTCTTTAATTTGAATGAAATGGATAGCTCATACTGGTGAGGAGTTGAAGAGGGCAAGATACTTTCAAGACTCCTCTCCAAACAGTCGAAAACGTAGAAAATTAAACAAAACTCAAGGTAGAGCACTGCAAATCTAATGAATTCCACCTTTATCCTTGTTTGTTTAACTTAAGAAGAAATAAGATGGTAGATGATACACATAAAGCACCAATAAATTTACAATAACAGAGAGAAATACATCATCAAAACAAGGAGCCACATGAATCCCAAGGAGTGCTGCAAACCCTGGTCTAGTCCTTTGCCAAACTGCAGAGATGAAATGTACAATGAAGCTCAAAGCAATCCCAAGTGTCCAACCTATGCCAATGACTAAAAAATTACAATATATAAGCAACAAAAAACTCATCCCCAACCTATAGGGGTTGAGCTCACAATTTTAGGAGCTGTTTCAACAATATCTAAACTAAGAACTGGAAAATAGGCAGCGGAACAACTTGCCTCTATAAGATAGGAAACTGATTCATTTAGTTGAAATTCACCTTTTGATGGATGAATCTACTTCCATGAGTAAAAATGTGCCAAAATTAAATCAAGACCCATGAAATTACATCAAATTACATCAATATTTTTACATGTGGAAGTAAGAAAGTCAAACTGGCCAAAACTAGGTGAAAAACAGACTTACTGAGTCAAAACTGAGCAAAAGTCCCTAATGTGTCGCGCCGGTTCGGAGATTATTTTGAAGGCCTTCACTTTGTCCAAATTGGCTCCAAGTGGGGTTTTTGGAAATTTCTACCTGTCTACTTTCCAACACAAGTGGAATTTCTAAATTTGGCTTCAATTTTCCCCTCCAAAAATGATTTTTCCCAACACTGTTCCATGTGTGTCCAAAAAGGGGCAGAAAGGTCATTTTTAGGGTGTTTATGACCCTTTTGGAAGCCCAAAACCTATCAAAATATCTTGGCCATCGGTAGGCATTCATAAATTTTCATGAAAAATCCAAAAATATAAAGTTTTACCCAAGAGGAGCTCCCAATCATAAGCGCGTGCCAAGTGGCGTGACGCGTAGAGCTGAAAAATCTGTGTTAAGGCCAAAAAAAACAAAATTTGCAAAAAGTGTCCCAAATTTCTTGAAATTTGGGTTGAATGTCCTCCATCATGTACTATGGTGGGCCAAGGAAGCCTCGGCCAAAATTTGAAGTCTATCTTTCCTTTTCCTTGTTGGCCTTCTCCAACAGCTTCTAGTCTCCTTGGTGCATGCAATTCAGTTTTAGAGTCACTGTATCAGTCATAAGTGTTACACCATTTTTTGGCCATCTAACCTATTATCATTAGATGGACCCAAGTACACCATGTAAGACCAATTTCACCCTAAGTAAAATTGCTTTCACTATGTAAAATAACTTAATAAAACACATTTATTAGGTTGTTTATGGTATAAACAGGAAACCCCAAAAGGAAATATTAAACAAACCTATATTTGTTTGATTTTCCTGGTCATGTTTAACCCAAAACAAAGAAATTAATTAGATAAATCTTCATTTATCTTATTATTTTCTAGGAATAATTATTTAAATCTTATTTAAATAATATTCCTTGTTAAATATGACTAAATCACCCATAAATAATTAAATAAATCATTATTTATTTCATTATCTTTCAACCACTTCCTTAAAATGATAAATAAATCATTTATTTATTTATTATTTACAAATAAAGGGATTTGACCCAAGTCAAATACTTTTTTCCTCCAACAAATATAATAAAATATTCCATAAAAGGTGGATCTAGATTTGGTTAACATTATTTTAATCATGCACCAAGATCTAGAATGACCCAATATTTTGTTATAAATAGGAGGGTTTTTCCTACCATTCACCACCTTTTGTTGCCTATTAGATCACTCTGGATCTAAACTCTTGGTCTGACTTTGAGCCATTGTCATTGTCATATTTTCCATTATTTGCTGTGTGAGCTCCCTTTGAGTTCTATCTTTGTCTGGGTTTTCTACACCAACAAGAGAGAGAAATGCTAGATCTGAAGTGCTGAGGACTTCCAAGAACCCATCCCATTGAGGAGAAATGGAAACATCTTCTTGTTTTCCTCCCAGGTGCCCTTAATACAAAAATTCTTTCAAAAATTGTTCTTGTCTTGTCTATTGGATATATGGAGCAAACCCTTCTTTTTACTACTTAATGTCTTTCTATGCATAGATCTGGTTTTTTGCAGCTCTTGTCTTGATCAACTAACTGCAGATCTGAAGATATTGGCAGCCACTTTTGATGTTAGGGCTATTAGTTATGCATAGCTAAAGTGGTCTTTTTTCGTACACATCGACAAAGGATTCATACTAACAATTTGCGACTCCACACGGGTTTTCCATTACGACCGCTGTCATTTTTCGTATTCCTGCATATCCAACTACTTCAGACCCTAGGGTTTCTTTTCAGCTTTTTGTTTTTCCTATTTTCATGTTGTTTTCCACCTATAAATCCCCAAAACATTAAAATTTCTAACTTCCACGTGTTTCTGGCCCTATTGCGCAGGTGACAGACATCAGCCGCAACTAAGACAACAAATTTTCCGGAAATCTGCCGCCGGGACACCCAGAGCTTCAAGTCGCACTTTTCAGCCCAAAACCTGCGACCTGGACCTCCAGGTCGCACTTTTCAGCCCAAAAACTGCGACCTGAGCGAAAAACAGGTCAAAAACTGCAACCTGGACTTTTTTCTGGAATTTTTCTGGGTTTTGTCTGAACCTCTGTCAGGGTTGTTTGACCTCCGTCTCCACTCGTTTAGACCTATTATTGCTCTGTTTTACTCAACTAAGTGGGAATCTAGCCCCCTAGGGCCTCAGTACCCTCCACTTTTTGTGGAAGAGTTTTAGCTACTGTAAGTATCTAAATTTTCAGAGTTTTCAGCCATTTCTTTTTCAGATCTGATCCCTACTTTTCAGATCCCTTTAAATCAGCTCTTCTCCCTTTCAAATCACCTCTTATAGTTTTTTTTGGAACTGCCCTTAGGGCCTCCTCTTTGTCCCTTCTGCCTTTAGCTGATTTCCTCCATTTTTACAGCCACCTTGCCTCTGCCTCTTGGCTGTGTTCTGCACCTCTTTTCAACAGTTTTCCCATTTAGATCCCTCTCCCTCCCAACCTTAGATCTATTGGCCTCTTTTTAGTGTGTTTTGACTATATTTTTCCCTCTTTTAGATTAGTTTTGAGAGACCTGACTTCTTGGGTTAGATCGATGCATTAGTAGTTGTTAATTTTCTGTTATTTCAGCATTATATACTGTTTTTTGCAGCATTATTTTCAGTTACGTTGCACACTTTTTCTCTTGCTCTCAAAACGAAAAGGGTTTAAAAATTAAAATTAACACACACCACACACTCACCCTAAGCGAAGAATAGCCTGGTTTACACCGCCAGGCAAAGAATTTAAAATCAAATGACACTGCACCTATCTGCCCTTGTTTTGACATTGTAATATCTTAATTCTGCACCTCCCTGCCCTTGTTGGTCATTCTTCTTCCCCTTGTGCCGTGTTTGTGTTTTCATCATTGTGCCCCCAAGGTGCACGTCCCGGAGACTTCTTGGCGTCCACCCTCAGTTTCTGGTCAGTCGACCTACTCCTTCCCACCGTCGTCGAGTTAGTCTACCTTCGAGTCCACACTCCGACTCCTCTCCTGATTCATTGGGTTCTCCTCTTACTTCTGGTTCTCCCCCTGTCACCTTCACTATGTCTGGTCTAGGGCCTAACGCTAGCAGTAATCCTAGCCCTAATACTGAGACTACTACTAGCAGAACCACCACATGAACTACCTCGGCTGCGCCCTTGCTCCCCTTCATGGTAGGCCTCAGCCTCCCTGATTTGGACCGGTTGACAAATGACCCTATACACAATGATGCTAGTTGACCTGCTATGCCGACAAAGCTCCCTTCTAACATCCCCAAGTTTGAAGGCCTTGCTAGAGAAGATCCTTCAAATCATGTTTGATCTTTCCACATGTGGTGTTCATCTACCTCCATTACCGATGACTCTGTCCATCTTCGGTTGTTCCAACGAACGCTTACAGGCACGACTTCTAAGTGGTATGTTGATCAGCCCACTTCCTTTCATACCACCTTTGCGACTCTTGCTCGGGATTTTTTATCTTACTTCCAGCTTCCCCTTCGTTATGACACTGGTATCAAACTTTTGACTTCTTTCTGTCAATCATCTATGACCTGCCTATCCGATCATGTCCAGGAATGGTGGAGAAGAAAGAGCCTATGTCAATCCCCTACTTTTGAAGACTGTGTCTACATGGACTGGTTCCTTAGATCTCTCTTGCCTCTTATCGGGAAAGATGTCGCATCGCATTTTCCCCAAATCGAAGAAGCCGCCCTCCAACTAGCGTTAAGATATGACTTGATCTATGCTCAGACAGGTTATGTTTATATCATTCTACCTGATCTCCCCAGACCCGGTGGTGTCAATGCACAAGGGGCACCTCATGCTGCCGACGGTATCATTGGAGCTCTCTCTCATCCATATGCCCAACCTCCCATGGGTTATAGTTTTCTTGGGGGAGGGGGGAGCACCTCCCGCACTTGTCCCCCTCCTGGTAGCACATATCCTGGATACAACATACCTCCTCTTTTGGCCCAACCTCCTGCTCACCATACTGTTACCCAACCCCCTTATTATTCGTATCCGTAGTTTGGTGCTCCAGCTCCTCCAGCATCAGCACCTCCGCCTCCCTTGCCTTCTCAACCCCTGCAATAGTAGTCACCGCCCCCTCAAGTGCAAGTGGATGCACAGCAGGAATTCGTGGCTACCCAACCACCTAACGGACAGGTGGCCACTCAATATTCCCCTTCCGGTTCCTCCAATTACCAGATCCTCATGATGAAATATGATCCACCTCTAACCGCCGACCTTAACCTTCAAACTTGGTCTCGCCAGTACCCCACACGTTCCGCTCAGTCTGCCCCCGAGTCCCCTTCTTCAGGTTCTACAGAGCCTCTTTCGACATCCAATGGTCCCTTACATATCCCTCAGCCCAAATTTGAGGTTCATACCAAGATTCCTAAGGGACCATTACGCCGAAATGCTGCTTCTAGTCGAGCTGCTCATTCGTATAGCATAGTAGATGATTTGGCGCAGTCTCCTGTTGCCATTTCCACATTGGAACTCCTCTAGTTGTGCCCTTCCCAAAAGAAGGCTCTGCTATCTACCCTGGGCACTGTAGATCCTGCTGATGACCAAATGATTGTTTTCGATGCCCATCAATCAGAACATCCTCCTCTTCCTGCTTTCGTCGCCTTCCAAATCCCAGTCAAAATCCAGAACACTAACGTTTCCCAGGGTATAATTGATGAGAGGGCATCCACCTACGTGATGTCCGCTTCGGTTTGGAAGAAACTCGAATCTCCTGAGTTGGCCCCTTCCACGATCACCCTTCAAGCATGGGATGGCCACGCCTCCCAGCCCATTGGCCTCTTCCGTAATTGTCCTATCACTCTTGCGGGCAAGACTATTTGCGTTAACGTCAAAGTCATTGACGCCCCTCTAGATTACAACATTCTCTTGGGGCGGAGCTACACTTATGCTATGTCTACTATCCCATCCGTGGTTTTCCGCAAGATGTCTTTCCCTCATAATGGAAAGATAGTCACCATTGACCAGTTGACATATCATGAGCCAAAATCTGAGACCTCACCTTAGACAACCATCTCTTCTGTAGCCAACAAGCAAACCATCAATTCCTTGACCAGTGTCTCTCCTGGCGTCTACAAAGACTCCTCTTTTCTCGGAACCTTCCCTAGTCTTCCTCCTCCTCCTATCTCTGACCCCAGCTCATCGAATGTTTGCATGATGCAATCATCTCGAGCTGCTCTCAAGAAACTTGCTTCGGCTAGTCAGCAACCACGCTGTCCGCAACCTGCTCCTAGCCCTTCACTTGCAGCTGGTAGTCATGAGCCTCTTTATCCTCCTGGCACGGTTCCTCCAAGCCTTAGCCATTCGGGACCTAGCCCCCGGCCACATTACCCCTATATGAAGTCTGGTTCTAGCTCCCCCACCGGTGTACACGGTACCAGGTCTCCTTCCTCTCTCTTCCCTCGCTTTCCCGGCCCTTGGGATTCTCGTACGGTACCATGATCCTCCCGAAGTAACCTGCTATTCAACCCAAATCTATCAACCCAAATCTTATATTGCTTTGACCCGGTTCCATCGGTCCCCATGACTTCTCCCAATGCAACAGTGCCTCAGTCACCTCAACAGGAACCACCTCCTGTTGTGACCGCTTCGGGTAAGAATGGAAAAGCTCGCAGGGGGGCATCAAAGGACAAGGCTGCCCCGACAAACCCTGCCCCTCCTCGGCCTCCAAAGCATACCATCCAATGTGCTTTGTGTGATGTTGTCGGTCATGCCACCCATACCTATCCTGAGCTGCCTCATCTCAAGCCCATGGTTAATGTTGCGTTCCCTGAGTCCACGGTCCTGGAAGCCTTTGTTTCTTCCGCGACTGCAGCCAATAACCCCAAGACTATTCACACCAACCACCCCTGTGCTTTGTGTGATCTCCATGGCCATTACACCCACCTTTGTTCCCGCCTCAAGGACTTCCGCACCTCTAGCGCGGTCCACCAATTCGAGGCCAAGCGCGATGAGTCCACCTCTCCCCTATTTGCACATTTTTCTTCGGTGGAACTACCAGACATGACTGCTCCCATTGACATTCCCCCTCTTGATGTCGAGATGACGGAGCCTTCATCCACCATTTTCTACCTATCATCATCCATGAGACCCTCGGGGAACATTCCCTCTGAATCCTCCCCTGTTGTTTCGCTTGACCTTCCTTCAGCGATCACCCTGGGCTCAACATCGGTAGATCTTTTATCTGCTTACTTTTCTGTCACTCCTTGTGACGATGTGCATGTGAACCTCTCTTCTCATGATGATGAGTCAGGCAGCTTCGCCACGTCAAGTGGTGTTTCTTCCACCAGTCACCCCATCTTCTATCATGATGATGACATTATGGATGAAATACCCACCCCTGACTTTATCTATCCCCCCTTACATCGAACCCATGCGTTCGAACCACATTCACCTTGTCGCCATTACATTGAAACCCAATATTTGGGTAAGGGGGCACCTATATTTGAGAGACCAGGAGACGAAATTCTCCAAAAATCTCCTAGTGTATCTGGTCATGTTGAATTTAGTACCATTATTCTTCCACATTTAGAAGAACCTCTAGAGTCCCATATCACTTCAGATCACTCTAGGGATGATACCCCTTATTGTTCCCTCATCTTCCATCAGCAACCCAATCTCTTAGACATTGTTGTTGACCAACCTATGGGTTTTCTAGGAGAGCATCAGTTCATTATCTCCAAATCCTCTCTTTGGGATAATGACACCAGGTATGCCAACCCGAAAACTTAAAGTCCATTTGCTTCATATATGCAGTACCTAAAGAGATTGGTAAATCCTCCATTTCCTTTCTCAAACTGCATAACCATAACAAAAACAAATGGCACACCACATCATTACAATGTGTTTAGATTCCCCCTTTTCTAAATACATTTTGGCATGACCACACCATGCTTGGGGGCACCTATGCCCCTCAACCATAACCCTCCTCAAAATCGAATTTCTTCACTTGCAACACTCATACTAGGGGCACCATTTGGCCTCCATACTTATCCATGCTCGTGTTGATGTTCTTCGTGAGTTACCATCTTGTACTCATGTTTTATGGTCCCCCATTGGACCTTTACTGTGTGGCAGCACCATCACGTCGCCCTTGTCTACAGCATCCGAGTTGAGTCATCACTGCATTCATGGAGTCTATCCCGAGTCCCTTTGTATCCCTCTATAGTCCTCCATCCTTCATTGCTTGGTCTCTCTATCGTGTCACACATTATGGCCTTCAGTCCCACTGTCCCCTATCCCTCATAATATTGTGTCAGTCGCTGCCATGTCATTCATGCCCTTTATGCTCTAACAAGGGAAGTCATCCATTCGCTACTCAGTCCCCTCCATTTCATTATCATCATTGGTATTAGTCTGTCAGTCGCTCTACTATTTTCTCTCGTGCCTTAGTTGAGGATCCCTTATCACCTCACCTATGGCGGACCTCCTTCTATCAACATCAACTCATTCATTCCAGAAGATAGGTCTAGAGGGCAGTGTACCTTGGTTCCAGCTTCCACTCTTGTTCGGTGCCTCAGATCAGGCAAAGGGTTTTCTCATTACCCTTTGACTTGATTGTTTCTCAGCTCTAGCTCCTTTCAGCATGATCGAGATCCATATAGTTGATGGTTCAGTGATGCAGCAGAAGCTCTTGGTGATTCTCGGGTGTGTGTGAGCTGTCTCAACCCTCATGAGGGGGTGGCCCTGCAGGTAGCCCCCCACATGCCCGGATGACCTCTTCATTGCACCCTTCGATGCAGCTCCATATATTTGATGATGTAGGCCTTAGCCGCTTGCAGCGCCTCTTTGATTTTCATGTATCGGTCAGATTTTGTGAGCCCTTCCCCGCTTGTAGGGGGCATTTGGGTTGTATTTGTATCTCATGTACTCAGATATTATTGTATAAGTCCTGGCTGTTATCCCAGGCACAACATGTATATGGGATCCCTCATTGTATTTCTATCTGGCTCATGATTATGTCGGTTGTACTTTATGGTTTGGTCCCTTGTTTACTGGACACACTATTCTTTTGTACTTTGTCTCGGCGGGCATAGGTATGCCTCCCCCGCCGCCTTTAGCACAGGTACCCTCTCATAAAAAGAGACTTGTTGCACCTGTAAGTCTTGTCTCCTCAGGGTCTAGTTCTTCAGCACATTAGTCTACCTTACATTTCTCTCTTTGACTTCCCTTTTGATGTCTGGTGATTGAGTTCTTACAACGTACTTCGGTCATACGATTTGCTCCTAACACTCGCACGTTGGGGGGCAATCTGTTACACCATTTTTTGGTCATCTAACCTACTATCATTAGATGGACCCAAGTACACCACATAAGACCAATTTTACCCTAAGTAAAATTGCTTTCACTATGTAAAATAACTTAATAAAACACATTTATTAGATTGTTTATGGTCTAAACAGGAAACCCCAAAAGGAAATATTAAACAAACCTATATTTGTTTGATTTTCCTGGTCATGTTTAACCCAAAACAAAGAAATTAATTAGATAAATCTTTATTTATCTTATTATTTTTTAGGAATAATTATTTAAACCTTATTTAAATAATATTCCTTGTTAAATATGACTAAATCACCCATAAATAATTAAATAAATCATTATTTATTTGATTATCTTTTAACCACCTCCTTAAAATGATAAATAAATCATTTATTTATTTATTATTCTCAAATAAAGGGATTTGACCCAAGTCAAATACTTTTTCCCTCCAACAAATATAATAAAATATTCCATAAAAGGTGGATCTAGATTTGGTTAATGTTATTTAATCATGCACCAAGATCTAGAATGACCCAATATTTTGTTATAAATAGGAGGGTTTTTCCTACCATTCTTCACCTTTTGTTGCCTATTAGATCACTCTGGATCTAAACTCTTGGTCTGACTTTGAGCCATTGTCATTGTCATATTTTCCATTATTTGTTATGTGAGCTCCCTTTGAGTTCTATCTTTGTCTGGGTTTTCTACACCAACAGGAGAGAGAAATGCTAGATTTGAAGTGCTGAGGACTTCCAAGAACCCATCCCATTGAGGATAATTGGAAACATCTTCTTGTCTTCCTCCCAGGTGCCCTTAATAAAAAAATTCTTTCAAAAATTGTTCTTGTCTTGTCTATTGGATATATGGAGAAAACCCTTATTTTTACTGCTTAATGTCTTTCTATGCATAGATCTGGTTTTTTGCAGCTCTTTTCTTGATCAAATAATTGCAGATCTGAAGATATTGGCAGCCACTTTTGATTTTAGGGCTATTAGTTATGCTTAGCTAAAGTGGTCTTTTTTCGTACACATCGACAAAGGATTCATAATAACAATAAGAGGTATCTGTCTCCATGATTTCCAAAGTCTATGTTGTCTTGGATGAAAATGAGGAATTTGGTGTCTTTGGTTTTGTTGCCAAATATGTGATAAGAAGTGAGGGAATATGGAGGGAAAGGGTAGGCGAAATGATAAGATATTTCCAATTGAAATCTGTCAATTAAAGAGTTTAGGGACAGTCAATAGGTTTTTTGGGATATCATTGGGGTTTGGGAAATTTACAATTGGGATGTGGGATAATGGAAATGGGATGGGAAATGAGTGATTTAGGGATATGAGGGAATAGGGAGATGGAACAAGAATAACAGTGATGAGGGAATACAAGGTGGGGAAATAGGAGTGATAGGCACAAAATCAATTTGTAAACCATAAGGAAACAATCCTTTGAACAAGAAAATAGGGTTAAAATTTTCTTGTATTAAATCCTCATAAACAACAAAAGACCATTTTCATTGGAATTTACAAGGTTTATTGACTTACTTGAACAAAGAGGGACCCAGCCGATTTGAAATTGTGAGAGGAATGGCAATGGATTTGCTTTTCGGCCCTATGCATCGCGCAACAAACCCAGTGCATCACACAGTTTAAATACGTCGCACAAGAGAAATTTTAACACAGTGGGGGCCGACCCGCCTGCCCAATGCGTCGCGACACCCAGCCAATGCGTCGCGTAGGAGAACTTGCACAATTTCGCCTTCAAACTCTTTGCTTTGCTCCTCATGGTTTCTCCTTTGCTCACTCCTGTCCTCTTGGCATACAAATGGAAGTCTTGAAACATAAAATGACTTATATACCAAGGATTTTAATTCTCCATTAAAAAAAAACCACTTTGTAATGTTTCAGACTTTGACACTTTTTGAAAAAACTCTGTTTTGCTTCATTTTGGCTTCTTGACTAAATGATGTACTTTTTGTTTGTCCTGTAGGGAATGGATGGATGGAGCTTGAAAAAGGTGACTAGGGTTTCCAGTAAAAGTATTATTACAACTGAGAAAACTTTCACACCACATATTTGAGCACATTTGGAAATTTCGGAGAAATTTATGGTGAAATTGGGCTTGTAGCTCTATGCGCCGCGCCACAAACCCAATGCGTTGTGCCATTTTGCAGGAGGCTTTTGGAGACCTTCCCGGTGTCAAAATTGGGCGTGACATATCTCGTGGGAAATATTATTTAGTCTAATTTCCAACCCAACTATAATTTTTCAATTTGGAGTTCATTTTCCCTGTCAAAAATCAAATCTCCCAAGACTGGTCAAAATGTGCAAAATGAGGCTGCCTCAAGGCAGAGTGTTGTTACAGTCAACTTTTGAAGGTCTTTCTCAACTCCAAATTAAGATCATGATATCTCATTGGAAATATCCTTGTGTCTAGTTATCATTTGACTCATAAAGAAAGTTATTTGGCCAACCAAGCTAGGATAAATCTTGATTTTCCCAAGGTCACTTCAGAGGTGCATCAATTATCCTGAGGCAGATGTATTTTTGCCATTTCTCTAAAATAATGACACTTATGTAAAAAATGAAGGAGGTTTTTCTTGCTTGGAAAGTTTTGGACAAAAACCTCTCTCAGTTTTTTAAAATTCACCTTTTATTGTTCATAAACATCATTGGAGTAAAACCTATCCCGATGTGTGGAACAAGGGATATGTCGAAATGAAGCGAAATGAAGGGGATAAGGGGCTTCTAAATTCTTGAGAAAATTTTTGGAATTAGGGAGGGATGTTAGGAAGTAGGGGAAAGTGTAATTTTAGATATTTAGTGAGGGGAAGGGGTCCAAAAGGGAAAAACACAGGCCTATCCTAGAAAATTGCCAAGTTGTAGCAAGAAACTAGGGTTTGTGCGAAAATGTGGAATTTGGGGGATCTCAGTGATGGGAAGTGTTTAATAAGGTAAATTAAGGATAGGGAAAGGTGTATGAACATCAGGATACAAGTTTTTCTGATGATTTGACCATCCAAGGGAAATTACCTTCAAAACCCTAGGAGAGGGAAATGAACCTTACCAAGGCACAACTGAAGCATGAACAAGGTGTAAAATGACCCATTGGAACCTAACATGATGATTAAAACCCTCTGAATGATGGTAGACTCAGTTGAATGGTGAAATGGACCGACATTTGGACAACTTTGAAAGGAGTGAAAAAAAACCTTAGACCTAATACCTAGTGACCAAATTTTATTTGACGACTCACTGAAATGACAAAATTTGACCTTAACACCTTAGAATCACTTTGTAAGAGCATGTTTGATCACTGGAGGAAGACTGCAAAGACTGACACTAACATTGGCTCCAATGGGGATGGTAGCTCCTTGGAGGTGCCAAAAACTACAGATCTTTGGAAAGTAGACAATGCTTTCATCCATTGGGCAATGGAATAAAAAACTCAAGCTAAAATGCATGACTGAAAACTGATGACTTGAATACAAAAATTGACTCTTACTCAACTAAAAACGGACTCGATACTTAAACAGAACCGAAAAACTGGAAAATATTCTCTATATGAAGCTTATTCATCAAAACCTACTCTAACAATTTCATTCATCACCTGATCAAGTAAAATGAAACAACCAATGCAACCAAGTAAGTATTTCGGCTGTTTTTTGAATTCTCCGCAAGTGCTCGTTTATGAACAACAAGAGAGGACTACTGAAAGGAAACTCCTATGAAAACTTGTGAACAGATCCGTTGAATACCATGGATTCTCTATCCGCCTGAAAAAACATTTCATAAGGATCTTGAATTTCATGCACACTAGTACTCAGCTCATCCAATAGATTACCTTTCTTCTCCTCATACCATGAATGCAAACCTTGATCTGAGTTTTGTGACTAGGCTCTTGCTAAACTGAGCTTAAGCTTGAACATTATACTCATTCCTTGTGATGATCCTTTGCATGAAGACCCATGAAATTACATCAAATTACATCAATATTTTTACATGCGGAAGTAAGAAATTCAAACTGGCCAAAAACAGGTGAAAAACAAAGTTACTGAGTCAAAACTGAGCAAAAATCCCCAATGCGTCGCCCCTGATTTATCTATGCATCACGCCGGTTTGGTGCCGATTTTTAAGGACTTCCCCTTGTCCAAATTTGCTCCAAGTGGGATTTTTGGAAAGGTCTACTTGTCTACTTTCCAAAACAAGTGGAATTTATGAATTTTACTTCCATTTACCCCTCCAAAAATGAGTTTTCCCAACACTACTCCATGTGTGTCCAAAACGGGGCGGAAAGGTCATTTTTAGGGTGTTTTTTACCCTTCTGGAAGCCAAAAACATGTCAAAATATCTTGGAAATAGGTAGAAATGCATAAATTTTCATGAAAATTCATAAAACATAAAGTTTTACCCAATAGGAGCTCCCAATAATAAGCGCGCGCCAAGTGGCATGACGCGTAGAACTGAAAAATCTGTGTTTAGGCCAAAAAAAACAAAATTTGCAAAAAGTGTCCCAAATTTCTTGAAATTTGGGCTAAATCTCCTCCATCATGTAATATGGTGGGCCAAGGAAGCCTTGGCCAAAATTTGAAGTCTATCTTTCCTTTTCCTTGTTGGCCTTCTCCAACAACTTTTGGTCTCCTTGGTGCATGCAATTCAGTTTTAGAGTCACTGTCTCGGTCATAAGAGGTATTCGTCTCCATGATTTCAAAAGTCTATGTTGTCTTGGATGAATATGAGGAATTTGGTGTATTTGGTTTTGTTTCCAAATATGTGATAATAAGTGAGGGACTATGGAGGGAAATGGTAGGGGAAATGATAGGATATTGCCAATTGAAATCTGTCAATTAAAGAGTTTAGGGACAGTGAATAGGTTTTTTGGGATATCATTGGGGTTTGAGAAATTTATAATTGGGATGTGGGATAATTTAAATGGTATGGGAAATGAGTGATTTAGGGATATGAGGGAATAGGGAGATGGAACAAGAATAATAGTGATGAGGGAATACAAGGTGGGGAAATAGGAGCGATAGGCACAAAATCAATTTGTAAACCCTAAGGAAACAATCCTTTGAACAAGCAAATAGGATTTAAATTTTCTTGTATTAAATCTTCATAAACAACACAAGACCATGTTCATTGGCATTTACAAGGTTTATTGACTTAATTGAACAAAGAGGGACCCAGCCGATTTGAAATTGTGAGAGGAATGGCAATGGATTTGCTTTCCGGCCCTATGCATCGCGCAACAAACCCAGTGCATCATGCAGTTTCAATGCATCATGAAAGAGAAATTTTAACACATTGGGGGCTGACCCAATGCGTCGCACCTTCCCAATGCATTACGACACCCAGCCAATGCGTCGCGTAGGAGAACTTGCACAATTTTGCCTTCAAGCTCTTTGCTTTACTCCTCATGGTTTCTCCTTTGCTCACTCCTATCCTGTTGGAATAAAAATGGAAGTATTGAAACATAAAATGACTTATATACCAAGGATTTTAATTCTCCATTAAAAAAAAACCCTCTTTGTAATGTTTCAGACTTTGACACTTTTTGAAAAAACTATGTTTTGCTTCATTTTGGCTTCTTGACTAAATGATGTACCTTTTGTTTGTCCTGCAGGGAATGGACAGATGGAGCTTGAAAAAGGTGACCAAGGTTGCCAGTGAAAGTATTATTACAACTGAGAAACCTTTCACACCACATATTTGAGCACATTTTGAAATTTTGGAGAAATTTATGGTGAAATTGGGCTTGCAACTCTATGCACCGTGCCACAAACCCAATGCATCCCTCCCTTTTGCAGGAGGATTTTGGAGACCTTCCTGGTGTCAAAATTGGGCACAGGATAGCTAGTTGGAAAGCGTATTTAGTCTAATTTCCAACCCAACTAGAATTTTTCAATTTGGAGTTCATTTTCCCTGTCAAAAATGAAATCTCCCAAGACTGGTCAAAATGTGAAAAATGAGGCTGCCTCAAGGTAGAGTGTTGTTGCAGTCAACTTTTGAATGCCTTTCGCAACTCCAAATTAATCTCATGATTGCTCATTGGAAATATATTTTTGTCTAGTTATCATTTTACTCATCAAAAGAGTTCTTTTTCTAACCAAGCTAGGATAAATCTTGATTTTTCCAAAATCACTTCAGAGGTGCATCAATTCTCCTGAGGCAACTGTATTTTTGAAAGTTCTCTAAAACCATGACACCTGTGTAAAAATTGAAGGATTTTTTTCTTGCTTGGCCTATTTTTGACAAAAACCTCTCTCATTTTTCCAAAATTCATCTTTTATTGTTCAGAAACATCATTGGAGTAAAACCTATCCCGATGTGTGGAACAAGGGATATGTCGAAATGAAGCGAAATGAAGGGGATAAGGGGTTCTTAAATTCTTGAGAAAATTTTTGGAAGTAGGGAGGGATGTTAGGAAGAAGGGGAAAGTGGAATTTTAGAGATTGAGTGAGGGGAAGGGGTCCAAAAGGGAAAAACACAGACCTAGCCTAGAAAATTGCCAAGTTGTAGCAAGAAACTAGGGTTTGTGCGAAAATGAGGAATTTGGGGGATCTCAGTGATGGGAAGTGTTTAATAAGGTAAATTAAAGATAGGGAAATGTGTATGAACATCAGGATATAATTTTTTCTAATGATTTGACCATTCAAGAGAAATTACCTTCAAAACCGAACCTTACCAAGGCACAATTGAAGCATGAACAAGGTGTAAAATGACCCATTACAGCCTGACATGATGATGAAAACCCTCTAAATGATGGTAGACTAAGCTGAATGGTGAAATGGACTGACATTTGGACAACTTTGAAAGGATTGAAAACAAACCCTAGACCTAATACCTAGTGACCAAATTTTATTTGATGACTCACTCAAATGACAAAATTTGACCTTAACACCTTAAAATCACTTTGTAAGAACATGTTTGATCACTGGAGGAAGGTTGCAAATACTGACACTAACATTGGCTCCAATGTATATGGTAGCTCCTTGGAGGTGCCAAGAACTATAGATCTTTGGAAAGCAAACAATGCATTCATCCATTAGGCAATGGAATCAAAAACTCAAGCTGAAATGCATGACTGAAAACTAATGACTTGACTACACAAATTGACTCTTACTCAACTAAAAACTGACTCGATACTTAAACACAACCGAAAAATTGGAAAATATGCTCAATATGAATATTATTCATCAAAACCTACTCTAACAATTTCATTCATCACCTGATCAAGTAAAATGAAACAACCAATGCAACCAAGTAAGTATTCTAGCTATTGTTTAATTCTCTGCAAGTGCTCATTTATGAACAGCAAGAGAGAAATACTGAAAGGAAACTCCCATGAAAACTTGTGAACATATCCGTTGAATACTATGGATTCTCTATCCGCCTCCAAAAACACTACCTAAGGATCTTGAATTTCATGCACACTAGGACTTAGCTTATCCAATAGATTACTTTTCTTCTCCTCATACCATGAATGAAAACCTTGATATGAGCTTTGTGATGAGGCTCCTACTGAAAATGACAAAGAAACCGGTTGTTGGATCAAGTTTATATCAGAACACGTTTCAAGCTTACATATATTCAATAGAGAAAGACTTTGACTGCAGACATCATGCAACACATCAGCTATTGGATCATGAAAAACTTGAAAAGACTGCTGCAACCCATTTTCTATTTTTTTTTATGAGATTACATGATTTTCTACAAGCTACTCATTTGAAGATATACTATGCAATTTACCCTTCAAAAACTGAAATGATTCAAAAGAAAAAGGTACAGAATCATCTTGCACCATTTGATCGTATGTGCCTGCTTCCAAGTCCTCATCTACAACTTGACAATCAATCGAATTCGGGGGCTGAAAATTTGGATGTCAGAAGTCTTGAACAAGGTTTTGATTGCCCTCAATATGGTCCAAATCAAGACTTGTCGACAGTTTTTTTCTGATTGCATGGAAGTTGTCTCTGATGAACTGAAATGAATCAAAACTAAAAGGCAAAGATCCTTCACTTACTTCAAAATTTTCTGCACTTTCCTCATCACTGTCATAGCTGATATGCATCGGTTGATCATTGTACTCGAGTTGCTGAAAGTGAATTTCCTCCTTCCACAAACTAGCTGCTGATTTGTCTGCAAGATTAGCTTCTATTTGGAAAATATAATCATCATCATACTGATCAAACTGTGGCAAATCATCAATATAAAACACATCATCAAGCATACATGTCATATCAACAGATCTCTCTTCTCCAAGATGATCTACAAAACAATCATTATCAAATCTATGAAAATTGGGATAAGAAACAAAATGTTTTGGATCAACAACTTGTTCTTCTTCAATCAGCGAGCCATGGGCTTGAACATTATGCTCATTCCTTGTGATGATCCTTTGCATCATCTCTTCCACTACACTTACCAAAATGTCAAGCTTTACCTCTAGAGATGTCCATTTCTCCGGATCTATGTTTTTCATCTCTTCTTCATTCAACTTTGCCCTTCGGATCAGAAAATGAGCCTCTACATCTACTGCACTTTTCTGCATCTCTTCAAGTGTTGCAAGATTCCTTTCTCTCAGCTGAAACTCCATTTCCGGATCAAAGGCACCTAGGTAGTGCAAGAGAGCAGGTCCAGGAGGAGGCCTTATATTAATCAGCATCGAAAAATAAACTTGGTTAAATATGGTAGAAAACTGTTGTACTATCTCCCATGGTAGTCTTTTCAGCTAGTTATACTCTTCTATAATCAAGAAAGGGTTCTGTCTGACCACCCACCTGTCGAAGAAAACTTTGACGAACTGCTGAAAATCTGATATGCTCGCATCAGGTAGGGTTTTGAGCCAACTCTTGATTTTTCCTTGCAAAGAAAGAGCAAAAAGCCTTATACTAACATCCTCTTCATCAACTTCAAAAATGTGAAGAAAATACTCAAAATTAAAAACATGTCTCTCAGAAGTGATGCTGTCGCGTTCACCATCAAATATTGGTAGATATAGGTCATGATTTTTAGGGAAAGCATGGGATATAGGAGGTAAAATCAGAGGCTTGTATCGATCTAGAATTTTACAAGGTATAGGGGTATGTAAAAATGCTGCAGAATCAGTCTTGGTCTCTTGAGGTTCATCAGTTTGAAGATTGTCATCACAATATTCAGAAGAAAACACTTGATCAAGCTCAAAACCATGCAAACCTTTGGTATTTCCAATCTTCAAAGGGAAGGAATCAAATGCAAGCCGAGGATCTTTTCTCAAACACAATATACTTTTCGAAGCCTTCTTGACATTCTCAGGAAAAGAGAAGAAATAATTTATGACAAAAAACAAAATGTCTTAGATGAAATTCCAACTTGAATACCTGATCTTTCCATATTGTCCTTTCATGTTTCTGCTAATCAGGTTCATCCTCCAGTGGAATCCTTGGATCTGATCTTGAAACTGATTTAGAGTCGCCAGGTTAATGATTTCAGCCTTGTGATATCTGATCGTTGTCCACCATAAAAAATCATGTCTGAACTTTATCAGATCTTACTGAGGAAACCAGATGTTTAATTCATAAACTAGACCGAAGATTGACTGAAGAAGTGTTTATCTACCTTCGCTAGTGCAAAGAAAGAGTGTTTCGAAGGATACCTAGCTAACTTCGGGCTCTGTCTGTAGTTTATAAAATGAATAACACTAAAAAGCAACAATTTTGTGTTCCCCAGTATGGTCGCCACTATGTTATTGCCTAAATCTACCTCAGACTAAGAAAGGCAGAGTCTAGGGTAACATCAAACCATGCGTAACCTGGTAGCTAGCCCTACCAGATTGGGAGAGGGCTCTCTCCTGGTCAATCTCAGCAAAAATAATCAGTGAGGCTTGAGATGACTCAAATAAAGGCTGATTTTAGGCTAGGTATATATGTAAGAGAGTTTGATTTGATTTTAAGGGTGTTTGTTGGATCAAAGGGAAAGGCAGATTTTGGGTCTGGGGAATGAGGCCTAGGTTTTGCAGAGATTTGAATGGGGCAAGGAAGGAAATTGTTTTTATGCTTTAATTTGAATGAAATGGATAGCTCAGACTAGTGAGGAGTTGAAGAGGGCAAGAGACTTTCAAGAATCCTCTTCAAACAGTCGAAAACATAGAAAATTAAACAAAACTCAAGGTAGAGCACTACAAATCTACTGAATTCCACCTTTATCCTTGTTTTTTTAACTTAAGAAGAAATAAAAGGGTAGATGATACACATAAAGCACCAGTAAACTTATAATAATAGAGAGAAAGACATCATCAAAATAAAGAGCCACATGAATCCCAAGGAGTGCTGCAAACCCTGGTCTATTCCTTTGCCAAATTGCAGAGATGAAATGTACAATGAAGCTCAAAGCAATCCCAAGTGTCCAACCTATGCCAATGACTAAAACATTACAAGATATAAACAACCAACAACTCATCCCCAACCTCTAGGGGTCGAAATCAAAATTTTAGGAGCTGTTTCTACAAGATCTAAATTGAGAACTGGAAAATAGGAGCGGAATAGCTTGCCTCTATAAGAGAGGAAATTGATTCATTCAGTTGCAATTCACCTTTTGATGGATGAATCTACTTCCATGAGTAAAAATTTTCCAAAATTACATCAAGACCCATGAAATTACATCAAATTACATCAAGATTTTTATATGTGGAAGTAAGAGAGTCAAACTGGCCAAAACTAGGTGAAAAACAGAGTTACTGAGTCAAAACAGAGCAAAAATCCCCAATGCTTCGCGCTGATTTGGTGCTAATTTTGAAGGCCTTCCCATTGTCCAAATTGGCTCCAATTGGGATTTCTGGAAAGGTCTGCCTGTCTACTTTCCAAAACAAGTGGCATTTCTGAATTTAGCTTCCATTTTCCCCTCCAAAAATGATTTCTCCCAACACTGCTCCATGTGTGTCCAAAAAGGGGCAGAAAGGTCATTTTTAGGGTTTTTTTGACCCTTATAGAAGCCCAAAACCTATCAAAATATCTTGGTCATAGGTAGGCATACATAAATTTTCATGAGAAATCCAAAAATATAAAGTTTTACCCAAGAGGAGCTCCCAATCATAAGCGCGCACCAAGTGGCGCAACGCGTAGAGCTGAAAAATCTGTGTTTATGCCAAACAAAACAAAATTTGCAAAAAGTGTCACAAATTTCTTGAAATTTGGGCTGAATGTCCTCCATAATGTACTATGTTGGGCCAAGGAAGCCTCGGCCAAAATTTGAAGTCTATCTTTCCTTTTCCTTGTTGGCCTTTTCCAACAGATTTTGGTCTCCTTGGTGCATGCAATTCAGTTTTAGAGTCACTGTCTCGGTCATAAGAGGTATCCATCTCCATGATTTCCAAAGTCTATGTTGTCTTGGATGCCTATGAGGAATTTGGTGTCTTTGGTTTTGTTGCCAAATATGTGATAATAAGTGAGGAACTATGGAGGGAAAGGGTAGAGTAAATGATAGGATATTGCCAATTGAAATCTATCAATTAAAGAGTTTAGGGACAGTCAATAGGTTTTTTGGGATATCATTGGGGTTTGGGAAATTTATAATTGGGATTTGGGATAATGGAAATGGAATGGGAAATGAGTGATTTAGGGATATGAGGGAATAGGGAGATGGAACAAGAATAATAGTGATGAGGGAATACAAGGTGGGGAAATAGGGGTGATAGGCACAAAATCAATTTGTAAACCCTAAGGAAACAATCCTTTGAACAAGAAAATAGGGTTTAAATTTTCTTGTATTAAATCCCCATAAACAACACAAGACCATGTTCATTGGCATTTACAAGGTTTGTTGACTTACTTGAACAAAGAGGGACCCAGCCGATTTGAAATTGTGAGAGGAATGGCAATGGATTTGCTTTCCGGCCCTATGCGTCGCGCAAAAAACCTAGTGCGTTGCGCAGTTTCAATGCATCGTGCAAGAGCAATTTTAACATAGTGGTGGCCAACCCAATGCGTCGCGACACCCGACCAATACGTCGCGCAAGAGAACTTGCACAATTTCGCCTTCAAACTCTTTGCTTTGCTCCTCATGGTTTCTCCATTGCTCACTCCTATCCTCTTTGCATAAAAATGACTTATATACCAAGGATTTTAATTCTCCATTAAAGAAAAACCCACTTTATAATTTTTCATACTTTGACACTATTTGAAAAAACTCTTTTTTGCTTCATTTTGGCTTCTTGACTGAATGATGTACTTTCTGTTTTTTTTGCAGGGAATGGATGGCTGGAGCTTGAAAAAGGTGACCAGGGTTGCCAGTGAAATTATTATTACAACTGAGAAAACTTTCACACCACATATTTGAGCACATCTGGAAAATTTGGAGAAATTTATGGTGAAAGTGGGCTTGCAGCTCTATGCGCTGCGCCACAAACCCAATGCGTTGCGCCCTTTTGCAGGAGGCTTTTGGAGACCTTCCCTGTGTCCAAATTTGGCATGGGATAGCTCGTTGGAAATATTGTTGAGTCTAATTTCCAACCCAACTGGAATTTTTTAATTTGGAGTTCATTTTCCCTGTCAAAAATCAGATCTCCCAAGACTGGTCAAAATGTGCAAAATGAGGCTACCTCAAAGCAGAGTGTTGTTGCAGTCAATGTTTGAAGGTATTTCTCTACTCCAAATTGAGCTCATGATAGGTAATTGGAAATATATTTGTGTCTAGTTATCATTTTACTCATCAAGCAAGTTATTTGGCCAACCAAGATATGATAAATCTTGATTTTCCCAAGGTCACTTCAGAGGTGCATCAATTCTCCTGAGGCAACTGTATTTTTGACAATTCTCTAAAACCATGAAACCTGTATAAAAAGTGAAGGAGTTGTCTCTTCCTTGGCCTATTCTGGACAAAAACCTCTCTCATTTTTCCAAAATTCATCTTTTATTGTTCAGAAACATCATTGGAGTAAAACCTATCCCAATGTGTGGAACAAGGGATATGTCGAAATGAAGCGAAATGAAGGGGATAAGGGGCTTCTAAATTCTTGAGAAAATTTTGGGAAGTGGGGAGGGATTTTAGGAAGTAGGGGAAAGTGGAATTTTAGAGATTGAGTGAGGAGAACGGGTCCAAAAGAGCAAAACACAGGCCTAGCCTAGAAAATTGCCAAGTTGTAGCAAGAAACTAGGGTTTGTGTGAAAATGAGGAATTTGGGGGATCTCAGTGATGGGAAGTGTTTAATAAGGTACATTAAGGATAGGAAAAGGTGTATGAACAGTGGGATACAAGTTTTGCTGATGATTTGACCATCCAAGATAAATTAACTTAAAAACCCTAGGAGAGGGAAATGAACCTTACCAAGGCACAACTAAAGCATGAACAAGGTGTTAAATGACCCATTGGAACCTGACATGATGATGAAAACCCTATGAATGATGGTAGACTCAGCTGAATGGTGAAATGGACCGACATTTGGACAACTTTGAAAGGAGTGAAAACAAACCCTAGACCTAATACCTAGTGACCAAATTTTATTTGATGACTCACTGAAATGACAAAATTTGGCCTTAACACCTTAAAAAAACTTTGTAAGAGCATGTTTGATCACTTGAGGAAGGCTGTAAAGACTGAAACTAACAGAAACAACAACAACAACACTTCTACTAAAACATAAACAAGATAAGAAATATATATATGTGTGTGTGTGTGTGTGTGTGTGTACGCATTTACCTTAACTTTTGCAATCCCTGCTAAAGAGGAGGGCCCTTCCTCCCTAGCAGGGTGCAAGAAGAGAAAGAACTTAACATAAACTAAATCAGATAATGCATGTAACAACAACACAATATTTCTGTATTATGATGATTGAAAGTTATAGAGTCAAGATGATCATCTCCTCTCCTCTTATTTGTGTCCTTTAAATATAAAAGATACAAAATGAAATTTCAAACCAATTTATTACAAAATCGAAGAGATCTTTCCACCATGATCCAACTGTAACAAATCGAATTTGTTTATTACAATTGAGGAAATTTGGAAAATGGCCACAACAAAAAATCTGTGAATATGTCCTTCGAAGAACCTTGTGTTTCTCCCAATGAAGACCAAATTTTGGAAATATGCTAGCAAACAAAGTAATTTGGTCCCTTTTGCACAAAACCCATGTCTCAGATTTTCAATATTCGTCTTTTTTTGTCCGAAATGTCTAATGGAAAACTATCACTTGTTATTCCAGTGAATTTTTGAGTTGGAATGCTTAATTATGAACTAAAGATCAAATTTGAAATATGAAAGAGATATTGGAGGCTAAAATCGTGAGTTATAACAAATTAATTAAATAAACCATCATTTACAAAATAATTCATAATAATATTCAATTTATTAAAAATAAAGAAGAATAGCTATTACTTATCCATAAGAGCATAAATAATTATAAAATGGGATTAAATGATAAATTATGATAAATAATGTGATAAAAGAATGGTAGGAATGTATGAAATATATGTTAAGAAATTGTAATAATAATGACAATTTAGCAGCCCATCATCTTCCCCATACTGAACATGTTGCATGTCCCCATGCAACCCAATGCCTTTGTATTAACCAAGTTGTAGTACAATAATCAAAATGTCACCCCAATGCATGATCTTGATGGAAGAGAAGGCTTCTTCCCCAAATGCTTCCTTAAAACAATTTTTATATTTACTTTCACCCATATGTATATGAAGTTGTAACAAAGTATGATACAAGTAAAAACAAACTTCATTACAAACCAGATTTTGCTAAAATTTTGTAAGCAAAGTTATACTATATTAATGCTTCTCCAATCCAAAAATCAAATCAATGCAATGAACAAATTTCAATATGTCAAAAAAATAGTTGTAGGTAATAATGTATGATTTTTTTTGGAATTTACAAATTGGTTTAGCTTAAAAAAAATTTAGGGTTTAATGATGCCTCTTTGTTGTCCAAAAAAAAATCATAAGAATCCAGTTGATAGTTTTAAGAATATACACAAATCAATTTTGGGATTTTATACCTTAAATGAGGAAGAAATGAGAAATCATTCGTCATGCATAACAGCCCTTCCTCTCCCCCAAACTAAACATGTTGCATGTCCTCAAGCAACCATAGAAAACAAATTGAGGTAGTTGCTACAATCATAGATGAAATCTTTGTTTGGTATACAAAAACATGCAATAAAGGATATTTTGAGAATGGATAAGGAGATTTATGGATGGTAAAGAATATTTATGGCATGTTCATGATAATGAAAGTAACACTCCCCCAAACTAAAATATTTTTTCTTTCTGAAAAATGGGAAGTGGTAAAGAAGGAGAAATAATGGTTCAAAAATATGGGTGAATAATGCTCAATGGTTTTTCATGACATTCTCCTAAAATTTTAATAAATAAAAAACTTATGTTTTTTTACCTCAAGTTTTACCTCCGTAGAAATGCGTAATGACATTTATGGATTGACATTTGTTGAAGCTGATGCATGTTGAGCTGATGCTGAAAGTGACGTGGAAGTTGGCAGCCATGCAAGCTAAAAAAAATTAATCAGAAAGTGTAGTAATGTTTCCTTCCACCAAACTAATTAGTTTCCCCGTAATCTATACAACATCTCATGAGTATCTTTAATCAGTAATTCGTCACCTAAATTACCTCAATACATATAAAAGTGACATAATCATATTGTGAATGTCATGGGATAATAATGAATAAGAAGAGAAAATATGCATTCCCTATACCCATAAGATTTTGTTGTTATGAGCACATAAATTATGATTCTCAGGGTCCGTCCAATTACCTGGGATTCAAAATCAGAATTAGGCCTCTTTATTCCACATCAAAACAATAGTGGTGTTTCTAAGCTATGAATAAATGGTGACTGATTGGGCAAAGCAACTATCTTTGGTTAAAGATATGATACTTGTAGAATAAATGAATTATGGATTAGATGATACAAAATGTCAACTATCAAATATCCTACAAGTTTCATCCCTCACATGTAAAGTAAATATTTATAACTCAATAATAGATATAAAACATAACCACCATCCTTTAAGAACTGATTAAATATTACTCCATGAACCATGAGTTTGGGAAAACCTTGTATATGCAACAGTCAGATTTATTAGAAATTGGCTTTGAGGAAACAAGGTAACCAACTATATTATAGTATTAAATTAACTTCTATACCATAGGCATAGCCATTTCTACCAGAAAGCATCCATAGCCTCAACAGGGATCTCTTGTTAACTCATTTGAGATTCCATTGTCCCATATATTAGAAATAAGTACATAGTTACGAAAATCCATTCACGAGATCTAACAAAAGTGAAAAATTCGACTCGTGATGAGACCTCTTTTCCTTCAGTTTTATGACAAAAGGCTATCATCATGGCTTGGTGACCGCCAATGGTAATGTCAATTTATTAGGACTTATGATCATGGTAGGTAGGCTCATGATAAGACCTCTTATCCTCTAGTTGACTATTTATGTTTAGAATTCAACTATGGTTATTGTTAATCAATAAAATATTACTTAATAGATGGGGTGGCAGGTCAACTCTTAAGAGCTAGCGATGGCATAAAATGTTGTATAGTAACTATTTTAAACTTTTATTGTTTTGTTTCTCAAAAACTAATAACCTTCAAATGACTACTGATAAATATATTTTTCATTGTTGAGATTGGGGTTGAAGAACACTTCATTAGATAATAGCGGAAAGATTTAAATATAATTTTGTGGTCATCATCATAAATTTTACAAGATCAGGGAATTGACCCATTAGGAAATTTGAAAGATGGCATGATGGAATCATCTTTGTATAATTGTTCCTTAGAAATGAGATTATGTTAATAGATAAACAAAGATAAATTGACTACCCAATCATTATTTCAAAGAGGGCCTAGACCATTACAAGTATTTCCCATTCACCAAAGAGAAAAACAATTTAGAAATACCTTCATATGTTGAATTCAACGTGAAAATTGGTCAAAACAAATAGTTGTGCTGTGGTAACAACAACCATGAATTAGGTAATAATAGGGGAAAGGAAAAACAAGAGCGATGTTAGGAAGGTGACATGAGGAGGATTATTCACTTTACAAAATAATGAGGAATTAAGGGTGAATCATTCCTAACAAGACTTACCATAATAATGATCCTTATTACTAAATAGGAGACCTCCCCCAAACTAAAGTATGTCTGTCATTAGTCATATTTGGTCATGTCATAATTAAAATACCAATGAAATCCATGGAGTGGGTCGAGGACGTACTTGGCAACTTACCTTTGCAGAGTAACAACACTAGAGGAGTAGCAGCACAAAGTACTTAGAAAATTATCACAATGGATTAACATCACCGAAGGAGTAACAATAGTGATGGAGTAACAACACTAACAGTGTAACAACAGTGACAATGTAAAAACACTGATAGTGTAACAACAGTGACGGTGTAACAGCACTGACAATGTAACAGCAGTGATGGTGTAACAATAGCGACAGATTCACATCAGTAATGTTGTAAGAGCACTGACGGTGTAACAACGGTGACAGAGTAACAACACTAATGGTGTACCAACAGTGACAAAGTAACAACACTGACAGTGTAACAACAGTGACAGAGTAACAGCACTGACGGTGTAATAGTAGTGATAGAATAACAACACTGACGGAGTCACAACAGTAATGGAGTAACAACACTGTCAATGTAACAACATCCAACACTTAGAAAAAGTTTCCAGAGGAAAAACATCATGAAACTTAAGAACTCGCTTATTTTGAGAACAAAACAAAAATTTGACCTTGAAGTGAACAATACCTGAAGCATAAAGACATAAGATAAATCAGAAAATAAATGACTCTTTATTGAAAACCAATAAATAAATAAATGAATAACTTAAGTTACAATGGTTATAATTTTTGATGCAACAATGTTGTTTTTGAATGGTGAATTAATGGAAAAATGCTTTTTCACAAATGACTTGGATCTTGAAATGGAAATAAATTCCTCATTTCTCATGTTATAAATATGTTAAGTGATGAAAATTATTTGTGTTGTTTTCTCGTGTGAGGAAACATCTTTGAAAATGTTCTCATTTTATTATCATTGTCTTCAAAAATCACTTGTTCATAAATTTACCTCATTTATTCTCCCGGGACCTGCAAAAAAACGCGCATCTACCTGCAATAAAACATAAAATCATGAAAGAAGAGAGATCCCAGAGCTCTCCCAATTCAAGACACATGTAAAAAAATAACAATTAGTTACTCCGTAAAACAAATCCACAAAACTAAATGAAAGTTAATTAAGAGATATGTCTCCAATAGAAATAGTTTTTAAAATTCCATGTAATGGTATGTTAAATTTCCTTAGAACAACCTGCATAACAGAGTCATTTTCGATTTTCCCGCTTAGACCAACAATTGATTTTTTAAGAATAACTTTTTCATTTGATGACGGATTGAACTGATTCAAATTGGAGATTTAATTATATTCATGTATCTATCTCCAAAAGTAACAGGTTTTTAAGGAAAGAATAATTTATGGGTCAAATATGCTAGTGAACAGCCGGGAAAACATAGTTTCAAGAGAGCTGATTTACGATAAACAGTCAATGTTGTGGTCATAAATTTTCCATAAAAGATTGAAAAAACGTGATTCAAGTTGAATTTTAAACTAGATTCATAATTAAATATCCCATATAAATATATTTCTAAAATATAGTCATTTAGGCCTCCAAAAACGGACTGTCCCAACTCTGTTCTGGAGCTGCCTACTAGACATCCTATCATTGTTTTGGTCACAAATTTTTACTTTCAAATCCAAATCAAGTGATTCAAATTTGGTTAGAAAGTATACATAAAGGGTGATGTAGGATAGAAACAAGTCTTGAAAATATGCCCATTTGGTCCCTCAAAATATGTCTGTCATGATTGTTTTTCTATAATTTTTATCAAGCCCACAAACCATGAGATATGATAATAAAGGAATTTTTCCAGGAAGGTGATATAAATGAATATAAGTGTTTGTAGAAATTTTATTTTCCAATATAACACATCTACATACATAAATAAATTTTAATATTGATCACCTATGTCAAATTGCATGGTATGTCGCAACAAAAACGACTATTTTTAGATATAAAGAAATTTATTTATTTATGTCTTCATTTATTCTATTCTCTACACTACACTATTCTACCTTGAAAAATAACATATGCTTACATGTATGAGTACCTCCAATGAAGCCATTTTTGAAATAGGGCTTCAATTATGCACATACCCATAATTGAAAGATATACGCTAATAAGTACTAGGGTATGAGAGACCAACTTCCCTATTAAGGATGGTGCCAAGAATTGCTGAAGTATGGAGTGATGTTGTAAGCAAACAAAAGAGTGAAACCAATCTTCAATATAGTCTTGATTTCCCATAGTTGTTATATTGTGAAGTTCTTTGACTGGATTCCATTGTGTTGATACTTTTTTCCTTGACCTCATCCCATGAATTTTGGGGGCTTTTTAGAGTGTGGGGTGTTTGTAGATTGTTATATCATCCTACTGGCACACATGGACCCTATGTTTATCAATTCATCTTATAAGTGCTTCAGTTTCTACAAAAGTGAGTCTGCCCAAGTGTTTTAGAGAGATGCACATGTTCTAACTCTCGTCTTATTTCCCATTGACTGTATAGTTGAAGACACCCTATTGAAAACACCAAAAAAATCAAACTTCTAAGTGTCCCAGCAAGACATTAGTGAGCTTGCTCAAGTTTCTTAGAGCGATGCATAGGCTCTTACCTCTTGTCTTACTACCCGGTAATTGTGTCATTGGAGACACTTTAAGAAAAAGCAAAATGAAATTCACTCTCCTAAGTGTCCCAGCAAGACATTGGTGAGCCCGCTCAAGTTTTTTTGATCACTGCGCATGTTCTTACCTCTCATCTTACTACCCGACAATTGTGTCGCTAGAGACACTCTATGAAAACACACGGAAATTGCACTTCTAAGAAACAACTCTGATTGATTGGATCATCACTGCCATCCCCCACAATGATGGAAAAATGTTGGGATGTATTAATCACTATTAAATGACTAAAATAGTACACATAAATTATCAATCTAGGGACGTATTTTATTTTAATGACAGTTGCACTATCTGTGTCGATACACCCAACTAGAAGCAATTCCAAAGAAAATAAATCATTGCTGAAGTAAATGCTGGAAGTAAATCACTCATGCGGAAATAAAATGATCTACAAGATTGTAATCGCACCTCAATTAATCTGTCCTAGTGCGACACACAACAATTACCCAGTTGGTATCTCTGATCTCATATGTGTAACAACATATAAATTATTAGAATTGAAAAAGATCTATTTAGAACTGAAACAAAAACAACAACACTTCTACTGAAACATAAACAAGATAAAAAATAGATATATATATATATATATGGATATACCTTAACCGCTGCAATCCCTGCTAAAGAGGAGGTCCCTTCCTTCCTAGCAGGGTGTAGGAAGAGAAATAACTTAATGGAAACTAAATCAGATAATGCATGTAACAACAACACAATATTTCTATATTATGATGATTGAAAGTTACAAAGTCAAGATGATAATCTCCTCTCCTATGATTTGTTTCCTTTAAATATACAAGATACAAAAGGGAAATTTCCAACCAATTGATTACAAAATCTAAGAGATCTTTCCACCATGATTCAGCTGTAACAACTCAAATCTGATTATTACAATTGAGGAAATTTGGAAAACAACCACAACAAAAAAAATGCAAATATGTCCTTCGAAGAACCTTGTGTTTCTCCCAATGAAGACTGAATTTTGGAAAATTTCTCATTAACAAACTAATTTGTTCTATTCTACACAAAACCCATGTCTCAAATTTCCAATATTCTTCTCCGTCCAACACAAAATTGTTACTTGTTATTCCAACAAATTTTTGAGTTGGAATTTTCAATTATGAACTAAAGATCGGATTTGCAATATGAAAGAGATCTTGGAGGCTAAAATTGTGAGTTATAATAAATTCATTAAATAAACCATCATTTACAAAATAATTCATAATAGTATTCAATTTATTAAAAATAAAGAAGAATAAATATTACTTATCCATAAGAGCATAAATAATTATAAAATGGGATTAAATGATAAATTATGATAAATAATGTGATAAGAGAATGGTAGGAATGGATGAAATATATGTTAAGAAATGGTAATAAGAATGAAAATTTAGCGGCCCAATAGTTGGATCCTAATTTTTTCTTTTTGAGAGGTTCTCGTTGAGGGTCTTGGGATTCTACTATTTCTTCAACTTATTTCTTTGAACATATATTTTCAAAATGACCATATTCATGACATAAATTGCATTTAAATGGGGTTGTCATAGTCTAGTTGTTGTATGTGTGTTGAGTTATCTACCTTGATTTCCACTGATTCCTGAATCCCTTTACCCAAATAAACTTTCACAGTGATTTTTGCAAAAGCATGCATGTTTTCTTTTGGTTCTCTTCTATCAATAGATTTCCCAAAAGAATTTTTGATTGTTTTCATTGATTCACCTCCCCAAAAATGAAGAGGAAGGAGAGGATGTTGTGAAACCAGCTCCAAAAATAGAAGAAAAGAGATATCAATTCCTTAGAAATAAGCCACTTTGAGGGGGAAACCTCCAATACATTACATGAATGAAAAATTCTTGGATGATACAAATTAAAAAACGTCCTTTCTATATATAGGAGTCCATGGGGCCACAATGTAATCCTAGCCGACCTAACAATAATAATTTAAGGGCACAATAATAACAATATGGGGGTTACAAGGGTTCAATGATAATAATAAGGGGGTTACACTAACAACAATAAGGGACCATACTAGTAATATAGGGACCTAACATGCCCCTCTCCTTCAAAAAAGTGTTGTCCTCAAATCTTGAGTAGCTCTGGGTGCTTTTGTATAAAATTCTCATCCTCCCATCTGGAATCTTCAGTGGTTAAGTTCTTCCACTTGATGAGATACTCTTAAATTGATTGATTCTGTAGCTGTTGAGTTCTGTTTTCCATGACCGCTTCAGGTTCCAATATGATTTTTTCTTCCTCATCAAGTTCTGGAAATATTGTTTGAACTGGAATATTTTCACCTATAATCTTCTTTAAGGATGAAAGATGGAAAATTGGATGCACTCGTGAAGAAGCAGTAAGCTCCAATTTGTATGCCATAGTAAAATATTTTGCAACACCTTGTAAGGACCATAGTACTTTGGTGACAATTTATTGTCCATATTAGCTTGCTTGAGGGACATTTTTTTGTATGGTTGTAGTCGTAAAAATACCCAGACTCCTACATCAAAACTTCTCTCGCTGTGATGTTGATCTGCCTGTTGTTTCATTCGATTTTGTGCCAAATTTAGGTTGTACTTTAAGATTTGGAGAACTTCTTGTTAATGCTCGATGTGATCTCCCACTTCTTGAACCTTCAAATTTTCTCTTAAAGACGATATGATGGATGGTGGATAATATCCATAAAGTGCCATAAATGGGGTCATTTTTGCTGCAGTATGGAAGGAAGTGTTATACCACCATTCAGCGAGAGGTAACCACTTGACCCATTGTGTTTTTTTATCAGATACAAAATAACGAAGATATCATTCCAAACATTTATTTACTATCTCAGTTTGACCATTGGATTGAGGATGATAAGATGAGCTATGAGATAATTGAGTACCCAAACAAGAAAATAACTCCGTCCAAAAATTTATTGTAAAAATGGGATCTCTGTTGCTCACAATAACCCTTGGGTTTCCATGTAGCTTTTGAATTGTGTCCATAAATGTAGTAGGAACTGTACTTGATTTAAATGGATGATATAATGCGCAAATGTGTCCTTTATGAGGACACTCTTTCCTTCAGACGTAGGTAAACCTGTGATAAAATCCATTGAAATCTCCTCCCAATGTTGACTTGGAATGGATAAAGGTTGTAGAAGGCCCGGGATCTTAAATGTCTCAACTTTATTCTGGTGGAAAACCGAACATTCTGCCACAAAATTTTGAATATCAAATTTAAGGCCATCCCAAAAAAATTATTTCTTCACCTTGTGGTAAGTTTTTAAAAATCCTAAGTGTCCTCCTAAAGGAGAAGTGTGCAATTCTAAAAAAATCTTTTGTTTTAGTTGGGAATTCTTACAAATATATAAGCGATCTTTGTACCATAAGGAATCATTTTTCCAACTAAATGTATCAAATGTACTAGGATCTTGCTGCAACTTTTGAATGAGTGTCCACACTTCTTCATCCTTCTTCCATTAATCTCTTGCTTTGGTTATCCAATTTGGTTGGATAATATAAATGGCACAAAACAATGCTTCCACCTCTTCATTCTTTCTTGAGAGTGCATCTGCAACAACATTTAGCTTCCCTTTTTTGTATATTATTTCAAAGTCATAACCCAACATCTTTGTGACCCATTTTTTCTACTCTTCTGAAGATAGTATTTGTTCCAAAAAGTATTTAAGACTATCATGATCAGTTTTTACCTTGAAGTGTCTTCCCATTAGGTAAGTTCACCATTTCTTTAGTGCATGAAGTATTGCTAACATTTCTTTCTCATAAATAGGTTTCTGTAAATAATTTCCTTTGATTGGATGACTTTCAAAAGCAATGGGTCTTCGTTCTTGCATTAAAACAACACCAATTCCATTTCCTAAGGCATCACATTCCACAATAAAGGTTTTTGTGAAGTCTGGCGTAGCTAAGACCGGTGCTAGGCACATTGCTTCTTTAAGATGTTCAAAAGGCCTTAGTTGCTTCAGGAGTCCATGAAAATGCATCTTTCTTCAATAATGTTGTTAGAGGTGCTTCTATTCTCCCATAGTTCTTAACAAACTTGCGATAATACCCTGTTAACCTGAGAAATCCTCGCAACTGCTTTATGGTAGTGGGGACTTTCCATTCCTTAATGGCTTTAATTTTGTTAGGGTCTACCTTAACACCCTCATGAGATACAATATGACCCAAATATTCCACCTCTTGTACTCCAAAGAAACATTTGGATTTTTTTACATATAATTGTTTCTCCTGCAATAATTTGAGCACCCTGTCAACATGTTGAACATGATCCTTCCAAGACCTGTTGTAGATTAGTATATCATCAAAAAATACTAGCACAAACTTTCTAAGAAAGGGTTTGAGAATGGAATTCATCAACCCTTGAAATGTAGAAGATGCATTGGTAAGGCCAAAAGTCATGACCAAAAATTCATAATGACCCTCATGAGTTCGAAATGTTGTTTTCGGAATATCTTCAGTCTTTATTCTAATTTGATGATATCCTGAATGAAGATCCAACTTGGTAAAATAAATTTCTCCATGTAATTCATCCAATAATTCATCAATCACAGGAATGGGAAATTTATCTTTAATTGTGAGCTTATGGAGCTCCCTATAATTGGGACACATTCACCATGATCCATCCTTCTTATGTACCAATACTACAGGAGTAGAGAAAGAACTTCGAATAGGTTGAATTATAGCCGCCTCTAACATTTATGCAATCATATGTTCAATTTCGCTCTTTTGGACATAAGGATATCTATAAGGCCTGATGTCTGGAGGAACATTTCCTAGAATCAGATTAATAGCATGATCATGCTCATGAATAGGTGGGAGTCATTTGGGAGTTTCAAAAACCTTCGAATGATTGTCCAAGACTTTTTGGAAATCTGCAGAAATTGGTGATTTTGATGTTGGAACTTCTAGTGAGCATAATTGTGAAACTATGCCTCGTTGTTCTTTATTTAAATTTTTTTTCATCAAATTAGAGCTTATTATCTTTCCTGACTTCCCTGCAATACCCCGTAATTCGACTTCCTTTCCTTCTGAAAAAAATTTCAAGAAAATTTCTTGAAAATTAAAAGCTATCATCCCCAAAGATTGTAACCATGGTACTCATAGTACAACATCAACACTTCCCATAGGAATGGAAAGCATTGGACTATTAAATACATATTCCCCCATGGTTAGCTTGATATTATGGCATTTTCCAGGGAAATTTATAGTTCCTCCATTTGCAACCATCACTTGACATTCTGGTGCTGGGTATAGGAAACAATTCAATTCCTTGGCTACTTTACAATGAATAAAATTATGGGTACTACCTGAATCAATCAACACTATTACCTTTTTCTTCTTGATATGTCCTTATATCTTAAGATTTTGAGGAGTGGTAATTCCTGCCAATGCATTACATGATATGGTCGGACTCATTTATTCCTCTTCTAAGGTTGGTTCCTGGTGTATATCCTCTTCTTGTTCATTTTCTTCTTCCTCTTCACAATCCATGTAAAATAATTTCTTCTCAGCACACTTATGACATTTAGTGTATTTGCTATCACAACTGTAGCAAAGCCATTTTTCTCTTTTTTCTTCCAATTGTTGTGGTGTCAAACTTTTAGGTTGTTGAAATCTAGGAGTAGAAACACTTCCCTCTTTATAGAAGTGATTCGTAGGCTTCATTGTCACCATAATTTTACATTCAATTTTTCTTGCAAACCTGAATGTCGTCTCCAATGAATCAAGTTCCAAAACATGAAATTCATGTTGGATGTTATCCTTTAAAGTACCTATGAAGAGATCAATCCTGTGTTCCTCTAGAATATCAGTTACCCCTATATTCAAGTTTTGGAAGCCCTCAATGTGCTCCCCCACTAAACCCTTTTGTTTGAGATTTATCAACTGACTAAAGAAGGTGTTTCTCTTTGTACCCTCATAATGTGCTATCATTTCCTCCGTAGAAATTGACCAAGTGACAATTTTTTTACAGGAGAAAAGCCATCGACACCATACAAATGTATTTTGTTCTAAATGTAAAGTTGAAATGCATACCTTTTATGTGTTTTTCACATTATTGAGATCAAAATATTGCTCTATCTGTAGTATCCACATTATATGATCCTTTCCATCAAACTTCCTCATATCCATTTTTGGAATATAGTGGTTCTTCCTGCCAACATTAGAGTTTATGAAATCACGATTAGCATTTATTTTGTTCTCATCATGAGTTTCCTCTGCTATCTTTTCACCATTAGGAAAAATTTGTTGTATAAAATTTTTCGAACCTTCCATGTCTTCTTTTAGATCATTCTTCATGTTTTCCATTTTTTCATTGATCTTAGCTTCCATGCCATCCTTCAAACCATCCATCTTAGATTCCATGCCTTTATTCAAACCATCCATCTTAGTTTCCATGCCTTTCTTCAAAACTTCCATGTCATTTTTTGTTGCTCTTTGCGAGAGAGAAATTTGTTGCACTTGCTCTTGTAAATTTGACATGTCATGTTGCCATTCTTCGTCTTCATGAGTCATAGTAGAGCCTTTTAAAGGCTTAATGGGTGTTGAATTGTTTTTAGGGGCCATTTTAGAATCTAATACTAATATATATTCTACAATATTCCCTTGGAATAAATTCAACTTGATTCTTCAAACAAGACTTATGCAATTCGGAAAAAAAATATATACACACCTTTTACTTGCTTTTGAGGAGCTCTATATTGAAATTGAATTATCTCTATTATTTTAGATCCTCAATATCTAAAATTCTGCCTTGTAGTATCCCTTTGAAGCTTCTTTCAGGTGTCACAGGTCTGACCTGATTTGGATTCTTCAAGGCAAAGTTATGTCCAATCTACCACAATGACCCAATTATGGACTAGTTCAGTAGAGCGAACTTGTGCGACTTGACACATATCATTTTTTTCTACTTTGGCTCTGAAATTGATAGGCAGGAAACTACATTCCGTGTAATTGTAGCCACTTTTTACATCATTCCAATCTGATGCTCAGAGAGAGAGCTATGAATATTTTCCCATGATAACCACTTTGAGATGAAATTCAGGAGCCTGAAAAATACCTAACTTCCACAGATCATATCTCCAAAAATATTGCACACCAAGCTCTGAAAATTTGCGACGATGTTCCTTAGGATTTTTTCTTCGCTCTCTAAAAATTTCAATTCTGAAACTTTACAGAAAAAAATTTATAGCGCAAATTACACGATGACCTGTTTAGGTTAAATTCAAGAACCTAAAAAAAGCCCTAATGTGCACAGATCATATCTCCTAAAATATTGCGAACCAAGCTCTGAAATTTTGCGACGTTTTCTCAGGATTTCGGCTTCACACTCTAAAATTCTTAGCTTCTGAACCTTCGTAGAAAGAAATTTATAGCGAACATGCCACGATGACTAGTTTGGAGCAGCTAAAACCCTATAATCCAAAGCTCTGATACCAAATGTTATGAAACCAGCTCCAAAATTAGAAGAAAAGAGATATCAACGCCTTAGAAATAAGCCAATTCATGGGGGCAATCTCCAATACATTACATGAATGAAAAATTATTGGATGATACAAATTACAAAACCTCCTTTATATATATATGAGTCCATGGGGCCACAATGTAATCCTAGCCAACCTAACAATAATAATTTAAGGGCACAATAATAATAATATGGGGGTTACAAGGGTACAACAATAACAATAAGGGGGTTACACTAACAACAATAAGGGACTATACTAGTAATATAGGGACCTAACAGAAGAAGAAAAACCCAAATAGGAACTACATTTGGGACGTCAAGCTCTAGATCAAAATTCAGAGTACATATTTTTAAATATAAGCCTCTGGTCTGCATGAATTAAGTACAATTTTTGAATACAATATCTTTTTTTTTCCCTCATTTTTGAATATAATATATTTATTTTCCCTAGTTTCGAAATAAAAGTTGAAGAAACCTCTTCCACAGAATCGAATGGAAATTTTCCCCTGGGTTCAGGTAGACCAACTTTGTTCAACCCATCTTTGCACCATTTTTGGAGGGGGCCAGAGTCTAGTGAATTTACCAATGTACCTTTCTTAGAGAGAGAAAGAGAAACTTTACGAGGAAAATATGAAGGAAAAACTATTTCTAGAATGTCCTCAATTTTTTTAACAAACTTGGAAACAATAGGACGATCGCGAGGAGGGCCAAGAGAAGAGACAAGACTAGAGATATCTATGGTAACCTCATCAAAGGGGGGTGCAACGGAGGAGCGATACCCCTCTCGATCAAGTGCTAGAGGGTCCATGAGGGGAGTCAATAGCTGGAGGGGAAGGTTGTGAATTCAATAGGAAGCGTGGTTCAAGCATAGAGAAAATAAAAATACATTGTAAAATTATTGACAGGTAAAGAATGTGTTTTATATTTGAAATTCATATACACACACACACATAGATATATATATATATATATATATATATATATATATTATTTAGATGATATATATATAGAATTAATATTATAAATAAATATATGTAAGTGGTAAGAGGTTAAAGGGAGTGAGAGTATATATCAATTAAGAATAAAAAGTGTAAAATACAAAGGTTATTGATTATAGGGATTATCACATAAGATTTACAATTAATTGTTTTAAACTTATTAATAATCAAAATAATGTGTTAATATTAATATATATATATATATATATATATATATATAATGAATTATCAAAATTAATATAATGTTTTTTTAGTTCAAAAATATAAACTGAAATTAATATTATGTTGTACTTTTTTTTATAAGTTATGCTAAACTATATTAAAATCATAAAAAGAAACTTTACGGAGGCTATGGGTAGGGATGGAGAGAAATACTTAGCCAATCCCTACCTTGGAATTTTTCAAAATAAACCATATAGGGGGCTGCCACACAGAAGGAAACCAACTCATTAAGAGAGTCAAACAGTCTTGTTTTACAAAATATTCATTGACACATAAAAAAAAAATAGTTGAATTATGTACTGAGATGGAAAGAATTAGAGATGAACCTTGATACTGAGAATTCATGGAGTTCCTTCATCTTCCTTGGTTGTGTGGTCCTCCTCCTCAATTAGGGATCCATATTCTCTTGCAGTGGCTTCCTCCTCGGTTGTGGGCTCACGAGGAGGCTTCGTAGGGGCCGTTTAGATTATGGGCACAACAGGATACTCAACATCATGAACTCTGGTCTAGACACCATTCGAGTCCATAATCCAAATGTATGTCTCCTCCTACACAGGCTCATGGAAAAGAAGCGGTTCAGTTTTTCGGTGTGTGGGAGTCTTAGATTGTGAAATAGTGGATTTTCTATGGCCTCTTTTTCCCTTATGCTTCTTTAGAGGCTGAAATAAATCCTCCTGATTGTTGTCAGGAATTTGAGTATCTAGAATTTCATGGATTCCTGATGAGGAGCCTTCGATGGATTCCAAACGCTAGTCTTGGCCACAGTGAGAGCGGCCTAAGTGCGCCCCTTTGTAGTTGCCCCATGATGGGATTTTGACGTTAGTGCGGGGCCATGGAGAGGTTATCAGGAAAAGGGTGGGGAGCTAAATATGAGACAAGGCTGAGAGAAAGGGGGTAGACAATAGGGGGGCACGCAGCAGGGGGCATATAACAAGGGGGTGCACAACAGGGGGGTGCACAGCAGGGGGGATCGCAACAGGGGGGGCGCGCAGTAGGGAGGAGCATAGGGGGAGGGGCACACAATAAGGGGTAACGTAGCATGGGGCTCACAGTAGGGGGTGTGCAACAGAGAGAGTGATGGTAGTGGAAGTGCGCAAGGTAGGCTAGAGCATCCACGTAATGGTTGAAAGAGGAGCGGCGATGGCAGAGAGAGCTCACGGGACGGTTGGAGCAACAATGAAATGGATGATTGAGGAGCCTCTATTCCTTTTGAAGGCATGAGGCACTGAATTCAAGCATAGAGGAAGAGAGAGTCATTCCAAGTGTGACTACATGTGACGATCATGTGGCGAGAGGCCAAGTGTGGTAGAGCACCTACAAAAATTATCAGCGATTTGAGGTTCAAGATTAGGTAGGAGTTGGCATTGCAGGGCGGCATCAGACTAATCATTGGAGGAGTTTTCCTCATTCAATCTGGACATTTCACTCACATCTGGGGAATATTATGTTGTACTTGATACAAAATAATATATTAATTATTCAAACATTGGATAATATTTTATTTTTATTTTTGTTATATAAATTATTATTAAAAAGAAACAAGAAATGATATATATGTGTATGCACAAAACATTTGAATATATAATTTAACTATATATATATATATATATAATTTTAGTATATTTTATTCATGCTAAGTAATTAAATATAAAAATAAATTGCTGAAATATTCTTAGCTAAAAAACAATAAATATATTAATTCTCATTTTTTCGAAAAACTATAAAGGAAAATTTTAAGTTAAAATAACTGAATATAAATTTTAAAACATATAAAAAAATATACTCATAATTTTAAAAGTAAGAATAATATGCATGTGAAGTGAATCATGTTACATTCTCTCTTGAATTTTTTATTTATGGTGTTGGGTGTTTCTAAACTTTGCTTGGATTGTTATTTAAAAGATTATATAACATTGTTTATACGTAATTTTATCTACAATAACAAAGTCCTTTTTCCCCACAACCTGTCTAGGGCCTATGACACACAATACACTAGATATCGAGTTAACCCAAAATTAATGACACATATATGCATAATAGAAGTAAATAGGGAAAGGAAAGGAAGCACACCTTATCTTGGAAGGTGAATGTTTGGTGTCTTTGGTGGTGGATCTCCTCGATATCTTGGCCGTTTAACTCCTTACAAATATAATCTGCACAAAATCAACATAAACCATTATATCTATCTTCAAATAAACCACATTAGAATTAACACCATGATTAAACCAAGAATGTACATTAATAATAACATGAAAAATATATGTAATTAAGGGGAAAAGTGCGATTTCCTTATTATACCAATTCAATATTGAAATGTTGGACTATTTTTGGTCCTTTCCCTAGGTAATGTTATCAAAATTGAATCGGTGATCGAACCAGGAAACCTTGTGGACCGGGAACTGGTCGAAACCAGATCGAAACTAGGAAAAACCCAATTTACCAGAAACACATAAAATATTTATATTTTAAATAAAAAACAAATATATTCATGTGCATCCATATAAATTTAATCCATTTATATAAAAATATTCAAAATTTCTGATTTATATAGCAAGTAATAGTGCTTATAACCAAAATAGATCTTAGTGAAAAACATCATTGAATCGAAAAAGTTAAAAACACCAAGGAGCATGCTCTAAAATTCCTTTATAGTCCAAAATAACATTATAATATGATACTACATTCTACAATGCTATAGCTACAACCTAGAAGTGATAATTTTCAATATAATCAATGATCAATCATTATGAGAATCAACATCCTCATTTTAAGAAAGAGTAGAATCCAAGTCTGCAATGGGATTATGGCTTGATTACCCTAGCCCTAAAACTGCAACTGGTGTTTCTGATATATCTTCCTCTACAACCCGTGGTGGGTCCAAGTATAGCCAAGAAAGGTTTTCATTATACATTTATTATTAATCTAAACCAATAACATTTCAACTATAAATCCTTAAATAAGGTTATTATTATAATTTTATATAAATATTATTTTTATCATAGTAATAATAAAATTCTAAATAAAATCTTGAATAAAATATTATATTTTTCTAATTATTAAAATTGGCCAGTCGGATCCTCTCATCGTCTCCTTCCTCCATTATTTTTAATCTTTGGTTTCTTCTCTTATTTGTAGGTTTCATCCTGAAGATGATTCTGGTTCTAGACTCGAAACGTTGACAGAAAAATGGAAAATGTGGTTAATCTGAATTCTCAATCTCATAATTTCTTCATTGTCAAATGTTGGTAATTGAATCTCCACAACCCATTCTAATGTTGGATCAAATTTAGCAAAGACAACGTTGCTTAATTGAAGGGTTTTATTCAGTAATTGGTTGTGCCTCAACCGAAGATTATACTGAGAAGAAAACCATGTCATTCAACCACTTTTGCTCCAAGCAGTTCCTCTTCTTAGTGTGCATACACTCAAACACACTCCAATTCCTCTCACCCTAAAGTACTACATGTATGGTTGAAAATTCGAATTGATTTTTTTTGCAATTGAGGGAAATCACCACCAAATTTTTGTCACCAGTAGGTTGTGAAAAGGGTGGAAGGCAAAAAGTGTTAGCAACTAAATTTCAAAGTTGAAACTTGGACTCAACAATTGAAAATTTAAATGAGTAATATAAGACTGAAATTTTGATAGTTCTTACCTGGGATATTATTTGATCTATTTCTTATAATCATCGAAATTCCAAAGGTACTGATGCTCTCACTATAATTCAAAGGTTTTTTTATGAATTGGATCTTGAGTCTTCGAATCTATGACCATGAACTCAATGCCTTTATACAATCCTCCTAATACATCCCCATCAACCTCAAAAAGTTTAGTGTAATGGAACCTTCGAAGTTTAGAAAACAAAAACATATTCATCAAGTCAACAAAATTTAAAATTTAAAACTTATAACCTATAAGAAATGAGCATTGAAATCCAAAATTACATACCTTGGATTTAAGTGGTAGTTGGTTGCATGTACAGGTCTATGGAGTTGTTTGTTCTATATTTCATTAATGATTATCCATAGGGTAATGTACTTTTTTATTTTATCCCTATATGTTGCCTTTATTTTTTCCTAGGTCTGATCCATGGCCTCATAAACAAAACCCATGATAGGTTTATCACTATCCATCATCCACGAAACTCTAACAAGAGTCTCACTAAATAACACAATATACTTTTCCTTTGACCAAAATATTTTTTCAAATACTTGTTTAACCATTTGTTTCCCTTCATCATTTTTTCTCCACTGAGATAAATTCCATTCATGACATGAAACAATCTTCCTCAAGTTTGAATTTTTTTTTTTAACAAGGGATTGCAACGAAAGAAAGTTGGTTGCAAATCATTTCATGGATGATCGAACATGCCCTTTACCTCCTGTGTGATTTCTCATAAGGTTCAAAACCCATCAGTGGTTTTAGATGTACCTAGTTATGGATTTTGTATCACCCACTCAATTTTTCCAATATCATCAAGCATAGGGTACAAATAATTGGATGCACATGGAGACCACCAAATTTTCGGGTGTTTTTCCTCCAACATCTTTCCCACTGTGACATATTTATAGGAATTATCTTTGATCACTTGTAAAATATTTTCAACCCCTACTTCCATAACTACTTCACCCCAAATATGAAATAACAATTATGCATCCTGTCAGGGTCCTATAATAATAGGGTTCATAACTTTTGAATTGACTTTGATAGTCTTGTATATATGTACATACCTTGCTTTCTGCAAGTTGTTTTCCCATATTTTGAAAAATGAAAAAATAAATAAAAAATAAAAAGAGGGTAAAAGTCCTAAAAGAAAGATCAAAGGACTTAGAAAAGATAGACCTCGAAAGAAAAAAGAGATAAAAATAAGACTTGAAAGTGAGAAAATCAAAATGCCACTACTATTTACTTTATTGCAAGAATAATGATTATGTGTAGATTTTCAATAAATGCCATAATCCATGATCAGTTAAACAACTTAATCTTAAATTTTTATGCTTTGAATTTCATGTTTTAGATAAAGAATAAAGATATGTAAAGCATTATAAACTTGACAAATCACTAGATTAAATAGAGAATAAATGAGGAGCTCAACAGTTTAATCTGAGCCCTCAGATGAAATAAGGTTAGACTTAGATAGTTTTTATGCTTTGAAAAGAAAATTAATTTAGGATTGCAAGCCTAAATGCACCAATGAAAGTGAAGTAAAAAAAGTTAGAAATAAAGACGGGTATGTAGAAAGCAGTTCTGCAAGCATGTAATAAAGCATCATCAGGAAAAAATCACTAATTTCCCCTCCCCTACAAATATTCAGTATTCTAAACTATCAGTTAAAGAGGCTAATAGCATTTCTCTAATTTTTGTTGGGACCGGACCCAAGGCTCAATGGATGATTGGTTAAAAATATTGAATTCCTACACAAAGCTCATATTCATTAGCATTTACCCTTCATTCATATTCATAATCCCCTTTTCCTAAGTGAAAACCCATTTTTACTTAGTAAAAGTAAAACCCTAAATAACTAATTTCATTTTCTTTCAAAAATCATTCAAAAAACCAATAAAATGCCTTTATCCTAAGTTAAATTGTAAAAAACACAACAAAGTCAAAGCTATGCTTTAATTTACACTTTAATTAGTGTTAAAACATGCATTTTATATATTATCCCTTTTTATATTAAATTCTAATTTATTTATTAAACTCCATAAATTACTCCTCCCCATATATATTAAATCCTTTATAAACAAATAACCCAATAACCCTCTATTTTACGTTTAAACCAATGTTTAAATATTACATGTGGTGAATTAATCCCCGCCCAAATCCCATTGGTTTAAACTTATTGATAAAACAAAATACCCACCCCCTATGGTTTTAAACGAGTATCAAGCGTTTGAAAACTATATGATAAACCTGCTCATTTGTATTGATTAAAACATTGTGAAATGTTTTGATTTTATCATATAAACCTTACCGCCTGCCTATAATATAAACCTAACGTATAAATTTTATTTAAATGCATATTCATAAAGTTTAAACATGTCCCCATAACATTAATACTCCCCGGCCACTCCATGTCAATGCTACTTCCATAAGAGATATGGGCCATTCGCAATCAAACCCCATGATTCAAAGGTGAAAACTTCTAATCGAAAATAAACTTACACGATCACCACCATTTCATTTCTACGTGAAATGGGTGGTATTGTGATTTTCTCCCTCCTCCACGTGGTCAATTCTCATTGGACCGCGTCTGTTGTAAAAAAAAGAAGCTTACCACCTAAACTGAACACAATAACCACTCATTTTTTTTGACCCTTTAAACTCAAAAACAACCATTTTGATATGATCGCCATTTATTATAGTCGCCTGTTAGCCCTAATTTGCTTAATAAACTTTGGAAATGCATAGATTTCCTTTCTTTCTGTGCGTAAACCTGCATAAGTTATTCCGACTGTAAAACAACCATTTTCTGCCATTTTCATGCCAAAAGCATACAAATTTAGGCCTGAACCTACTAAGGATTGTTGAGGAGCCTTGCTTTTCTCTAGAGATCGAAACGATACCATAGAACTGTTCAAAACCTTCAGAAACCGTCTTCGAACCCAGTACCATAATATAATAGGTATTCTTCCAGAAATTAAACGTGTTTCGATTTGAAAGGACCATTTAAAAGAAAAATTATTTTTAGAGTTCAAAATAATCCAAAGAAACCTATTAAAAACCTCTAAAAAATAGGCCAAATCCTGTCAAAATTTCTAAAAAAACCCTGTGTGTTATGCATTGTTTTAAACCCCAAAATTGAGCCCAAAAAACCTCTGAAAGTATCCTAAGCCTCTGTGCCTAATCTCAAAGGACTTTAGCCCAATTACTCATGGAAAAAACTCAGGAAACCCTTGTTTCTTGTTTAAAACCAGTAAAAGTCTATAAAATCCTATTAAAGAGTCCAAAATTTGAAAGGAAAAGCCCAAAGAAAGACTCTATTTTCCCTATTTTCATCCAAGAAATCCTTGATGCAGTAAAAATACTTCTGCAAACTATTTAATCTTGTAGAAGTAGCCATAAAAATCTAAAAGCATAGTTTTTTAGTCCAAAAAACTTCAAAAATGCCTAAACCTACTCTAGTTACATCTTCTAAGACTGCCATAGTCATTAATCCTCTACAACCTCCCGTTGTAGATATTGAGCACACTCCATTAGCAAATATTGACTATAAGATAGTATATCCTATTGTAGAATTCAATTTGGTGGAACTTCATAACTGGAGCTATGAGAAATCTTTGGATAATGTTGAATAATTTCAAATTTTGGAATCACACTTGCCCAAATATGTGGTTCCAGTTACCCACTCATGCCCAGAGTTCATTAGGTTATTCCATCATCATTATATGCCTGAGAAAAGAGCAATAGTTAATGCCAGTAAAGAAGTACTTTTCACCATTATTGTTGAATCCATTAATCAAATGTTACAGCTTAAGCCTGATCCTCAAGTAGTTCCTCTGTCCATTGAAGCACTTACCAAGATGTATATTGGCCTTGAATTTCCTAGGAGATTCCAAATTTTCCAAATATTCATGCCCTTACATGTAGAAACTCCTCAAATTAATCCTCCATACTCCACTTCAAAATTTCCAAAGGGTTCTAGGCATGTAATTTCCATGTTATCCTTCATCCTAGGGTACTTTATTTATGAACATACAGATGAATCCATTTTAGGTTTCGTATCCACTTTCAAACTAGGACAACCTCGATCTGTTATCTTTGATTATGTTGGATATATGGCTCATAATATTTATGACCGATTGGTTATACTTCCAATTGAAGGAGTGTTCAAATACATGTCTTTTCTCTTCCACATGTTGCTATATTTTCAAGCAAATAATTTTCCAGTAACCCTTCAAAATCTTGATATAGAAGGGAATCTTGTTTTAGTTATTTTCTAGACCTCTTTGATTAGGAAAGAGTATGTAGATTTTACCTATGTAGAATTTTCAGACTTATTCATCCATCCATTGGTAAAAATGTTAACAAATACTGAACAACCTAGAATAAATGATGAGATGAAGAAAATTTTATAGTTTTCAGAGAAGACCAATACTGGTGACTAGTACTTGTATGAAAAACACACTGAGATTAGAGTGTTTGGATCAAATTTGTTACCATACAAGTTACCCAATTTGTATCAATGAGATTTTTTATCTTGGAGTATGTTAGGAAAATATTAAACTCCAATTCTATCAATTTCCTAGCAGCAAAGAAGAAAACACAGTTTAAATTGAAGAATCAAGTGGGACCATTTATTTGCAGTCATAGAGATGCAGAGGTAGAAGAAACTAAGCAGTTATTAGAATACAGGTTTGAAGAAATTTTTTCTTGGATTTACGATCCATAAGAGATATTAAGTAAAATGAGGTTATAATGTAAATTGACACCCTTCATTCATGAGACAAAACCAAAGATGGAGAAATATACCAACCAGATTGAGTGGACAGAAAATAATTAAGCACATGCAGTAAAGAAAATTGATACTAGTCACACTTTACAAAATTTAGATCAACCCGAAAAAGCCACGAAGAGAGTCATAGAAGAAAAAACTTACTTTGCTAAAATCACTACTGAAACTAGGTTCAAGATAAGATATAATAAAAGGCCTAAAACATGTTCAGTAGGTAAAGAAAAGGTAACTATTCATGTTGAAGAAACAGATCTCCCAGACACCAACACAAATGTTGCCACTATTATTATAAATGAACAGAATATGAAGAATAGAAATGAAGAATAGATTGATAATTGAAATACATAGTTGATGGAGAAACAACAGAACATGGAAGCTTCATCCTCACAAACAGTTGTGGAGAAATATTTAGATATCAGGGAAAAGTACAAACAGATCAAGTTAAAGAATAAAGAGATCAAAAATGATATCTACTCTCAATATCTGAAACAAACACGAAGTGTTAAAAATAGACTTTTGTCTGCCTTTGATTATTCAAACCAAAATCTAATCATGTCAGTATTGCAACCTACAGTGAAAATTCCAAAGACACTAGCAGAGTATAAAAATATTGATTTAGAAGTTCAAACAAAAAAAAATTCATGCTCTTGATTAGATTGAATTTCATAGACAGTGTTTAGAGATGTTGTACTCTACTATTACAACCAAAGCTATGAAGTTCAAAAACTTCAAAAAACTACCACAAACATGAAAGACCAAATGAAAATGGACAAAGCATCCTTATATGCTAAATATCTCAAGATACAATCCTTGGAAGAATTGGTCGTGCAGGTTGGATATGACCCTGCAAATGTCAAAGCAATAGAGCAGTTAGTGAAAAAGAAAAATAAGGACATTGTAGCATTAAGGAAACAACTTAAAATGCCATCAAGTGAACATCCTGAAGCCAAGGAGATAATAGAAGGAAAGAATGAGAAGGATGACATGATGAATTTGATTTTTTAGTTGACAGCCTAGATCAAAGAAACAGAGACTCAAATGGATAAACCAGTCTAGGAAAAAGTAACACCAAAAATATCAGAAATTCCTACAGTTATGCCTGTGATCACTACAGCTATTCCATCAACTCTAGTAGAAGATTTGGCACCTTAAGTGCCACTGGCTACTGCAGTGCTAGTGACATCATCCACAACATCAACTATAGAGTCATCCACCACAGCAGTTCACCCTACAGATGAGGCCAAAATATTAGTGAAATCTATGGAAGAAATGTCACTTCAGACAAGCGAAATTAATAGATTGAAAAGGTGGTTGACAACCTTGAAAACACAAACAAGTTGGCTCAAATAAATGCCAAAACACATGAGAAAAATGCCATCAGACTGAATGATGAATTGAATAAGTTACAAAAGGAATTGACCTTAAAATAAAAAATTTGATATGTGAAAAATCATTTATGAAACAAGATCATAGAAGCCATGAATGATGTATGGCCCTTAATTCAAGTGATTTTTGAATAGAGAGATTTACTCAAAGTAGCATTAGAAGAGATTCAAAAGACTAAGGAGGAACTTGACAACAAGCCGGAACAAGCTATAGAATTGACAAAGTTTCTTAATAGCAAAAACAAGCAAGAGCTAGAAGAACTTGAAATTACTGACAGGACTGAAACTATCCTTGAGATAAGGAAAGTCATCACCAGAAAGAACTTGATGAAGCAGCTTGAAGAAAAATGTGAGAATACGAACATCACCATAACCAGGTTTATGGTAAAATTTAAAAATTTGAGGCAAATAAATTTACCTAATATTTCCGTCATCAATGACAAATTAATGCCTCACGAGGATTATAATAAAAATACCAGAGAATATGCAAAGGAGCAAGTTGAAAAATCAGGTGGCCAAGGCGCTCCAAGAGGAAAAGTCTTACTCAGAAGTTTTGAGGATTTGTTTTACTCACAGCATGAGATAAGACACTTGTTTGTCATTAAACCAAATTTTTCTAGGTATACAAAAGTAGATTAAATCTTCAGGAAGCTGAAGAAAATACAAATTCCAAGTAATGAATATTGGGAGTCACTAACATATTTACTATGAAAGATAAAAGGGCAGAAAGATAAAAGAGAAAAATAGTTTGCGAAAATTGCAGTCAAAGCAGATTTTGACAGCAATAAACAAATTTTTTACTATGCCTAAATGAGTTTAAAAGAGTATCAAGGATTAAAGAGACTAGTGAAAGAGTATAAGATAAGTAGATCAGATTTCAAAATCAACTTGAAATATCTAAATCTATCAAGAAGGACACCAAGGTAGCCAGTTGCACTTCATCCATAATCAGTTACTATTTCTTTTGGATAGATAGGACAACTTGCTGTTTTTTTAAGCAGCTGCCACTATTTTTTTGTAAAGATATATTTATTTTCCTTAGATAATTCCTAGAAGCATTCTAGGATATTTTGTAAACAATTATGTATAAATACTTCATCTTTAGAAGTATTATTATGGAATAAATTGTTGAATATTTCTATAGTCATTTTTTATTGGACTTGAAGGCTTTTGTGTTTCAAATCTCGAGTAGTAGACTAGATTGGATCAAGTAGCATCATATTTCACGATTCATGTGATGAGCTATTGAAGTGAAGTATTTTATTTTTGTCATTGTTATATTTCTTTGTTACATGCATCCATAAATTTTTTCCAAGTTTGAATGAATAAACAGGAGTATCACTTCAGGATTTGTTAAAAGCACCCTGTCTTTACTGTTTATCATTTTTATGTTTTCTGCTGATTTCCAGAGGAGGGAACCCTTAATTGCTCCCTCTTTAATTTGACCTCTTCCTAATACTTCTCTTTTCTGGATCAAAGAATCCTTCATTTCTCTTTATCCCGATCATATCACCTCACAAAAAAACCTTCCAAGATATTCATGAGTTATATATATTGCCCTGAAAAAATTTGACTTCTTGAATTTGATCCTAGCTCTATTTTCTTGATTTTTTGACTCCTCGGCCCAATGGACAAACATATTTCCCACTATCCATCCCATTAGGTAATTTCTCCCACCAAATAAATCAAACCAAAACCAAATTTCACAACCATAACTAGCCTAATATTTTATAAAAAAAACAAAGTTAAATATTATATAGAGAGCCCTCTTTGAACCCTAAGAAGACTAGACCTTAGAGTTTAAAAGTTGGTCCATGGTTACCTCTAGTGTTCTTATACTTTAAACCAAAATCTCACAACTTTAGAATTACTAGAGTGATAACATACTGGTGACCATACTGGGGAACTAACCAATCCTTAGTCATAAAATAAGTCTTAAAGAAACCCTTTTCATTATCTCTTTGTCGTTGAGACTGTTTTATAAGTTGTGACTATCATTTTATCAAAAAATTTGTAATTCGGGCTTCTAGGAAATTTTATTATACCAGGTCTAACCCGAATCCTAAACCTGATGTTATAGTTGACAACCCGAACATAATTGGTAAAAGGAAAAAACAAATAGAAGATTTAGATGTTAAAATTTGATTTAATAGAGTCAATTTAGTACCACAGGAATTAGTGAGTTTACAGGATATAAGTTTGATTTGAAATTTGAAAATTCCTTGTTCAGAAGAAAATCTGAAAGAAATTTAAGAACTGTTATTTTAGACCCTGTTTTTATGTCATTTTTTGAATCAAAACAGAAAAGCATTGCAGCAAAATCTGAATTAAAGAAAGTAAAAAAATCAAGACAACTTGAAGAGATTAATGCCACTATTCTTAAAGAAATTGATGAGGCCATAGAATTATCTCAACTGTTAGCATATACATATAAACCTCTAAAGCTCCCATTCCTCTTTTAGATACCACTACATCATCTATATTTTCTACTACCATCTAATCTATAGATCCATTTAGTCCTAGATTACCCTTACAGCCTAGAATATTATTTCATTCATCCGCTACATTCATTTCATCCACTAGTTTACCTGCTACTTTTTCAAACACATCATTATCATTTCCTACTAGTTCCTCATATAGTTCAGTTAAAATTATTAGTACCTGCACTTCATATTTTAGCTCTTCCACTACTTTTTCTAGTTTAGCATTTTATCATCCAGTTTCCTTAGCTTCTTCCTCTAGATCAGCACCAACTACTTCCACTTTACCTTTTAGCCAAGACAAAATTCAAGCTATGGTTGCTAGATATTCTCCTCTAGTTCTTCCAGGAAAACTTCATGACATGCCCCAAGATTACCATAGTAAAATACCACAGTTTGATGCTACCACACATTACACTGCACAACAACACATAAACAAAATGACAGATTACTTTGAAATCCATGAGATAGATGAATCAGATGTACAAATGAGGTTTTTTGCACAAACATTAATAGGAGAAGTTAAGAAATGGTTTAAAGATCTTACTGTAGGTAGTATATATGACTTAGCCATTTTTCATAGATTATTTTTAAATAAATGGGAAAAGAAGAAAAGCCCCCTACAAATATTGTATGAATTGGATGCAATGAAGAGAGCTGCCAATGAATCAGTACAAGACTATTGCATTAGATATAACAATGTTTTCAATTCAATTCTTGTAAATATAAAACCCACTTCTGACTCTGTCTTGGTCAAATTACCATATGGATTTGACACTGACATGTCAGATCAGTTAAGAGAAAGAAATGTAGAAACATTAGAAAGAATGCAAACAGATGTTGTAGGTGTAGAAGTAAACGTTCTAGCTAAAAAGGTCAGACTAAGAAATGAAAGGAGAGTAACCATGAAAGAAGAAGCCTATAGTTCAAACACAAAAATAAATATGTTAGCTAAGACTATAGAAATAATTATGGATATATTAGATAACATAGAAAGAAGACCTCAGTGGGATAACCAACAGCAAATCAAAAATCCCAATTTTAGGAAAAACATAAATTCCAGAAAATCAAAAGAATCAATCCCAAACCAAAAAATAAGACCTCCATTTCAAGAGAACTATGCTGAGAGTTATCCAAAAAATGTTAAGGATGACGATACCATAAATTTAATGGGAATAGATGATAATAACACTATATTTCTCACATAGGAAAATCAAGAGTTATTTGAACTCCAACAACTCCAATTAGATTCACACGAATCCTTTGATTATAAACAAGGTTATGATTTTGCCATAAATGAAGTTCACAAGCAATATAACCTTAATATTAAGAAAAATACTGAAACTTCTACTAAGAGAATAGCACAAATTGAAAACAAGAAAAAAGTAGAAGCCCCAACAACAAAAGTTCTGCAAATTCTCCCTAGGGAAAATAGGCAAAACTATAGTTCTTCCCAAAACGTTTATAATCCTAAAAGTTGACCCATCCCTAAGATTTTTGACATAATAGATGAAGTTTCTCAAGCTACAAAATATTTACAAAAATCTGTTACTGCAAAAGTATCTGATTCTGATAAAACAACAAACTTAGATCCTAAAACACCCACTGCTCATTCAAAATCAGCAAATCCAAAAGCTTCCACTGCAAAAACAACTTATGACAATTCTAAATCTGAAAAAACATCTACTACCTCACAAACCATTCTTGAAAAGAAAACAAAAAGCAATAAAACACAAGAAACTCAAACTAAAAATGAAAAAATAACAATAGAAAAACAAGATAAACCAACACAAACTACAGTTACCAAAGAAGAGTTAATTCAAATAAGTAAATCTCAACTTTTTTTTTTTTCCGAGGAATAAAATCGCGGAGAACCCGGGTGCACTTCTCCAAAATATCTGGATGGTACACACAATAAACCGACGGCACTATTTTACAGTGCCTGACCCCAAGGGACTCAAATTCGAAATCGAACCTGTGACCTCCCTGATTACGGAGAGGACCCACGTCTGGCTTAGACCAGTTGAGCTATCCCTTGGGGCTAAGTAAATCTCAACCTTATTTCAACATACAAAATAATATTACAAAGTTAAAAATACCAATTCATTTAACATAATTGGTAAAACATGATTTATATAAATCAACCATCACTGAAACATTGAACATAAATGATGGAGAAGGCTCCATAAACTTGAATGATGATCAACCAGAGTTGATATTTGGCCTAGATGTAAATGGAAAACATCAAGATGGATCAATTCCTCCATTTTACATTAGTTTAACCATTAATGATAAAATTTCACACAACAAAATGTTAAATTCAAGAGCTTCACATAATTTAATGCCCAAAGCTATAGTGGAAACTCTGAACTTAGACATTACAAGACCTTACAAGGATTTATTTCCATTTGACTCAAGCAAAGTAAAATGCCTAGGATTAATCAAAGATTTATGTGTAACACTAGTTCAATATCTTGGTAAGAGTATAATTATGGACATTGTAGTAGTTGATATCCCACCCAAATATGGAATGTTATTATCTCGCTCATAGGGAGCAAATTTACAGGGATCTCTACAATTGGACATGTCTTATGCTACTATATCAATTTTTGGTCAACCTAAAAAGTTATATAGGGAAACATTAATGAAATGCATGGTAAGTAATGAAGCAATATCAATAAATTACCCAATTTATGCTACACCTACTGACCTAGATTCATTCAGCTTGTGTAATGCTGAAACTGATAATGAAATTAAGACTGAAATAAAGGAAGAAAAGAAAATACAAAACAATGATAACATCTTTCATGAATCTTTATGGCATTTAGATTTTGATGGCTCAGTAAACAATTTAGGAGGAGGAGTAGGAGTATGGATAACAACTATACAAAAAAATCATGCAGAAGGCCATACTTTTAGACTGAATTTTAAATGCACAAACAATATGGTTGAGTATGAAGCTCTCATTTTAGGACTCCAAATAATCAGAAAGTTAGGAGGAAAAATAATAACAATAATGGGATACTCAGAGTTGATTGAAAAAAAAAATAAAGGTGAATATTATGTTTACAATCATAGATTAGGCTAATAGAGAGAGATTGTACTAGATTTGATTGATGATTTATTGGAATATAATTTCTCTGCAATACCAAGAAGGAAAAATTTAGAAGAACTTTAGCAAAATTTTCTAGCACTTGTAATTTAAATTTTCAACCTAATAATTTGTATGTTGCAAAATTAAAACACAGACCAATAATCCCAGACAACCTCAAATATTGGCAGATTTTTTCACAAGATTAGCAAATTTATAATTTTGTGAATACTAAAGGTGAATTTCAGAACTATAAAATAGACACTGATTGTACCATAAATCAAGACTTAGATAGTGAAATAGATTTAAATAATGTATATATAAATAAATTAAAGTTTGCTAGACCAACTAAATTCAATCAATCATAGATGGATAAATTAGAAAGAGTAGAAATTGATGAGATAATTGATGAGGAATCTGACATATTAAATCTCAAAGACAATTTCTTGCCAAAAGGTTTAACTCCATTAGAATATTTATTTGACTCAAATAATGTTTCTAGAAAACCCAAAATGGAGCCACTTAGATCTGACATTAAGGAGTGCAACATAGGCACGTAACTGAAACCTAAAATGATAAAACTTTCCAAAGCCTTACCTCAACACGAAAAGGAAAAATATATTGCTCTTTTTAAGGAATTTCAAGATGTTTTTGCTTGGAGTTATGAGGACCTTAAAACCTATGATACCAACATAATTCAACATAAAATTCCTGTAAAAGAATATCAAAAGCCCTTTAGACAAAAGTTAAGGAGAATCAACCCTTTTTTGATGCCCCTAATAGAAAAAGAAGTTAAAATAATATATGATGCACAAATAATTGCAGTAATCAGATATTCTGATTGGGTTTATAACCTAGTTCCAACCAGAAAGAAAACAAGAGTTAGATTATGTGTTGACTTTAGGAATCTAAATAAAGTATCCTTAAAAGATAATTATCCTTTACCAAAAATGGATCATATTTTACAAATGGTAGTTGGATCTTCTAGGATTTCTCTTTTAGATGGATTTTCAGGATACAACCAGATTTTAGTTCAACCAGAGGATCAAGCCAAAAAAACTTTCACTACTCCTTGGGGCACTTTTATGTATGTAAAAATGCCCTTTGGTTTAATGAATGTAGGGGCAACCTTTCAAAGAGCTATCGTTATAGCTTTTGCAAAGTAAATTCATGAATTCTTGGTAATTTACATAGATGACATAACTGTATTTTCTAAGAGTGATTATGAAGACTTAAATCATCTTAGACAAGTCTTTATAAAATGCAAAAAATTTGGCATCTCATTAAATCCTAAGAAAACCTTATTTGGATTAGAAGAAGGAAAGTTACTAGGACAGATAATTTCTAAAGAAGGAATTAGAATATATCCTGCAAGAATAGAAGAAATTCTTAACATCAATCCACTAAGAAACATAAAAGAGGTACAAGCCTTTCTAGGTAAGATTATTTTTTTAGGAAGATTCATATCCAATTTAGCTGAGATAATTAGAGAATTAAATAATATGCTTAAAAAATATTCAGCTCTTAGATGGATTGTTGAGGCCAAACAATATTTTTAATCCATCAAATAGGCCTCAACAAAAACCCGAGTCCTTATAAGTCCTGATTTTAAAAAGGATTTCATCATTTTTTCATTTGCTTCAAAACACACCATTGTTGCAGTTTTACTGCAGAAAAATGACTAGGGTTATGAAAAACCCATATCTTTCTTTATCAGAACACTTAGAAATGCATCTTTGAAGTATAATATTATGGAAAAACAAGCCTTAGCTTTGGTAAAGACCATTAAAGACTTCAGAGTTTACATTATCTATTCTCACATCATTGCCTATGTCCCAAATGTCGTTGCAAAAGACATTCTTACTTAGGATGGTCCTAATGGAAGAAGAGGTAAGTGGATTTACACTATCTTAGAATATGAAATACAGATAAAAACCCATGAAGTTGATAAAAGGTCAAGGTTTAGCTAGACTTATGGATGAATCAAATTTTCATGCCCTAGACATAAATTTTATTGCTCAAATAGATGATTAGGAAGAGATGGATACTCCAAAGATCAGTGAAGCCTTTTCAGACTCACCATGGTATGTAGATATTATATTTGTATTACTAAACTTACAAGCTCCTCCTGGTTTATCAAGAAAAAAAGCTAGATTTCTAAAGCTTAAGGCAGTAAGATTTTGTATTTTAGACAATGTACTTTTTTGGAAAGATCAAAGTGGGATTTTATTAAATTGTTTGTTAAAAGAAGAAGCTGACAAATTACTACAATAATTTCATTCAAGTGACTGTGGAGGACATCTATACTGGAAAACTACTGCTGACAAGATCCTGAGAGCTAGTTTTTATGGCCTACCTTGTTTGCAGATGTCAAAAAATATGTGACCTCCTGTCATAAGTGCCAAATATTTGAGGGTAAGAAAAGGTTGCTACTGCTGCCCTTAAAGCCCATCTCTACAGAAATTCCATTTCAAAAATGGGGCCTTAACTTCATTGGAGAAATTCACTCCCCATCATCATCCCAACATAAGTGGATTCTGAAAACCACTAATTTTTTTACCAAGTGGATTGAAGCCATACCCTCTAGGCAAGCCACAAATGTTGTCATTATCTCCTTCCTAGAAAGTAACATTCTTTCAAGATTTGGATGTCCCCAAAATATAATTACTGATAATGTAGTAGCATTCAACTATAAGAAAATGATTGATTTTTGTCATAAATACCATATTACCCTAGGTCACTCTACTGCATATTACCCTCAATGTAATGGACTAGCTAAATCTTCAAATAAGAGCCTTGTAAACATCATCAAAAATTTATTGAAATATAACAAAAAGACTTGGAATAAGAAGTTAGTCAATGCCTTATGGGCAGATAGACTTAGAACTAAAAACTCTATCGGTGCATCCTCTTACCAACTTGTCTATGGAATGGATTTTGTTTTTCCATCCTCCATAGGAGTACCAGTAATGAAGATTATCCAAGAGTTACAAGTTGAAAAAAATAACATTCAAAGAAGGATCAATCAAACTATTCACTTGCAACAAACATGCGAATAAGTTTATATCAAGTCTCAAGTTATCCAGGATAAGATAAAGAAAATATTTGGTAAAAGGACTAAAGAAGATGATTTCTACATTGGAGATAAAGACTTAAAATGGGATTCAAGAAGAGAGGACAAAGGTAAAGATGGAAAATTTGATTTTATATGGAGAGGACCTTTTGTAATTTATGGATATAGAGGTAATAATGTTTTTTACCTAAAATAAATGGATGGATCAGCTATGATAGGTGTACCAGTAAATGACATAATGTTGAAGCACTACTACTCTCCTGAGTTAACAAATAGTTAATTTCATTTAATTTGATCATTGTACATATACATTGAAAATTTTAGATTGGATTGGATGCTTTCCTAACAAATTTGAAGCTCAGAGAGAATACCCTAAGCTTTGAAAGGTAAAATATCATAATTATGAATAAATGTAGAGATTAGAAAGATACTTATAGGGTCACCATAGTCAAATTTCAAAGGCTACTAGTCTAAAATTTCTTGACATTTCACTTGAAAATTCCATCCCCATGTGGAGCCACTGTTAGGGTCCTATAATAATAGGGTTCATAATTTTTTAATTTACTTTGATATTCCTATATGTATGTACATACCTTGTTTTCTGCAAGTTGTTTTCCCATATGTTGAAAAATGAAAAAATGAATAAAAAATAAAAAGAGGGTAAAACTCCTAGAAGAAAGATCAAAGGACTAAGGAAAGAAAATAAACAAGAGATGAAAATAAGACCTGAAAGTGAGCAAGTCAAAATGCCATTACTATTTACTTTATTGTAAGAATAATGATTATGTACAAATTTTCAATAAATGCCATAATCCATGATCAGTTAAACAGTTTAATCTTAACTTTTCATGCTTTGAATTTCATGTTTTAGATGAATAATAAAGATATTTCAAACAATATAAACTTGACAAATCAGTAGATTAAATAGAGAATAAATGAGGAGCTCAACAGTTTAATCTGAGTCCTCATATGAAATAAGATTAGACTTAGATAGTTTTTATTCTTTTAAAAGAAAATTTATTTAGGGTTTCAAGCCTAAATGCACCCATGAAAATGAAGTAAAAAATCTTAGAAATAAAGATGGGTAGGTAGAAATCAATTTTTCAAGCATGTAATTAAACATCACCGGGAAAAAATCACTAATTTCCCCTCTCCTACAAATATTCAGTATTCTAAACTATCAGTTAAAGAGGCTTAGAGCATTTCTCTGACTTCTGTTGGGACCGGACCCATGGCTCGATGACTGATTGGTTAAAAATATTGAATTCCTATGCAAAAACCATATTCATCAGCATTTACCCTTCATTCATTTTCATAATCCCTTTTCCCAAGTAAAACGCATTTTTATTTAGTAAAAGTGAAACCCTGAATAACTAATTTCATTTCCTTTCAAAAATCATTCAAAAAACCCATAAAATTCCTCTATCCTAAGTTAAAGCATAAAAAACACAACAAAGACAAAGCTATGCTTTAATTTACACTTTACTTAGTGTTAAAACATGCATTTCATATATTATCCCTTTTTATATTAACTTCTAATTTATTTATAAAACTCCCTAAATTACTCATTCCCGTATATATTAAATCCTTTATAAATAAATAACCCACAAACCCTCTATTTTACATTTAAACCAATGTTTAAATATTCCACGTGGTGAATTAATCCCCACCCAAATCCCATTGGTTTAAACCAATCGATAAAAAAAATACCCGCTCGATATGGTTTTAAACGAATATAAAATGTTTGAAAACTATATAATAAACCCACTCATATGTATTGATTAAAACATTGTGAAATTTTTTGATTTTAACATATAAACTTTATGGCCCGCCTATCATACAAACTTAAGGTATAAAATTTATTTAAATGCATATTCATAAAGTTTAAACCTGTCCCCATAACATTAATACACCCCGGCCCCACTCTATAACAATGCAACTTCAACAAGAGACCTGGGCCGTTCACAATCAAACCCCATGATTCGATGGTGGAAACTTATATATAATCGAAAATAAACTTGAGGGTTCACCACCATTTCATTTCTACACGAAATGGGTGGTATTGTGATTTTCTCACTCCTCCATGTGGTCAATTCTCACTAGATCAGATCTGTTGCAAATAAAATAGCTTACCACCTAAACTGAACGTGATAACCACTCATTGTTTTGACCCTTTAATCCTGAAAACCACCATTCTGATATGACTGCCATTAATTGCAATCGCCTGTTAGCCCTAATTTTCTTAATAAACTTTGGAAATGCACTGATTTCCTTTATTTCTATGCATAACCCCTGCATAATCTATTCCAACTATAAAACAACCATTTTCCACCATATTCATGCCAACAGCCTACAAATTTCAGCCTGAACCTATTAAAGATTGTTGAGGAGCCTTGCATTGCTCTAGAGATCGAAACAATACCATAGAACTGTTCAAAACCTTCAGAAACCATCTTCGAAGTCCAGTACCTGTGTATAATAGGTATTCTTCCACAAATTAAACTTGTTTCGATTTGAAAGGACCTTTTAAAATAAAATTTATTTTTAGAGTTCAAAACTATCCAAAGAAACATGTTAAAAACATCCAAAAAACATGCCAAACCCTATTAAAATTTCTAAAAGTAACCTTGTGTGTGTGCTACGCATTGTTTTAAACCCCAAAATTGAGCCCAGAAAACCTCTAAAGGTATCCTACGTCTCTGTGCCTAATCTCAAAGGATTTTAGACCAATTACCCATTGAAAAGATTCAAGAAACCCTTGTTTCTTGTTTAAAACCAGTAAAAGTTTGTAAAATCCTATTGAAGAGTCCAAAATTTGAAAGGAAAAGCCCAAAGATAGACTATATTTTCCCTATTTTCATCTAATAAATCCATGTCAGAGTAAAAATACTTCTGCAAACTGTTTAATCTTGCAAAAGTATCCAGAAAAGTCTAAAAGCAAAGTTTTTTAGTCCAAAAAGCTTCAAAAATGCCTAAACCTACCCCAGCTACATCTTCTAATACTACCATAGTCATCAATCCTTTACAACCTCCTGTTGTAGATATTGAGCACACTCCATTAGAAGATATTGACTATAAGATAACAGATCCTATTGTAGAATTCAATTTGCTGGAACTTCATAACTGGAGCTATGATAAATCTTTGGATAATGTTGAAGAAGTTCAAATTTGGGAAACACACCTGCCCAAATATGTGTTTCTAGTAACTCACTCATGCCCAGAGGTCATTAGGTTATGCCATCAGCATTATATGCCTGAGAAAAGAGCAATAGTCAATGGCAATAAAGAAGTAATTTTCACCATTACTGTTGAATCCATTAATCAAATGTTACAGCTTAAGCCTAATCCTCAAGTAGTTCCTCTGTCCATTGAAGCACTTACCAAGTTGTATATTGGCCTTGAATTTCCTAGAATATTCCAAATTTTCCAAATATTCATGCCCTTACATGTAGAAATTCCTCAAATTAATCCTCCATACTCCACTTCAAAATTTCCAGAGGGTTCTAGGCATGTAATTTCCATGTTATCCTTCATCCTAAGGTACTTTAATGATGAACATATAGATGAATCCATTTTAGGTTTCCTATCCACTTTCACACCAGGACAACCTCCATTTGTTATCTTTGATTATGATGGATATATTGCTGATAATATTCATGACCAATTGATCAAACATCCAATTGAAGGAGTGTTCAGATACACCTCTTTCCTCTTCCACATGTTCTTGTATTTTCAAGTAGATAATTTTCTAGTAACCCTTCAAAAGCTTGATATAGAAGGTAATACTCTTTCAGTTATTTTCTAGACATCTTTGATGAGGAAAGAGTATGTCGATTTTACCTATGCAGAAGTTTTAGACTTATTCATCCATCCATTGGTAAAAATGTTAAAAAATATTGAACAACCTAGGATAAATGATGAGATGAAGAAAAATTTACAGTTTTCAGAGCAGACCAAGACTGGTGATTAGTACTTGTATGAAAAACACATTGAGATTAGAGTGTTCGGATCAAATTTGTTACCCTACAAGTTACCTAAATTTGTATCAGTTAGATTTTTTTTCCTTGGAGTATATCGAGAAAATATTAAACTCTGATTCTATCAATTTCCTAGCAGCAAAGAATAAAACACAGTTTAAATTGAATAATCAAGAGGGACCATTTATTCACAATCATAGAGATGTAGAGGCAAAAGCAACGAAGTAGTTATTAGAATACAAGTTTGAAGATATTTTTTCTTGGAATTATGATCCGCAAGGGATATTAAGTAAAATTGAGGGCTAAATGTAAATTGACACCCTTCATTCATGAGACAAAACGAGAGATAGATAAATACACCAAGCAGATTGAGTGGAAATAAAATACTTTAGTAGATGCAGTAAATAGAACTGATACTAGTCATACTTTACAAACTGCAGATCAACTAGAAAAAGCCACCAAGTTAGTCAGAGAAGAAGAAACTTATGTTGCCGAAACCACTACTGAAACTAGGTTCAATATAAGATATAATAAAAGGCCTAAAACAGATTCAGTAGGTAAAGAAAAGGTAACTATTGATGTTGAATAAACAGATCTCCTAGACACCAACATAGATGCTGCCACTATTATCATAAATTAGCAGAATACAAAGAATAGAAATGAATAACATATTGATAATGGAAATACATAGTTTATGGAGAAACAACATAATATGGAAGCTTCATCCTCACAAACAGCTAAGGCGAAAGATTTAGATACCAGGGAAAAGTACAAATAGATCATTTTAAAGAATGAAGAGATAAAAAATGATATCTACTCTCAATATCTGAAACAAACACCAAGTGTTCAAACTAGACTTTTGTCTACCTTTGAATATTCATAAAAAAAGCTAATCATGTTAGTATTGCAACCTATAGTGAAAATTCCAAAGAAAGTGGTAGATTATAAAAATATTAATTTAGAAGTTCAAATAGAAAAAAATCATGCTCTTGATTAGATTGAATTTCCTAGACAGAGTTCACAGATGTTGTACTCTACTATTACAACCAAATATATGAAGTTCATAAACTTAAAAACACTATCACAAATGTGAAAGACCAAATCAAAATGGACAAAGCATCCGTATATGCTAAATATCTCAGGATTAAATCCTTGGAAGAATTGGTCTTGTAGGTTGGATATGACCTTGCAAATGCCAAAGCAATAAATAAGTTAGTGAAAAAAAAGAGAGGACATTGCAACATTGAGGAAACAACTTAAAATGCCATCAAGTGAACATCCTCAAGCCAAGGAAATAATATAAGGATAGAATTCAAAGGATGACATGATGAATTTGATTTTTCAGTTGACAGCCTAGATCAAAGAAATGGAGACTAAAATGGATAAACTTGTCCAGGAAAAAGAAACACAAAAAGTATTAGAAATTCCTATAGTTATTCCTATGATCACTATAGTTGTGCCATAAACTCTAGCATAAGGGTTGGCACCGAAAGTACCACTGGCTACTGGAGTGCCAGTGACATCTTCCACAACATCAGCTACAAATTCATCCACTAGAACAGTTCACCCTACATATGAGGCCAGCAAACTAGTGAAAGTCATGAAATAAATGTCACTTCAGACAAGTGAAACTAATATATTGAAAAATATGGTTGAAAATCTTGAAAATACAAACAAGTTGGCTCAAATAAATGCCAAAATACATGAGAAAAAGGCCATCAGACTAAATGAAGAATTGAAGAAGTTACAAAAGGAATTGACCTTAAAAGAACAAATTTGATATGTGAGAAATAATTTATGGAACTAGATCATAGAAGCCATCAATGATGTATGGCCCTCAATTCAAGTGATTTTTGAATGGAGAGATTTACTCAAAGCAACATTAGAAGAGATTCAGAAGACTAAGGAAGAACTTGACATCAAACCAGATCAAGCTATAGAATTGATCAAGTTTCTTAACAGAAAAAACAAGCAAGAGCTAGAAGAACTTGAAATTACTGATAGGACTAAAATTATCCTTGGGATAAGGAAAGTCATCACCAAAAAGAACCTGATGAAGCAGCTTGAGGGAAAATGTGAGAATATGAACATCACCATAACCAGGTTTATGGTCAAATTTGAAAATTTGAGGCAAATAATTTTACCTAATATTTTGGTCATCAATGAAAAATTAATGTCTCAAGAGGATTATAATAAAAATATCAGAGAATATGGAAAGGAGCAAGTTGAAAAATCAGGTGGCCAAGTCACTCCAACAGGAAAAATCTTACTTAGAATTTTTGAGGATTTTTTTTACTTGTAGCATGAGATAAGACACTTGTTTGTCATTAAACAACTTTTTCCAGGTATACAAAAGTAGATTAAAACTTCAGGAAGATGAAGAAAATACAAATTCCAAGTAATGAAGATTGGGAGTCATTGACAGATCTACTATGAAAGATAAAAAGAAAGAAAGATAAGAGAGAAAAACAGTTTGTTGAAATTGTAGTCAAAACAGATTTTTACAGTAGTAGACAAATTGTTTACAGTGGTTAAAGAGTATCCGAGTTTAAAAGAGTATCCGAGATTAAAGAGAATCAGTGAAAGAGTATAAGATAAGCAGATTAGTTTTCAAAATCAACTTGAAATATCTAAAGCCAACAAAAAGGATACCAAGGTAGCTAGCTACACTTCATCCATAATCAGTTACTATTTATTTTGGATAGATAGGACAGCTTGTATCTTTGATAAGTAGCTGTCTCTATTTTGTTATAAAGATATTTTTATTTTCCTTAGATAATTCCTAGAATAATTCCAGGATATTTTGTAAACAATTATTTATAAATACTTCATATTTAGAACTATTATTGTAGAATAAATTGCTGAAGATTTATATAGTCATTTTTTATTGGACTTGAAGGCTTTTTTGTTTCAAATCTCGAGTAGCAGACTGGATTGGATCAAGTAGCATCATATTTTAGGATTCATGTGATGAGCTATGGAACTGAATTATTTCCTTCTTTTCATTGCTATCTCTCTTTGTTACATGCATCCATAAAATTTTTCCAAATTTGAATTAATAAATAGGAGTATTACTTCAGTATTTGTTAAAAGCACCCCGTCTTTACTGTTTATCATTTTTATTTTTTTCTGTTGATTTCCAAAGTAGGGAACCCTTAATTTCTTCCTCTTTCATTCAACCTTTGCCTACTACTCTTTTCCAGATGAAAGAACCCTTCATTGATCTTTATCCCGATCATATCACCTCACAAAAAAGCCTTCCAAGATCTTCATGGGTTATCTATTTTTCCCTGAAAACATTTGACTTGTTGACTTTGATCCTAGGTCTGTCTACTTGATTTTTGACTCCTAAGCCCAATGGACAAAAATATTTCCCACTATCCATATCATTAGGTATTTTTTCCCACCAAATCAATAAATCCAAAACCAAATTGTACAATCATAACTAGCCTAATATTTTATAAAACAAACAAAGTTAAATCCTATAGAGAGAGCCCTCTCTGAACCCCGAGAAGGCTAGATCTTAGAGTTTAAAATTTGGTTGTGGTTACCTCTAGTGTTCTTAGACTTGAAACAAAAATCTTACAGCTTTAGAACTACTAGAGTGATAACACATCCTTCACCTGATCATATGCATCAATAGGTTTGAGAAAAAAATACCTTTTGGACAAGAAGTTAAGAAATTTAGTATGGTACGAGATTTACCATCAGTCCATCCATAAGACATAATTGTGCATATTGTTTTGGTCCATGATTCCTTCAACTATATAATGTACTCTTTTATTATTTGGACCTCATTTTGTAAAATTGGCCCCCTGATATCATGAATCTAGGGCCTTTGAAGCCCTCTACACATGAAGCTATAGCATCAATCATGGGATGATAAAATGCATAATCAGTAGCATTAAAAGGCATGTGTACATCATACCACCATACATAAATGCATTCATATGTAGTATCCTTCTCTATCTTCTTCCATTTAGCATTAAGGGTTGGTTGAGAACCAAGGGTGGTGCGGGGTATAGAGAAGGAAGCCTTTCAATTTGGTGCAGGGTGGTTGAGTCCTAGTTCAAGTTATTTTAACTTGAATAGGACAACAACCCATAAATAATAGGACATAAAGAATTGAGGTTGAAAATAATACCTTGATTTTCCCTCTTACTTCCAAAATAAGCTCCGGAGAAGCCCCTACAAATCTACATAAAAACACTGGGGTTTTTAAAATTTCTGGAGAAAAAAAATTGTTTTTTGAAGAAAAATGGAACAAAAATAGATGGAAAAAATTATCTTGATTTACCCTCTAAATTTTCTGGAGAAATTTAGCTCCAAAATCCTCTCAAATCAGCTATATATGAGCCACCCTCCCTGCCAAAAAAAATCTTCAAATAGGCCAAAAAATCACTGAAGAAAACCCAAAGATATATGGGACAAAAAAATCCTTGAAGCAATTAAAAAATATCTTTTAGTAATAAACCCAATGGCTCTCCAAGACTTCAATCAGATCTTCAAATTTGAAAAACATCTTCCTTAGAACAACCCTACAAAAACTTCAAATTCTCTTCACTGAACTCAAGTCACGAAATGCAAGAGGCTTGAATGAATAATGTGACTGAAATAGAGGGGGTGGGGGTATTCAAATAGATTTAGTGGGGGATATATTAGGGTTATAATTAAGGGATAATTATATAAAAAAAATTAAAAATTTATTTTTTAAGCCTGGGTCATGCAGACTGGGGAAATCTACCTTCAAACCAGTCTATTCTAGTTCAGTGGGCCAGCTCGGACTAGAATTGGCCACAAACTGGTCAGTTCAACTGGTTTTGATAACATTGGCCCCAAGATTATCCTCTCACCACAACTCACATTCAAGCTTCATTATGATTTGTGGCTCATTGAAAGATATTTTTAGTTTTAATACCTGCGTTTTACAATATTATCTCTAATATTTCTAGATTTAACATCATGTTTTGGATCCTAAACTACTTTTGGAAATAAATGCCATGAATTTTTTGGTTAGTACAATGTACTTAGGGGAGAGTATGTTGTGAAACTAGAAACCCCACTTCATCCAATTGCTCTATGAAAAGGATGTCTAAGATGAGGATATTCACAAGGAAAAATAGTAGATCGAGACTCATTAAGAAATTTCGAAACAATATGGCTAAAAGAGGGAGGAAATCCCCCTCTCCCAGATCCAAACATAAATGGATATGCACAAGAAACCTTAGGATTTTTGTTACATAGCATTTTGTCACTGTCCCTGCAATCCCTCATCCCGTATATTGGAGGACTATTCCCATGACATGTGAATAGTAAAATTTCCTAAAACAACCTTCATGGCATCCTATTACATAATGAAAAACATTCTCCCGAAGAACATTTCCTTTGAAAAATACTAAAAGCAGATGTTTTAGCCTTGACGCGACTAGCCAATTCATCCCTTGCGCCAATGGGGAAAATTTATGCTAGAGGGTGCGCCAACTAGCGCTCTGTCCCTATGTTTCACTCGTACCAAGCTTATTAAGGAATGTTTTTTAAAAATAAATGGTGGACGTTTGATTCTAACAAACTCTAGAATGAATCATCAAAAGGAGTTGAGTGGTTTGGCTCGAGATCTCCATGTACAGGAAGTGGTTTTCCACCTATCATGGAACCTTCCTAAGAGATAGGGCCTATCCCATGATTATAGGGATCCCAACTTCCTTTCCTCCATATATAAAAGCTTTCCCTCTCCATTAGCAAGGTAGCTAAACTTGTAGGAAGGAAACTATAGCTGGGCAACTATTGAGAGCCAAGCCGAAGAGAATCCTGTAAGAGAGAGAGATTAGTCCAGATTCCCGACAGGCTTTGTTGAGACATGCTCCACTGCAAGCCCCGCCAAAGGAAGATCATAGCGTCAGAGAATTTGGTTGTAATCTCCATTTTTTCATTTATAATATAAGTGACTTTGATTCTAGTTCCATTCATGTGTTCATTTCTTTATGTAATGCAATTAATTATATCTTCTTTGACTGATATATAGTTACATGCTTTAGATTTTACGTTGTATGTCATTGTTTCCTTGCATGTGTATAGGTGTTCGGACATGTTGAATGAAAGGATTTTGATCCGTCAAGCGAGGGATGGGAAAAATCATATTTTCTCCTACGACAACTGCGTGGGATTTGAGGTAGGCTACTCATTGCAATCTTTGTCTTCTTGTAACTAGGAACCAACATCATTGTGTGACTTAATTTTTGCTAGACCCGATCTGGGCTAGTGGGATCGCCTTTGTCTGCAGAGGGGATTTACCTCCTCAAAAAATTGGTGACTCCACTGGGGAGTCAGTTGGAGTTAGTCTTTTCTCTTTTGGTTGTTTTTGGCTTTTGATTGACTTATTTTCTCTTTTGGTTCACCTCCTTTGGTGTTAAACCCTTTTTCAGCCCTTAGAAGACCTGATCTAGTATTTGTTTGTCCTTTTTCATCTCTTTCCCATAGTAAACTCGATTGGCACGGTTTACCTCTTGACAGTCGTGCCAACTGGTGCTAGTTGCTAGTTATGCCCCCGCGCCAATGCTTTTTTGGCATAGATTACAGCCAAACAGGCGTGCCAACTCTGTTTGGTGTTAGGGTTTGCTTACTTTTAGGCTTTTTGAGCTTGATTTTTGGTCCTGGTGTCATTTTTGAAGTCATTGTTGGCTGTGTCTAGCCCTTGTCCTCTAGATTTTTACCTTTTACTATTAGTTTTGCAGTCTAGCCCTAGGGCTTCTAGGTTCTTTAGTGTGCTGAGCCTCTTGTTGGAGTTTTGGGTCCTTGCTTTTCCAGTCAACTTCATTTTTTCTTCTTTGCATTTTTTTTTCTAGAATCAACTATATCATTGTGTTAGTTGAGTAATTGTTCTCTCTTTCATTCAAGTTTTTCTTTGTCTCACTCCAAGCCCAGATTACACGGTTTGTGTGAGTATTTTTCGAGATTCTTCTTCACTTTGAGGGATTTTTGTCATCTGTTTGAGTCTTGATTGTGTGCATTTGTATTGAGTGAACTTGTTTGTTTCAGCTCTCTCACTGTCATTTCTTGAATTTTTTTTTTTCATTAGTTTTTTCATTCATTTAGTGCATTTGTTCTAAAATATTGAAAGATACAGAAACAAATTTCGTTGCATTTTGACTAGCCTAGTGAAAATTGAAAGCTTTTTAGCATTACTAGTGTGATATAACTCTAAGAGAGAAGTTTTCTATTTTCATTAGCTTGCATTGGAAACAGTAGCGGATGTTTTTGTGCCTTTCATTTTGTTGTCATTTGAAAAGCTCTCAAATCTCCCATAGATAGCTCTTCATTGAACAAAATGATGTTTTGTGGAATGTAGTTTGCATTTAGAGGTTTTATTGAGATCCAACATTCGATAGGGCCTGGAAATTGAAATGTAAATTGAAGATCCACTTTAAAATTTACTGAATTAACCTAAGGCAACATTGAAACTTTAACGAAACATCTAGTAGTCTAAGGTAGAGATGTGTTCCGGCATCTTTAAACCTAGCAGTTCTCACTCGCCATCTGGTTACAGGCAACACTAGTATGGACTTGTGCTCCCTGTACCGTCGCGTATATAAAGAGAAACCCCATTAGGTTGCAATCCTTTGTCTATAGGAAGCCGATTCTGCCGCCTTTTACTCGTGATACACTGGACAAAAAATTCAGGGAGATTACCTGCATGTATGTTAAGTCCTTGGTTAATTTCTCTTTCATTTTTACTAAGGTGTTTATGCAAGTTCATGGATATTTGGTACACCCATTTGCCTAGATTACCAGAGCAATCATTTTGATCTTTACCGACTCACTAAATTTGAAAAGATCATCAAGCGCTTGTCCTTTCATTCTTGTTTCCAAATTGAAAGTGATAGAGTCATATTTTACTAATTTCTAGACTCTTAAAACATGAAACAGTAAAGTTTCTAGTTTCAATGTGGTAAAATTAATCACCTACGATCACATGCCCATTTAGAGATTGATTTTTTGGCTTGTTGCTGTTTGCTTTGGTTTTGCCCATGTGTCATTGTTTTGATCTCTTCCTATTTTCATTATAGTCACAGTGGTGGAGCCCTCAGTTTCGTCTACTGGTAGTCCTTACATAGAAGATTCATCAGAGGTCTCCCAGTCCTCTGCTGAGTATCAGTAGCCCATTGTATCTGAGTTTCTCGATGGGGGACTCGTTATATCTGAACTTCCCTTTGGAGGACCAGTTGACTTCAATTGGCCCTTGTCTAATGCTTGGTTTGGATTTGGATTAGGAGAACACTTCCCTCCTCTTACATTCGGATTGCCTTTCTTGGCTGCTATTATACCTCCTAGTCCACATCATCTTTTAGAAGATCTCACGGTAGGGTCAGATATGGACTCACCCAGTCCTTCTCCTAGCGAGGGAATTCCTACTTCTGGTGAAGATTACTAGATTTTTCCTGAAGACATCCTCGAACCTGCTGTTATGTCTTCACTTGGTCCTCCACTCCTAGTTGGATATAAGTCTTTAAGTCAGGTCATGGCCGTTGTTGCCTCTATGGGAATATCGACTCCGTCCAGGAGGCCAACTATTCCCTCGTTAGGGATGTTGCCATTAACAACTCTCATGGCATCTCCGTTTGTCACATTAGTGCATGTTAGACCTACTGTCTACGTGGCTGCGTCTATGTCTGTTGTCACTACTCAGTCAACCAGGACCTCATTAGTTCCCGAAGACATTTACATAGCTTCTACCATTCCTGAGAATATTTCTCCTGAGGAGTATCGGTTGTCTTTACAGCCGTCAAACTCTGAGGTTGGTCCATCCTCTCAAGACCTTAATCGTCCTTAATTTTCCCATAATGGACCAGATGGTGCCCCGATTTACATATTTCCGTATGAATATGATGAGCAGGGCAACCCCCTTTGTTTTCCTACTCCTGAGGCTTATCAGTATATTAATGGTTTTCTATCTACCCAGGTTGGGCAACCTTCTAATCAACAAAGGAAACCCTTACAAGGACAACCTTTGTTTCAACAAGGATATGCTTCCGACCCACGAGTACAATCCTTCCAGGGAAAACCTTTGGCCCAGCCAGGTTATCTATACGACCTTATCTATATGACCCGCAAGGACAAACCCTGCAGGGACAACCTTTGAGCCAGCAGGGATTGTTGTATGCTCCACAAGGGCAGTATTACAACCCTCAAGGTCAACTTCTACAACCTCACCCTGTGGTCCAGCTGGGGAAGCCTCAAGGACCCACAGGGAAACCAATGTATCAACCTGGACTATTGTACGGTCCTGGGGGGCAAACCAATCCTTCTCAACTATTGGTGCAACCTTAGCAACCTCATTTTCCAATTGGTCAAAATGTTCCACAACCCAGGCCATCTTATGGTCCTGTCACAGGTCAACCTGGTTATCAGGTACAACTTGGCCCTCTCCTGCCATCAGGACAACCTACTCAGCTGAGGCATCCTGATGTCCTTCATCAACTGAGTCAACCTGTTCAACCAGGACAACCTGTTCAACCAAGCCAACCAGTTCAACCAAGGAAAACTGCACAGTTAGGCCAACCTGTTCAACCAAGACAACCTGCACAACCTGTTAACCTTGCTCAATAGCCGATCTATTCTATGCCACAACCAAACCCACCTATGCAACCAACTTATCAGACTCATCAGGATCCCACTTATCAGCAGCCTATTCGACCCCAAGGCAGCTATTACCTTCAAGGTCAGTCTCAACCAGTTTACAACCCGCCCTAAGGTTCTAGTTATTACCTTCAACAACCAAGCTACACTTATAATCCATAGTTAAATAAATACACTGCTCAAATGGGGCCCACATATAATCAGAGTTAGTACCCTGGTTATCAACCCCCGTATCCTGGTTTTCAGCCGCCATATCAAACTCTCAATCCGGCTTATACCCCCTATGGTCAGAATCCTCCAAGATGGAACCAGTGGGGGCAGAGTTATGCTCAACCCGGATGGATTATAGGTACAGGTCCTTATCGAGGACTTGGCATGCCTTTTAATCCTCAGTTACCTTTTCTTTCCACGTTGGAGTTACCAGACATATCCAAGTTGACCAATGATCTGATTCTTCATAATCCATATTGGCCTCTGGTTCCAACGAAGGTTCCTAGCGGCTGTCCTAAGTTTGAGGGTAAATCTGGTGAATACCCCCAAGCACATGTCATGACATACCACTTATGGTTTTCTTTGAACTCTTGGATAGATGACTCGATCCGTCTACGTCTTTTCCAGTGCACTCTCACTAGCACTACTGCTAAATGGCACATAGAAATACCCCATGGTATTTTTCAAGACTTTAATACTCTATTTATGGCATTCCTGATGCATTTCTAGTTACCTGTTCATTATGAAGCCAAGACGCATCTCCTGACATCTCTGAAACAGGAAAAATCCACTCATATTTCAAATCATATTCATGAGTGGAGACGTCATCGTCGTCTGATCAAGTTTGACATTCCTGATCAACTTCTAACTCACTGGTTCACTACCTCCTTTGTCAACAATATTGCACATGACATTACTATGGGGACATGTGTAACCAAGAAACAAGCCATTGCTCATGCCCAGTACCTCAATTTAGCGTACTCTTAGTCCGGTACATTATATGATATCTTGACTGATGCCCCGCGACCAGGGACCTCTAAAGCACCAGCTACCCCATCAGTTTACGATGTTATTGGTTCTGTCTCTCATACTTCTCGTAAGTCTTCCAATGGGAAGAAAAAAGTGAATTCTTCCAATAATTCTGCTCCCCCAGCTACTCCAGATTCTGGTAAGACTGTGGAGGTCAATGTCGTTTAGGCCAATCCTGCAGACAAGACTTCCAAAGGGAAGAATAATGGAAAAGGCAAGGCCAAATCCGATGCCCCGAAGCCAAAATCCTCCAAACCACGTGTTGATGATGGTTCGCAACGAAAACCGAAGTACCCTTGCCTGATATTTGATGAATAAAACTACACCAAAGATTTTCCCTGATGATCTGAGGTTAGTCAACTTCTTGAAGGCTCTAAGGGAACTCCGGTATTTATTACAGAACCTTTTCCATCTCAGCAAACCTAGATGGTTGAGCAGCCTTCACCATATGCACCACTTGGGTCTTAAGTGTTTATGATGAATGGTGCTGCACCTGTTTCTATTACCACTCGGTTGAAGGATTATGTCGGATCATGCCAGGCAGTCGGGAAGGAATTTGTTGATGGCCCACCTCCCCCACCTCCCTCTGGTCCTCTAGAAATTAAGAAGCCCAACGCTTAACCTGTTGTACGACCACCTTCCAGAGGTGTTCTCCAAAAGTATTCCTATAATCGAAATGCCTGTGCTGCTCAGCATTACAATTTTTTTTAGGATTTGGCACAGGCACCCTCTGCAATGTTTGCATTGGAAGTGCTTCAAATTTTCACATCTCAACGAAAAGCTATGTTATTTGCAATTGGCGAAATTGATCTTGCCGATTCTAGCCTTCTCACCTTCGATCTAGAGAATTTCGTCCCTCGACTTTCACACGAGATTTCCCTTGTTATACAAGTCAGCATCAATGGCCTCAATATTCACAGAGCCATTGTGGATGAAGGTGCCTCTACCTGCATTATGTCATCTTCTTGCTGGAAATCCATCGGCTCTCTAGCCCTCACTTCATCTCCCAATGCCCTCGAGGCATTTGGTGGAAGGGAATCAAAACCCTCAAGTGTTCTTGCGAGTCTACCAATTACATTGCAAGGTAAAACAGTCAACATTGAAGTGGAAGTTGTTGATACTAAACTCAAATACAATATTCTAATCAGTCGCAGTTCAAACCATGCCATGTTGTGCTTTCCGTCCACCCTCTTTCGACTTTTGAAGTTTCCACACGAGGGAAAGATTATTAATGTTGATCAATTGTCTTTCTTTACCTCATCCTCTAAGAAAAATGTGCCATACGTGGATCAAATTCCTAATCCCCCCAGTGTAGGGCCTGTTATTTTCAAGGATCCCGTTCTGATGGATATTTTTCCCATTCCACAACTGAACACCATTCAAGTCAACATGATCTCTAAGTTGGATGACCAGTGGATCATACCTTCTCCTGAACAGGTTGCCTCTTTTGGAGAATCGATGCCTTTGGCCCTAGTTGAAATCAATTATTGTGAGATCGTTGCCACATCAGATCCTCCTCTTGCTTAAAATTCTCCTTTGAGCATGGCTCTTGATATTTATTCTTAATCCCCTTGGCTCGACAATGCAGATTTTCCTGATCCTTTGAGAGAAGCTTTTTCGTCTAACGAAGCTATCATGGAGACTATGTCTCTCGAAGATCTGCCATGGAGAGATGGACATCATCATTCCTCGTTCATGCTCGGCCTGGGGCCAATGTCTGATTTTCTCGAGCATTTTGTATTTTGTTATCCCCCTCCTGAACCTGCTCCTTTGAGCTCATCGGAGCATAGTTCCTCTTCTTGTGTCAAGCTCCCTAAACAATGAAACAAGTTATTTGAGTATAGTTCTTTTAAAGTGTGTCAACCTCGTTAAAACAATGAAACACGATCCTATTCGACTCCTTCATGTGATCTCAATCTCGTGATTTTAACCTTCACTGCATTTGATTTGCATATGCACTGAAGCTTAGGGGGCATGTACCTCGAATTGAGACACCATGTCGAGGTCATGCCCATTTTTCCTTCTCATTTCAAGCTTATTTTATATTTGTGTTTTAAGCTTGCATAAAAAATGAAACCCATCTTCAAGCATAGTTTGAATTTGTGCTTTTAAGCTTGTGTAAAAATAAAATATGTTGGTGTGATGCATTTTGTGAACTTGTAACTTTTCCATTGGGTTGTTTGTTATGTAGATTATGTAGCTAATGCATTAGATAACATTGTATTAGACAGTTGCATAATGTATAAAACATCATAATATGTGAAAAATATCAATGCATATATATATATATATATATATATATATATATATCGAGTGTTTGTAGCGTGTGCATCATATAAAATCCAAAAATATACATTTCTATTTTAATTACATCCAGAGACAACATGGCTCTCAAAAATATGTATATGAAAAGCCTAGGCGACTAATCAGCATGGTGCTCATGGTAGCATGTTACTGCTCACACCAATCGGCTCAGTAAGCGAAGAAGGCGACTAGGCACCCCTACGGTGTGCCTCTGATAAGACATAGGGACATCAGCTAGACGAGCATAATCAAGAATCTCATGGGCGATTCCCTCTAAGTTCTGAACCAGCTCATTCCCCTCGCCCCCCTCCCATTAAGGGTCATAGGCGAGAGGGGTCCTCCGTGCGATTGGTGAAATCCTGGTGGGCCTCTCTGGGCCAACATCTGCATACATATAGGATCAATTGTTAGAACATGCATGTATACCAAAAAAAATAAAATCATAAGAAATCATAAAAATAAAAAAGAGTCTTACCAAGCTCCTCATCCTAGTCCTCTCCTTCCGGGAGTGGAAGGTCTGGGTCTCCTGTGAAATTATTGCCCGCATAGGGCCAGTCCTTTACGATGATCAGTTGTTGTCACATCCATCCAAGGAACTCTTGCTGCCATGAAATTTGTTGGCCGCCCCCTACCATAGGCATTAATGTTGCCCATTGAGCCATCCGTGGCTCTCTCAATGGTGGATTTTGGACTATCGCCCCCTGGCCCTGAAAGATAGGTAGTCATTCTAGGATGAATGATACCAAGATGGACCCATACCTAAGCTACTTCAGTTTGGCCTTTTTGCATTTGGTCAATTGCCGCTTGATGTTCATTGTTACGGCTGTGGCCCAATCAAATACTAATGGGTTCATACACTCTGACGCGAGGAGGAGCTGTGTTTTGGTAGCTTCATGTGGCCCTTTCGACCCCGCAGCCTGCGTAATAGTATGTAGCACTACTTTGATTACTATATCAAGAATAGTATGAATATCAACTTTGCCACTACTTGATCTGGTTTGTGCTCTCGGGCACACCCTCTGCATTACCATTGCCATTTTTTCGCCAGAGGCTCTCGTACCTGTCATAAGTGGAACTGGACCTCTGCAGGATAATCCAGTAAGGAAGTAGACATCAGACACTTCAAGTTCAAGTACTTGATCTCAAAACCTAAACTTCTCTTCATTCTCATCCCAGATACTTATCAAATATTGTAAAAATTTGGGCTAAGCCCTGAGGCATGGTGTTAAGAAGAATTTTTTTAATCCGCAATTCCAAAGAGCATTCATGCATTTCTCATTCCCCATTGCCAATTCATCTTATTCACTATGTTCCCTTTATTTCCATTCAATCACCATTGTGGCTTTATACCTATATTAAATTGGTCATAAGCACATCATATGATCCCTTGGGCATTCAAAAATTCAATTTATTGGTTCAATTTTTGTGAAATTTGAGCAGAATGTGAGGTTGTGCAGTTGGCACAACTATTTTGATGATAGTTGCGCTAGCTGGCATGAACCCTTTGCAAAAAGAGCTCGATTGGCGCGGGTCTGTGCCTCATACCCATGCCAACCCCGGAAGCCCTAAATTTTCAAATCCTCCCATCAGGGATGCCAAATCACAGTGGAAAGCTATGAAATATGGCTTAAAACATAGCTAATGGAAGCAACTCTTACCTGGAAAAGACGAGATTCGAAATGATGCACTGTATCTTCCACTATCGTCACCACAAGAATCACAGAGAAATAACTCACTATCGCTCTACACAAGAGGTAAAAAGTAAAAAGTAAATATTTTTTTACTATTTGTCATATTTATAACTTTTCGAAATCAAAATTAGGTTTTGGAGCTTATTTTTCTGATATTTTATCATATTTTTGTCAAAAAATGGGGTTTACGCTTTCTTTTTGTGTAGCGACAGGTTCTCACATGACTAGGATGACGAGACGAGTTGCATTTTATACTTTTTTGGACTTGGTAAAAACATGAAAAATTCACTACTAGAGTCATCTTTCAGCTCTTTTTTGACTCTCTAAAACTGAAAATATTGCCGAGTCGCTTGTCGTTTTAATCTCGTTAAATTGCTGTGAAACGACATCTATCCAATATATGTTTACCCCTTTTGCAGGCTGGGATAGATTATTTACGAAAAAGGAATACCCTAGCCTATCACGACTAGGAGGTTCTCTTAGACATAGTTTTCTATCTTTTCAGATCTGTGGGACTATCTACGAAAAGGGACTGTTGGAGTTTTCTTTTCTGTTGTCTTTTCAAACTCTCTAAACGTGAAAAGACATCGAGTTCTTCGTTTTTTAGACTCGTTAAAACTTGATGACATCGAACTCCGTCGTAATGAAGTTACTCGAGTTCCTCCTTCCTAGGGCTTGTTAAATGTAATAGGATGGATTTGTCTGAACGAAAAAAATTATGTCGCAAGCATATGCTATCCCCTTCAAGCTTGTTTCCAAAAATAATTGGGGTACTCACCAGAAAAGGTGGGGAAAAATGGAACTAGTATCACCATCGTGTCAGCAGTATGTCGCTCTTGAACATGGCACTTGTCTGCATTCGTGTTGGGTTGGGGACATATCATCTTGATCTTTGCTTTCCTCCATGGGTTTGGGTAATCTATTTTGACCACTCATCTGCTATTTTCCATGTCATCATGACCTTAGATCCTTTGATGTCAAATACTGCGAAATCCAGTGTCATGTCGGTGATATGTTGAAGAGAATTTGGTCTCTGCAGTTTTCAACCTCCCTCTAATTCTCTACTGATCTTGATTCATAAATATCATATTCCTCTGTCTCGCATCGATGATGTGGGAAAGACTATGGCCCACCTTCGATCAAGGTTACTTCCTTTCGACATCAACTCATTATCCAAAAAGCTAATCTAGAGACTCCCTTCAGGTACCTTGGAGCCTGCATGCCTCAATGGTAGGTTATTCGCATTTGACGAAAGGTTTTCATTATTGGCCTTTGATCAGATGATTCTGTGGGTGTTCGACGCCAACTCACTGTTCACATTCCGTGGATTGTACCTATAGTACCTTGAGGGCCATCCTCATTATTGGTGGTTCCTCTCGCATCTATTAATGACTTTCATTATTGGCTAGTAATCAGATGATGTTCTTGCATGTTCAACTTCAGCTCACTTATTCACATGCTCAGACTTGTACTATGTTCAGGTCGAGATGGAGCGTAAGACCCTGGATTTTGTCTGATGAAATCCAGGCTGTGGATTCTTTGTGGATTATCGTGATTAGTTACAAGACTCATTTGACGGATGGCTACGACCATACCTGAGTCTACTTTTTGATCCTTCTTTATTGGATGGTTGTGTCCATACCTTGGATCCTAGTTATTATACACTCTGTTATGGATTTTTGCACCCATAACACATATCATGTATTAGAGATATCAATTTTATTGGTATTTGCGGGTCTTCTGACGGCAGTGTTTTTAGTTGGGCGTGTTCTCATAAAGCATTTCACCCCTCCCTCTCTCTCGGACCTCATGCTTTAGGGGGTATCTCTTACACAGCATTTTGTCATTGTCCCTGCAATCCCTCATCCCATACATTGGAGGATTATTCCTGTGACCTGTGAACATTAAAATGTCCTAAAACCACGTTCATGGCATCCTCTTGCATAAGGACAAACATTCTCATGAACAACATTTCCTTTGAAAAACTCTAAAAATAGATGTTTTAGCCTTGGCGCGACTAGGTAGTTCATCCCTCATGCCAATGGGGAAAATTTATACTACAGGGTGCACCAATTGGCGCTCTATCCTTGTGTTTCACTCACACGAAGCTTATTAAGGGATGTTTTTTAAAAATAAATGGTGGAAGTTTGATTCTAACAAACTCCAGAATGAATCGTCAAAAGGGGTTGAGTGGTTTGGCTCTAGATCTCCATGTATAGGAAGTGGTTTTCCACCTATCATGGAACCTTCCTAAGGGATAGGGCCTATCCCATGATTATAGGGATCCCAACTTCCTTTCGTCCATCTATAAAAGCTTGCCCTCTCCATTAGAAAGCTAGCTGAACTTGTAGGAAGGAAACTATAGCTAGGAAACTATTGAGAGCCAAGCCGAAGAGAATCTTGTAAGAGAGAGAGTTTCGTCTAGATTCTCAATAGGTTTTGTTGAGACACGCTCCACTGCAAGCCATGTCGAAGGAAGATCATAGTGTTAGAGAATTTGGTTGTAATCTCCCTTTTTTCATTTATAATATAAGCGACTTTGATTCTGGTTCCATTCATGTGTTCATTTCTTTATGTAATGCAATGAATTATATCTTCTCTGACTTATATATAGTTACATGCTTTAGATTTTACATTGTATGTCATTGTTTCCTTGAATGTGTACAGGTGTTCGAATGTGTTGAATGGAAGGATTGTGATCTGTCAAGCGTGGGACGGGAAACATCATATTTTCTCCAATGACAACTGCGTGGGATTTGAGGTAGGCTACTCTTCACGATCTTTGTATTTTTGTAACTAGGAACCAACGTCAATGGGTGACTTGATTGTTGCTAGACCCGATCTGGGCTAGTGCGATCGGCTCTGTCCGCAGAGGGGATTTACGTCCTCAACAATTTGCAAAATAGAGTGGGAGAAAAACTATAGCTTTAAATTAAAGTAAACTATCAACATCATTAGAAAATAATGATTTATAATTATAACCACTATATTTTATAATTTTATATTAACATTTAATTAATAAACATATAAAACTCAATATTTACAGTAATCCATATATATAAAATATGTCAAAGAAAAATGCAACATATTAACTATATGTATTATTAAGGTTTAATATATATATATATATATATATATATATATATATATATATCTATATATATATATATATATATATATATATATATATATATATTATTATTATTATTATTTAAGCTTAGTGTGACTATATCTTCACCATCTCCAATATATCACCCTAATTGGGGTGGGGAATTGAACATGTCACTTCACATGAAGGAGTTCCTTAACAGAGCACCTAATCACTATCTATCCAAGACCCCGTGGACAAATTTAAATAATATTATTAGAAATTAGAATAAAATTAATTTAATTTTGGATTGATCATGTTATGAGGGAAATCAAATCTTTTTTGGTGCAAATATTTTCTCATTTTGTATTAAAAATAGATTTTCATTTTGAGATATTTAATCCAACTAAATATTTCATAAATCCATAGTTAAAATAAATCGATGTTAATATACAAATATTGGTAAAAGAAAATTATATGAATAATTAAATTAAGTTTATTTCAAATAACATTTTTACCTTATATTACTATACATTTTGTCCATGGGTCTTGGAAATATGGTGATCAGTTACTCTGTTAAGGCACTCCTTGATGTGAAGTCACTAGTTCAATTTCCTACCCGATTGACATGATATATTGGACATGCTGAAGATTTACTCCTACCAAACTTATATATATATATATATATATATGAAAATGTGAATTTTAAGAAAATTAAATATTCATTAAATTCTCATGGAAACATAATGTACTCCTTCATATGAAGTCATCGGTTCAATTCCCCACCGAACTAGGGTAATATATTAGACATATTAAAAATATAATCCTGCTAATCTTTTATATATAATTATATTCTATAAAAATATATATTCACAATTTTAAGAAAATAAAATATCATGAAAACACAAGGTAGATAACTTTATTCTATACATTTAAATAAATATTGTTAATTAAAACATGATTAAATAAAATTTTATTTATAGTTATTTATTAATAAATAAATAATTAATTACATTTATATTTATATTATTGTAATTATTTTAATTATAAATAAATATATTTTTATAAATTAATTATATTTATAAAATTTGAAAACATATAAATATAATCCTATGAACAAAATGTAAATAACTTAAATCAATTCATTTAAACAAGCGTTGTGAATAAAAATGGGATATATTAATCTTACATTTTGTTAAATAGGTTTGAAATATTGAATTAAAATTTATGATTGAATTTTATAAATATTTTAATAATGAAAAACGAATAAAAAATACAATATATATTTAACTATTTTTAATGAAAAATAAACTTATGTAAAGTTTAAAAAAAAAACAGTTCTAATCATTAAACAAAAAAATCAAAACAATTATCACTGTTGTTATCGACTTTGTAACAGAGTTAATATCACTCTTATTAGACTTTCTAACAATTACCACTTTTGTTCACTTAGATCGGTTAAGGATCCAGTTTGTGTGAAGGATGGCAAGGGTGTTTACTTGATTCCGTGTTCTTGTGGGACCCCTTACATTGGTGAAACTGGTCGATCAATTAGTCAAAGAATTCAGGAACATGTCGTTGACCTGAAGCATAGTAGATCACGCTCCTCTGTGCTAGCGGAACATGCTGAGAAGAAAAATCATCACATTTGCATTGAAGATGTTGAGGTTATTGTGAGGATTGACCATTTCTACCACCGCAAGTTGAGAGAAGCCTTAGAAATTGAAAAAAGGTCAGTTTACCTAAACAAAGATGATGGGTGGACGATTAGCAGATGCTGGATTCCTGCCCTTCATTCCTATTTTTTTTTAAAATTAATTTAAAATTAATTAATTGTACATTTTTATTTTTATTTATTTATTTATTTATTTTTTCATTCAATTAAAATTTTTTTTATTGATTTTATTTTATTTTGATCTTTATTTTTTCTATTTATTTAAATAATTAATTGTACATTTTTTATTTTATTTTTATTTATTTATTTATTTTATTGAAACTTTTACTTATTTATTTATTTATTTTTTAAGATTAATTATCAAAAATATAACTATTTGATCAAGATTTGAATCACATAACAATTAATAAAATAAATATATAAAGTTAAAACATAAAACAAATAAATAATTATAATTATAATATATATATATATATATATATATATATATATATATATATGATTATTAAGTATTATTTTTATTAAAATAAATAAAATTATATAAGAATCCTAATTATAAACTTTAAACATTTCATTTTTTTATTATTTTTATTTTTATTTTTTATAAATATTTGAACTATTATTATTATTTGAGTCAAACTAGCCGTTATTTTACAAACGGCTAGTGAGAGCTTTACTTTCTATTTAAAGGGGTTTCTTGATTATATTTTTCATCTTGTCCTAATGATGAACCACACTGGCTGGTTCGAAACACGTCGACCAAATCTATTTTGATGTGATTTTCACCGAAAGATCTCAATCACAAATTATGGATCACAGAAGAAAAATTCCTAACAGAGTTAATATACTTAACTCAACTAAATTAATGTAACCAACTTGAATCGTAATGAAACATTAATATCAAAATTTATTTTTACTGATTCTTTAATGATATAGGTTTTGAAATATTACATCAATGAATACTTAACAAAATCATAGAGTTATTAATGTTATTATTTCTCTCTAAACTCATCTCATACTCTCTCTTCAAGTCTCATTAGAGAAATTTTGAGGTCTAAAATGAGTGTCTTAAGGAATATTATAAAATAATAATGGAAATAACAAAATAATATTTGAATTCCTCATCAAGATTTGAAGGGAAAAAAAGAAAAAAAATATATTAAATAATTATTATTTTTATTAAAAATAAATATAAATATATAAAATTCAAATTATAAAAATTAAACATTCAATTTATTCTTAAATAATAATAATAATAATAATAATAATAATAATACATTATTTTGATTTTATTTCCTATTTTAGTCAAACTAGCCGTTATTTTACAAACAGCTAGTTAGAGCTTTACCGTCTATTTAAATGGGTTACCTGATCAGATTTTTCATCTTGTCCTGATGATGAACCACACTAGCTGCTTCGAAACGTGTCGACCAAATTTACTTTGATGTGATTTTCACCAAAAGATTTTAATCACAAGAAAAAAAGCTATTTTTCAACTCGTATTTTCAACTTATCTCTCTACGATTATACTCAAATTTCGAGAGGGAACACTTGTTGGATGCATAATTTAATTTTTCATCCAAGAAGTACCAATATTGCATATTTTTTATGAATGCTACTATATGAAAAATGTGAAATATATGCAAAAATATTATTGCAATCACATTTTTCCATGTATTTCATAATTTTCTTGTATTAAGATCCATCGAAAGTATGCAACATGGGTACTCATTGGATGAAAAGATAAATTCTACATCCAACGAGTGCTCCCATTCAATATTTGAGTAAAATCAGAGAGAGATAAGTTAAAAATATGAATTGAAAAAATAGTTTTTTTTTTTAATTTATATTTTTACCTTTTCACTCCAAAAAAGGTGAATCATCCCACATGGTTTGAATCATCATATTAAATCCTATTGTTTATTATAAATTCGACATCATGGATTTCATTTTCTGTAGGGTTAAAAGTTATGCCACTTGAATAAGGGGAACCACAATGCCTGAAACATAACAGGTTTGGCATCATTGGTATTCCCCACCTTGATGCATTTTTCAACAGTTTCTTGGTGATTAGCCTCACGGTTCCTTAAGTGGTGTCTTTTCGTGACCTAAATTTGTTGTAGAAGAGAAAAAAAATGCCTCAATGTTGTTGATTTCACAATTATTGTTGGTGCACAGTGGCTTGGCACTCGCCTCCGCTAAAACTGAAAATGATATCATATAGTGTTTCCTGGTCATAGTCTTAATGACTAGAGGATTTATATTTTAACCCAACAATATTATTCAAGAGAGAGATAACTATAATTTTATTTAATAGACCAAATCCATAACTATAAAATGAGTTCATCATGCTTCAAGTGTCTCAATTGTATCATGAATTTCTAATGAAATTTTTACAAATCCATAAATCCAAATAGACACCAAACCATCGCCTTTGTTTTATCATCACCTTAGGTCATCAATACATTGTAAAATGGGTCAGAAACAACTGGACACTATTATTGTTTAAATTAATCACTATAAAACTCTTCCTCATCATTCTTCTAAATTTTTCCAATGTTGCTGGTAGGAATTTGGATTTACTTAGAGACGGGTCCCAATCCAACAATAAAAAAAAACCCACTCAATTGATGGAAAGGAATAATGTGTTCAAAAAATCCCCTTTAAAAAAAAAAACATGAGCCACCGGAGAAAAAAACTTTCCTTCTAACCAAACAAATATGGATTTTATAGAATTAAAAATTAAAAATTTGAATTTGAATTCCTTTAGCACCTTTACTAAATTCAAAATAAAACAAAGGTTGGAAAATGGTGGTATATACGGAAGCCAATGAAGGTCGTAGGAGGAGATGGGACAGGTTTTATTGTGTTCATTGGAAAGAAGAATGGAAACATTGAAGATGAAAAGAAAAGATGGAAAAATTCGTCGAAGAAATGAACACAACAATCGAGATGGCGACTGATGACAAATTCCAGGTGAAATTCTTGCTGGATAACCTACTCTCTTGTTTTATATTTGAATGGTGTTGCAATGGTAGCAATTTTTTTTATGGATTTGTACATTAATTTCACACATCCTTTCCTTGATCAACGTGGCCTCATATACATCCATGGGAGAGCATCACACCTAGCCTTGTATTTTTCAATATATTAGTGCCAATTATTTCACACTTCCTACTGTATGTGGATATTAAGATCACAAATTTTTTTTACTAGAACATTTAATTGAAATCAGATTCATCAGTGATATGGAAAATACAATATTCCTATTATTGTATAAATGGATTCTATAGTTATAATAATGCTATTAGGATTTATTCACTTAGGTATGACCAATTTCATGTTTTTTGAACAAGAGGATTAAGAAAAAAATCAAAGAACCATTCCCTTAAATGATTGCTCCACTGAACAAGCTCTCAGTTATATGTTTTATATAATGAAAATTCAAAACTCAACCATGGTATTTTGAGTATCTGGTTAATAATCCCAACATATTTGGAACATGCATGGCACCATCTCAGTGGCACCATTCCAAAAAAAAATGTAGCTCTACTAGCTCTTACATCATTAGATATCTCTAAGAATTCTTTAAGTGGGAAGATTATGGTGTCTCTGAAGAATCTAAAGGTAATTAGCTTCAACATTTCAAGAATAGACTAGTCAATTCAATCCCTCATGGTTTGGCAAATGGTATGATTGAGGATAGATTTTCCCATAACCAGATTTATATGAGACATGTATTACAAATTTTTAGCCATGTCCATATGTTGTATAATCTTGTTCCTTCTTACTTCATATAATAAAAAACCACCCCGGTGACGAAAATATTGTGGATTTTCTGAGGGCTTGAATGAAATCATGGATCCAATACTTTAGATTGTGCACTAGACTCAAATATGAACACAAATCTACTGGTACATTTGGTGCTTGTTTTTATGATATGTTGCATGAATGGGGATATGAGGCTAGTGAATCCATATATTTGAAAATATGTTTGTTAACTAATATGAGTCCTTTTTTCATAAAGGTTTTTTAAATTGTTTTTTTCCTTAAAAGTGTCTTTTGGGAAAAATTATAAAAAATGGATTTTAATTCCCAAGATTTTTATTAAGGCCTTAAGATTTTACAAAAAATATTCAAAATCCTATGAAAATCATGTCATTAGATAATGAAAATATGTTCATTTGGTTGACATTACAATGTATTTAGTACCCTTATGGTTGGTGGTTATGAAAGGCATGCTTGTTATCTAGTCATGCAAACCTTGGCCAATTGGTCTAATTTTTGTGGTGATTGGAAGTGTAAATTTGTTGTTCTTGTCATCATCAAACTTTTTTTCTAGTATTTTTTTTTCTATGGCTAGGGTAAACAAATTTTCTAACTTGGTGTTATTTATATGAGTAGAGGGTTGCAGGAACTTCGTGACAAAAAGGAATCCAAGAAATTTCACAACGAGGTCCTTCATTTGTAGTCCATCATTTCTATCTTGTAAAAAGAAAATGTTGCACTTGAGAATCATTTCCAAAGTACTCTCACTCAGAAAATTATGAATGTTGAAAATTTGGAGTCAACCTTGGGAAAATGTTTCCAAAATATTTCTTATGTGTCTGTAATATTCCTACTTAGCCTAAGCTAAGAGGAATATGCAATTTTGTCTTATTTTCTACTGCATGAATAAATGAATAAAGGAGCATATGTAAAACTCCTAAAAGAATGAATAAATCAATGCCTATATGAACATGGATAAATCTGGGCCATGTAAAAAAATCACTTCCAGGTGTGAAAGGGGTTTGAGATGTGAGACTGGGTCAACCTTGACCAAATCTACAACTTTGTCTCGATAAAATGTACCTCATGAAGGGACAACACAGTTCTAGAAGGAGGCCCCTGATGTGAAAGGAGCTAACTCATCAAGGTGGTTTAGGGTTTGCAAAGGCTTTCATATTATAAAAGGAAGGGGAAGCAAGAGAAGTTTGTTGATTGTCTATATTTTTGAGTATCTTGTCTTTTTAGACAAATACCATTCTCTGTTGTTCAGTGGAGAATAGTGTTGCTTAGCACTTGGGAGTTTCTATGCAGGGATTTCACCTCTTCCATTGAGGATTATTGGAGGAGTCTTGCTGATTTAATCCACTATCAGGAATTTGGCCAAGCTCTACTTCCAACTACAACGTAGATCCAGTGAGGTTTTGGTTGCTTTTGTAGGCTGCAGCAAGTGGAACACTAGATCTGTTGATATCTAGCTTGTATTGGTGCCTCTTCTCAATGAGTGTGTCTTTTAACCTCCTAGAAGAGTGAATTAGTTGTTTGAGCTTTGGATTTGTATCTTGGCATCAGACCAACTTAGTTATTCAAGATACAATGTAGTTTCACTTGAGGGACTGCGTTATTTTCAGTGGAGATTTTGCAGGGTGTTTTGATCCCATTTTTGATGAGATATCTCTAGTGCTGGGCTTTGCCTTTCACTTTGGTGATCCATGGATTAGCTTGCTGATTCATGTTCTATATAGATCTTATCTATTTTAATGTAAATTCATCTTTAGAAATTTCTGAATAATATTGTAGATCTGCTACTTAAAACTCAGATCTACTCCTTGTATTGCATGATTTGATCAAAACCCCAAGGGGATCTTGTAATAGAGCCTTTATAGTGTATAGATCTTAAATGGATATGATATTTTATGAAAACATATGATCTATATTTGAAGTGTAAAATTCAGCTGCTACAACTCCATAAAATAATGTTATTAAGCCATTTTTCAGTTTATACACATGTTGCAGCCTTCTTTTCTAAATATTTCCTTCTCTCTTGTATTCTGTATTCTATTGTATAACGTAAGAGCATCATTATAAAAATTATTTGCTGATGTATATTCAAAATTTGATCTTATTTGATGGCCTCCTGCTCATTCTTTCCAAGACTGCGTTATTTCTGAAGCAGTTTGTTGTGCATAGCTGCAACCCCTCTTGTATGGTGTTTTTCAGCTAGACTAGGTCGTGGGAGATCTGTTTACCACACCTAGTTTGATTTTTTTTTTCTCCAGTTTTGGATCTAGACTCTAGATCTACTAATATAAGGGATCCAAGGGCTGTAAACTCATTTCTTTGCATAAATTTCCCAGAAGTGTGTTATTTCAGTAGGCACTATTGTGCATTCCCAATTTGGGATATTACAACGTTGTAGGAAAATATTGAACATGCTTGATGATTTGGTGGAGTAAGTTGAGTCCTTGTCTAACTTAAAAAATGTAATTTTGAGGAAACATATTTTCAAGTTGGAGGATGAAAATAATCAGGGAGTTATGGAGGTTTTCTATTTAAAATCCTCAATGGAATTTCTTCATGAAGAAGTAGGCCATCTTCAAACATAGAACAATATATTGTTAGATCAATATAAAACTTTGAAACAAGATTATGATGCCTTGTCACAACAACTAATTGAGAAGGATGATGCCATTTAAAACTTTTAAAAGTGCAAGAAACACCTTGAATTGAAATTCAATCATGTTCAAAATTCTTAGAAATATATTATATTGATGAGTTATCAAGTTCACTTGGTGATGTTGATAAAGGCTATTCTATTTCACATAGCTTTAAAAGACACACCATTGATTTTGGATCATGATTTATTAGCCAAAGGAGATATACTGGAGGAGGATTTTGGAAGAATGAAACAAGAATCATTGTTACTATTAAATTTCTAGTGTAGACATCAAGAGGATGTATTGGATATGATCTTGCTACTAAATTATTGCCTATATCTAGACATGTTGAGGCTAGAGATGTGTCATTTGTTGTCAGAGGAATTTAGACTAAGGTGCTAGAAGAGAATGCTTCTGCTAATTATGATAGAAAAATTAATGACATGGGTGCTAATTTCATTCTATATGATAGTGTCGTTACAACTAAATTTGAGTCTGCATAACCAATAAATGATCCATATCAACTTCTAGATTATAATACATCACTAAGGAATCAACATTATTTTTCGCATTGTAGCCCTACATTCACATGATTATAGAAGATACATGAAAGGATGAACCATAGAGTAGTTTCCACCATCAGGATTGATTGTGGTTGGATTGATTATGGCATCATTTGAACAAAATTTTAAGGAATTCATATCGTTGTGTCTTATCGATTGTGTAGCCATACAACATTCCTCTTGTTAGTTTTTTATTGTCGTTGTTCCCTCAATTATTTTAATGGGGGAAATTTTTGATAATAGATATTTTTCATTCCCACTGTTGTGCTTCAATGTTTTCGTTTCTTGCAACTCTGAAAAATCTTCTAATTTAGATATCATATAATCTCATGGAGATTTCATGGCTCTCATATTCACAGTTTGTGTACTTAAACTTTTCATACTTTCTGATTGGATCAGACCTTCATTCTTTCCATTCAGCGGATCATACTGAGATCTATTTTTTCGGCTTCATGCTTATTTGAGCAATAACATATTTCTCTCTTTTGGATAGGATTTTTTTCATACATATTTTTATCCTTTTCTCAACTTATGAGAGTTTGTATTTGGGTACCTTATCTAGCCTTATTGTCAAGATCAAATGTTATTTTTTAAAAGTTTAATCCCTATGTTTCTCTTAGATTGGGGGTGGTATCATTGTTATATTTAATATTTTTTAATGAAAAACATTAATAATATAGATTTCTTATTCCATAGAGACATTCTTTATAATTCCCAATATGAATAAGAGTCTCTTTAAAAATATTTCAAAAAAAATTATTGATGTGTTGCTCAAAATGAAAGAGATTTCGAATTATTTTCATGTTCAACAAGGATTTCACACATGACATATATATATAATAAACATATATCCATATTAGAATGGAGTTACCAATATTTGAGAGGGATCAAGGCTCTCGAGTTGCAAATATTTTCTCAAGTTTTTCATTGTAAAAGAGGCTTGCACCTCAAGATATTTGATCTCTCTCAGCGTTTGGTAGATCCAAGTTAAGATGGATCTACACTAATTTTATATATTATAAACACATCAAAACACTTATTGATCCAAGGAGCTCTAGAGAAGCTAAAAAATCGAAGTCTTTGGATCTAGTTAAAACTAGAACCAAATCGAATAGCTTGTCATCCTGATTCCAACAATGCAGACGAAACTAAAATCGGACTTCCTATGTGCAAGTTATTTGCAGTCAAAGTTCTAGGTCAAAGGAGGAATTTTATCACCAACTAAATTTGGATCAAAACTAAATTTGGAAGCTCAGATAAATCTAGTGGAATCCTCTAAATTTAGTGGTAAGTATTTGAGCGACACTTTGGCACTGCACAGTGGCTAAAACTGGTCAAATTGTTAAACGTTTAATTTTTCTGATGACCCCTAATAATATGATGGTTGGTTTTTTGTTTTATTTAAAATGAAAATTAAATTGAAACATATGGGTGGGGGAGCGGGCCCAACTAACCCGTTCAACTCCTGACCGATCATGTGGTTTATATATATATATATATATATATATATATATATATATGAGTGGGCAGAATGGTTAAGAGCATGTGTTACCTCCTAAGCAGTCACATGTTCAAAACCAAAGTGGGGTAGAGTATGTATGCCTTTCTAGACTTAGTAGTCAAATAATTATGTGGAGGTGGGTCCCTTATCCCACAAACAAGGGGGTCTCATACTCCAATTTGGTGTCTAGCTTGGCTATGACCTTAAAATTGGATAATAATAATAATAACATTGGCCTAGTGGAATATCGTTACAATGACCACCACGTATGTAGCAGGGTCAGTGGGGATCAAACCCATGCTGGGTAGGTTTCCAACCCACCCAACGAATGGCCCTATAAAATTCACCGCCCAAAAAAATGATATGCCAAACATCATAAAAAACCAAGGGAACCCCATTTTAAAATAAAAAATGCACCAAAAAATAACAACGAACTCCAAGCCAGAGAGCCCGTAGTGTTGGAAGCCGAGCCTACCCTGACCTAGTATGGGTGCCCACCAATGGCCCAATGGGCCCGAAATTTTATTCTCTACCGACTAAGTGTTATTTAAACCATGTTCAATTGTTGATAAATCTAATAGAGGGTTGTAAAACTGAGTACAAGAGGAATCATACAATGGTGAGAAACAAGACACAATGTGGGTACAATTTCTGAGATAGGTATATTTTAGGGGAATAGTCTTTGGAATATTTCACAAATATTCCTGTAGAAAAATATTGAGGAATATAAAAGATTCCTTGGGGCCCATATTTTGATGATGTTAGAAATATTCCAAGTTTATACTCATCTAAATCTATTTTTTTCCAGGAGTCTAATGTTGCAAGCTATTTCTTCATTTGAGTAGCCAAATTTTCTTCCATCCTCAAAAGAGAATATTGTAAGGAATTTAAAATATTATCGGGGAGTCCATATTTGATCGTGACATAAAGGGGTTATGTTTATACTCAAATTTCACAAATTTTCACTAGGAATATGATGGTGTAGAAAGTTTTCTATTATGAGTAAACTATTTCCAATCGATTCCCCATATTTGGAGGTATAAGGTGTATTTTTTCCATATATTCATTTGATCTTGCTGAGATGAATGAAGAGGCCTCCCCACTTTGAGTAGGGTCGGGAGATGTAGTCCACATTGGATGAAATACGTTATCAAACTCCTTGTGTTCTTTTTCCTGATCGTTGCTTTCATTTTTTCTCTTATTTAAAGTGCATTCATATGTGTTATATCATTCTATTTTACATGCAATTCTGAATACATAAAATAAGTAAAATATCTCAGATCAAGTTTGGTATCAGAGTGGGTTTTTGGTTGATGTGAAGTTGTGAAAGTGAATGATAACTAGGAAAAAGCTCCAAAAGGTGAAGGTAAAATTAAGTCCTTTGATCCAGAAGTGGGGCCTGAAACATGAAGAAGGAAAATTGAAGATCATGATGATCATATGGAGGAAGAGAAAGCTTTCGACAAATATTGTTACACCATGGCTGATAAAGTAGACAAATTGTTTACAAAATATGAGAAAAAAGTGGTAAAACAAGAGAAGGTAAAAGAACCAGAAAAATATCATGTTTTAGTAAATGAAGGGAATGGAGAAGAACCTCCTGAACCTCCATCTCCCTCTTCTACTAAATTCTCCAATTCTTCTTCATCTTCTCATCATTCTAACAGTAGAAAATTTCATAAAAAACGTTGGTTCAAGTTGGATGTAAATTTTGGTTTGCATGTGTTTATTGGAGATTCCAATGCAGACAATTTGAATAACTGGATCATACAAATTAAAGTGTATTGCTGGATTCAAAATATTGAGGAAGATGATACCAAGATCTAGTTGAAATCTCTTTGACTAGGTGGCACCACTCTCATATGGTGGGAGAGAAAACTTTGAAAAGGTAGTAAGAATGTGGGTAAACTCCTTTATTCCTAGAATAAATTTGATTCTTCTTTAAAAATACAATTTTTTCCATTATCATATCAGCAGAAAGCCATGATAAAATGGAAAAATTTTAAATGAGGCAAAGGTCAAGATGTTCAAAACTTCACAGAAGAATTTATAAAGCAATATTTAACATTTGGAATTCCTTTAGATTCACCTAATACTTTAATGAAGTATATTTGTTCTTTACATGATGATATCTAACGTTATTTGTTGTTATTTGAACCCACTACTCATGATTTGGCCAGTGTGAAATCCATTCACCTTGAAAGTAGGGGAAAGTATGAATAGGGAAACTATGAAAAGAAGGCAACTAAAAGAAGGAAAAAAGAAGTAAATCCATCCTATACTGATAGTGAGAAAGAATTGAATGACGATAAGAATACTTGGAAATTGCATCCGGAATTGAAGCCAAAGAGGAATTACAGAAAAGAGAAGCAAAAGACAATACCCACCATTCAAAAAGACCACGAATCTGATTCAAAAAATGAGGAGAAGGTCACAAATGTTGGATTTGCAAGTTTTGGACCAGTTAACCTTGGTTCTGATTCAATTGATGAGATGAATATGACAACTCTTGGGATTGTAGGTGATGTACATATTGACTTGGGTTCTGATTAAGGAAATGAGATGAATATTATAGTAGATTCTTTTCCAAATATGAGAAGAGCACCAAAGACTACATGGCTCCAAGAATGCGATGAGAACAACCAAATCATTCAAGTAGAGGATGTTTAATTAAGGAATATTTTATAGGAAACAGAGGAGGAGAAAAAAAATTTGCAGCATCGGTTGCAAGCCAGAAAATAGGCTTTGGAAAATTTGCAACATTACAAGCCATCGTCACCCACTTTTGATTCGATACTTGAGGTAAAAAGTGATTCTTCAGGTTCATGTTCTATTTATTATGATTATTTTTCTACTTTTGAGAAATACACCACAAGAAAGTCGTTCAAAATTAATGAATAAAATGGGGTATCAAGGAAGAGGCCTCAACATTAATGGCCAGCTCATTGTAAATTCCATCAAAGTGGAGGAGTTACCTCATTATACAGGGCTTGGTTATGTCAAAAGAGAGGTTGGAGAATGTTCCAAGATAACCATTGAAAAATCAACGACGGATGTTGAAATAACACCACAAAATTCCAGTGACAATGAGAATTCCAAAGGAAAAGATAAGGAAATCTCTCCTCGTTAGACCCGCACCAAATACAATAATTCAAATAAGGCCAGGATATTATGGAGGAGAAATAATTTTTGTAGTCATTGCAACAATGGGGGACATCATAGAGCCACATGTTGTAAGCTCAATCTAGAGTAACAACCAAGGGAGGACCAAAAAGAACCTGTGAAGGAACCGATTAGCAAAGTAGTTCAACAAGGGAATCATCTAAAGGAATATGACCCATTCACCTGGTTGGGGGAGATAAGGTGGCATAATTATTTTTTTTAGCATGGCTTCATTTGTAAATCACATGTTGCAAAAAGTTTGTAAAACCGATGAAGTTTTTTCCATCACTTATGAATGCAATAGGGTGATAGTTTTGGCCTTTTGGTTGATAGTTTAGGAAGTGGTTTTTGTTATAATTATAATGTAAACCTGACCATGAGTGTGTTATAAACTCTTGTAAAGTATGGGTTTTATTTGGTCATGTAATTGAACATTTATTAGCATTTTTGGGTTTGTATATGATATATGTGTCAGTTTCATCATTCCAAATTTCAAACTAAAAAGGTGAAGGAAAAGGAAAGTGGCATGTTAGAGGAATCTATTGCGCAGATAAATATTGCAGTCATGTTTATGCTTTTGCAGGACAAAAATCTCCTTAGTGGGGAGGAATGATCTAGGTGGCTCTTTAGAGGATAAAAAATCAAAGTCTTTGGATTTCATTGAAACCAAAACCAGGTCAGAGAGCTTGCCATCGTGATTCCATCGGTGTAGAAAACGCTTAAATTCGAATTCATATGTGAAAGTTTTTTTATTGTAAACTTTTTATTTCGAAGGAGTAGGAATTTTGTCCCCAGCAAAATTTGGAATCTTGAAAAAATCTGGAAGAATTTGCTAAATTTAGAAAAAACTAACTGGTCAGCACTTTGGAATTGCATGGTGGCCAACACTGGTCAAATTGTAGAATGTGATTTTATATCTATCTATATATATATATATATATATATATATATATATATATATATATATATATATATATATATATATATATATATATATATATATATATATATCATTTTCCTAATGGACCATCGATACAACAAACACCACATATATAGCATGACCAACAGGGATCGAACATGCACAAGCCATGTGGTCGACTTGCCTAATGAGTGACCACATAAATAAAGCACCACCCAACGAAACCCCATTTTAAAATTAACAATGTGCCAAAAAATGAAGATGAACACCAATATGGGGAGGTCAGTTATATATATATATATATATATATATATATAGATATATATATATATATATATATATATATATATATATCATTGACCCGATGAACCACCGATACAATGTCCACCACATATATAGCGAGATTGACAGGGATTGAACTCGCACAGGCCATGTGGTCGATCCGCCCGATCAGTGATCCCATAAATAAAGCACCACCCAACGAAACCATACACCAAACATTACAAAAAACCAACGAAACCCCATTATAAAATTAACAATGTGTCAAAACCTAACGATGAACACCAATATGGGGAGGTCATGAGGTTAGAGCTTGGGTCTGCCCCTACCTAACTTGGGTGCCCACCATTGGCCCAACGGTCCCAACATTGTGTGCTCCATCAACCAATTATTATTAAAACTATGTTCAATTATTGAGCGACCCAACATAGGGATGTAAAACACAACATGAGAGGAACAACGCAATGACAGGAGCCAAGACATAATGTGGGCATGATTTATAAGGCGAGTATATTCTAAGGGAATATTATCTAAAATATTCCATAAAATATTTTTGTATCAGAATCTTGAGGAACCTAGAATATGCCAAGTTTATACTCATGTGAGCCATTTTTTCACCAGGATTATGATGGTGCAATCGATTTCTTCATTTTATTATATTTTATTTTCCATCCATCCTTAGAAGAGAATCATGTGAGGAACCTAAAAGATTCCGTGGGTGTCCAAATTTGACTGTGACAGAAAGGGGTTTTTTTTATACTCAAATTTCATTATTTTTCAATAGGAATCTAATGGTTCATATGGATTTTTGATTTAGGTAGACCATTTTCAAGCCATCCTTATATTTGGATGATCTAGGTGGATATCGGTGGTTACGCACCTATTCCACCTATACGTCCAATTGGTTTCATCAGTTTCCTTGTTTATAATAGGGTAAAAATGTGAAGCTAGGTTACAATTTCATGAGAAACATGTTTGAAAATTTCATTTTCCCAACAGTTTCACCAAACTTCTAGGAAGTTCAGCCAAAATCTTAGCAAGTTCAGCCAAAATTTTAGAAAGTTTGGCCAAATTTTTGAAATTAATTCTGTCAAACTATTTTTTTCATTAACATTAATGGCATGGCTAAATTGATTTTTGGCCAGAGATAGGAAAACCAGCAACAAAAGTTTGACCGAACTATTAGTTCAGCCAAACTTTTTATTATAATTTGGCCGAAATTTTTGTTATAAATATATCGCCCCCCTGACCATAACAAGTTCTCGATCAGTTTGTTACTATTGGAGAGCTTTGAGGTGTTTTACACTGTTATAGAGCTCTGTGTTATTGTTTAGGTGTGTTGTGTTGGTGCAAGGGTCAGCAGGGGAGCAAGCGAAGGTGTGAAGGTAAGTTAGAAGCTGTAAATTTGTCATTTTTTCTTTATGGTTGTTTTTCCTGTTTTAATCTAATTTTCAGTTTGTTGTGTTTGCAAGTTTTGTGTAGGGTATTCTCTGCCTGCTCTGTGTCCTCATCATCTTCTCTGCCTACTCGGCGTGTGCTGTCTCACTGTCTCCTCGTTTGCCTCCTCAGTGTGCACTGTATATTTCTAGGTGCACAATCCTGCAAACAAATTTCATCTATGTTATTTAAGGAGTCCAATTTAAAATTTTGCTACTCTAGTATTATCTTGTAAGCTAGTGGTATGACTAGAAGCCGATGTTTCTGCCTATAGAGGTGTAGTTGTTAGATGTAGAGTATTAGGGATATGGTAAGAGTTGTTACCTTAACTGTTTCTCTCTGTTGCTGCCCTATACCCACTGTCTGTTTCCTTTGGAGTGGGATGGAATGAGATGGGATGTGATGGATGAACTCGTTTATCTCTCTCCGTGCCTAGATTCATTAGTCTGGTATGTCGTGATTATTTATATATGTAATTATGCTTTTATTTCTTTCCCTAAAATATATTTATTCCCCCGCATTTTTGTGTGAGAAAGGCAACCTCAAGGGTCAGATGCTCAGGCAATTTAGGATGGTAAAGGTCGTGGAGTTGCTTCATTCTTGAACTCCCTTTATAACCAATGATCTTGTATTCAACCCTTCCAAGAGAAAATTTTATTGGCACCTTGATATGCACAGAATACCCTGCCAAATATTGAATCACAATGCAACCATATCCTACAAACAAATTTCATCTCTGTTATTTAATCTCCTGCAAACAAATTTCATCTCTATTATTTAATCTGCTGCAAAAAAATTTCATCTCTATTATTTAAGGGTGGGTGTATAGTCCTATTATTTAATATATTTGATTCTTATCTTATTTATATTATCTATATTGTATAAGTTTGGGTGTATAGTCCTTTTATTTAATCTATAGAATTGCAACTTTCTAAAATGAATGTCTATTTGAAATGGCTTTTCACAGAAGTATGATGTGATTATTATTTATTGGTACAAATATGTCTTTATTATGTGGGTTCCTTGAGCAGCTTAAAATCCCTTTTTAACTAAGGATCTTGTATTCGGCTCTTCCAAGAGAAATTTTTCTTGGCACCTTGATATGCACAGAATACCCTGCTAAATACTGAATCACAATGCAACCATCTCCTGCAAACAAATTTCATCTCTATTATTTAAGGTGGAGTGTATATTCCTGCTATTTAATCTCTGTGATTCTTATCTTATTTATATTCTCTATATTGTATAAGGGTATTTGTATAGTTCTATTATATAATCTATAGAATTGCAACTTTATGAATTGAACATATGTTTCAAATGGATTTTCTCATAAATATTCTTAATTCTTATCCATTGGTTCAAATTTGTCTTTATTGTGTTGGTTTCTTGAGCAGCTTCAAGGCCCTTTTCCTGGGGATACTTGAGTTGTAAAAGAAACTATCTTCTTCTCCTTGGATTTTACAGAGATATTGAGGAATTCTACCTATAAAATATCATGTTATTTTGGCCTCTTATCCAGCTTAACTATATTCTCTTTCCAAATGGAGACTTGGGCAACTTAATTTATTAACTGGGCAATATAACCTTCTTATCTTAGAGTTTTCATGCCCTCACAATTTCTTTCTCTGTTCTGTCTTAAGTTCCTTTACAACTTTATCTTACTTTCATAGGTTTCTTTTATTGTTTCATTTCATTAGGCCTGATTGTAATATTAATTCCTCTAGGCATTGAAGAACCATTAAATACATCATTAAATCATCGAGATGTTTCACATATAATAGATTTAACTTACTTCCATAGGTTTCTTTTATTATTTCATTTCATTAGATTTTTCATGCCCTCACAATTTCATTCTTTGTTCTTTCTTAAGGTCCTTTACAACTTTATCTTACTTTTGTAGGCTACCTTTATTGTTTCATTTCATTAGGCTTAATTGCAAGATTAATTCCTCTAGGAATTGAAGCATCATTAAATAAATTATTAAATTATCGATACATTTCACATATAATCTGAAGCTCCATAGAGAATTTGGATTCATAACTAAAAAATATGCTGGAAATTTTCATATAGGAATTTTAACAGCGTTCCGATGAGTTATAATTCTGATTAGTATTAGCATTCTTTCGATTTGATGAGTCAATGATTTTGAAAGTGATTCAAGAGTCAATGATTCTTAGTTTATATATGTGTGTGTGTGTGTGTGTGTGTGTGTGTGTGTGTGTGTGTCTGTGTGAAAATAAATAAAAGAAAAATAGATTCTTATCTTATTTATATGGTCTATATTATAGAAGGCTTGGTGTATAGTCCTGTTATTTAATCTACAGAATTGCAATTTTCTGAACTAAAAATCTGTTTGAAATGTATTTTCACAGAAGTATGTTGTAATTCTAATCCATTGGTTCAAATCTCTCTTTATTGTGTGGGTTCCTTGAGCAGCTTCAAGGCCCTTTTCTTGGGGATAATTGAGTTGTAAAAGAAACAATCTTCTGCTCCTTGGCTTGTAAAGAGATCCTGAGGCACTATACCTATAAAATATCATGTTATTTTCACCTCTTATCCAGCTCAACTATATTCTCTTTCCAAATGGAGACTTAGGAAACTTGTTTTTTAACTGGGAAATATAACCTTCTTAGATTTTTCAAGCCCTCACAATTTCTTTCTCTGTTCTATCTTAAGGTTATTTACAACTTTATCTTACTTTCATAGGTTTCTTTTATTTTTTCATTTCATTATAGTTTTCATACCCTCACAACTGCTTCCTTTATTATTTCTTAAGGTCCTTTACAAGTTTATCTTACTTTCATATGCTTATTTTATTATTTCATTTCATTAGGCACGATTGTAAGATTAATTCCTCTAGGAATTGAAGCATCATTAAATACATCATTAAATCATCGAGATGTTTCATATATAATATCTTTATCATACTTTCATGTGTTTCTTTTATTGTTTCATTTAATTAGAGTTTTCATGCCCTCACAATTGCTTTATTTATTATATGTTAAGGTCCTTTAAAACTTTATGTTACTTTCATAGGATGCTTTTATTGTTTCATTTCATTAGGCATGATTGTAATATTAATTTCTCTAGGCATTGAATCATCATTAAATAATCGAGATGTTTTGTATATAATATGAATCTCCATAGATAATTTCAATTATGGTGAAGCCTCGAAATTCACTGCAACAAGATGGGGGATGACCACCCGGTCCGGACCTTAAAGCATTTCCTTTTCCATTTGGAATAGTGGTTCTGACTGGTTTAAGTATGTCAAGTTACCCTCTCTCAATCTCTAATGGCTTAAAATATATCTTTTGCATACTAATGAAGAAGGGGCATCAAATTATCCCTCTTGCTGATCAGGCAAGAAAGTGATCCTTAATCTAATTTGGGGCTTAACCAAGCCACAACCAAATTTTTGCCTCTTTGGGAAGAGGAATTTTAGTAATGTAAAATGATATCTAAATGAAAAATTATTCTAAAATGAAAGAAAAAGGAACTTTATCTCAGTCCTGTCTCAATTAGGCAGATGTAGATCTAATCCAACGGAGAGAAAAACATTCTAAATTATTGAGATTTAAATATGTTTGACTTATAATGAGTATCAAATTAACGAAATAGTTCAATTAAATGAAATTATGTATACCAAAACAAATTCTATTCAAAGTCCTTTTAACTAATATAATCAACCAAAAACATGTAGGAAGTAGTTCACAAAAATAATATTGATTATTAAATTGGTAATTCGAATAATTAAACAAAAATATGAGGAAATAGTTCACAACATATCATTGTTTGTTAAATCAATATTAAAAGATAGATTTCTCAGTAAGTAGTTACTTAGAAATCATAATTCAACCTATAAGAGCATAGATAACTAATAACATATAATTCAGACACATTACTCATATCGACAATAATGCACAAATATGAATAAAATGACACATTATTGCTATCATAAAATGAAACAAGTATTTAAAACAATCATATTAGAAATATCAATTTATTGAATCCATTTCTCTAGCTTCGGTCTCCAATAGTGCTTTTCAATGCTTGAAATTCTGCTTTTAAAACTAGAGCTGCAATAGTGAAAACTCAATTTTCCATATGTTAGCCATCTATAAATTTTGTTATACCTTATGATGGCTAAATAAGTCTTTCAGCTTTCAAGAAACAAAATTTTGTGAAAATATTGTGAGTTCTTGAAACCTCACTCTGTTTATTATTTCCAAAGAAACACTCCACTGAAGTCTTCATCAAATCCCTTCTAAGTTATCCTGCCAAGATACCAAAGGGACTGTTTTCAAGCCCTTACCCATCAGTTCATTTTATAAACCTCATTCCAACCATTTTCCACTCATTTACACTTATCCTAAACATTCATAATATTCCCCTAAAAATCCCCTTTTCTCCCTCATTTACCCTAATTTTCTTATAAAAACACTTTAAACCTATAAAAATCCCTTTTTATGGTTTAAAACATCCCTATTTACCTATCTGAAACCTCAAAAAGGCCCAAAAAATCCCACTTTAGGCCTTATTCCACTCTTTTATATTAAAAACAGGCCTTAAGCCCATAAGGGCTTAAGGCTTCTGCCCCTTTCTTCATATGACCCAATGCCCCCGACCAGTCGCTGTCCCTAAGCCCTCGTTTTCCAAACCCCAGTCCCGTCTACCTCCTACAGGACCATTCCTCCTCTTTCCCTTAGCCCCCTTCACCTTCTGTTCACCATGCACCTTTTTTATTTCCTCCAAAGAAATCACATCCAATGATCATATGGATCCAATGGTGATCGTGAGCCCTCACATCATTGGCTTGCCCAACCATTTCCTCATCGACTTTTTCCTCGGGCAAAATCTCCACCGTAGATCTTTTCGATCTAATGGTCCACGTTAACCTAAACCCTTTACCCCCACCGATAAGATGTCCCATCACCCACTAGCCCACCTGCCACTAAACCAATTTCCTTCTCATTCTCCACCCGTCACTTGTCCTCCAATATCCCCACCATCGCACATTTCCTCCCGTCGCGCTCAACCACCACCGTCGATCTGGACCCCCCAGATTTGACGGCCAAGAGGTGATTTCATGCTCATTTCACCAAAACACATTAACACATGTTTTGAATGCAAAAAAATAAGTTTTCCTGTGGACAGGTGTCGTTCAATGAGTGGAATCGCATCCGTTTGGGTGAATAACACTTACGGCCTAATCTCTACGTGAATACCACTCCGGTATTGTGCAAAACAACTCTCCCTCATTTCGAGCCATTATTCAAATTTTCTTCTGTTACTACATAACCTCTGCCAAGAATATCCCCTCCATGCATTCTCCCTCCTCTGCAAATGCTCATCTGCCTCCCTCGAACCTCTGAGAGCAGTTCAACCTCAAAAAATGCAGGTTTTTATTAAATTTTTTTTATGGAGGTTCAATAGTGGCCAAGGTGTTAAAAGGTCCTCCCACAGCCATACTAGTGGCAAGAAATACCCAGGATGATGATCCTTGAGGTCAAAAATGAAAATAGGGATTTATCGTGGCTTTCAAGTGTTTTTTCAGTGCCTCATGAACGCTGGTAAAACAAATGAAACCCTTAGCACACCAAAGATACCTGCACACAGTAAAGAAGGAAAGGACCATGAATATTATGAGAAAAAATGTCAAAGGCTTAACCAAGAAAATTATGGATAAAGCACAGTGTAAAGACAGATTAATTAAAGATAAAACAACTAGCAGAAAGTGACAAAAGAAAAAGATGATTAAAGACGCCCTAAAAATCATAATTAAGGCCAAAATAGAGTCTAAAAGGACATAATCATGACATATCACCCCAAAGGATGCTTCAAATGACATATCAGTGGAGCAATTACTCCTTCCAAAGACCAAAAATGCTACCTATAGGCTTAATTTACCCCAAAAGCATACAAATTGAATGCACAAGCAGAGATATTTTACAAAGAGAGCTCAGAAGTTATTACAAGCCTACCAAATATGCTTAAAAGTCAACAAAAATGATGAAGTAGCTCAGAATTTGATGAAACATTTATTTAACAGAGTTAAAACATTAAATATTCTTTATCTTGGGTTATGTAAATTTCCTAAGGTCGAGAAACATTTACTCTATCTTAAATGAACACATTAGAACCCTTTCTTTCACTCCACCTCCTTATTCATCTATAAATACTCCATGGGGAGCACATTGTAAAGGTTTGGCTGATTGTTAGATGAATTATTATCAAGTGTAAATAGTTTACAGAAGTTGTTGAAGTGTTGTGATGTAATTGAAGAATACTAGGCTGAGAAGAGAAGTTAGAGCTATAAAGACCTATTGGAATTGAAGAATGTAATTGGTTTGAACATCAATAATACAAGTTGATTCATGGGATCCTGGTCTATGTTAATGGTGATGTTATTTCTCATTGTATTTGTTTTTCCTGATGTTTTTCATGCTGTCAATTTTCTCTGATAAAGAACATAAATCTTAGAGTAGGATTTACTGCAACGTACCCTATTTCTCTCTAAAATCTTTATATTTATGTTTTCTTCTAACAATTAATTTGGAAATGATTCAATAGAGTATAACCAGTCATGGAATGTTGGTGAGACCATGTCTTCTTGTGTAAAACTTGAAACATTGTTCTTCAATGATATTTTCGTTGCATGCTAGTAGAGTCTAAACCAGGGAAGTCTATAGTTAGCCCTATCCTCTGGTCATGTATTAAACATTTTTTTTGAAAGTTCCCCCTCAAAGTATGCTAAAATCAGGATAGATTCAAAGTTCTTACCTGATCTTAGGCTGCCCTTCGCTTTCTTATATTTTTTCTCCTTTCTGAAAGTAGTCTTTTAGATTACTGGATTGTTGTTTGAAAAGTATGCTTTAGTAAAAAAAATTCCAAAGAACTCTATGGTATGCCTTTTCCTTTGGCTTACTTCAAACAGTTACTTCGAAAGGCTTTTCTTGCTTAGTGAAGTTAATAAATTCCTAATTGGTTGTTAGCTTCGCTTCTTTCACAACACTTTGATGTTTCATGCCACGAAAAAATCCAAAGAGATCATTTAACATAGATAACTTGCCCCATGGAAATTCTTGTAAAACTATTGTACAATTAAATCCTTTTGTGAGTCCATAGCAAAATGGATTTATACTATATTTTGACCTATCCTATCCATTGAAACACTCTTCAACCTGCTCTCACATTCACCCTTCTAGTGACCTTTTCCTTTGTTGATATCCATCCCAACCAATCAATCAATAAAACAAACAAGTTCCTTTTAGCTTCATAACTAGCCTAATATCATAATCAAATCATAAAGATATATCCTTTGAAAACACTTATATAGAGAGTTCCTTCTCTGAATCCAGAAAAGCTAGATCCCAGGATTCCAAAGTGGTTCTAATGTGGCCCTTGCAACATTTATTCTTGCCACTCTCATAAATTATAGGGAGCCAACATAGTGGTGACCATATTGGGGATATACTGAGTAATAGATAGCTTCACAACTCATAAAATCCCATTCATTAAAATGAATCAAGTGTCTGCCAATGGTGGTTTCTGATTGTTGATGGTGGATGACATCCAGATCTTAGTAACAAGTAAAAATCCTCCACCTGGTGACTCCACTAGTTTTCAGTAGACCTACTGACTTCCTTTGGTTTTCCAAAAACTCCACTGGGAAACTCCTTCATCATCACATCATACAAACTCAATTAAGAGGACTTTGAGAATTAAATTTTCTTTCAGAAGATTAGTTGGCCTTTTAAATCCTGTCATACTTGGCTAAACTTTTCTAATCATTGGGTCTAAAAACATAACATAGTGTATTCTAAAGAAATTCATACTAGAGCCCATCCTGATCCAAATCCTCCTGAAATAGTTGACAATCCATAGATCATCCTTAGGAAGTCTCCTAAATCCAAGAATCCAATTATTGTCAGACCAATTCATAGAGCAAACTCTATCCCTGAAACTCTTACAGCTCTTCAAGATACACAAGTTGAATTCCCCCCTGCAAGGAATCCATATAGAACCAAGTAACTTAGTGGTATAGATCAGATATACCTTGAGCCTTAATATTTACAACATAGTATCAATACAGAAACCACTCCACCTAATCTTCATTTCATTTATAACTTTGGTTTCTCTCATCCTAAATCTGCTCAACAGTTCTTCGCTGGTACAAGCACTTCTGTTACACCCACTCATACATCCACTATTCAAATCAATCCACTTCATCACCTTCCTCCACTTGTAAACCCCCATTTATCCCACAACTTCATATCATGGCAACATGGTATGCTCCCTTAGTCCTTCCTTTTCCTTTACCTATTTTACCACAGGAATATCAGTCCAAGATTCCATTATATGATGCTAGTAGTTCTACTACATCACGACAACATGTTGATAGAATGAATGATTACTTTGACAGATAAGAAATAGATGATGAAATTGTGAAACTTAGGATGTTTGCTCAAAGTTTAGGGGGAGAAGAAAGAAAATGGTTTAAAATCTTAACCCCTAATAGTATCCATGACCTCCAAGCTTTCCATCAACTATTCCTAAAAAAATGGGAGGTCAAGGAGAACCCTCTCCAGATTCTATCCGAATATGAAAACATTAAAAGGAATGATGGAGAAGGAGTTCAAGAGTACTGCACTAGATTCAATAGTGTGTACAATGCCCTACCCATCCATATGAAACCTCCACAAGGCCTAGCTCTAATGAAATTCTTTGATGGATTTGATCTTGAAATGACCTATCAACTCACAGAAAGGGAACCCCTCACATTAGAAGATATGAAAAGATGGGAAGCTAGTGTTGAGGCAAATTTGATTGCCAAAAGAGCTAGAATGAAGACTAAGAATAGGGTATCATATAGGGATGAAGTTGCACGTTCCACATCTGACTCAAAACTGGACAATGTGGTCAAGACTATGGAAAGGATGATGGAAAGGATGAAGATATATGAGAGAGCTCAATCTAGAGAGAACCAAATAGCTCCTTAAAACAGAAACCAATCCCAAAACCAAAATCAAAACTTTAGGAGAAACCAACCTCAAAACAGAAAAAGACATTATGGTCAGAAAATTAGACCTCCTTTCCAATAAAATTATGTTAATGAGGATGGGGAAACAATTGAAAAAAAAACAGAATGATAACATGAACATGTTGGGAGTAAAAAATGAGGATTCTAATTTCTTCCATGAAAGAAAACAAGGTTTATATACACCCTATGATGATGAAAGATTAGAAATTGAGTACTATAGACAAGACTTTGAAAATGAAATCATAGGAGCACCTAAAAAATATGACTTCAGATGTAGAAAGAACCAAGAAAATCCCAAAAAGATATTCTCTGATAATTATGCCAAAAAAAACCCTGGAAATGCTTCCAAAAAGATAGAACAAAATCATAAAACAGTGGCTGAAAGTTCTGATCAAAATAAGGGAAAAAATGCTTAGATTCAAAACAAACTTAGTAGTGACCCTACCAGCACTAGCACTTTAGCTAATGCTCCTGAAAAAACCATTTTGACTACTGTAAAATGTAGAAATTAGCAAGATGATTATTTTGATAAAGGAGTGACTAACAAGGCTGAATCAAACATTTTAAAAAATTAGATTCCTTTTAGCCTAGAGAATGAAATTTCCAAGATCAAGATCTTTGTCCCACTCACTGAGTTAGTCACTCAAAATGTATATAGATGTCAAGTTTTGAAAGATTTGAACATAGAAGATATTCATGATATTGTTAACTCAAATGATGATACACCTAAGCTTCTGTTTGGTCCAGAGATTGAAGGAAAATTTCAAGAAGGAACTACCCCTCCATTCTACATCAGTTTGAATATCCATGATAAGATGTTACACAACACCATGCTTGATTCAGGGGCATCACATAACCTCATGCCCAAAGTAATAATGGAAATATTAGGCCTTGATTCAAGCAGAGTAAAATTCCTAGGCCTAATAAAAGATCTTTGTGTTAACTTAGCCCAAATATCAGCCAAAAGCTTAGTGATGGACATTGTAGTGGTTGATTTACCCCCCAAATATGGCATGCTCCTATCAAGATCATGGGGTGCTAAGTTGCAACGTACTATGTAGATGGATATGACTTATGCCACCATCCATGTCTTCAGTCAACCTAGAAGACTCTATAGGGAAACACATATGAAATATATGGTGATTAGTCAAGAAAGACCAGAAAAATCCCCTCTCTATGCTATACACACCGACCTTGACTCATTCATTCTTTAAAATGATGAAATTTCTAATGAACAAGGATTAGTAAATGAAACATCAACCAATATAGTGGTCACTACACATCCAAACATACTGGAAACCATAGATGAAGAGGAAAACAAGGAGAAAACTAAAAAATAGTTTTTTAATTCAGAAAATCACAGAAAATAGATCATAGGTCTTGAGCATCAAAAAAATCATGAACATAGTACCAGCCAAAGAAATCAAAGAAAAAATCCTCAAAACATCGAAAACCCCGTGGAACAAAACAAAATTCAACATAATGTAGACCTACAGGAGAAACACAATGATAGATTAGGCAAACAAAGTATGGGGGACAGAAATGAAATAAATGATGAATTTGAAAACATTCTTTTTTGGAGTATGATTTTTAATTGGTCTTGCTCTAAAACTAGTGCAGGATCAGGCATATGGTTACACAAAACTGTAAACAATCATGTTGAGGGTCATTCCTATAGATTAAACTTCCAATGCACAAACAACATAACAGAATATGAAGCACTCCTTTTAGGACTACATGTATTGAAAAAACTAGGAGCCAAGAGGATAACAGTCCATGGGGATTCAAAATTGATAATTAGGCAAGTAAATGGGGAATATAATGCTAAACATCCAAAACTAAGAGCCTATAGAGATGATGTCATGGACATATTAAAATAATTTGCTGAATTCCAACTCACTTTTGTTCCTAGAAAGCAAAATATCCTTGCCAATGGATTAGTCTTTGCTGCTAGCACATGTCTAAAACCTTCTGAAAACAAAAAATACATAGGTCAAGTAAAATATAGACCAGTTGTCCCATATAATGAAAAATATTGGCAAGTGTTTGAAGGATATAAAAAAATAGAAGACTTCCCGCAGTCAAGAAATGAATTTGAAATATCAAACTCAGATTTAGAGTATGAAGGAGACTATCCTGTTGAGGAAAAAACACTTTTTGAAGAACGAGAAACCCCTAAAATTGCCGATATAAACCTATTAACCCATGAACCCAAACATAAAATATAAAACTACACAGATTTAGAAAAAGAAGATCTAGAAGTGCTACAATTCAGAATTGAAATATTGCCTAAACGACTGGTCCCATTAGAATAATTGTTTGACTTTAATGATGTTTCCAAAAATCCAAAACTAGAACCTATTGAATCTGAAGTAGAAGAATGTAATATAGGCAGTAAACAAAAACCCAAAATGATCAAACTATCCAAGACACTGCCAGCTCACATTAAACTAAAATACATTGAGTTGTTTAAAGAATTTTTTGATGTATTTGAATGGAGTTATGAAGATTTAAAATAATATGATACAAAAATAATCCAGCATAAGATACCCCTAAAAGAAAACCAAAATCCTTTTATTCAAAAATTGCGCAGAATCAACCTTGTTCAATTACCTCTAGTAGAGAAAGAAATTAGAAAAAAGTATGATGATGGAATTATTGTCCCTGTGAGATACTCAGAGTGGGTATCTAATCTTGTATCAGTTAGGAAGAAAACATGAGAGATAAGGCTTTTCATTGACTTCAGAAATTTAAACAGAACCTCCTTAAAGGAAAACTACCCCTTTCCCAAAATTGATCATATCTTACAAAGGGTAGTAGGTTCCAAAAGAATTTCTTTGCTAGATGGCTTCTTAGGATACAATCAAGTATTGGTACACCCTGATGATCAACTTAAAACAACCTTTACTACACCCTGGGGTACTTTCACGTATTTGAAAATGCCTTTTTCTTTAATGAACGTTGGTGCCACATTCCATAGAGCCGTGGATATAGCATTATCAGAAGAAATATGTTACTTCATTGTGATTTACCTTGACGATATCATTGTCTATTCTAAAATAGATGAGGAACACCTAATACACTTGAGAAAAGTCTTTGAGAAATGCAGAAAATATGAGTTGTCCTTAAATCCAAAGAAAACGTTGTTCGGTCTCCAAGAAGGTAAACTTCTTGGACATATCATATCAGAAGAGGGAATAAGGATAGACCCAAATAAGATCAATGGTATATTGCAAATCAACCATCCTAGAAACATCAAGGAACTTCAATCTTTTATTGGAAATATTAATTTCTTGAGAAGTTTCATACCCAACCTAGCTGAACTCCTTAGAAACATGACAAACATGCTTAAAAGAAAAGGAGTCAAGTGGAACTTAGAAGCAAAGAAATCATTTGAGTTGGTAAAACAAGCACTTACCAAAACACTAGTTCTTATTAGTCCTGATTTTACCAAATATCTCTTCCTTTCTTCATTTGCATCAGAACATATAGTAGTTGTTGTCCTACTACAAAAAAACATGATGGGACAAGAGCAACCTATTGCATTTTTCAACAAAGCATTAAGAGATGCACATTTGAAGTACAATATAATGGAAAAACAATCCTTTGCCTTGGTCAAAGCCTTAAAAGACTTCAAAGTTTACATTTTTCATTCCCACATCATATCATTTTTGCCTCATTCAGTAGTAAAATACATTTTAACACAAGATCCAGATGGCAAAAGAGGAAAGTGGATTGTTGTAATTTTAGAATATGATTTAGAAATCAAGCCCACTAAACTCATTAAAGGTTAAGGATTAGAAAAACTTATGGCTGAATCCAACTTTCAAGTTCTTGATATAAACATGTTTAATACATTAGATGAACAAAAGGAGTTGACAACTCCAATAATTGAAGACCATTTTCTGAATTCATCTTGGTATGCTGATATTTTTTATATTTTGCTCAATCTTAATACCCCTCCTAGTTTGTCTAAAACAAAGGCAATATTTTTAAAGTTGAAGGTTGCGAATTACTACATTTTAAGTAAATGTTTATATTGGAAAAATTCTAGTGGATTATTGCTTAAATGTTTGCCTGAGAATGATGCAAATAAGATCAAGCATGTGTTCCATGAAGGAGAATGTGGAGGCCAGCTCTATTGGAAGACTACAGCGAACAAAATCCTTAGAGTTGGTTACTACTGGCCCACTCTCTTTCAATATGTCCATAAAATGATAATTGCCTATCATAAATGTCAAATTTTTGAAGGAAAAAGAAAATTGCTTCCGTTATCTCTGCAACCAATCACTGTTGAAGCTCCTTTTCATCAGTGGGGTCTAGACTTCATTGGGGAAATCCATCCTACTTCATCTTCCCAACACAAATGGATCCTCACAGCAACTGATTACTTTACCAAATGGATAGAATCCATCCCTTCTAGGAATGCCACAGACTCAGTCATCATTTCATTTCTTGAAAATGATATCCTATTTAGATTTGGTTGTCCTAGCAAAATTATCATAGACAATGCTGCTACATTTGGATCCAAAAATATGGTTGATTTTTGTCACAGATATCAAATTACTTTGGGTCATTCTACAGCTTATTACCTTCAAGGTAATCGGTTCGCAAAATCATCCAACAAAATTTTGGTAAATATAATCAAGAAGTTGCTGGAATAAAACAAGAAATCACGACACAGTAAACTAGTACATGCTTTATTGGCAGATAGATTTACAGTCAAAAATTCAATTGGGATGTCCCCTTATTAGCTAGTTTATGGAGTTGATGCAATATTTCCAACCAGTCTATGAGTACCAGTCATAAAGCTGATCCAGGAAGTGCAGTATGAAGAAAATTATATGACAAGAAGAATAAACCAGACTGTACATTTACAGTAAACCAGAGAGTAAGTCTACAACAAAGCACAACATTTACAAGAAAACATCAAGAAGTTGTTCGATAAAAGAACAAAGGAAAGTGATTTCAACATTGGTGATAAATTTTTGAAATGGGATTCTAGAAAAGAAGATAAGGGAAAACATGGGAAGTTTGAAAATGTATTGAAGGGCCCTTATCTCATTCAATAATGCACTTTTTCTTCAGGAGATGGATGGAGCTGAACTTTTTGGAGGTCCTGTCAATGGCAGGATGCTCAATCATTACTTTTGTTAATTTTATGTTCAGAAATTTGAATCATTGTAATTAAAATTTTGTTTAAGAAGAAAAGAAAAATACAAAAAAAATAGAGAAAGAGAAAAGAGGGTATATTAAAAGAAGAAAGGTATAGCCCCATACCAAAAGAGAAAGAAAATCTGAAAATGTGCAAGCCTAAATGCCACAACTTTAAAAAGACACTGTTATTTGGTCATACAGCCTAATCATGACTAGATAATTTTCAATTTACTGTTGATAGGTTAGTGAAGGAGATTTTCCAAACTATTCAATCTTGGCTTATCAGTAGAATAGATTAGAATAGAAGAAAAATGGTTCTAAAAAGCTCAAGACCTGAACGAAAGAAAAAAAGAAGGATATTCATGACTTTAAAATCTTAAACCTTCAAAGTTTTGTTTTTATTTTCTGCAAATAAAGTCTATGTTGATCTTGTACATAATGCCATAGCCTCCATAGCAAATCAGACTGTTTAATATTGATTTGACTATGTTTTAAATTTCTGTTTTAGAATATAGAGAATGCAGATCTGTCAAACAGCTTAATATTGACAGATAGTAGCTTAGGTAGAGAATTGTTGAGTTCGACTGTTTAATCTGAACTCATGGAAGTTATAAGGGTAGAAATAGGTCAGTTTTTCCTGTTTTTGAAAAGAATAAAATGTTGATGTCAAAGGGTTTGCAAGTCCAAGTGCACCCATTGAAGAAAAAATAAAAATAAAAAATAAATGTTAGGAATTAGGTTGTGTAGGTAGTTGTTTGGGGAATGAATTATTTTGTTGATGTGGTATTGATCATATTTTTAAGAAACATTATCAAAGAAGAAAGAGGTTGTAAAAGTGCAGTTAAATTACAAAGGCACTGGTCTATTTTCCAGAGATTTATCTCTGAGGTTATTTACACCTCCAAGGAGCTGCCCTCCCCAAGTGGAGCCACTGTTAGCCATCTATAAATTTGTTATACCTTATGATGGCTAAATAAGTCTTTCAGCCTTCAAGAAACAAAATCTTGTGAAAATATTGTGAGTTATTGAAACCTCACTCTGTTTATTATTTCCAAAGAAACACTCCACTAAAGTCTTCATCAAATCCTTTCTATGTTATCCTGCCAAGATACCAAAGGGACTATTTTCAAGCCCTTACCATCAGTTCATTTTTTAAACCTCATTCCACCCATTTTCCACTCATTTCTACTTATCCTAAACATTCATATTATTCCCCTAAAAATACCCTTTTCTCCCTCATTTACCCTCATTTTCTTATAAAAACCCTTTAAACCTATAAAATCCCCTTTTGATGTTTTAAAACATCCCTATTTACCTATCAGAAACCTCAAAAAGGCCCAAAAAACCCACTTTAGGCCTTATTATGCTCTTTTATATTAAAAACAGGCCTTAAGCCCCTTAGGGCTTAAGCCCTCCACCCCTTTCTTCATATGATCCAAGGCCTGCGACCACTCGCTGTCCCTAAGCCCTCATTCTCCAAACCCCAGTCCTATCTACCCCCTACAAGAGCATTCCTCCTCTTTCCCTTAGCTCCCTTCACCTTCAGTTCACCATGCATCTTTTATGTTTCCTCCAAAGAAATCACAACCGTCGATCATACATATCCAACGGTGATCACGTGTGTGCACATCATCAACTCACCCAACCATTTCCTCATCCAATTTTTCCTTGGGAAAAATCTCCACCGTAGATATTTCCGATCTAATGATCCACGTTAACCTAAAGCCTTTACCCCTACCAATAAGATGTCTCATCACCCACAAGCCCACCTGCTACTAAACCATTTGCCTTCTCATTCTCTGCCCGCCACCTTTCCTCCAACATCCCCACCACCGCGCATCTCCTCTCGCTGCACTCACCCACCACCATTGATCTGGCCCCCCTAGATCTGACAGCCGAGAGGTGATTTCATGCTCAATTCACCAAAACACGTTAACACACATTTTCAACACAAAGAAATTGGTTTTCCCATGGACAGGTGTCATTTAATGAGTGGAATCGTGTCTGTTCAGAAGAATACCACTTACCGCCTAATCTCTGTGTGAATACCACTCCGGTATTGCTCAAAACCACTCTCCCTCATTTCACGCCATTATTCAAATTTTCTCTTGTTACTGCATAACCTCCGCCAAGAATATCCCCTTCATGCATTCTCCCTCCTCTGCAAACGCTCCTCTGCCTCCCTCGAACCTCTGAGAGTAGTTCAACCTCAAAAAACATAGGTTTTTATTAATTTTTTTTTTTTCTATGCAGGTTCAATAGTGGCCAAGGTGTTAAAAGGTCCCCCCACAACTAGACCAATTGCAAGAAAGACCCAGGATGACGATCATTGAGTTCAAAAATGCAAATAGGGATTTATCGTGGCTTTCAAGTGTTTTTTCAATGCCTCATGAATGCTGGTAAAATAAATGAAACCCTTAGCGCACCAAAGATACCTGCACACAACAAAGAAGGAAAGGACCATGAATATTAAGAGACAAAAGGTCAAAGGCTTGACCAAGAAAATATTGGATAAAGAACAATGTAAAGATAGATTAATTAAAGATAAAACAGTCAGTAGAAAGTGACAAAAGAAAAATATGATTAAAGATGGCCTAAAAAGCATAATTAAGGCCAAAAAAGAGTCTAAAAGGACATAATCATGATAGATCACCCAAAAGGATGCTTCGAATGACACATCAGTGGAGCAATTACGCTTTCCAAAGACAAAAAATGCCACCTACAGGCTTAATTTACCCCAAAAGCATACAAATTGAATGCACAATCACAGATATTTTACAAAGACAGCTTAGAATTTATTACAAGTCTACCAAATATGCTTAAAAGTTAACAAAAGTGACTAAGTAGCTCAGAAGTTGATGAAACATTTATTTAACAGAGTTAACACATTAAATATTCTTTATCTTGGGTTATGTAAAGTCCCTAAGGTCGAGAAACATTTACTCTGTCTTAAATGAACACATTAGAACCCTTTATTCACTCCACCTTCTTATTCATCTATAAATACTCCATGAGGAGCACATTTTGAAGGGTTGGTTGATTGTTAGATGAATTATTATCAAGTGTAAATATTTTACAGAAAACACTGAAGTGTTGTGATGTAATTGAAGAATACTAGGCTGAGAAGAGAAGTTAGAGTTGTAAAGACCCTTTGGACTTGAAGAATGTAACTGGTTTGAACATCAATAATACAAGATGATTCATGGGATCCTAGTCCATGTTAATGGTGATGTTATTCCTCACTGTATTTGTTTTTCCTTATGTTTTTCATGTTGTCCATTTTATCTGATAAAGAACAGGAAATTTAGAGTAGGATTTACTACAAAGTACCCTATTTCTCTCTGAAAACTTTATCTCTATGTTTTATTCTAACAGTTAATTTGGGAATGATTCAATAGAGTATAATCAGTCAAGGAATGTTGGTGAGCCCACATATTGCTGTGTAAAACTTGAAACATTGTTCTTGAATGATATTTTCGTTGCATGCTATGTAAAGTCTAAACTAGGGAAGTCTATGGTTAGCCCTGTCCTCTGGTCATGTCTTAAATATTTGTTTTGAAAGTTTCCCTTTAAAGTATGCTAAAATTAGGATAGATTCAAATTTTTTACCTGATCTTAGGTTTCCCTTTGTTTTCTTATATGTTTTCTCCTTTCTGAAAGTAGTCTTTTAGATTACTGGATTGTTGTCTGAAAAGTATGCTTTAGTAAAAGTTTGTCCAAAGAATTCTGTGGTATGCCCTATCCTTTGGCTTACTTCAACTATTTACTTCGAAAGGATTTTCTTGTTTAGTGAAGTTAATATATTCTTAATTGGTTGTTAGCTTTGCTTCTTTCACAGCCCTTTGATGTTTCATGCCATGAATCAATCCAAAGAGATCCTTTGACATAGATGACTTGCCCCATGGAAATTCTTGTAAAAATTTTGTATAATTACATCCTTTTGTGACTCCATAGCCCAATGGATTGATACTTTCTTTAGACCTATCCTATTAGCTGAAACACTCTTCAACCTGCTCTCACCTTCACCCTTCTAGTGACATTTTCCTTTGCTGATATCCATCCCAACCAATCAATCAATCAAAAAAACTAGTTCCTTTGAGCTTTATACCTAGCCTAATATCATAAGAAAAGCGTAAATATATATCCTTTCAAAACACTTATACAGAGAGATCCCTTTCTGAATCCAGGAAGTCTAGATCCCAGGATTCCAAAGTGGTTCTGATGTGGCCCCTGCAGCATTTATTCTTTCCACTCTCATAAATTACAGGGAGCCAACACCATACACAATTTAGAATGAAAAGGAAAAATCATCAATAATCCCCAAATATGAGTTTTCTCTCCTCTACCCTACAACTCTAAATCCTATATACAATATTTCCTTCAAGAACCTCTAAATTCAAAGAAGAGGAGTCCATATTACATTCTACAATCTCCTATTTATAATATTTACAAAAGGATTTCTTAATAAGAAAGTTTTTTTGAAGAGTCAATATGTTCCATCAATTTTCATTGGGCCAAGATCCCATTATTCTCTTTTTGGAGAATTCTCGTTGATTGAGATTTTATTCTTCTCATCTCCTCAACTTTTTTCCAGCAAAAATAAATAAAAAACAAAATTGAAATGCAAAAATAAAATCAAAATGCCAAATCTGGAATTAAAATAAATCCAATCAAAACTTAATTAAATAAATATTTGAAAATGAAATATAAGCTTTCTATTGATACATGTGATGATATAATTGGTTAAGGATATCATTGACAAATGGATCTCCACTTAGAAGAAGTTGTGGGCAAATTAAAATATAGAAATATAAACTTAGAAAATTAGTTTTTTTTTTTTTTTTAATTCGGAGCTTGATATTCTACTAAATTCTAGTTCCAATAAATGATCAAATATAGAAATAAAAGTACTTCAGGAATAATATCCTTTATTTTATCTATCCAATGAGTCATCCTGGGCCTCATTTGGCCAAGTAAAACTCCATTTACGAGCTTCCAAAGTTGGGGACTTAAAATTGCCAAAACTCTGAAATTTTTGTTGCTTGAGCTAAAAATCAGAATTTTTTAGTTACAATCTAATTTCAATTTAGTTATAATTATCTATTAATTAATACTTAATTAATTAAATTATTAATATTAATTAATAAATTAATTGTAACTAAAATTAAACTAATTAAAAATTTATTTAATTAATATATTAAAATATTATATTAATATTATAATCTAAATTATATTAGAATATTATAGTTAAAATATAATATATATTATAATATTAATATAATATAATACATTTATAAAATATTTTTAATTCAAAACATAATATCAATACATAATGAAGGCTACCTGAGGATGAGGAAGGATAAGGAGGAAGGTACGGAGAGATAAGGAGTGAAGGGTGAGTGAGGTGGAGGCATGGGAGGTATAAGGAGGTCAACCCAAAATTACATGTTAAAAAATTTAACCTTGTGTATAAAACAAAATTGCAAATGAGAGTTCAGCATTTTAAAAACAAGCACATAAAACAAACATCAAATATTTGTGATATGCGATTTGCGATGTGTTGTAATCGCAATATCGCATCGCACTTTTATTTCAACCTTTTTCAATTGGTTTGTTTTTTTTTTTATTTTGGGATTTTGGGAAGAGATGATGTGGTGAGAAGTGGGGCCCACGTGAGATTAACCCTCTTACAAATTGTGCTATAACCATTTTTCAATTTTGATATTATGGCTTGGCAATTTATTTTAAAATAATAAATTGGAGTAAATTAACAAGATCTTGAAACGTGTTTTAGTCTATTGTTCAATTTAGCTGGGTCATTTGTAGGATCATTGGTGAAAAATTAATTAAATAGTAAAAATGAACTAAAAGTTAATATTTAAAATGAATGACTATTTTAATTACAAAAATTGAAATAATGGTACATTTTATACATTTTTCTATCCCACGCGACACAAATGATCAAACTTCAAAATAATTTCATTTATAAATTAGCGGACTAAATGGAGCGAAACAAGTATTGTTGAAAAGCTTGTGAAAAATCAGATTCAATGAAGCAATTAAAATAGAAATGCGACAAAAATGAAAAATGGTAAAATTTTAGGAAAATTAACTTAATGAAAATCATAAAAGGTGTTTAGCCAAAAATTAAAAAAAGGGTCCACATTATTGATGTAAATAATTCAAAAAATGGTGGGGGGGGGGGTGAGTGTTGGGTTTTCCCTACAATAATGGCGACACACGGGAGAAGGACGAGTTATCTCTAATTAAAGATAATGAACTTAAATTTACCTAAAGGTTAGAAATAATGAAAATCATGAAATCCTCTAACAGTAAAACATTTCCATAGGTCCCACATAAAATAGATTAAGGAATATGAGTTTTTAAAGATAAGTACTTAAAATAGTCTCGAGTAAAGGTGATGAATCCAAATTTGGGAAAATTTTGTTTTAAAACTACCTTATATGAAAACTAGAAGAAGGTAGAGATAAGAGTTTTTGATAAAGTAAATATCCATTATATGATTGTCTTTGACATCGCTTCGTTGCTAGTGATCCTGAACAATACCCTAACGAAGTTGTGTTTTATGCCATACAAGACTAGTCTCATTGCCAATGAGCGTCCATAGCCCCGACGGGTTTACTTCCATTTCCCATGCTTCCTCTTTTAATCATCCTTTTGATAAGAACATTTGCGAGCTTTTAGTTTATGATGTATTTGAGTGAAAGAGGTGGGATGGTAATAGAGATTTATTTTTAATGGACATAACACTTTCATAATGTTTACTCTAAATTATTTTCCTGGAACTATCAATCAAAGACTTTTTATGTGGAGGGGTAGGAGCGATTCATTTTTTTAAACTCAAATCAGTTATTTCGTTGAAAAAATAAACTCTATCACTTAGAAAGGATGTGTGTTCCTCCATGAAAAATATTTAAAGCAACATGGTTTTATGGTTCCATAAATATATGCCTTTAATGATAAATAAATTCACTTAAATGGATAGAGTAAAAGATTTCCTATGTTTGTCAACAACTGTAAGGTAAGAAAAAGTCTTTTCGCATAAATCATGGCAGAGTCACCGAAATCGAATCAAAACTGAAAGCAAAAGGAAAATAATTCCTAAACTAAAGAAAAGAAATCAGCGAATGAAAAAATAAAAATGAAGAAAGCCAAAATTAAAAGAAAAACAAAATTTAAAAGATAAACTCCAACAATACCACTTATATAAATTTCTCAACAAATGATTATAAAAGAAAACAAGCATATGTATGTTCATTCCTATGTTGAGATTTAAATTTTTTATCTTGCATAGTTATAAGAAAAGAGGCTCTCAAAATGTAGAGGGTGAATAGCAGTGACGATAGATAATACATTAAATGAGAAGACCCTGTCTGTTGCAAATTTTTATTCTTCAAGAAAAAATCTGCATAAAAGCATCTTAACTATTTTATAATAAAATTAATTCTTTAAATATATAGAATATACGTCCAAAAACTCCCCAATTTAGTTTATTTGATGATGATCATTACTGTTTCTTTCAAGAATCTCAAAGAGAAAAATAAAATGAACTTCGAAAACTAATCGGGTAGAGGTTTGGAAAGTTTTATGAAGACCTGTAAAAACAAAGTTTGAGATTAGAAAAATGAAAACTGAAACAAAATATAAAGAAATGAAAATAAATGAAAGTGGGCATATAAAAAATCACCATTGGAGAATTTCATTTGATCTTCCCTGAAAGGTATTATTTTCTCCAACAAAAGATAATTTATTCCCTTAATTAGAATTAAAAGTATGAGGAATTTTTATTGACCCAAAAGCATTATTTATTAAATCTAAAATAAAACAAGCAATAAACTAAAAGAAAGCATTGTTTCATGTTCAAGGAATTATAAATAAATCAAATCCATTAGAAATGATGATGAAGATATGCTTCTTTATCAATTGCATCGATGAATTTTCTTTTTTCTTCTTCCATTATGGATTTATATCAGCCCGAAAATATTGAAATTGATTCAAAATACCAAATAATGTAACAATAAATGAAAGGGATTTGAATGTTTATATGATAAATATGGAGAGAAATTCAAAATAAAAATAAAAATAAAATATGAATTAACCATCGTATAGGTCAGTGCCTTGGGTAATGTTTCACATTGTGAGATTCTTTTCCATGCATAACTTTAAAAGCTTTGACTTCCACCTTTGCTGATATGTGATTGAGAGTTTTCAATAATAGTTAAAAGACAATGGTGGAGAGACATATATTGATGTATATTGCATTGGAATATCTTAGGACAAGACCTCATTTGAGTTTTGCGATGCGATATAATTTTTACAGTGACAAAGTTGCGATATGAGTGTTTGGCACCAGATTTCTATACTTTCTTCTCTCATTTTTACCCCACCTTTCTATCTCTTTGTGCCATTATTCATCTTAAAAGCACGAGGTAAAACCCTTTATCCTATCTTTTATGGGATATTTTGTTAGTGATGCACTTGTCATGGAGTTTTTTCCTTTTTATGTATTAACTCTTATATTTCTCCAGATTTGGCTACAACAAGCGTGTCATGGCCACAAGACAGTGAACAACCCATCATTTTCCAACACCTCCCTTGTTTTCTGCTACAGTGTATCATCCATGGATGTATTAGCGTTACCTTTATATTTCTTACAGTTTCTTGCTGGGCAATCTCGTTGTCGTTGTAACAATATGTATTTTCGTAACAATGGAGTTGTTTGGGAAAATTCGGGATCTCAGGGTTATGGTATAAAGAAGCCTATGGGCTGCAAATTGAGGGACCCCTTACACAGACACAGATCTTGTAATTAATATTTTCTTTATTAATCGATAAACAACAACTCATTTTTTCTCCTATAACACTTGAGTTTCTGCAGCCTTGATCCAAGAGTTGGGCCCACTCTTGTGATCAGGTGCTGCGTTCTTCTTGCTTTTATTTCAATACTATGTTTTGTGTGACTCTTTACTTGCTGTTATAGATACGTTAATTGTTGTGGATGCTTTTTATTTCTACAGTTGATTTATTTCTGTTACAATGATATTTTTGTTATATATTAAACCTGTGATTCACAGCAGACCACAGTTCTTGTATCTACATATACTTTGCCATTAGTCTTGAAATAACTAACGCCCTCAGATTGATAATTTATCTGGAAGAAGGGTTGAATCTTATTCATATTCGGACACCAACATTTTGGAGCCATTGTCGGGGAAGGCTAACAGGTGCAAGAAAAGGATCTGCAGTAGATCTCAGATTCGATCTCTCATCCTGAAGTTGGAATCTATTGCCCAACTTCGAGTCCTGAGCGTAAGTGCCTTGTATTTTTTTTTTATTTTTTTTATTTTTTTTTCTTGCACTATTTTGTTCTCTGTAAAAATTAAACCCTCGTCTTGAGGAAGGTATTTTGTAAAACCTTGCCCTAAGTCCTGGGCATAGTTCAGTTTTTTTTTTCTTTCCTGTTTTTATTTTATTTCCTGTTTTTCTTTCTAGGGGCCAATTTCTCGTCTTGGGCAGGGTATGTTATTACTCTGCTCCAGGTCCTAAACTCTTATTTCTTTCATTTTTTTATTTATTTTATTTCTTGTGAATCTCTTCTCTCGTCTCAGGGAGGAATTTATCTGTCCTACTTCGGGTCCTGAGCTAATGATTGATTTTTTTTAATGAACCCTTTCTACAATTTGTATGAACAAAGATCCAAACAAGAGGGGTAGAGGAAGACCCCCAAAGAAAGAGAATGATTTGAGGAGGAAGACGTATATTAAGGAAATTATTGAAAAATCTAAATATGAGGCATCATCCCGTGTTTTTGCTAGGGTTAGGGTTCAAAAAAATTCCGAAGGGAAGTCTGTGGGACAACCAAAACCATCCATGGTATCAGAATATGTTCGTTCTACATCAGAAGATCTAATAAACAATGTACCAGTGGAAGAGAAATCCTTATCAACAACAAAAGGGGAAGAAGTGGCAAGTAAGGGATCAAAAATTGAGCAACTCTAACTAGGAAGAAGAACCCCAAAAAGGGTTTTCATCCCTAACATACCAAGGTAGCGCTGTGAAAATTCCTGTTGCTGAGTTAGGAGACTCTGATATGGTAAAGGAACTTTTGAAGGACTGTGAGTCACCAAGGGACCAAGGGAGTGCGGTGCGACCACCTTCAGTTGAATCACTCTAGATACCGGCTGCGAAACCAACCAAAATTCCAAGTGAGTATTTGAAGATATTTATGGCACCTATAATTTCATCCATTGATTTTCCTATAGGAAACGTTATAGGCGATGCACCAATGAGACCCATACCTTTGAAAACCTTGCCTAGTTTTCATGGGATCTCCTCGGAGGACCCAGATATGTTCCTTTTTGAATTTGATATTGTTTGTCTAGGATATGACTATATGACTGATGCTCAGAAATTGAAAATATTCCTTTCTACCCTAAAAAGGACAACCCTGAGATGGTGTATGGGTTTAGGGGGAAGCACGATTATGTCATGGGATGAAATGAAGAAATATTTCCTGGAAAAATATCAAGATTATTGCAAGTCTCATGACATCAAGGAGGAAATATTTAAATTTTCACAGAAGGAAGATGAAAATATGGAGGACTATGTGGAATGATTTAAATACATACTGTAGAGGTCTGGACATAGTGAATTGGATAAGGACATTTTAAATATCATCCTTCTCAAAGCACTCGGAGAGGACTCTCTGCAGCTCCTGAATATAGTGGGTAAAGGACACATTTCAAAATAAAACTTCAAAAATATCTGTGATTATTGTATCAAATGTTCAAGGGGGGTTACAAGAAGTGGACAGGGTATTCAGTCATTAAAGACCTCTAGTGGAGGGGTCACAAAAGTAGAGATTGGGAATCTCCTAGATAATCTGAGGACCGATATCGTGAGTACGCTATCAGCCCAAATGTACACTCTACAGGAAAAACAGAAGCAGATGGATCTAGAGAAAACCATGGCCATATTCTGCCCTCGGTGTAGGAAGAAACACCCTTTGAAAGAATGGCCATTGAACACAGTGGAAGCGTGTGCAATCTGAAAATAGACTCATGTGACCAGTGCATGTCCTTTCTTTCCCAGGCTAAAATTGGTTTTATAAGGAGCAAGAGAGGAGAGCACAATGGACCAGCTATATTTCATGGGACAGAAAAAGCCATGGCAACATTGACCACCGACGGTGAATCCAGTTATGTTCCATGACCCATCCCAGTATTTTCATAATTTTAGTATGGGTTACCATTCTGCACCATTTTCAGCCATGTGGCCTCAATACCAATATCCCCCTTGGCAGCAATGGGTTCCTCCAGCTAGCCCAAATCCTTCATGGAATCAGACTTGGTGTGGAGCCCCTCCCACTGGACAGTTTCCTCAGCCTATGCCTTAGCAACAAATTCATTTTCCTTCCAATGTGCACCTAAGAAACCTAGCCATTAGACCTTAGCTTCCTCTCTATCCCAACCCAAATCCAAATAACGAATGGATTCAACAAACAGAAACATTGAACCTTCCATCCTATATCATTTCTACCACAGGGCTCAATGAGATAAATCTATGGTCTGGCCGGGTAGTAAATGCGCCTACTTCACCCATTATCACTGAACAACTTGATGTTGAAGATACAGAACCAGAAAAAAGAACAATGAGGGAGAATGTAGATCAAAACATAATAAATCAGACACCTCCCCAAGTTGTTCCTAATCAAGGTCATTTGACATTTCCCCGATATCCTAAAATATTGACCTTGAGCAAACCAAACCCTCAAGAAGAATTTGATTTTCTAGGGGAACTACAAAATAATTTTGTTAAAATGCCTCTTTTACAAGCTATGAGGGATGTACCTATTTATGAAAAGACTTTAAAATAATACTACTCAAAGAAACCAGGTAGAAAGCCTAAGGATCTATTAACTGTGCATGTAATGGGTAGACTATCTTATATCATGTTAGGAAAGATCATGCCTGTAAAAGATGGAGATCCTGGGAACCCAATACTAATAGTACAACTTAATGGGATTGAAATCCCAAATGTACTGGTGGATTTGGGAGCAACCATTAACATTATCACTATTGAAACAATGAACACATTATGACTTGGAAACATTAAATCAACCCCTACTATCTTGGAACTTGCAGACAGATCCACAATTAAACCAGTAGGGAAATTAGAGGATGTGATCATTTCAGTAGAATCATGCAATTACCTTGTGGACCTCCTTATATTTTAGACTCGATATTCGGTCGGTGGTCACCCATTGATCCTAGGAATACCCTAGTTGGAAACTGCAGATGCCTATATAGGATGTCGGTCTGGACATATGATTATATCAAATGGGACAGTTACAAAGGACCTCAAGCTTTATTCTCTTGTGAAGCTAAGTCCATTGGAAAAATCATTAACCAGTCAAAAACCTCTACCTACAGAAGAGCCTAAACTTGAAAATGAAGATGCCAGACCAATTCTCACTATTGACTAGGCCCTTCGATTTAAAAAAGAGACTAAAGATGATGCCATTAACGCCTTCATTAATGACTCCAGTTCTATTCTCAATCGAACTCAATATATTCTAGAATCTGCTATGAGCTATGAGGCATAGGAAAACATGGAACCAGAAGATGAAATAGAAGACATTCATGTGACCCCATTCCATGATAGTACTCCAATCGAAATTGAACCAGGGAAAACACTTAATATCAATCTGAACCTATATGAATCCCAGACCAAACAGCTTTTGAAATTCCTTCAAGAACATCAAGAAGCTTTTGCCTAGGATTATACAGACATGAAGGGTATCCCTACTAGCCTATGCACTCATCATATTAACATTAAGGAATATTTCCGCCCTGTAAGATAGCCTCAATGGAGGATGAATCCTACTCTCAAAAAGATTGTTAAAGAAGAATTACAAAAATTGTTGGATGTCGGATTCATTTATCCCATCTCAGATAGCCAATGGGTATCCCTACTAGTTATCATTCCCAAAGAGAATGGTAAATGGCGGATCTTTGTAGAGTACATGGAATTAAATAAGGCAACTCAAAAAGACCATTTTCCTTTGTCATTCATTGAACAAGTCCTGGACACCTTGGTTGGAAAGAAGTTTTTATCCTTCCTAGATGGATTCAATGGATATAACTAGATCTGGATAGCCCTTGAAGACTAGGATAAGACAACTTTCACATGCCCATGGGGAACCTTTGCATATAGGGTCCTTCCATTTTGCCTGTGTAATGCTCCTACTACCTTCCAGAGGGCAATCTTGGGATTTTTTTCTGATTTGGTCGATGATAGTGTTGAAATCTATATGGATGATTTTACTCCATATGGGAATTCATTTGAGGAGGGATTATAAAATTTGGAGAAGGTACTCAAAGGATGTGAAAAGACCCATGTATCATTGAGTTCAATCAAATGCCATATGATGAGGGAAGAAGGAGTAGTATTGGGAAATTTTCTCTCAGCCACTGGAATTCAAGTTGATCCAACCAAAGTAGAGGTAATATTACATTTTTAGGTACCCAAAACACCCACACAGGTATGTAGCTTTCTTGGTTGTGCTGGTTATTATAGGTGCTTTATAGAAATTTTTTCTAAAATAGCACATCCATTATTTCAATTGCTAACAAAATATGCAGAATTTTTGTAGACCGAAGATTGCGAGACAGCTTTCACAAAAATTAAAGGGCTGGTGTGCACGGCCCCAATCCTTCGAGGACCTGATTGGGCATTACCATTTCACATACATACTAATGCTTCTCAGACAACAGTAGGGGTTGTTTTAGGATATCAAGTAGAAAAAACACCATATGCAATTTATTACATCAGCAAGAATTCAATCCCTGCTGAATTAATCTATACAGTGACAGAAAAATAATTCTTAGCTATCATTTATGCCATCAATAATTTTCGACACTACATCACCAAGTATTCTACTATTGTCCATACTGATCACGCAACAATCAGGTATTTAATGAATAAACCCATTACTCCTGTTCGTGTTATGAGATGGTTACTATTGCTTCAATAATTTCATATTACAATAGTAGATAAGCTAGGAAAAGATAATGTAGTAGTTGATTTCCTATCTAGAATGGATAACAATGATGAATGCACACCAATAGAAGATAGTTTCCCTAAAGAACATATTTTTGCAGTCTCTACTAAACCTCCTAGCTATGCATATATTGCTAACTATCTTGCTACAGGGAAAGTGCCTCCTCATTTGTCATATAGGAAATAGAAAAATATTATTCATCATAGTGCCCGATATCCTTGGATGGAAGGGTACCTTTTTCATACAGGAGCAGATAATTAGATCCGGAACTGCGTGTCTGAAGATGATATCTATGAAATATTGAAAGCTGCCGATGATGGCCCTTGTGAAGGGAATTTCACGGACAAAAGAACAGGCCATAAGGTGCTACAAATGGGATATTACTAGCCTTCCATTTTTCGTGATGCTCAGAATTATGTCAGGAGGTGTGATAGTTGCCAACGTATGGGGTAGCCTGGTAAAACAGATGAAATGCCTTTGCAGGCACAACTAGTTCTTGAACCTTTCGAGAAATGGGCTATTGACTTCGTTGGACCCTTTAACCCACCCTCCTAGAAAAAAGTCCACATCTTGGTCTGTACTAATTACATTACTAATTAGGTAGTCTCAAATTTTATATTTGAAGAAATTTTTGCTCGGTACGGTACTCCAAGAGAGGTTGTTTCAGATGGTGGAGCACAATTCACATCACACAAGATAGCAAAGCTTATGAAAAAATATGGGGTCAAGCACAGAGTGACATCTCCATACCATCCCCAGGCGAATGGACAAGTGGAAAGCAAAGCAAAAATAAGACATTAGAAAATATTTTGACAAAAAATGTGGCATACCATTGTTGGGATTGGGCTTAGAAACTTCCAGAGGCTTTATGGGCATACAGAAAAACATGGCGAAATACAATCGGGTTTTCACCATTTGAGTTAGTTTATGGGAAATATTCGTTGTTTCCAATTTAATTTGAAATAAGCACACTCAGAATAGCCTGGAATTTGGTTTAGATTTATCAAATGCCCAGAAGCACTGACTGGCTCAAATCAATGAACTTGATGAAATACATTCAATGGTTGTCTAGCGAACTATTGCTATTCAGCAACAGAGGACGAAATGACACGATAAATTTATTAGAAACAAGGTGTTTCAAAGTGGAGATTGGGCACTACTGTATGACTCTCGTTTTAAGGATTTTAAGGGAAAGCTTTGCACTCGGTGGATGGGACCTTATGAGGTGAATGTTGTATTTGATAATGGAACAGTCAGGTTGGTTACAACTAATGATACACGTACTTCCTTTATAGTCAATGGACATTGCTTAATACTATACCACCAACCGACCTCTAAGGATGCTTTTATTAAACAACTCTCTGAGAAATATGGTTTGAAGGTTATCAATGTAGAGAATCTTTCCTCTACACCCTTGTAAATATACATATATACATACACACACATATATATATATATCATAAAGAATTTTGTTCTATTTTCTTGTCTCTTTGTAGCAGCTACAACTAAGGAGTAAAAAAATCAAGGAATGTTCAGTTGTTGCTACTCATGTTGCTGTTACTTGGTTGTTGTTACTCCGATGCTGCTACACCAGATGTTGTTACTTGGTTGTTGTTACTCTGATGCTGCTACATTGGATGATGTTACTTGGTTGCTGCTACTCATGTTGGTGTTACTTGGTTATTGTTACTCCGATGCTGCTACACCGGATGCTGTTACTCGGTTGTTGCTACTCATGTTTCTATTACTTCGTTGTTGTTGTTCCGATGCTACTACACCTGATGTTGTTACTCGGTTGCTACTACTCATGTTGTTGTTACTTGGTTGTTGTTACTCTGATGATGTTACACTGGATGCTGTTACTTGGTTGTTGCTACTCATGTTGTTGTCGCTTGGTTGTTGTTACTCCGATGTTGCTACATTGGATGTTGTTACACCGATGTTGTCACTCCGCTGCTGTTACACTAGATGTTGTTACACTGATGTTGTTAAATTGATGATGTAACTCCGATGCTGTTACACCGAATGTTGTTACACCGATGTTGTTACTCCGATGTTGTTACACCAGTGTTGTTACTCCGATGTTGTTACACCAATGTTATTACACCGGATGTTGTTACACTGATGCTATTACACTGATGTTGTTACTCCGATGGTATTACTCCGATGCTGTTACAATGATGCTGTTACTCCGATGCTATTACACCAATGTTATTACACCATCCCATCATCCAGGTAGGCCATCAGGTATGCCTCCACGTGACTTGTACTGATTTAATTAAATATCCCATGTGAAGATTTTAATTATGCAGACGTCAAAAATTTATGTTGGGGTAGGGGGGTGTCGTCATGCCAAGGATAATGTAATAATTACCCCATAAGTTAAGAACGACATCTAACTCATGGTACACCTTACGGATCACATCAATATGAGGTACCATCATTTAAACCTATTGGGATTCACAAAATGTCTCATCTATCCTATACGAGTAATTATTATTCTTATTTTATTACACTTACCATACACCTTTATGATTTTTCTCGGGTTTTGAGAATTACCAATCATATTTACTGTTACCACCTGTCCACTTTCACTATGTTGTTCCTCCAAATCTGGTATCCACCACCTTGCCCAATGGTCTTATACTATAGGAAGTGTTTCTACAAGTCTCCACAGTATGGGTGGGCTGGTTGTTTGGCATGAGCCTAAAAACACAGTTTCAGTTCGCAGCAATCTAAAGGTTTGGAAAATTTTTGTCGACGCAGGTTGGGATGTCTACTTTGATAGATTGCAGGGATTCAATGGAGGTATCAAAATGGAATTTGTAATAAATTTAAAGGATAATCATTCACAGGTTAGAGGTATTTAAATTCCTGTTATAGAGGAAGTAATTGTAGAGGTTAGTGGGCTGAGACAGCAGGGGCAGCAATGGCTTGCTCGAAAGGTTTCTCTCCCAGAGTTTCCTAAAAAAAAATTGCAGGAAGGAGAAAGTGTAGTTTAATTGGGCAGGGGATATGAGCGTAGAATAGTACCGTATCCTTGGAATGAAGTTGTAGGCTTTGTGATTAAATGCATTACTTGTGAGGGTTGGGCCTCAGCTCTGTTCTACTATCACTTTAAAGTTCTAATGCACCTCTGATTTCCACAGAATCAGGACATGCCCTAAACATGCCATTTTGTCTATTAAAACAACTGCAGCATATGGCATAGGCTGCTCAGCGCTCCTGCCTGATGATGGAAATACTTTATAACCATGGACTGGTGTGATTATTGGTCGTGCATGCAATAAGAAGGTTGTAGGTTTCTTGGGTGGAACTCTTTGAATCCTTAGAAGAAGCAGTAGCAGCTATGGTTGCTGCTAGAGAAGAAGAGCCAGACTCTCCGGCTGGGTAGGTGGAAGAAGAAACTTGAGAGGAAATCAATCAAGAGGAACCCGAGGAAATGGAAATAGATATTGATCAGGAAGAACCTGAGGAAGAGGAGATGATGATTGATCAGGAGGAACCTAAATAAATGAGTATGGAGGAAGCAATCGACAATGAAGATGAGGTTGCCACACAAGAAAAAGCCACGGAAGAGGAAATAAGAATGGAAGAGCTGATTAGTAGCACAGATGAGGTTGCCACAAGAACCAACTTCGCTCGAGGAACCCATAGAGGAGGGGATTATGGACATTATGTAGGAAATTGATATTGTGATACAGTCGGAAACCTTCGCCAATGAAGAACAAAGGGATGGAATTGTAGATAGAGAAATGGAAAGTGATGATTTTTTGCAAGAAACAACATCACTTGCCCCGATAAAAATGGATGTTGATACAATTTGGGGTGCTACACAAGAACCACCCCCAATTCGGCCGAAACCAGAGGAGTCGACCCATGGAATCGATGTTGGACCTCAAGAGTTGGTACCAACCGTGAAAACGAAGGAGATTTCTGGGGAAAAAGAAGCTAGAGAATGAATGAGTCGAGTGGTCAATACTATTCCACAAGAACCAGTATCGACTCATGAAGAAGAAGTGATAAGAGAAGGGCAGGAGGAAAGAAGGGAATTGAGCCAGGGAGTCAATGTTGCTCCACAAGAACCAGCATTGACTCTAGTTGAGGTAGTAATGCATGAAGTTTTGGTCCAACCTGGGAATGATGATGAGGGATTTGTTCCCCGTTCTTCGTTCTAGTCCATGATGCCCAGAGGGGCAAGGGGATTTCGCTCACCTAAACGATTGGTGGAATAAGTTGTTCTTCCCCCGATATTAAAATTTGTTGAAACAACCAAGGCTGGCCTAGACACTACTGAACCAAAACAATTGGAGGTTCACCAGGAAACAATATTTCCTATAGAAATATTGAAACACAGAGGGGTCGATGAATTTTCCGGCCAAATAACAGAAGTTTCCGGGAGAAATGTAGAAGAAGGACCTGTGGGTCAGGGGCTCGACCAAGAGGGTTTTACAAAAGAATTGGGAGAAGATGCTTGTAGCATTCCACTTCCTTCTGATTCTATCATAGGTATAGAACCTGAATTTGTTGTTAAACAGGAATGGGTCGAACAGTGAAAGAAAAGGAGGTTGCCTCTTAAAAAGAGGTACCAGATGTAATTCAGTGAAACCATAAGACTGAAAAGAGAAGTTTGGAGTTTGAAGAAGCAAGTGTCATGTTTAAAAAGGAAATTAAAGGTCTAGAAATGGAGGTCAATAAATCCGAAGGTTGAAGTATCCACTGTGGCTACCCAGATCGGTCTAATCAAAGAATTGTTTGAAGGTTGGGAATTCGTATTTGCCGTCGAAATTCAGAAATGGCAGTTTGCAGCAAGTGACCACAAGAAAGAAACAAATAGGTTTCAGGAACATGCTTCTAGAGTCATTACAGGGTACATATATCAATTATACAAGGCTCAACTAAATTAGGCCAAACAGAAGGCTAGGATAGAAGAGTTGGAAGAACAATTTCAGTTGCTAAAGATAGATAAAGTGAAGATGTTCTCCCTAGCACAACAGGTAATGGCCTGCAGACCTCCTGCACATAGCTATGCCTTATTCCTTCATAAGAAGTTTCTTTACTTTTGTCTTGAAAGTATATATAAGGAGATTTGGTACGAAATTGAGGACCCCATTCAATTTCTCTTTATTTTAAAATTTCATGATGTTATAGGACAAGATTTAGTGTGTGAGCTCTACATGCATGGGTCTTATTTAAAGTGTGATCAGTCCTTTAACCCCATTCCATTTGTGGGGGACATCCATTTAAGGGATTTCACCTCCTATACCATCAATCAGATTAAATGGAGAAAGGCCGGAGATACATTTTAAGAAAATCAAGCCAGAAAACCATTAATGGTAAGAGGAGAGCATGGTTAGTCCACAAATATTTAGAATAGACATTATAACTTTCTACAGATTGAGGGAAGAAAGGAAGACATGACGAAAACTCAAAATTGGTGTGCTGACCTGTGTGTTAAGTAGATTACGACATTTCGCCAGGAAGCCCTGGAAAATTGTCATAAAAGATGGATGTTGTCTTCTTCAGCCGTCAGGGGAAGAGAACCATTTGGGGCTGCTAAATTTGCACATGCTTCGGAAAGAATGTCGCGTTATGTGGCATGTATTAATACCTGTGGGATTAGATGGATGGGATTGAGATTTCAATTTACCCTTTTATGGTTGCCAGCTAAACAGTATACTCCTGCTTATAACGTTGAACTCGACTGGTGGAAAGACGTTGTTTTGATAGAGGGATATAAGCCACCAAGAACAGAGATGGCTATATAATATGACCTTGCAGAGCTTCATGCCGATCATAGTCAGTCCAATCCAGACCTGAGGAGATGATGAGCTGCATGAGGACATGCAAATAGATCAACTGGGGGGAGATTTTGGGCACCGGATTTGTATACTTTCTTCTCTCATTTTTACCCTACCTTTCTATCTCTTTGTGCCATTATTCATCTTAAAAGCATGAGGTAAAACCATTTCTCCTATATTTTATGGGATATTTGATTAATGATGTAATTTTCATAGAGGTTTTACCTTTTTATGTATTAAATCCTATATTTCTCCAGATTTGGCTGCAACAGGCGCGTCACGGCCACAAGACAAGGCACAACCCATCATTTTCTAGCACCTCCCTTATTTTCTGCTACAACGTAACAGTCATGGATCTATCAGCGTTATCTTTATCTTTCTTATGGTTTCTTTCCGGGCAATTTGGTTGCTTTGTAACAATATGTATTTTCATAACAATGGAGTTGTTGGGGAAAATTGGGGATCTCAAGGTTATGGTATAAAGAATCCTACAGGCTATGAATCTAGGGACCCCTTACATAGATACATATCTTGTAATTAACCTTCTTTTTATTAATCGATACACAACAGCTCATTTTTTTTTTGTCAATTTGGTAGTGCCTCACTATTTTCTATTTATATTTTGAAAGTAGGTTACAAAAAATAATATTCAGTCTATGGCCTTAACCTGCCCATAGGAAACCAAGTCTGTTGGCCACCTTAGAGCATTAAAAGCCATCTAGAATTGGAACAGTTTCATTCTACCATTTACTTCATTAGCTAACTGACTATTTACTCGATTATCTACAACTCTATTGAGTGATATATGTCCTTGCAAAAAACTAAAATGCATATTATAAACATAACCAGACTGCTAAAACTGTTATCCATCAGAGGATTCAATTGGTGCTGGATCTTTTGCTGTGGATCCCGGCATATCCACTTGTTGCAGCTGTTGGATTTGTTTCTCAATTCTGACTATATGATCATAAATTCTACTGATACGATTAGTAGCCTGATACTGTGTGACCTTGATGTGGTTAAGCTGATTATCAATATCTTGTAACAAATCCACTACTTTTGGTTCTATCTTCTCTTGATGAGGGGGAAAGCTCTGCATAGCTTTAGCTAAGAGATATTTAACAATCCAGTAAGTATGAACTGTTTGATGAAACTGTTGGAGTATGCTTATTTCAGAACCTCCGATATGCGAAATGTGGTATATGACGTGCCATATGTGGGGCCGATGATTTCTTAAAGTATTAAATTTAAAAAGAAAGTGATTGGTTTAAATTTTCTTTAATTTAAATAACCCTTTAATAATTTAATTATTTGTCAGAATGTCTAATCGGAAAGTAATTTTATCATAACTTTCCTATGAAGAGAGTTTATGACATATAATGATCCTATCTAATCGGAAAGTAATTTTATCATAACTTTCTTACGAAGAGAGTTTATGAGAAATAATGATACGATATGATTCTTCCAAGAATTTAGTAAGTCTTAATAATATTTCAATGAATAGAAGTAAAATTAGATAATCATCAAATTTAGACAAAATCATAAATACTTCTCTGAACATGTTGCGGATTTGAAAAGATGTAATGTTCCAAATTTGAAACTCTGCAATGAATAAGTTGTATAAATGTCCTATTATGATGAAAAAGCTTAAAATATACAAAATAAACACATATACATCATCTTTAGCTACAACATCAACTTGTATTTCGCTTCATGATCCAGAAAGCGGGGAAAAAGGGGATTTTATGCCCTAAAAAGGTTGTTTTCAGAAATAAGTGTACAAATAAGTAGGGGAAATGGATGGATATGATATCTTAGGTCAATATATACCTATTCTCCAAATTTCAGCTCAAAATAACGCTTTTATATATACTAAACATCTCCTCCTTTCCTGACTAGGCTAGAAAACATTGATTTCCCATGACTTTACTAAAAAGAAATTTATGAATAAAATGAGAGTGTAATTCCCATGAGGGTTTCTATATAAAATTAATAAATAGGTCTGATATAAACTTATATTAATCACACAGCAAAGAAATGGAGGTTTAATCACTTATACAGTAGAAACATGACACCCGGCAAAGTTTCCGGCAAAATGCATGTACAAAGAAATACCGCAGAAAATAACACAGTTTACTATAAAAATGTATTAAACATTACTAAATATGACATATAAATTCTGAATAATAGATATAATGGCCTTAGGCATTCTTATTGGAGTTCCCGAAGGGAAATAAGCACCTCCTCCTCAAAGACTAGCACAAAATCAAAGGGTGTAGTTTTTCTACTGTTGCCCCTACATCAAGGATGCAGTTTTATAAATATGAATGTGTTGTAGCTAAATTTAGGTGAATTTCCTCAATCCAAATATAGAAATAAATCTCTAATCCTTCCCTCTTGATCCCTTAAGCAAGCTGATCTAAAGAGAGGATGGAATTCCCACACGGGAATTATTTGCACTAAGCAGTGCAGCAACTCTGGCTAAACATCTAAAGCATGCAAATGGTGTCAAGACCAAAATAGATGAATACATGAATGCTCTCCCTTTGATGTTATGCCTTCCTTTTATCTTTGGTGAGCCTCCTCACCCCGAACCCCACACAATGTTGAGGTGACTTCTCCATGAAGCTTCCTCTTTCAAAATTGCACTGCCCTAGCTTGCTTCCCTCCTCTTGTGGTTGTGCTATTGACTTGGTCAAATAATCCACCTCCAATGCCTCTTTCACACTAAATATATTCAATATAGTTTATATTTGTGTCTTAGGCTGATCCTTGTTCACATTGAGCTAGCTTACTTGAGTATTTCTTCCTCCACAAGAATGGTTGTTGACTTAGTCAAACTTGACTATGTCTCCATCTAAAATGTCCCTGTTCACACTTGGAAGTGTAAAACTAGCTCCTAAGGTGATCTCTTCCCTTAATAAGGTGGAATTTTTTCATATTTTATTTTTTTGGGCCTCCTTACCCATGTATTCTTCTCCTATGTGAAAGTAGCAAAATCTAATATTCCAATTTTCTTATGTGAAAATTTTGTAATATTACAGTCCTCCCCTCCCAAATGTTGCTTGTCCTGAAGCAACTACAATGATAGGATTGAAGATCACCCTCTTCTCCCCTACAAAAACCTCATAAGATGAAATCCTCCAAGGATCAAGGTGTTGTATCATCAATATATCTCCAAGTTTCCCCTCCCAAGTGTGCAAGCCATCTATTGGGGAACACCCCAAATAGCTAACGCTATGTGAAAATGGAACATCCATGGAAGAAAAAATGGGTTGTTTTTAGGTCCTCTTGAAGCATGAGGGCTGATATATATTGGGATTCATCATCCCCCTTTGAATCTGTCCTCCCCAAGATATCAACCAAACAAGATGAGCCACCTTCCAAAATGGTAACTCATGCAAATCATCCTCCACTTGAAGCTCCGGCAAAGTAGGTGGGCTGAAATTTTGCACATGGTAGAAATAGTAGTCTAGCCCATGCTGATCTCCTCTCCACTTAAGACAAGTTTAAATGATTTTCTGATCTTGGGCTGCCATCATGTTTCCCTCAAATGGCAAGAAGGAAGTTAGACCTCCAAAGGTCCCTCTCCCAGCGTTGTGCATCAAGCTGGCCCAAAATATCTCATACATGATGGATAAGATACCATCATCATATGGCACTCCATCCATCTCATGGTCCTCCTCATAAAGAGAGAAATATTTTTCTATAGAGGCCATGTCTCTTCCCATGCTCCCCTTAGAGCATGTAATGCAGAAAGTGTGGGGATGCTCCTCCCCCAAGAACACACCCACTCCATGTGTTCCTACCCTAATCATGCTACTCATATAAGAAAGAATAACATCAACACATAGGATCATGATCAACATCATAATAATAGGAAGGCTAAAGGCTCTATGTAGTGTTGGAGTGTAGCAATAGTCTCCCAAGTGGTCACAACGTAGTCTTCCCCACTGCAGCTTCAAAAAATGGTATGGAAAGTTGTCTCTTGACATATGGCTTGTTGTATAAGCCATCACACCCACTAGTAAATAGTAGATGGCTGAATATGTCAATTGATCACATAAGAAGCCACCATATACTTTCCATGTATCATACATTAGATGGTTGTCTCCATCAGAATAGCTGGCCAAAGATGGACCATGGAGCCCAAAGAGAAGCTTGCCCCTTTGTAGAGAAATGCACTGCAAGGACATGGTAAGAGTATACAAATATAGTGATGAACAATCAATAATTGCAACAAAAATTTTCTTACCATGTGATGGAAGCCAGATGGTGACAATATCCATAGATGAATCTTCCATAGTGGTATGACATATGAATCTGAAGAGGAGTGAATCACATGCCCCATGAGAATCCTCCTCCTTATTCTTGGAAATCCAATTCAAGGAGAGCATACCACAGCAACCAATGATTCCATCCACCACTCTATCAATCTCACCTCCTCTATGCCCACCAAGTGAATAAAATATGAAGTGATCCTGGGAAAACTCCACCAATAAGCTCATGCTCCCAAGTGACAGTGTTGTTGGCCTATGAAAATAGGCTCCTGCCAACTCATAAATCCATCCTCTAACATGTTCAATGTTAAAGAATCCTCTCATAATGTTTCCATCTCCTCCAATTGAAACATCATGCAAAATGTGAGAGAAACTCTTCCCTTGCTCTCTCTCAATCCTCCAAAACAACAAATGTATTTGTTGCCTCATCATACCTCCATCATAAAAATGATGCAGTGAAAACAAAATGACCATATCATCATAATGCATCCACACTCCTTGCTGCCCCATGATGCAGCTACTTTGCCAAGTATCCTCCTCCTTCATACCCCTCCTCCTTCATACCCATAGAAGAAGGATATGCCACATGATGACCAGACTCTCTCAAGAGTAGCCAACGCGGTCTTGCCTCCTGCTGCCCGATATCATAGAGTTGCAAGTAAATTTCTAGCTTCTTGGTCTCTATCCACATCCACCTATCCATTGATGAATGCCTCCAAGCATTCTCCATCTTGGTATTCCTCCAAAAAAGGCTACCATCCTCCCATATCAGATTTTTCTCCTTGTATTTCATGAGATGCTAAAATGCAACTACTTGGAGATCTCCAAGAAAATATCTCTCATCAATTATTATCTTGAACCCATAAGGATCCAAGTGACTCAAAGGCAAATCCTCCTTACTGCAGCTTCTTGACAGCGTTGTAACCCTCCTCCAGGGTAAAGTTGCTGCCTCATATTCCATCTCAATGATCATGACTTCCTCTAAAATATCACACTTCAACCTCAAGGATTGTGTGTAACTCATCAATGATACACGAGGTTGAGGGTTCAAATCTCCCTTGACCCTCTCAAGCTTGCACAACGCAGTGTAAACCTGCTGCTTTATCTCAGCAATAATATTTGATCCTAGGCCATATGTAAACAAATCTCCAACCCTTTCCATAAAATTTTCTGAAATGTTAAGACATGGAAACTTATGCATACCTTTGTGAGCCCTTGGGACATCTTCTATGGCTAAAATAGGTCCTCTCTTAAATATGTTGGCTGATCCAACTACTGGTGTAGAAGGCTACTCTCTCAAGGTCATGGCAGCACTGGTACTTGACTCCTCCCATGGTGGTGTGGGTCTTCTCTCCTCTGATCTCCCTCCATCAAAGGTTCTAATTAGCTCTTGAGTGAACCCAGAAATAGAAGTCACTCTTGTGTGGTTCAAGTGATTGCACCACCAAGCATTGGCTTCACCCTCCAGGTGCAGCATTGCAACTTCTGCTGCCTCTCTCTCTTCCTATAATATTCCTTTTTCAGGAATTTCTGAAATGTGGTACTCAAGGACGTTGTATAAGAGAGGTAGTGCAAAAATAAGCTGAAACAAGACTTTTATCCCCTTTTTTAGTCTTCATACATGACTATCCCAAAATATTAGCTCAAAGAAATAAGCCTAGAGGGGTTATACAGATCTCCCCAAACTAGGTCCCTCAAAGAAGGCTCAAATGAAGAGCTACAACACTATATGAACTTCTACTAGCAGTAGCAGTGACACATCAATACATATGGAGTGACAAGAGTGCATATCCCTATATTATGTGCAGAAGCAAATAGATATACAAGAACTTGAGGAAAGACCTCTCAAGTTAGGCCAAATCAGCCTCAAGGAAAATGTACATGCAACAATGAAAGTACATAGCTACACAACCCAGCAACAAGCTATGGCTGCACAGTATATAGTAAGAAATGACTGAATACTGATATAAATACAAATATATAGCAACGATAGGCTCAAATAAAGTGGGGGAGAAATATCTCAACCCCAGAGAACAATACTACCACAATCCTCCAAGGGATTGGCCAAAATACACTTACTGGCGAAATGCCGAAGTTGTTGGGTAGCAGCAGCAACCCAAATACAATACAAAAATGGAGAAGGATGGAAATGAAGCAATTTATGTAGAAAACCTCCTCCAATTATCTTCAAAGTGAGAGGTTGCTCCCTTCATTGAAGATTACACCCTCCAATCCACAGTGTGAATCCCTCCTGCAAGAGCCCACTGAAAATAACGCAGTATGAGGAAGAGAAAGCACTGGGATGAGATGAAATTTATGTCCCAATGAAAAAATATTAAAATAAGCTTCAGGATCTTCCTCATTGATCTCCCAGAGAAAGAATGAGCTCCTCCTCTACGAAACTAGCTCCAAAAATGGGTGATGATGAATTCCTCACTACAACCCCAGCAGCTCAACGTTTTTTCCAAGCTAGAAAACACTGTAGTTGAAGATGGTTACCTTGGCCTCAAGCCTGGATGTGAGGAGAATGAATATCAGGTCCTCCAAAGCTTCCCAATGAAGGAGAGGAAAATTCTAAACAGAAATCTCCCTTGTGCTAAGCAGCACAAGCTATCTAAGTTGAACAACTGAAGAGAGCAAAATCGAAATCTTTAACATAATGAGGAATGGATCTCCTTTCCCATTTTATTTCAAGAGAAGGCTTCCTTGTCATGGACCCCACCCATTATGGTTTCTCTCATCCAATAATATTTCTCCTATGGAAACTGTGTTGTCCCACTAGGTGACTCACTTCCTCCATGCAATGCTGTTTGACTTGGTCAAACTGGACCTAGTCTTCTTGTAATTTTCCCTTTTCAGTCGAGGAGATGATAAATAAGTCACTTAAGTGACCCCATTTGAAAATTTGGAGTGTTTATTATGCTACTTCATGGGCTCCCTTACCCATTTTATTATTTTTGTTAAAAAGAAAGAAAAATTAATGTTCCAATTTGCTTAATGAAAATTTTGGAAATTTACAGTCCTCCCCTCCCAAAGATTGCTTGTCCTCAAGCAAGTGAAAGGGTAGACTGGCCCTTCTTATCCTCTGCTGCAGCACCCATGTATGATGATCCCCTCGAAAAAATAGGATGCTATCTCATTAATAAATCTCTCACATTGCTTCTCCTCAACATGTAAAGTAGCTATCAAGCTATCATCATGAGAAAGTGAGGTGCTCAAGAGAGTGGAAAAGTGCTATCTAGAGGCTCTCTCAAGGTATGGAATCTGAAATGTGTTGGGGGACATTATTCCCATGTGTATCCTCCATCCCCAAGAAATCAACCATGCAAAATGAGTCACCTTCCAACTAGGAAACTCCGGGAAATCATCCTCCACCTTGAGTCCATGTAGAATAGGTGGGCTGAAATTCTGATCATGGTAAGCTTCATAGCCTACCCCACACTATCCTCTTCTTTACTTATGGTAAGTTTGGAGTGAAATCTGAACCTGGTCTGCAATAGTGTTGCCCTCAAGTGGAAAAATGAAGCCTAGATCTCTAGGGATATCTCCATTAGCGCTGTAAATAAAGCTGGCCCAAATCCTCTCATATGTTATTAGTTGGAAGTAATCGTCATATGGTATCCAACCAATCAGATGGTTCACCTCATGGATAAGCAAATTTCTTTTCATGGTGACCATATCCTCTTCCATACTCCCCTTAGAGCATGTGCTGCAAAAAGTGTGGAGGTCTTCCTCCCCAAAGGACACATCCTCCCAATGTGTCTCTCCCTCCTTATGATACATATGGGGCTGTTTCTAATATATGGCTGAAACATAATGATCCTCAAGTGATACCCAAGCCATCTCATCAAATCCAACACCCATGTGGTGCCTCCCCAAAAAGCTCAAGCTCTCCAAATGGCTCCTCCCATTCGAAAGAAAATGGTGTAACACGGTAATCAAGGCTGACCCATTTGTTTTTTTGAAGCATGAAATGTGAGAAGTATGGGAAACCACACTCCCTATGGGCATCCTCAACTCTTGTGCCATTCCTCCAATGATGCTTCCCATGTCCAGCGTTCTTCTAGTAGAATATGGAAGCATAAACCTATGAGAGCAAGGAGGTGAAACATAGCTCCACACATGGGACCAATGTAGGGCATCATTGGCATGCCACAATATATATTGCAACAAGTGTCCTTTCAGCCACTTTTTTGTTTCCACATTCATCTTACAAGATGAGATCATGAAAGAATAATTGGGTGCCAATGGTGCACACCAGAAATCTTGTGGGCATCCCCCACAAACCACCAATAAGATGGCCATCATAATTGCTACAATAGACCATAAGTTCAACCAAACATAATGTGCAAGAAGGAACTATCCTCCTTGATATGATATGCTTCTCAAAAAGATAAGAGAGTGCAAAACATAAAGCAAACAGTTACCTCCCTCATCATGTACTTCGTTCTTTGAGCTAAAATGGCTCAAATGAAAGTGCTCCCTTACTGCAACAGCGTAGGGAAGTGGTTGTGCCAACCATATCATCATCTCTCGGACTATGCATCTGACCATATGCTAATAAACATCCATTGGGATGCCCTCCCAAGTGCACTTCTCCATCAACAAATAATATGCATGAGAATGCATGAAGGGAGAATCCATAAATGCTGCATGTAGGTGTCCCTCCTTGTGCTTGTGAACCCAAGCCAAGAAGATCAAGATATAGCAAGGGATACTTCCATCCATTACTCCCTCATCCTCATCTCCTACATGCCTCCAAGGTACATCACTTGTGAAGTGGTTTTGATAACACTCCAACAAGTAAACCAAACTCTGAAGTGACAGCGCTGCTGACCTGTGGAGTGGGCCCACTGTCATCTCAAAGCTCAATTCTTTGACATGGATATTGTCTAGGACTCCACTCATCATGTTGCTACATATGTAGAGTTCCTCCCATGAATAAAGTAATTCTTTGGCATTTAAGACCAAGGAGCAATCCCCTTGCACTATGCTAGTGCCTCCTCCCGCTCCTGCAACATCTGAATAAAATTTGAGCAACATGAATGTTTGCTGCTCCTCCATAATTCCACCATAATAAATATGAGAGGGTGGCATAATGAGTGGTAATAATAATTCCATCTCCTCATGATGTACCCATGCTCCTCTCTGCCCCATGGTGTAAGTATCCTATCAGTCCTCCTCCTTCTTCACTCCCCATGAAAAAGGATAGGTCTTCTCTCGGCCAAACTCTCTCAAGAGTAGCCAATGCAGCATTGCCTCTTACTGCCCTGTATCATAAATCTGCAAAAGGCTCACCATCCTCTTGCCTCTCATCCAAATCCACTCAACTCCTAGTGGATGTCTTCCTTCATTCTGCATCTTGGCATCCCTCCAATGACGTCTACCATCTTCCCAAAATAGTTTCTTGCCTTTGTATTCCATGGGACATTGAAATGAAATCTCTTCCATGACAAATGTTTTAAACCCTAACCCCAAAGGTGGTGCACAACACATCAATGGTGTATGAAGGTGATGGAACAGCGCAGTGAAGGTTTCCTCCTCTAGACAATCATCATGCATAGATATACAATCCTCCGTAAGAAATAAAAACTTAGGCATACCTTGGAGAGTTTCGGAAGAATCTTTTGTTGTTGCAACAATTCCTTCCTCAATACTGCTGGATGCCTCAATAGCTAGAGATGAAGGTTTCTCTCCCCTCACTATAACAGTGCTGGTATGTGCCTCTGCAACTAGTGGTGAGGGCTCCTACCTCTTTTGGCCAAACCTCCTAATGAATCTTTAAGAAAATTCATCAAGAGTAGAAACCCTTGCATGGTCCCAACAACTAACCCACCAAGTATTTGCTTCACCCTCAAGGTGCAGTGCTCCAAATTCTATAGCCTCTCTGTCTACTTCCGGATGTAGTAGGAGGAAAGCCTCTGTCTTCCTCACTCAAGCCTCTTCTGCACATGTGAGTGATCCGTCAAATGTGGACAATAGAAATATATTGCCTCTCATCATCCCAAAGCTGTGGGGTTTTCTCTCTTCTTTCTACTGAATAAATTGTGGCAAAGCTAGAGTTGTAAGGTTTTCCCAGTATTAAGCAAGATACTCACTTAGAATTTCAAATTCCAAGTGTTCTTCATGCTTCTAGCCTTCTTCTCTGTGAGAATAGGAAGTGCATGGTCCTTCCTCTTCTCCTTCTTGAGTCTTCTCACCCTCTTTAGAGAGGTCTTTGCTGGATCTAAAAACTGATGAGAGTAATCTCATATTTTTCATCATCTTGATCTCTTCTATCTTTGATACTTCTGTAAGTTCCCTCTTCAGGAGTATCAAGATTCTATTCCAAATATTGACTACAGGGGCATTTACGGGATATGTCACCTTTGAACAAAGGATGAGATCCAGAAGCTACCTAGCCTTTTGCAGACTCTGTCTATAGATATTGAAATATTCCCCTTTAGGGATTCAGCACTTCGGCTTGAAGCCACAGGCTGAGCCAAAGATCATGCTCTGATACCACTGTAATATTCCTTTTTCGGGAATTTTTGAAATGTGATCGTCAAGGACACTGTATAAGAGAGGAAGTGCAAAAATAATCTAAACCGGGACTTGGATCCCCTTATTTACTCTTCATACATGACTATCCCAGAAGATTAGCTCAAAGAAATAAGCCTAGAGGGGTTATACAGATCTCCCCAAACTAGGTCCCTCAAAGAATGCTCAAATGGAGAGCTACAACAATATATGAACTTCTACAAGCAGCAGCGGTGAAACATCAATACATATGGAGTGAAAAGAGTGCATAGCCTTATATTATGTGTAGCAGAAAATAGATATGTAAGAACTTGAGGAAAGACCTCTCAAGTTAGGCCAAATCAGCCTCAAGGCAAATGTACATGCAACAATTAAAGTACACAGCTACACAACCCAACAACAAGATATGACTGCAAAGTCTATAGCAATAAAGGACTACAGACTGATATAAATAAAAATATATAGCAATTACAGGCTCAAATAAAGTGGGGGAGAAAGATCTCAACCCCATAAAACAATACTACCACAATCCTCCAAGGGATTGGCCAAAATACACTAAGTGGAAAAATGCCGGAGTTGCTAGGTAGCAGCAACAACCAAAATGCAATACAAAAATAGAGAAGGATGGAAATGCAGCAAGTGATGTAGAAAACCTCCTCCAATGATCTACAAAGTGAAAGGTTTCTCCCTTCATTGAAGATGACACCCTCCAATCCACAGTGTGAAACCAAAATTCAATACAAAAAAAGAGAAGGATGGAAATGCAGCAAGTGATGTAGAAAACCTCCTCCAATGATCTACAAAGTGAAAGGTTGCTCCCTTCATTGAAGATGACACCCTCCAATCCACAGTGTGAAACCCTCCTGCAAGAGCCCACTGAAAATAACACAGTATGAGGAAGAGATAGCATTGGGGATGAGATGAAATGTATGGCCCAATGACAAAATCTTCAAATAGGCTTCAAGATCTTCCTCACTGATCTCCCAGAGAAAGAATGAGCTCCTCCTCTACAAAACTAGCTCCGGAAATGGGTGATGATGAATTCCTCACTGCAACCCCAACAGCTCAATGTTTTTGCCAAGCTGGAAAACGCTGTAGCTGAAGACGGTTACCTTTTCCTCAAGCCTGGATGTGAGGAGAATGAATATCAGGTCCTCCAAAGCTTCCAAATGAAGGAGAGGAAACTTCTAAACAGAAATATCCCTTGTGCTAAGCAGCACAAGCTATCTCAGTTGAACAACTGAAGAGATCAAAATTGAAATCTTCAACATAATGATAAATGGCTCTCCTTTCCCCATTTATGTCAAGAGAAGGCTTCCTTGTCATGGACCCCATGCATTAGGGTTTCACTCATCCAATAATATTTCTCCTATGGAAACTGCGTTGTCCCACTAGGTGACTCACTTCCTCCATGCAGTGTTGTTTGACTTGGTCAAATTGGACCTAGTATTCTTGTAATTTCCCCTTTTCACACTAGGATATGATAAATAAGTCATTTAAGTGACCCCCTTTGAACATTTGGATTTTTTATTATGCTACTTCATGGGCTCCCTTACCCATTTTTTTTTTTTTTTTAAAGAAAACAAAATTAATGTTCCAATTTGCTTAATGAAAATTTTGGAACATTACACTTCCACTAGATGAATTATGAAGAATGACTCAAGATTTTTATCCCAAGCTCTTGTTGTAGCTGACCCATAAAATTTAGACAATAGGAATCTATTGCCTCTAATCTCTCCTTTGCTGCAAGGTCTTTTCTCCTCTCTCAGTTGAATAAACTGAGGAAAATCTAGGGTATTTTTGAAAACCCTAGGTTGGAAATTATATTCTACCAAATATCCACTCATGATTTCATGCTCTAAATGATATCCTTTCTCTTCAACTCCTATACAAGAACAGGAAGTGCATGCATCTTCTTCTATTTCTTGAAACCGTCTAGAGGTCTCACTGGAATTCTGTTCTCCTTGAAACCCTCTTGGAGTTTCCATGCCTTTCTCTTCTTCTTTCTTCTTAGATCTGAAAATAGATCAGAGTAAGCTCATCCTATCCATAATTTTTACCGTGTTCCTTGTTGTACAACACTTTGGCTTGAAGCCAGAGGCTGAGCCAAAGATCTTGCTCCGATACCACTATAATGTTCTAAAGCTGAAAATCTACAATGAATAAGCTATATAACGGTTCTGTTATGATGAAAAAGCTTAATATATACAAAATAAATACATATACATCATCTTTAGTTACAACAACAACTTTTATTTCGTTTCATGATCCGGAAAGCAGGGAAAAACGAGATTTTATACCCTAAAAATGTTGTTTTCAGAAATGAGCGTAACAATAAGCAGGGAAAATGGCTAGATATGATATCTTAGGTCAAGAGGGACCTATGCTCCAAATTTAAGTTCAAAATAATGCTTCTAGCTATATTAAACGACTCCTCCTTTCTCGACTAGGCTAGAAAACACTGATTTCCCATGACTTTACTAAACAAAAATTTATGAATACAGTGAGAGCGTAATTCCCATGAGGGTTTCTACATAAAATTAATAAATAGGTCTTATATACAACTTATATTAATCACATAGAAAATAAATGGAGGTTTAATCACTTATACAGTAGAAACAAGGCACCCGGCAAGGTTTCCGACAAAATGCATGTACAAAGAAATACTACAGAAAAATAACATATTTTAATGCAAAAATATATTAAACATGACTGAATATGACATATAAATTCTTAATAATACAGATAATTCCCTTAGGCCTTCTTATTAGAGCTCCCAGAGGGAAATAAGCACCTCCTCCTCAAAGACTAGCACAAAATCAAAGGGTGCAGTTTTGCTGCTACTACACCTGCATCAAGGATGCAGTTTTCTAAATATGATTTTGTTGTAGCTGAATGTAGATGAATGGCCTCAAGAAAAATATATAAATAAAGCTATAATCCTTCCCTCTTGATCCCTTAAGCAAGCTGATCTAAAGAGAGGATGGAATTCCCGCACGCGAATTCTTTGCACTAAGTAGTGCAGCAACTCTCGCTAAACAGTTGAAGCATGAAAATGGTCTCAAGACCAAAATATCTGAATACATGAATGCTCTCCCTTTGATTCTATGCCTTCCTTTCATCTTTGGTGAGCCTCCTCACCCCGGACCCCACACAATGTTGAGGTGACTTCTCCATGAAGCTTCCTCTTTCAAAACTGCGCAACCCTAGCTTTCTTCCCTCCTCTTGTGGTTGCGTTGTTGACTTGGTCAAGTAAGCCACCTCCAATACCAATTTTCACACTAAATATATTCAATATAATTTACATATGTGTCTTAGGCTGATCCTTGTTCACATTGAGCTAGCTTACTTAAGTATTTCTTCATCCTCAAGAATGGTTGTTGACTTAGTCAAACTTGACTATGTCTCCATCTAAAATCTCCTTGTTCATATTTGGAAGTGTAAAACCAGCTCCTAAGATTATCTCTTCTCTTGCTAAGGTGGAATTTATTCATATTTTATTTTTCATGGGCCTCCTTACCCATTTATTCTTCTCCTAGGTGAAGGTAGCAAAATCTAATATTCCAATTTGCTTTTGTGCAAATTTTGGAATATTACAAAATATCTTCTTGCTTTCTTATCTTGAATCTTCATAATCAAGTCAATTAAGACCTACAAAAAAAAAAAATAGTAATAAGAAACAACCTTTTAAAATTAAAATAAACAATATATGGTGGTGAAGATGTAAACACATACCTGAAAGAATTTTGATTGTAAGTTTACCTCATGAATCTTGTAATATCCCAAAATAGCAAAAGAAATAATATAGGACATAAAACTGGAAATAGTAGTGAATATCATTACACCAAAATATGTGACAAGCATAGAACCATTTTATTATGTAAAACATTAGCAAATAAGCACAATAAATATGGGCACAACTCAAATAATCAAGGCAAACAAGCCTCTCATGTATACATATGCCAAAACATGAAATGTTGATACATAGCAGAATGCCAGAGAACAAGTACAATGCAGTCTCAATAAATATAAATATAGTTGGAAAATGTAATAACAAAGATATGCTGATATATGGATCAAATAGTTTTAGGGATAGAGATCTATGCTCCCAAGCACATTTCCAAGACAACCCAAAAAGGGTTTCCAGAAATACACAAAAATACAAAATGTCGAAATGCAGCCTTAGGGTTGAATAAAGGCTGCAGCTAAATAAATGGAAGGATGTGACTAAAAATTATATAGAAATATATAGAAATCCTCCAATATATCCTCCAAGTGAAAGGATGATCCCTACACTGAAGATCTAACCCTCCAACTGAAGCACTGAAACCTCCACTGCAAATGCTCAATAAAATAACACAGTCTATGAGGGAAACTGCACTGTAGGAGGTGGTAATAGCTTGGCCTAGCTCAAAGTGATGAAATAAAAGCCCAAGGACCCTACTTGTTGGCCTCCCAATGGAAAGGCTACCTCTCCACTGAAAACAAGACACAGAAAGTGGCCCTATCAATCCTCCACTACTCCTGCCCTGTAACACAACACAACTCTGGAAGAAAATGAATTGTAGATGAACACTAAGGCTTTTCTAAATGTCAGAAATTTGGATATGAAGCTCACAAACCTCTCTTGAGTGGGAACTCAAAGTCCCTTGAGGATGAGGGTGGGATTCCCACTTGAGAACACCCTTGTGCTAAATAGAACAACGAACTCCGCTAAATAGATGAAGAGTGCAAGAAGTCATACAGACCCAAACATAAAAAATAATCAAATCATACCTTCTATGGCTCCCTTCCCCTTCCTTATATGCATTTTGAGCCTTCTCACCTTGGGCCCCACTCATTAAATCCACCACTCTCTTGGAGACTTCCTCCCATTAACATTGTGCTGTCTCTCATTGATTATCCATTCCCTCTATACCATCATTGTTGATTTGGTAAAAATTGACCCCATCCACATGCTCCAACCTCTATTCATGCATGAGTGTGCTTTAGCCAGCTACTAAAAGGATTCCTCTTCACATTAGGAGTGATTTAATTCCTACTAAAGAGATTTATGGGTCTCCGTACCCACTTATTCATGTTTATAAATGACCAAAGAAAAAATTAATATTCTAATTAGCTACAAGATAATTTTGGAATATTACAGTCATCCTCTCCCAAATTTTAGTTTTCCTAAAGAAAATGCAATGATAGAGCTGCAATGTAATATCCCAAAATGGGACTGCTCAGCAATGTATGCTAAAATAACACATTTTTTAGAAATATATGCAATGAAATGTAAATGCATCTCATGGATCCCTTAGATCTGATATTATAGAAACTAGATCTAAAATAAATTCAGAAACAAATCACTATTGCATAGTTAAACAGGTCTCCCATGCCATAAATAGTTGAAAATCATGAAAAAATAGAGACTGCAACCATGTATGAAAGCTGGAATACCATGACAAAATTATTTTATTACCTCTGCAATAGCAGTAGGTTGTACATCAGATCTAGAGCAAGTATGTGGAAAAAAGGTTAGATCTATAGCAGATCCATGCACTATACAAGCTCTTATATCAATTGCCCTTGGGGTTTTCACTAATACACCATGTAAAAAATGTAGATCTGAGTTTTAAGACTACAGATCTATGGAAATATTTAGATCTGGAAAGTGGATCTAATCTGATATAAAAATATAAAGGATCTCCTCCAACAGATCTCTAAAGTGAAGGGAAGATCCCCAACACTCAACAAATCATCTCTCCAAATGGTGCACTGAATCACCCTGTAGCAACTCCTTCAGAAATAACAAAGATCTAAACTCTCTCTATACTGTAGGGGATAAAATTATGTTGGCCTACAACCAAGATATGGAAATATAGCTCACACCCTTCAATACTGTCCTCCCAATGGATTATAAGACTCCTCTACTGAAAATAAGTATTGAGATAGCGTAGATCTAAAGATCTAGCCTCCACTTGCTTAAAATTTCTAAAACAGTCAAACCCTCAACAGGATCTGTGTTTTCAAAGGAAGGTGAAGCTTGGCCTCAAGCCAGATAGTAGACAATATGATGCAAGGCTCCTCCAAGAGCTACTCAATGGAAGTGAAGGAATCCCTAAACAGGGAGACCTTGTACTAAACAACACTCTATCTCAGCTAAATAGCTAGAGAAAGAAGTATGTCTAAAGAGACCATACAATTAGAAAATCATAATCATAGGCTAACCCCATATGGATTCCATCTTCGTCCTTATAAAAAATGTGAGCCTCTTCACCTTTGATCCCGCTCATTAGGGTTTCCATCTTCATGCAATGAATCTCCCTCCAAAACTGCGTTGTCCCTTCATCAATACCACTCCTCCATAACAGTGCTGATGGATTTTGTCAATCTTGACTGGGTCTCCATGCAATTTCTTCTTCCACACACAAGGTGGCTTAATTTGAACTGTCTAATTAGATCTACATTCCCACTTGGTTATCTTCATTAGTGTTTCACATCCTCCACATTTTCTTAGTTGACTTGGTCAAAATTTGACTTTGTCCACATGCTTTAGGGTTTTGTTCACACATGAAGGTGGTTTATCCAGTTATGAATATGATCCCCTTCCCATTTAAGAGGGATTTTATTTCTAATAAAGATATTTATGTGTCTTCCTACCCATTTTATCCCTCTACCCAAGAGCAAAACAAAATTTTAATATTCCCTTAGCTCTATGCTAAGTTAGGAATATTGGAGTCCTCCCCTCCCAAATGTTGCTTGTCCTCAAACAACTACAAGGATAGAAATAAAGAGCCTCCCCTCTTCCTTCTGTAGTATCCTCAAGTGATATGCTCTTCCAAAGAAAAAGATGCCATTTTAATAGTATGCCCTCTATTTATTCCTCCCATGGGTAAAAGCATGCCTTTGGTAAAAATTCCAAATGGCTCTCATCATGAAAAAGTAGGACATACGTGGAAACAAAAACATGTGATATAGAGGCTTTCTTGAGGCACGAAATCAAAAATATATTGGGAATCATCATCCCCATTTGAAGTCTCCATCCCCAATCTATCATCCACAAGAAGTGAGTCACCTCCCAACATGGTAACTCATGAAACATCTCCTCCACCTAAAGCTCCTACAAAGAAGGTGGGTTGCATGACTGAATTTGTGGGACTAGAATGTCCATCCCACACTGCTTCTCTCTCCACTTATGATATGTATGGTGCTACTGCTAATCTTGGGCTGAAATATCACAGTCCTTAAGAATGACCCAAGTCACCCCACCAAACAAAACATCCATGTAGTGCCTCCCCAAAGAACTCAAGTTCTCCAAATGGTTCCTCCCACATGAAGAAAAGAGGTGTAGTATGGAAATCATGTTTTTCCCATTGTTTCTCTTGAAACATGCATCATATGAAGTATGGAGAATCATACTCCCAATGGGAACCTTCAACTCTTGTGCCATTCCCCAAATAGAGCTTCCCATCAACATAGGAGCATCATCAATATATGGAAGCATAAACAAATGAAAGCAAGTTGCCATGTGACAACTAGGATGTGGAACATAGTTCCAACGTAGTGCATCCCTTGCCTGCCTTAAAACAAAATGTAACAAGTGTCTTTTCAACCACTTGTTTGCTGCCACAATCACCCTACAAGATGGAATCATGAAAGTACAGCTTGGTGCCAATGATGCACACCAAAAGTCATGTGGCATTCCCCCATAACCCACAAATAAAATGGCCAACTTCAATGCTTCAAATAGCCTTAAGTACAAAAAAATACAATATACAAGGAGGAAAGGAACTCCTTGGTACAATATGCTACTCATAAAAATAAAGGAGTACAAACCATGAAGCAAAATTATACATCCTCTATCATGTACTTTGGTCATTGAGATGAAATGGCTCAATTGAAAGTTCTCCCTCTGTTCAAGTAAGTAGGGAAGTGGTTGTTCCACCCTCTCCATTGCATTTCAGGCTATGCATCTCCCCATATGCTGATATACATCATGTTGGATGCCCTCCCAAGTGAACTCCTCCATCAAGGAATGATATGCATCAAAGTGCATGGAAAGAAATCCCACAAGTGCTACATGTAGATCTTTCTTCTTATGCTTGAAAATCCAAGTCAAGAAGATCATATCATGGTAATAGATGTCTCCATCCACTACTCCATTACTCTCATCTCCTACATGCCCAGAAAGTGCATCATATATGAAGTGATCCTGGGAACACTCCATCAAAAAACCCAAGCTACCAAGTGACAACGTTGTTGGCCTATGTAAATATGCTCCTGCCAACTCATAGCTTCCTCCTTTGAAAACCCTCATGTCAAAGTCATCATCAAACATAATGCTGCTATATGTGAGAGATTATCTCCAAAGTGGAAACACCTCCTCATTCTCCAAGGTTAAAGAGTAGCCCCTTTGTGCCATGATAGTGCCACCTCATACTCTTGCAACATCATGCAAAGTATGACATAAGATCAGCCCATACTCTCTCAATAACAACCAAAGAAACAATAGCTCTAGTTGCCTCCTCACACCATCACCATATAGATCATGGAGCAACAACATGATAATTGAGATGAAAGAGATCACATCACTCCAACATACCCAAAATCCTTTCTGCCATATGATGTAAGTACCATGCCAAGTTCCATCCACCATCCTAACCTTTCAAATAGAATGTGTCAAATGATGACCAAATTCTTTCAAGAGTGACCAACATAGTTTTGTATCCTATTGTCCAATATCATAGATCTGTAAGTGGTTTCCCAACCTCTTGCTTATCAGCATCACCCATACAACCAATGGTGAGTATTTATCATCATGTCCAAAAGTGGCACTCCAATGGAGAATACCAACCTCCCAAATCATATTTCTATATTTGCACTTCATGGGGTTTTTAAATGCAATCTTCTGAAGATCTCAAAATGAACACCACTCATCAATGACCAAGTTGATCCCATAAGGATCCAAATAGGTGGTAGGAAAAAACCCCCCATCATGATGTGCAAGGCTCATCAAGAAGTATCCAACACAAACATGAGAGATGTTATCCATCCTAAGATGTCGTCCATCATCTATCTGTTCCCTCTTTGTTATACATATGGGAAGGTCATTGGAATTTTCCAATAATGGTTGGGCCCCCAACTCATCACTCCTGCTAGATGACAACATTTTTGATCTCCATGATGGTGTAGCTACTACCTCAAAATCAGATCCAATGTTGAACACATAGTTTTGCAATGTGTTGTTGAAGACAATAATCATCCCATCCTCCAAGAAAATACATTCCAACCTCAAGGGTTGTGTGCAGATCATCAATGATACATTAGTATGACTATTTTTATCTTCCTTGAATGAATCAAGGCTGCTCAGCGATGTGAAAGTTTGCTGCTCCAAATAAGCAATATACTTTTACCCTTGGTCATGCAATGGTACATTCCCATCGTAATCCATATGTTACATTGAAATAACATGAAATGAAAACATGTGCATACCTTGGTACAACTTGGGAACATCTTGTACTACTACAAGGGTTCCTCCTTCCAATGTGATAGCTTTCCCAACTATTGATGATGATGGCTTGTCTTCTATAGCTTCATTAGAGCTGGCACAAGTCTCTTCTTCTTCATGCATCTCCAAAATGGTGCATGGGATTGTATATATCAAGAGATCAAGATCATATTGCAAAGGTGCAAGTGGTCTTCCTCCTGAAGCAAGTTCTCATGTATTAAATGGTGGCGAAGGCTTCTTCCCCTCTGGATTCCTCTTGTCAAACCTCTTGATCAACCTTTGAGTAAAGTCTGCATATGCAGTCACTTTCACATGGCTCAAATGGCTGGTCCACCAATTTTGTCCTTCACCTTGAAGGTGCAGAACTGCAATCTAAACAACTTCCTTTTCTACTACTAGATGTAGAAAAAAAATTCATCCAAATTCTTCCCCTAGGCCTTTGTTGTGCATGAGGATGACCCATCAAAGGCAGACAATAGAAATATATTGCCCTCCATTCTTCTATTGCTACAATGCCTCTTTTCTTCTCTGAGCTGAATAAACTCTGGGAGAGTCAGATTCCTCTTGATAGCTCTAGGTTGAGACTTATATTTTGCAAGATATTCACTTATAATCTCATGATCTAAGTATTCTTCACTTATATGCCTCGTATATTCAAAAGGAAAGACCATAGAATGTTTCTTTGGAGCTATATGCAACACCAGATCTTCTTTTCGCTGATAGGAAGTACTTGGACCTTCCTCATCTTGAAACCATAACTTGGCTTCACTTCTTCTTTGCTTGACCTCCTTGGTGAGGTCCTTCTTAGATCTGAAAAGAGATGAGAGTAAACTCATTCTTTCCATTATTTTGATCTTTGTCTTGAAACTCACAGGTTGAGCCAAAGATCTTGCTCTGATGCCACTGTAATATCCCAAAATGGGACTGCTCAGCAATGCATGCTAAAATAACGCAATTTTTAGAAATATATGCAATGAAATATAAATGTAGTTCATGGATCCCTTATATATGATATTATAGCAACTATATCTGAAAGGAATTCAAAAACAAATCACTATTTCATAGTTAAACAGGCCTCCCATGCCATAAATAGCTGGAAATCATGTAAAAATAGAGATTGCAACCATGTATGACAACATTATTTTATTACCTCCACAAAATTAGTAGGTTTTAATTCATATATAGAGAAATTATGTAGACAAAAGGTTCGATCTACAGCAGATCCATGCACTGTACAAGCTATTATATCAATCCCCCTTGGGGTTTTCAGCAATACACCATGTACAAAATGTAGATCTAAGTTTTAAGACTGTAGATATATGGAAATATTCAGATTTGGAAAGTGGATCTAATTTGATATAACAAGATAAAGGATCTCCTCCAGCAGATCTCCAAAGTGAATGGAAGATCCCCGACACTTAGCAAATCATCTCTCCAAATGGTGCATTGAATCACGTTGCAACAACACCTTTAGAAATAACACAGGTTTGGACTCTCTCTATGTTGTAGGGGATAAAATGATGTTGGCCTATAGCCAAGATATGGAAATATAGCTCAAAACCTTCAATACTATCCTCCCAATGGATTAGAAGTCTCCTCCACTGAAAATAATTATTGAGATGGCATAGATCTAAAGATCTAGCCTCCACTTGCTGCAGCTTTTTGAAATAGTCAAACCCCAACAAGATCTGTGTTGTCAAAGGAAGGTGAAGCTTGGACTCAAGCCAGATAGTGGAAAATATGATGCAAGGCTCCTCCAAGAGCTACTCAATGGAAGAAAAGGAATCCCTAAATGTGGAGACGTTGTGCTAAACCACACTCTATCTCAGCTAAATAGCTAGAAAAAGAAGTATGTCTAAATAGACCATACAATCAGAAAATCATAATCATATGCTAACCCCATATGGCTGCCATCTTCCTTCTTATAATCAATGTGAGCCTCCTCACCTTTGATCCCACTCATTAGGGTTTCCATCTTCATGCAATGAATATCCCTCCAAAATTGCACTGTCCCTTCATCAATACCACTCCTCCATAACGACGTTGATGGAATTGGTCAATATTGACTCGGTCTGCATGCAATGTCCTCTTCCACACACAAGGTGGCTTAATTCCAACTGTCTAATTAGATCTATATTCCCACTGGGCTATCTTCATTAGTTTTTCACATCCTCCACATTTTCTTATTTGACTGGGTCAAACCTTGACTTTTTCCACATGCTTTAGGCTCTTGTTCACACATGAAGGTCATTTATCCAGTTATGAATATGATCCCCTTTATTTTTAAGAGGGATTTAATTAATGCTAAAGATATTTTTGGGTCTCCCTACCCACTCTACCTAAGAGCAATTTTTTTTTTTAATATTCTCTTAGATGTATGCTAAGTTAGGAAAATTACCTGCAAAGCCTCCTCTCCTCCTCCTGTAGCATTCTCATATGATAAGATCCTCCACTGAACAATATGCTCTGTCATCAATATGTCCCCTAGTTTCTCCTCCCAAGTGTACAAGTTAGCCTTTAGTGGTAAACCCTGGCTCTCATCGTGAAGGAGTGGGATATCCATGGAGGCAACTATATGCTATCTAGAGGCCTTCTTGAGACATGGAATTTGAAAAATATTAGGAACCTTTATTCCCATGCGAAAATCCAATCCCCAAGCTATCATCCAAACAAAATGGGTCACCCTCCAAAGTGGTAACTCATATAAAAACTCTTCCATCCCTTGCTCATGAAATGTAGATGGGATGTATGGCTGAACATGATAGAACAAATTTCCTATCCCACGTTGTCTCTCTCTCAACTTATGATATGTGTAGAGTTACTACTAATTTTGGGCTACAATGATGTTTCCTTCAAGAGGAAAAAATGAAACTGGATCTCCAAAGACCCCTTCTTTATTTCAATGAATCTTGCTTACCCAAACCATCCCATATAAAGTGGATATAACATCATTATAATGTGGAGTCCAAATGAGAAAGGTATTGGATGTTATGTGTAATGTTAGATGGTTCAAATAGTTTCCCAAGTGGTTACAACATATTTTTACTGCCTGCTGTCTCTAATCATAATGTGGCAAGTTGTCTCCCAACCACTTTCTAGTTGTGCATTGTTACACAATAATTTGTCACCATCCCTGCAATCCCCTGTCCCGCACATTGGAGGTCCTTTTTCGTGACCTGTGTATAGTGAAATAACCTGAAACAACTTTCATGGTACCCCCCTTGATAAGGACAATCATTCCTCTGAAGAAATTTTCCTTTGAAAAAACCTAAAACCTGATCTTTTGGCCTTGGCACGACTAGCTAGTTCAACCCTCACGCTAATGGGGAAAATCCACCATATAGGGCGCACCAACTGGCGCTCTGTCCCAGTGTCTCAATTGTGCAAAGTTTAACAAGGATTGTTTTTTTTAAATAAATGGCAGAAGTTTGATTCCAACAAACTCCTGAAGGAATATATAAAATGAGTTGGGAGGTTTGGCTCCGGATCTCTATGGATGGGAGGAGGTTTTCACCTATCATGGAAGCTTCCTTAAGAATAGGACCAATCCCACAATTGTAGGGATCCCAACTCCCCTTCCACCATCTATATAAGCTTTCCTTTTTCCCTTAGCAAGCTAGTAGTCCTAATACCACTGGAGGAGTAAGAGCTAAACCTGTAGCAAGGAGACTATCGCCAGAGAGCCTTTGAGAGCCAAGCCGAAGAGAGAGAGCTTTGTCCCATTTCTGACGAGCTTCATTGAGACATGATCCACTATCGACCCCACTGAAGGAAGATCCAACGTCAAAGCTTTGGGTTGTATCTTTCCTTTTCTATTTTAATGATAAGTGACTTTGATTATGGTTTCATTCATGTGTCTTTTTCTTTGACGCAATGAATTACATCCTCTCTGACTGATGTATGGTTACAAGATTTAGATTCTATGTTGTGTATCATTGTGTTTCTTCATGTCTATGCAGGTATTCGGACATGTTAAGTGGAAGGATCATGATATCCCAAAGCGGAGGATGGGAAGCGTCATCCTTTCTTCGATGACCATTGTGTAGGACTTGAGGTAGGCAACTTGTTGTGTTTTTCTCGTTTTGTAACTAGAGACTTGCATCACTGCATGACTGATTGTTGCTAGACCTGATCTAGGCTAGTAGGGATTGCCTCTGTCCGCAGAGGGGATTTACCTCTCCAACAAACTAGCAACTACACTGGGGATTTGATTGGAGTTTGTCTTGTCTCTTTCGGTTGTTTTTGGCTTGTGTTTGCTTGATTTGCTCTTCTGGTTTGTCTCTTTCTGGTGTAAAACCTCTGTTCAGCCCCCACCATACCTGATCTACTCTGTTTTCTCTTTTTTATTTCTGTCCTTAGAAAACTCAATTGGCACACTTTTTGGCCTAACAGTCGTGCCAACTACCACTTGTTGCTAGTTATGCCCTCGCACCAATCCTATTTTGGCACAAGATACAGCCAAACAATCGCACCAACCCTATTTGGTGTTAGGGTTTACCTGTTTTTGAGCCCTCTGAGTCTGATTTCTAGTTTTGGTGTTATTTTTCCGATTGTATGAGTGCCCTGAAGTCCTTGTTGACTGTATTTGACCTCTATCCTCCGGTTGTTTTCCCTCTACCATTAGTTCTACATTCTAGCCCTAGGACATCTAGGTGCTATTGTGTGCTGAGCCTCTCGTGGGAGTTTTTGGTTTTTTGCTTGTTCAGTCAACTTCGTTTTTTCTTCCTTGCATTAATTTGGTTGGTTTCCATTGTATCATTGTGTTATGTGAGTGATTGCTCTCTTTTTTATTCAAGTTTCACTTTGTCTCATTTCGAGCCTAGATCACATAGTTTGTATGAGTCTTTTGGGATTGCTCTTTGATTTGAGGGATTTATCCATCAGTTCGAGTTTTGATTGTGTGTTTTGCAATGAGTGAAATTGCTTGTTTCTACTCTTTTTCTATCATTTCTCGAATTGGTCTCTTTATTATTACTTTTCATTTCATTTGGTGCATTTCGCTCTAAAACATTGAAAATACAAAAACAATCTTTTTGCTTTTGATTAGTTACTGAAAATTGAAAGATTTTGTGCATTACTAGTGTTATATAACTCTAAAGGAAAAGTTTTAGTTTCATTAGCGTGCATTAGAGACATTAGTGGATGTTTTCTAATCATTTTGTTTGAAAAGCTCTCAACCTTCCCATAGTTAGCTCTTCATCGAACAAAGTGATATATTGTGGCATGTAGTGTGCATTTTGAGGATTTTTGAGACATAACATTCGGTAGGGCCTGAAATTGAAACATAATTGAAAATCAACTGTAAAATTTATTAAATTTACCTTAAGGAAACATTGAAACATTATCAAAATATCTAGAGGTCTAGGCTAGTGATTTGTTCCGACGGCATTAAACCTAGTAGCTGTCGTTCGCCTCTTGGCTTTAGACAGCACTAGTGCAGACTTGTGCTCCCCGTACTGTCAAGTATATAAAGGGAGACCCCACTAGGTTGCTACCCTTTATCCGTAGGAAGCTAAGTCTACCGCCTTATACTCGTGATACACTAGACACAACATTCGGGGAGATTACCTGCATGTACGTCAAGTCCTTGGTTGATTTCTCTTTCATTTTTTAACCAAGGTGTATATAGCAGTTCACAGATATCTGGTACACCCATCTGCCTAGATTACCAGAGTAGTCATTTTGATATTTTCTGACTCATTAAATTTGAAAATATCATCAAGCGCTTGTCCTTTCACACTTGTTTCTATTGAACCCTTAGTTAAACTAAGAGGGGGGGGGGGTGAATCAGTTTAACACATTCATGGACTTTTAAAATTTTTCATAAAACTTATTTACACCTTCATTTCATATTCAACTTAATATGTGAGTAGTCTTAGAATGTGAGCAACAAGTATTAATATAATGTAATAGCAGATTTAATATGACAGCAGCAAGTATTAAACAGATTAGATAAACCATATCAACACATAAACATCATGCATAGAGACACCAGATATACGTGGAAACCCATAAAGGGAGAAAACCACATCTTATTATTGCTGTGATGTAAAGGCAAGCTCCAACTCCCTCTCACCACTGGTTTTCTGTAAGCACCAACCTACAAGAGGCTCCAACTTCAAATTCTGCAATCTACAACTTGCAAGGAAGCTTCAACTCCCTCTTTTTCATAAAGAAACATTTGTTGATTTACCTTGGATATCAGCTTTGTTCTATACCTTTGATTTCTTTTACTGTACTCCAATCTTCATATATGCTTGATTATTTCTTTTTCTTCAATTCTGCATTCTCTTATCTTTTATCAATCTACTAAGAGAAATGTACCATTTCAACTTTACAGTGGGATTTTATCTTTCTCCGGAGACTTTCCAATTACATCACAAACAATATAAACAGTTAAAAACTTTCATTTAATTACAGTGTATAATTCGAATAGCACTCCTCTCTTCCTCTTTTCCTTCCTCATTCATCCCACACCCACTCCTTTTTTTTCATTTCTCTTTTATTCAGTTCCTTGTTCATCGCAGTTATATAACTGTTGTATGTACAACTGCCTTTTAATCAAACAAAAATAACTCTCGGCATTTTTATAAAAACCTTTTTAACACCCCGAATATATCAGTACTCACCACCTTTATCATGAACCATCAACAATATAATCTTTGGTTCCATATTTACAAGAAACGCTTTGACTTATTAATAAAACAAACATCTGCTCCCCAATCAAAAATTTTATAACCTTTATAACATCAGACTGTATTTCAATTATATGCAATAAGAATTTGGGTCAACCTTCAACCTTTATAATAAATGTATTATATAGTGGCCACTGCGTAGAATGTGATAGCCCGCTTTATAATAAATTGAATAAAGGAAACCCCATCACACATAAGTATCTGCGTTAATCCACCATTTTAAACCTTCATATCAATCCCGATGCATATTATAATACATACATATTCCGTGGAGCCCACTTGTTAATGCATTTCTTCAATCGACGGTTAATAACATATCGCACAGCCAACACTGATCTGACGGATATCGCTCGGCGAAGATGCGTGGACGATAACGCGCGATGGCGTGCAATGAGAGTGGTTTTGCATATTCGTTCAGGGACGCGTGTCGCTCGTTCTATGGAATCGCTCCGATTTCATAAATACCGCTTGCCCGAGGAAAGCAGTGTGATGAAAACCGGAAACCCGGAATTGCTCCAATTTCATAAATACCGCTTGCCTGAGGAAAGCAAAGGCGGGAAGGAAAACCAGGAACCCCTCACTGCCCATTCCAATATCGCACAACCAACACCGATCTGACGGATATCGCTGGCGTAAGATGCACAGACGATAACACGCGATGACATGCAATGAGAGTGGTTTTGCAGATTCGTTCAGGGATGCGTGTCGCTCGTTCTATGGAATCGCTCCGATTTCATAAATATTGCTTGTTCGACGAAAGCGGTGCAATGAAAACCAAAAACCCCCTTCACTGTTCATTCCACTCGTGGTTCCTCTCCTTTACTCAAGGTTCCGCTTCTGCTCACAATTATGTTCTTTTATACGTTGACTCTTTGGTTTATCGTTATTTTACCATGGTTCTTTCATTTCTTACAATGCATAGCTCCATTCACACTGCACATTTAACTCTGGTTCCACCTCTATTTTGTTTAACTTTGTTGTTTTTATGCTCCATTCCATATCAATCATCCAGCTATTGGTTGTAGTTCAAAATTCTACATTTGTTGCAGAAGGACATGACTTATAGTAACCCCCATGGATTATTTGACTGCATTGAGCTCTACAATGACCACAATACTCACTGCAATCGTGATCGATCCACAACTTCCTGTTTTAGAGAGTGGCTCACAACGGACTCATTTCTTCCTTAAACAAGTCAACTCTAACGAGAATGATAATGGCAATGGAAACTTATGTGGGATTCAGTTTCAAAGGGGTTTCTATGGTTCTGCATTAGCAAGAGAACTTTCTTCACAGAGACTGATGCTTTCGATTACAATCCAGAACCTCAAATACGAGCCATTATCACAGGATTTATCCAAAATTGAACTCCATCTAAAGCCCGACATAGAGTCTTCTTTCATACCTAATACACAGAATTTTCTTACAGTTCTTAGCGCATTCAAGCACAATATTGACATGAAGTCGATTTCTCTGGCACACAGAGGGAAATTCAGCATTGCATTGCTCATACATTTATTTACTGGAATTCAAATCCTATTCCTCCAGATAGACTCTTAAACCGTTTTCCAGAGTCCTCTATGTATAGGGTTTGCTCGAAATTGCATAAGCCAGATAGAGTCCAAGGAATAAATTTATTCTTTACATAGATATTAACACTCTAATTCAATCAGGACTATATCCGATCATCAGACATATGTTGAGATTTTCTGTTTTGGATAAAATAGGCAAAATCTCAGTAGGTGACAAAAATTAGGAATTAGTTCCTAGATTAGCTCCAGTTTGTTGGGAGGGAGTTAATGCATCCTAAATTTGTGTTGAGAGGATTTATGAGGTAGTTTGATTCTCCTGGCTATATTGAATAGTGAGTGACTCCGTCCCTCCGGGCCTTACTTGTGATGCTTATTGAGTCAATACTCCTATTATCATTAGTAGTGTTCCAGCTTTTCACTATGAGTTTCATATAATATTAGTAACCTTTTTCTAATTTGGTACTCTCTCTAACACAGTCAAATCAATCACCACTACTTGACCTTTTCTGATTATGCTTGTTTCCCCAAAGCTATTACTATTACATAAGTGGTTATCTAGCTCTTGTTTCACTTTCAATTCCAGCCCATCCTTATGATTTCCATTCCATTGAGACATCATTGAATATTGAGTCTGAGCTTCTATCTGAGCCACTAATCTCTGTATGATCTCCATTTGTTCCATCATAGTTTCTTAATCTTAGTCTGTAGTTTAGATCCTATTTCTGTCTTATCTCCGAACATAAAGAATAGATTGTTTTCATTTGAGTGCTTACTTAGTCTGTCTGGTCCACTGATCCAAGATGAACACTATGATGACCATAACTATGATTGATATACCGTAACAACCTATTATAATAAGTGTATTCAATCCTTTAGTTTAGTTCCCATGATCTTAATCAAAACAGTCTTGGTTTGAATTTGCTTCCTTTTTAAGTGGTACGGGTTAATAGTCTAACTTTTTGTGTTTAATGAGCTTTATTATATTTCAGTATTTCCATAATATGTAACATATTCCCATACTACTCTCCTTGTTTTACCTTATATGACTAATGAATGCACTGAACCAACGTAATAGCTTCAATCCGAGTAACATAACGCCATTGATAATACTTAACCAAGTACAATACTTATGCTACGATAAGCTTACTTATGAGGTTTTCTAAAATTAATGATTTTAGCTTAGCTCTTGCTAGGTTAGTAGACTGCTAGGTTAGTCTTTGTGATAAGCCTTGTATTTTGTCATGTGTACTTCCTCTTATTTATTGATTACCTCCATAAAAGAAACTAGTATACAACATGTTCTGAATCACCTCCTTTGAGACCAACCTATTCCCTTTCATTCTCTTTTTTCATATCTCGGTTAATTTGTTAGAAGATATTAAGTAAAAACATTCCATAACCATGCTTCACTTTCTCGCTATAGTAACCATGATCTTCATTTCCCTTTCACGGGCCTTTCTTCTACCCACTCGGTCCTGACTTCTATCTCAACGACCTTCCACTTTCAATAAGCACTATAAATGTTCTTTGTTCAATCCCACAAGACCATGCCAGTTGTGATTGATCCCCAGTCAAAGGCCTAACCTAGCCTCTATCACTCTATTGACCAATGTACCTAACCTAGTATAGCCTATCTATACCACGTACCAGTAGAGCTAGTTGATTGAGCCATCCTCTGTGGTTAGGTTTTGTTGTTTTGCTATTATTGTTCCATTGAAACTCGTCCTATTTAAACTACGCTATTGGGCCTATTTGCACTGTACAGAGACTATTGAAACAGCTGTGAGGTACTAGCCCTGCCATGCATATGCTAGCTATTCGAGTCAGTAGGGTAGGTGGCCTCCCGCTTGAGCTCTCTCTCCAGTCGCTAACGCACGCTTTTCCAGTTCCAGTTCCAGGCAAGTCTTCCAGTTCCCAGTAAAGAAGGTGGTACGGTAGCGATCACTTCATTCAAGCGGTAGCGATAACTTAAACTAATCCGACCCACCACCCTCCTTCCTATCGTTCCAACCTTAACCCTTATACCTTTTGGTATTAGATTATTAGCTTGATTGCTTTTAGGCTGTGACAAAACAATGAAACAACCAACCGAACATAGCTTACTTTAGACCCACCACCTTACCTACCTCTGAATAACCTACCCTTCTTTTTTTACCCACCTTCCCTCCGACCTTATCCCTTTCCTTTCTTTCACCTTCCTTCTAACTTATCCCTTGGCTTTCATGCTTCGCTTGACTAACCCTTCGAACCTGAATGCAAAGACCTACCTGCTTCCTGAGATTGAACTTATTCCCCCCTCTGCCCCTCCTACCCCCTCGCCCCCCCCAAAAACCAAACTCTCTTTGTTTTATTTATTACCATAGATAAACAACTTCCTTTGGGTGATAACAGTTTGCTTCAGCATGTCTCTATCTGTTTTAGATTTATATCTTTATTTATGGGTCATAATGGAATGAGTAAGGTTGTGTTTGTTTGTTGATGTGCAGGCCTTAACTGGAACCTGTGGATCTGGATCTCGTTCATGTAAGGACAGCAACCAAGCAAGGACAATCGTCATAAGGCGAGTAAATTCCATAAATTTATTCTATTTTTGATGTGTGGATTGTTTGGGGTGAGGTAGGGATGTCTGTCAGTAAACGTTTAGCTAACTGGGACATTTATCCGGTCTATGGGTAAATTCCTAATAACAAGGTCGTCATTAAGAGGATGACGAATAAGACCCCAGGGTCAGGTTGGAACGGCTAGAGCAGAGTTTCACCACCCTCACATCTATGGTAGCACAGTTATTGGCAGCCAAGGGCATAGAGTTAAACCTCCTCATAACATAAATTTGGTTCAGAAGACCTAAATAAAAAATAAAGGGAGCCCGAGCCAAAGCGCAAAACAGAGACAGAGATGGGATAATTTCACTATAACAAAATGGAAGTGCCTTTCCATGTAGAAGCCAAGGTGGATATAAAGCCTTATGTAGGAGAAGTGGATGCCATCAAACTGAACCAGTGGCTACAATAGATGGAGGTGTACTTCAACATACACGAAGTCGCCGGGAAGCAAAGGATTGCATTTGATCGGGATCAAGACCCAGTAGCAAACAAACAAAGATCCAGTTCCTGATTCAATCCCATAGCCAAGAGTTTCTTCACCCGCAGAAGCAAGGGTTTTGGGGGGAAGTGGCATATTTTTGTGATCTAGTTGGAGCTGACCCAGTAGTTTCATTAGTTTCAGTTGGTCCAGTTGGAAAGCCAGAAGCATAGGCGGTTTAAGCAGTTTATCCGCCCTAATAAGTTGATCCAGTCCCAGCAAATTGAGACCCAGCTCCTTTCGAGTTCAAGAGTCATCACTTTGCCCAGTTCCATAAATTGACCGAGTTTAGTCATAAGCGGAGGAAGGAGCATAGACAGTTCCACTCCACTTGTTGATCCAGCAGAAGCACAAGAGGCAGAGGTGGGAGCAGATCTAGATGCATAACTCGCAGTTAGGTCAAAGGCATAGGTGGCAGAGGGAGTTCGATATTTGTATCCAATTGATCTTGATCCAGTCAAAGAAGCAATTCATCTTGTTGACCGAGCAAAAGCACCTCGCTTAGCGTACCTTCTATACCTATTAGTTCGAGATCGAGCAGATCCCGTTTATTCAATTGATTCAGTTTACTTAGCTGACCTCGTTTATCCAGTTGATCCCGAATCAGTTGACCTTGAACCGGGTTATCCATTAGTCTTTCCAGTCTATATAGCAGTTGAATCACCATACGAACTATCGTAAAGGCCAATTTACTTCATTGACCGAGCAAAGCCCCGCGAAGTATCCTTTCCAAGTCCATTACCAAATCTAACAGCACATCGAGATCGATACCCATACACAGATTCACCCGCAGTTCGAGATTGGGATAAAGGCCTGGTTGGATTTGATCCAGTTGGAGATTGAGCAGTACCCGTAGCAAAGGCATCCGAGTCACCATCAGCGAAGGTATAAATTGAGCCATCAGTAGCAGAGGCCATTGCTGAGTGCCTAGTTGCATATCTTATCTAGTTCCAGTTCGAGTTCCTAGTTATTGGAAGAGATGCTACCTCTACTTCTTCCTCTGTGGGGTAAACTACTTCTGGGTTTTCTGTTATATATGTTATATACGTATATTTGACTGCTGCTTAAATTGCTACATCTACTGCTCTCGAATGGAAACTAGAGGATCTGGAACTACTCCTTTATCTACCCCTGTCCCTGCCTTTGCTTATGGTGTATCTGGATATGGATATGGGTAATCGCTCTACTGCTGGATATGCTGCTGCTAGCTCTACTACTGATGCTTTACTTATGCATCTGGATCATTAACAGTCTAAACTAGATCTACTACTGCTAGTGCTTCTACTTTGCTACTGGTCTAGAACAACCGGCTAAACCAACGGAAAAACTACTGAATCCCGATTAGAGGGGAACTTGCTTCTAGACTGACTCCGATGTGATCGGCTACTGATGCTTGCTCCGGTCCTCACTTCGATGCCCGCTTCGCCCCAGCCACCCATGCCTTCGGTTATTCACCACCACCTGGTCTCGAACTACCTGTACCACTAAGGTTGACCACGCAGTCCAAAACTACTTATGCTCCTACTGCAGGTAGATCCTGACCAATCATTTCCACTAATACTTCATAATAATGCTACTCATTGCATGAAGGGTCAATGGTGGGGTGATAAAATTCCCCGGGTTTATGCCTTCCTCCCAGTCTAGCCTGCCCCTCAAAGGCTCCTGGTAGGAGTTGGGGATTTGATATGATGGGGTGAATGATGGAAGAATCAATCGGAGCCAAGCCAATAAGGTATTCTTTTGAATGTATGGATTGATTCCCGTCAGTGGGTACTTCGATCGACTTTGATTCTCCCGCTCTTTCCCGGTCGAGGGGAGAGCTCATCGCAACATGAGAACACACTATACTATAGATAGCTGCATGCTTTCCCCAGGGCGAGTTATGACAAGCTCTGGTGCCCCCAGTGGATGTTTTAAGCCCTCAAGACACAGAATTTCCTCACGTGCTAAAATCCACACAAACGCTTTCGAGCTCGGATTACAGAACTAGCCAGCCCTTTTCCGAGCGAGTGTTTGTTGCGGGCCGGAAGGACAAGCCCTTTGAACCCATTGAGCTAGTTTTATTGACCGCCGGGATTTGCCTCACCGGCTAAGTCAGACTGAAGCAAGGTCACTTGTGAACTCGACCGTCCGGGAGGGGACATCGGTCAGGAGCGAACGAACAAGAAAGGTCGGGCAACAGATACCGGAGGAAGGGGTAGACAATAAGTTGGAGAAGAAGGAACTTCATTCTCTATCCCTCAGTCTTTCTTTCCCATCCGATAAGCCTTTTAAGTCTCCACCTCTAATCCCACCACTTAAGGCAAGTGAAGGGCCTTAATTTAATTCTGCCGGCTTTATCCACATCCCCATCCCGAACCTCCCGTTCGTGAATATGCCTTTCCCTCAACACATGGATAATATAGCTATCCCGTAGCGAGTCGAACAATGCGAAATATTCATTCTCACGGCCGTGGGTTGGGTAGATCAGAGCAAGGTCTTCCCCAGCCTGTTGTAGTACCGGTTAATACTAGCCGGCTCGGTTTGGGATATGCGCCACCTGATGTTTGACAAAACGACAACCTAAGTGAGTCGAGCGAACCGTTAGATGTGTAATATACTCTAATTGGATAGATATGCTTCTCGCCCCCGAAGATGAATCTGACATGGGTCTCTCCACCCCATTATTCGGAGCCCCCACTAACACCATCACTTCCCGTATCGCCAAGTCAGTATATGTCCCCCCTCGAGCCCTACATTTCAGCAGACCGTCCCGGACATTCTTCCAATCGACATGAGGACCAATCAGTCAGCACAGCTGCCTCCTCCCACATGGAAACGAAAGGAGGATCTTCCTACAATGAAGTACCTTTTGAATATAAAAATATGATAAGCTATCTCATGAGGGTAATTTATTGCAGTAAAGCAGGAATTCGAATAAATGCATCCTGCCGCATGTCCAAGAAGAGATGAAGAAAGAGATAGATCAATTTCTTATGCATACCGAACTGTTCCCCGCTTGTTTGTTCTCGAAGTAATGAACTTGAGAGTACCAGCTTCCCACTTTCGAGTTAAGGGAAGGAAGGAGAGCATTCCCCCTTGAGGGGGGTGAGGGGGTGTCAGCTGTGAGTTGTTACACGGCCGGAGGCAGAAACCACTTGTTCTCGGCCGGAGGCGCAAGGACTCGGGGAAGGGAAGAAAGCAAGGTAGATCAGATAAAAGATCAATAAGCTTAAGAGTAGTATTTAGAAAGTATTCTTTATTAGAAAGAAAGTATTCTGCAGAGGTGCCGTTAGGCCGCTCGACCATAAGGGAGAGGAAAGCAACTAAGCGAGAAAAGCAAGCAAGTACTCTTATTGGTTTCTTTATGAACTCCCTGTCTTAAGCTCTTTCATTAGAGTAGTACGGTATGGAAGCCATAGATTTATTATCCTTTATTAAAGACTGTAAGCAAACACTTCTCTTCGCTCATTCATTAAGGCAAGCACTGCTCATTCATGGAAGCTATACTTCTCGCTCTTTTGAATGCGTCTTTTTCTTCTCCTGTTGTATTCCATCCTGAAAAGAATAACCTTATTCATCTCGAGTAATCATGATACTTGTCAAGGTCTTATGCAATTATGAGTTGCTTTCTTGTTTGGAAAAGTTAGAAGAAGGCGAGGTGTTCTCCAGGCCTTATTTGAATGGGGAAGTTCAATGACTCCTTACGGGCTTACAGGAACGACTCCTTACTACTCATGGTTCAATCCAAACTATCTCTATCCTTCCCGCAGAGACTAGCCCTCATAGACTTGCCCGAAGAGACTAGCCCGCAGAGACAGGCAGAGACTTGACCTCTATAAACTATCCTTCTATAAACTATCCCTCTATAGACTGTACGAGCCTCTTGGTTCTATCCTTATGTGGGGACCTCTATCTTTCATAATCAATCCTATATACGAGCCTATATTATATGTTGGGCTCGGCCCCCGGAGGGCACATATGAAATAGTAAGGCAAGGTAAGGCAATTGTATGAACGATAGACGTGCAGGATGAGCAAGACTGCCCATACCTATATGTCCTACTTATAAATCCTCTATCCATTCATGAATCAATCCTCTATACCCTGCCTTACTTGTATGAACGAGAAGGGGAAGGCAGATAATGACTCTTACCGATATTAATGACTCTTACCGATATTGAGGTCGGTCTTCTAATGACTACTTGATGGAGGAGGGTTTATGAGGCGTGACTCCCTAATTTATAAGGGTTTAGATGGATGGAGGGATTTAAGGGTTAGTCTAGACAGACAGCAAGCAGGGACAGAAGGGTTTGTATAGACAGATTTCTTTATTGCATGGATGGAGGGATGGATGCATGGAGGGATGCCAGGTAGCGAGGGAGGCTTACACAGATAGATGGATTTAGGGATTGTTATAGTACTGAGCGAGTTAGGAATGGTTATAGACTTAGCGATGGAGGGATTGTTCTATCAGACCGACCTTTAGGGATTGTTCTAGACAGATAGCCAGGAGGGATTCATTCCTTAGGCTAGACAGACAGCCTGATTTCTTTATTGATCGCATGCCAGGGAGCGAGGGAGGCTTACTACAAACTGAAGGATTGAACGTGAACCCCTTAATGGTTACTATACAACCTTTACTACTCCCAAGCTTAGACTACATACACACGATCATTGGCATTGGATTTAGTCATCGTTCTTACGAATTACATTGACCTTACATTCTTATACGTTATTATTAGTTACCTTTAGTGTCGGGGGTGATCCCCCGAACCCCCCTGTAGTCAGCCCACTGCCCACAGCCCCAACAACCAATGATACGTATTAGCCCCGCTTCACACATACACCTTCTTCTTTTTTTTCTTATCGCCCTCCCACCCGGTCAAACAAAAAGAGTAGGGGCGGGCCAGTCGTCAGACTCAACCGAAGCTTTCCCCGGATAGGAAAATGAAAACACCTATTTTTTTCACCCTAGGAATCAGTTCAAGACAGTCTTATCAGGCTGGCCGCTTCCGTGTTCAGTGAAGGCTAAATTAGCTAGGTCGTTACAGCAGGGCAGTTCGCTAGCCCTTCTATTTTAGGTCCGAAAGTTCAGGATGGACAATGGGAGTTCAGCTCGGATTTTGGAGGAATAAAGACAATCAGGTCATTAGTTACGGAAGGTTTGAGAGCAGGGAAAGCTAGCCTCACGCGGAAGGAGCCCCTAGCCTCACGAGGAGATGGAAGCAGGGATCTCCACGAGTTAATAGAGTTTGACAGTTCAGTAATTGAATTCGGGAGGGGAGCAGGCTTAGCCAATGGAAGGCTAGGGTAGGGATATTAGGATAAGCCGCTGCCTAGGTATAGCCATGATGAGATGTAGAGCAGCATTAGGGTTTGGTATGTGACCTTCACCTCTGCTTTTTCTGTTTTCGCCCTCGCTGCCTGTTTTCTTTGGAGTGGGATGGAATGGGATTGGATGGATACTCTATAGCTCTTTGAGGTTCTGAAAGAAAGAAGGGGCCTTCAATCTATTTCCGAACTAGAACTAAGGGTTGACCTTTAGCTTAGATCCTTGAACTTCCGGATGCCTTGGGTAGATTGGATTCTTGTTGGGTGGGACATCTTAGAGCCTCGTTTGGATGGGACAGGCTTATCACTGCTAGGACGGATATGGAGTGGAGGGATGACCAGACAGAGCCAGCCAGGATATGATGCTTTTCACACTTGCCTATATGAATCACTTTGGAGGTACAGCTATGAAACCTTACCCTTCTATTACTACTGCCCGGAACCCTAGATTTACTTACTTAGACTTACTTACTTACTTACCCACCCATTCAGTATACCGCCAATAGAAGTAGGGAACAGTATTATAAGACCTTACCTTGGATACCATACACCTACAATAAATAGATATTGACAGGCCCTATACCATTAGGTCTTCCAAGTAGGAGGCACTGCTATTATACCTTAGAAGCCCTGCTAGGTTGATGGATGTGAGATATGGGGATGATGGGATGGAATAGGGTCATTAGCCGAGGACTTATAGTAACATGCATTTTCCTGCGGATTTTCCTGCGGTAGGATGGTCAGTCGAAGAGGAACTTTACCTTATGATATTGTTTAACTGCTCTGCCAGATAGCTCAATTATGGGCCATCAGAAAACCTCGTTGGGATGATATGAGATTATGGGATGGAACAGGCTTATTACTGCTAGGAGGAATATGGATTGATGCCCAGACAGCCATAAGTATATGCTTTGTTTTTCAAACTTGCCAGGAATCTTAGTCTTAGTAGGCACACTCTTTACTACTTATGAGCATGCTTTCCATCTGTCATTTACTCTTATACTGCCTTCAACCTAGGACAATGGGAGTCCCTTACCACCGACCAATTCACTCACCTAGAAGAGACAGTACAGTATGGATCGCGTGGCATTAAACCCACCGTCTTACCCTTACCTCCCCCTTACTGAAGTGTTTACTAACTATATGCCCTCTCCTCGACCTCGTAACCTCGGCCGAGTCCCTTTCGGGCCTTTAGTCGAGAGTTCGGCAAGCTCACCCTAGAACACTTGGATGAATTAAGCGCTTAGGCAAACTTATAGAGCTTCTATGGGCCTGATGTGGTAAGATGGAGGACCTTCCATGAACTGGTGTGGGAAGATGGATATTGTGGGCAGCCTAATGGCATACATCTCTTATTACTGCCTTGCTATATCCGTCCAAGGTGAGCACTCTAACGTGGGGACTTTTATATATGGTAGGCTCAGGTGCTCGTGAACACCCAAAGTAAGAGGAACCTTCCTTAAGCTGGATTCATTACTTGCTTTTTTATAACCATCCTTCCTCTCCCCTGGGTCGAGCCACTTAACGTACAAGTAAGAATATTTTATTTTTCAAGTTAGCACCCTTCCTCCATCCTTCACCGAAAGCCCTAACCTATTCGCCTTCTCTCTTTTGTCGCCTGCTTGAGCCTAGAGCTAATCGCTCAGTCCCAGTAAGCAGAAGGAAAGTACCCGCCGAAGTATGCCAAGTCCGCGTTACACCCGCCAAGGACAAGTGCATCCAAAGAATCCTCGATGGGGAGGCACTTTATAGATATGCCTATAAACTGAGGCAATGAGGAGGTTTTAGAGAACCAAACTCGTATCTGCCCTAAGGGTGTAGAGGTGCACTCCATCGAAGAGCAAAGGGCTAGGTAGGTAATAACACTAGATTCGGTGTTCTAAGAAGGTTTCAAGATCGGTCGGTCGCTCTGTATTATATAAGATATTATTGCGTCGGCTTATGCATTTAAGTAACCTTACTGCCTGCATTCATTTCGGTCGGTCGCTCTTCATTATATATGAGATTATACCAGCTGTTCATTCGTTCATTCATTCGTTATTCATAGGTTCATATCGAGATGAATAGATAGGTTTATCTAGAAGGTTTAATAGATAAATAGGTAGGAAGAATATAGAGATGAATAGGCGAGGTTATTCGCTAATGATTTCGTTCAATTGAAATACGTTTTATTGGGCAATTGAAATACGTTATCTGAGGCTTCTTAGTTGGCGTTATCACACCCTTCTATATTAACTATACTACATATACCTATCTATGCCAATAGAGTTAGTAAAGAAGAGACCGACACTTGAGATATAGTTCGCTCCCAACTACATTTTCGATCCGATATGCAGAAACCGGACCGTCACTTCAAACTTGTTGTATAGATATAGGGGTCCGGCCCCTATCCATTTATAACCAGCCCCTCACCAAGTAACTTAGGATCTATAGATATTATATACGTAATTACGCAGGAGGCTAGAGCAATTAAGTAAAGGGATTTCAATACCCTCTTACTGCACGAATGAAGACCTTGACTTTTTCAATAGCCTCTTAGTCCATCTGTAAATGGAATAGATAGATAGATAGATTGATCTAGATAGCTACAGCGTAAGCTTAAGAAGCATACTTTCTTCAAGCAGTGGTTCTGGTGAATGCCAACATCATTAGGCCCTATCAATAGCAGCACCTCTCCACATCAATAGCAATTACCTACCTACATCATTACTTCACCAACAACTTAGACGTCTGGCTGCCGGATCCGTCCCACCAAGGCTATCCACGCAGTCAAAGCCCCCTCATATCGATCGGAGTAACCCTCCCCCATTAGCCCTATCCGTCCGCCGATGATCCATTAGCCCTATCCTCAGGTACAACCCTATCGTAAGTCGGGTGCCGACCCTCAGGTGCCGAACCTCTCGGTTGAGCTAGTGGAGTTACTATTGCTCTCTCTCCCTTTCGGGGACTCTCGATGCTCGTAGGCAGGCCTTCTACCTTTCGGTGCCTACCTAAATACATGCCCCAAGTATCATAAGCCCAGATGCCCAGATTCAGAATAAGGAGAACAAGCACAAGGAATGAAGTTGTAGAAATACTAAGAAGGATAAGGTCTGCTATTCCTACTTCTTATGCTTCTGGATCAACAACTTACTCCAACGTTTCTACTAGTTATTTACTTGTCCTTTCCACTAGGTCAATTCACTATGCTGGCTGGGACTTATGCTACTACTGGTGCTTCCACTGCTTACTAGACTCAATCGGAACCTGAATCTACCTACCTTACCTTCGGGGATACACCAACACCCCATCTTATGTACAGAAAATTGTAGATCAACACCACACATTAGGTAGGTCTCGTTATGGGGCTTTAAGTGACCTTAGAACGCACGCAAATTACCTTAAAAGACGTTCTTCGCATTTACTGACAGCCAGACCTTTGGTGCTGCTATAGAAAGTACGTGCTGTGGAAAGGCGGCTGGGCAAAAAAGAATTGGCAACCGGGCCCACAGACATTTAGTTATGTCTTGCAATGCCCTGCAGAGCTTCTTTTTGGGGGCAGGATATTGAAGGTTTCCCATTCAGATCAACGTGCGGACTTTACTTTTCCTGCTGCTCACTACTTTTTATTTTTAGGCCTTTCGGATCTACATTGATATTGTTAGGGTTTTTTACTTTAGGCTATTGGCCCTGGACTTCATCAATGGCTGGATCCACTGAAGCAACTGCTGCTAGAGGGACCTGGCCTTCTCCTGCTATTAGGTATGCTCCTCCTGGGTCTCGAACTGTTCGTGCTGCTGAAACAGACTTGACTTATGCATCTACATTGATATTGTTTGCTTCTGTTGCTCCTTCTAGACTACTACACGAGGTCCTTGCGGAGGATCTACATCTTTATTTGAATCTTAGACTACTACCTCTGCCTTAACCTCTCCTACAGTCTCTATCGACTCCCATGCCTTTGCTTCTGCACCCTGCCTTTGGCCTATTTATATCTATTATGTACGAAATTAGAGGGAAAAACGGATAATAAGGGAATTTATGTATCTATCCCAATGCCAGCCAGATGAGAAGGCAGCCTTTTCCAAACCAATGATGTAGGGATTGATTTCGGACAAGGGTATGGGAATTTGCTTACTCGCAATGAAGGGAATGGGAAGTTTATCCGTATATAGATAGTTGCCCTTGCCCACCCTCACTCTATCGTACCGATGGATGATGTCCCCAGTTTATAGGTGGGGTGATCGTCACAGATCCAGGTGTTGATGCCGGTACTCATACAGGTTTAGATCCACTAGATGCCGGTGCTCCATGCCAAGGTCCAATCCCAGGTTTCAATGAATGCCAGGTATCCATGCACTCGATCCTAGAGTCGATGCTGATACTCGATCCAGGAGTCATAGTCGCTAGTCGTAGTAGCCCGTTGGCAGTATGAGCTAGAAAGTGCAGCAAGAAACTATACTCCGTGCTTTAAGCTCCAGTACGTGACCAGTTTGACGTGAGACCACCAGTTGTCAATACTTCGTGCACAGTTGTACGTGCCCACTAGTCCATGCCAAGTTGTACCCGTGCCCAATAGTCCGTGCCTTAAGGGTAGTGCCGGGAAACAGCTCATTGACAGGAGGTCATAGACAGTTGTCGCCAATAGACAGTCTCATTGATAGGAGGTAATCATTACAAGCCGGTAAACCAATAGTCAATCATTGCCAGTCAGAGCAGCACAGATACACAGCCCACATATTCGATATGGGCGGTCCAACGGACGAATGACAGCTCACATCACCGCTTGCAAAGAAAGAGATAAGGCCCCTATTATTGATACGCTGATCACAGTTTTCCAGAGGGGCAGAGAGTACAAAAAGAGCTCGACCAAGTGTGGATGCAGTACGAGGAAGCTTACGCAGAGGCCACATAGACGGGTTCCGAGGAAGAGATGGAAGAAGCGTGGACACTTGCGATTGTGGCAAGATTGATGGCGGCCCTCTCCCTCCTCTGTCGGTCGAGCGATTGAAGAGGAGCTCAAAGTGAAAAAAGCTCCGCGTTATTGGGTGGGGGTGAGCAAGCGAACTCTCGACAAGGGGGCCGCCATCGATATCTGAAAAAGTAAGCTTCAAATGGGTCAAGATGTCCAAGTTGATATGAGAAAATGAGAAGTCAAACTTCCCTAACCTCCGCCAAGGTGAAAATGACAAACTCTAAGGGTGAGCCAGCCGAACTCTCGACAATAGGCCCGAAGGCCCGGTAGGGACTCAATTGAGGTTACGAAATTGAGGCCCGGTAGGGACTCAATTGAGGTTACGAAATTGAGGCCCAGTAGGGACTCAATTGAGGTTACGAAATTGAGGCCCGGTAGGGACTCACTATTCATATGGTGAGGGATTTCTTGCTCACCTTCCCTAAAAAGGTGAGGGACTCGGCCGAGGTTACGAGGTCGAGGAGAGGAACGTAGTCGCTTGTCCGCATCGGGCAAGGGCCAAAGCATCAAACCTCCACCAAGGAAGAGAAGGTCAAAGCTCCGCCAAAGGGTAGATGGTCATTCTGCCCGTAAAAGGGCTAAAGGCTCCGCCAACGCCCCACCCAATCAAATAAGGGATGCGAAGCATGGCTCGACTGTTAAGGCCGCCATCATGCTACAGCATGACTCGACCACCGGGCCGCCATCGGCCACCATCGTTTTCACGCTTGACCAAGGGGGAGAGGAACGTAGTCACTTGTCCGCATCGGGCAAGGTGCCTACAGGCTACTCTATTGCTAAATAGAGGATGCGTAAGCATGGCTCGACTACCGGGAGAGGTAAATGACCAGGAATTGAAGATGATGAATTTGCCCGAGCAAAAGTACCAGCTTGTTGGTTTGAAAGGTCTAGCAATTGACCTAAAAGATAATAGATCCGACCTTAGGCCCCTTCGAGAAGCATGCCTGAGGTCCTATATTAACCTGCTGCCTTACGAGAAGCATGCATTAGGTCCTGAGATAAACCTGTCGTATGAAAACCACCGCTAGGAAGTAGATTCCGTTGGTTCAGACCCATACCCAGATAGATATAGAGATCATTATAGGGAGTCAGACCTTAGTGATAGGGATCTAGACCCATACCCGTATCCATCTTATCCATCACCATCTTTACCAGCATCCCTTCTTAGAGATCAATACCCGGTAGCATCAATAGCATAACCCGTTGATACCAGTCGAATAAGCAGCTTAAGACGCAGCAACACTAATAACCCAACCCTACAACTGCAGATCCATCCTTATCCTTACTCTTAATGACCAAGGACAGTACCGCCCGTTCTCCAGATCTTCTTTTTACTAATAACTGTCAGATTCAAGATCAATTGGCCACCCGACAACGAAAGCCAAAATCACTTTATTACCCGTTATTTTGTGCAGCATATGCAGCTACCCACCACACCCCATCCATCTCCGTATCATCTCGATTGGGTCCAGTAGAGTGGCCCTCGCCTGCTGGTTAATAAGCATTGTGCAGTAACGTTTGCCATTGGCCCTTTCAAAGATACCTAAGAATGCGATGTCTCTCCCCTAGACTGTTCTGATCTGCTATTGGGCATTCCATACCAACAACAACGTAGTGCTCTATATGATGCTCGCCGTAAGACCTATACGCTCTTTAAAGATGATAAAGCCTATAAACTAACCTCTGCTGCTGTTCCTCCTTCTCGTCCGGGCGCAGTTAAACCAATAAGCCTACATAAATGCCTCTCCTTACACGTTCTCCCTCCCGACACCCCAGCGGCCCAATCTACACCTAATACACTCTCTATAAATATTTGAATGAAGTATGATGGTTGAGTTGATCTTTCGCCCTTCCCTCCTCTCCTGCATATAGCTTATTGGTGATTCACAAAAGGTTCATACATAATCATAATATGTCCCCCCCCTTTCTCTATTTCCAGGTTGGTGCCTGCATGCCCTGCCCTCCCTCCTGGTTTCGTCACCCCCCCGCCTAGCTGCTTACTGCAGGCTAGACGTAGGTCCCATCAGACGTGTACCTATCGGTCAGTTGGTTAGTTGCAGTATACCTCCATTGCTCCCGTCGAGAAACGATACCTGGGTCGGAAGAGATCCACTTACTCTATCTCCGAGTCTCCTCTTTGATTCGCGTTCGAAGTAAGTATGTTATATATGTAATTACGTAATGAATTAGAATCTATCGTCAACCTTCAATTGGACTTCCTTACTTCTCTATTCCGGGCAGATGGAGGCAACCTACCTCTCGTTCTTTGGTTGATGAATCTTTATTAGTGACCTCAGGTGATTAGCTTGGCCTGGCTAGCCTCTCCTTTCGTTTATTCTAAATATCTTATGACTTCTCCCTCCATAGAAGATATGTTGGTGTTGGTTTGTTCCCGACTGTTTTGTTAATATGTCTATAAGAGAGTAAGTGTTTGTTAGCTCTGTTGGTTCGTTTGTAGATAGCTCCTTCTTTTGCTCCGGTCTTTGGCCTGATGAATCAATCTCTCATACCCACATCTTGGCTTCGAACATGAATCCACTTCCCACTTCTAGGAACCTGCCTTCTGGAGCCCGTAGTGTAGTGGGCGGGATTGTAACCGGAGAACCGTGAGCCTCATATCCTTCTACATCTAAGATAGCAGGGTATAGTGATGGTGCCCACCGACCCGACCTACATAAGGCACTGAAGGTGTGAAGTGGAGGGTGAAAGAGGAAGGACTGGAGCGTCAGCCTTAGGGATGTAAGGAAAGCCTTCGCTCGCTCGATAGATTCTGCAGGCGTCTTTCAAACGAATGGAGGCGGGAACCAAGCTTGCTCTATGCAGCAGGTAGGATGAGAAAATCTTGTCCAAACAAGGGATAGGGAGAGATAGAGGGGGATGGGATGCTCTGAGAGGGAGGGAACTGGGTGAACTAATAAATGAAGGATGGGGTTTTTGTGGAGGAAATGTCTCTAGCAAAGAAGGGGTGAAGTAGAATCAGTAGAAGACTCAAATCTCTGAAACTAAGTATGGGCCTATTAGGGGCTGGCTTTATAAATCGCATTCTGGCTGGCATTCAGCGCTTTCTCAATCGCTCAATCCCGAGATCCCTCGCTCAATCAATCGCTCAATCCCTCAATCAAGCCTTCCACCATGATCCGTGAATAAATCCTTCGTGAGGGCATGTAGCGTGGGCAATGGGGTCATCGATGAGTTTGGTCAAGTCAGGCAGATTAAGCCTATGGTAGGCGAGGTGCTGCCGCCCTGATTTCTGGTGTTTCTCGATAAGGTTTTGGTTGGCTCCTCCTTTCATCATCTCGTCATTGACCGCTGCCTTGTTTGTTCAGCTATATAAGCTTTCCGGATGCACGAATGAATCGACTCAATAAAATATGGATCATGCTCTGATCTATATACTATATAGGATCCGAAAGGACCTTCCCCAACCTAAGGAAGAGAAAAGCCCTCTACTAGAAAAGAAAGATAAATATAGACACTTTTCACGTACCTTTTCTAACTGCACATAACCGCTTCTAACCGCAATAACCGCAATAATCGTAATAACCGCTACTCAAATGGCTTGTACTCGATAGCTTGTACTGAAACTCTATCCTTACTTGCTAATTACTGGCATCTATATCTATCTATTTAATTACTTCTTCACTGGCTTCTATCCCCAACAACACATTTCCACTAATATCCCACTGCCTGACTCTGAGGGGAGTACTCTGTGTATTACATATAAATTAAGCAATCCACGTATTTCTGCCGAAGGTCCTGAACTGGAATGTACTGCCGTATGTTTCCTTCTTATGGCAAACATATGAAGGTGAACGTAGGTACACGCACGCTCGGTCTCCATCCACACCTTCCACAGACTACTGGTACGGGCTCATTATTAGTACTACTTGGCTAAAGACTACTTCTACGGCTCAAGACTACTATAGGGTATCACGGTATCACGGTATCAAGGTATCAAGGATAAGGTATAACGGTCTCGAAGATACTAATACTGCTCCCTGCCGGTTGCATTAACCCAACACTACTGCTCCCGTTCAGACCACTGGCTCATACTACTACGACTACAGGAAGGTATTAAGGCATTAAGGAATTAAGGCTGGCTCAATATCCATCCCCACCAGACCTTCTCTTCCACCCAAAAGTATATTTCAATTTAGTAATCTTGCTTAGCCATTTTGCTTAGCCATTCTGCCTAGTGAATGAGGTACTTTTCTAGAGGGAAACAGATATTGAATATCAAGGAATCTCTTTGATGGCAGTTAATGATGCACATAAGGAAGGCATTAAGGCTGGAATTAAGGCATTCCCCAACAACCAACCAAATCACGGTCTCAAGGAGAAGGTATAATCCAGTTAGGCAAGTCATAAGGTTAGTAAGGCCTAAATACCATAAGGGATAGGATGCTTATGATTGGTATTATCTTACTGATCATACCTAGATATTAGCCTCACACACTAGGATAGGATTGACCTGAATGAAAGGATTGAACGGACACCATTGAGAGAGAGTGCAACCAGCTACCGTTAGATTAGTTGTTGACCTAGTCTTATTAGAGGAGTTTAGAGGGTTGGGTCTTCTCCGGCGGTAAATACCCCTTTCGGGTGGCGGTGTCAAAACTCCAATATCCCTTGCATGCAGGTGGAGGTGGTAGCTTGAAGACCCGGTATTCCGGTGATAGGTTTCGGATTTATACCATGCCCGGGTGGTGAAAAGTAATGATTTGGAGCTCAACTACGGGCGGGTTAAGATCAAGTCAATCTTCTTCCAGCAGTCAAATAAATATCAATCTAATTAGCTGTTGGTTGGGAAAGATCTCACCTGCTCTAACTCGCATCGTAATATAAGGAAGTCATAAGTAGGGTAGCAATATAAACCAAGCACTAACAAATTGATATGGACGATCCTTCCACCGGTTCTGCACCACTTCACATCCATCAAGATCAGACCAAGTAAGCAAGGAACATAGATTGATAAAAGTTTCACGTTGAGGTGTCCGCGAGCCCGTCGCTTTACACATCCATACGTACTAGTTTGCCCAACACGACAAGACCAAATACGTATGAATGCTTACTTAAGAATGCATGTTTCACTTTTCATGTGATCTCGAGGAACAACGAATGGCTGCTAATCATCTGCTTCACCATTGAAGCCCCTTTCAATGGTGAAGCAGATGATTACCTTACTCAATGGCAAGGGCCCATTCACTCACAACCGGGGGAATTCTTACGAACCAAAGAGATACTTACCCAAACCTTGCACTGACTTACACGGGAGAGTATACTCCCTCCCACAGGGGAGCCCTACCCACATATCCACTACCGTAAGCCTCCTACTTATCCTCCAACCGCAGGGGAAAACTCTAGACTCTTACCCCAAACAAGCCTTCCTAAGCCCAGGTCAACCCCTATACTTTAGTCGGACACCTAGAATCCACAACATCATATAGAATTGATTACATTAGCCTGGATCAGCTGCATCTACTGCTTTTGGTTCTTTTCCACCTGGTCCTTAAGCTACCTTTACCTATGCCTTTGCTAGTGCTGCTGATGCTGGGTATCGATCTGGATATGGATCACTAAAGCCAGAATATGGATCACGAGCATCTGAATAAGCTACTGGTGCTACTAGCTCTGGATCAACTACTTAACCCACTTTTTCATCGAGTGCATAATCTCCTGCTTAACCTGGTCCTAGTTATGCTCTTACCTATGATGCTTATGCCTTTGATGCTGGTGCTTCTGCCTTAGCTACTGTGCTTGTTGCTTCCTCTGCTTCTGGATCTATTATATAAGATGCTGCCTATGATGCTACTGGTGCTGGATATGCTGCTAGCTGTGCTTATGGGTATCGATCTTGATCTGCTGCTAGATATGCTGCTTATGCTGGTGCTTAAACTACTGATGCTGCTGCTGTTGCCCGTTGTAACAGAAACATACTGGTCATTCTTTCATATGTAATTATGCATCATTCATCAAGTGACTCGTTCTATAGGTTGCCTTCACCAGAGCAGGTAAACCTATGATACAACGACCTATAGGTAAGCCTATAGGCAAGCTTTTTCGTGTTCGTGTAGGCAAGCCCCTACAGAAAGTAAAAGTAAATCTATCCGGACACACCCCCATACGAACCTATATGATAGTATTGACCTATATTACTGATGGTGAGTAAGCCTTTAGATCTCCCTACCAGAGATGAAGAGTGACTGGAAGGAAGGTGGATATTCACTCCTAACCTAATCGATCTATTCATCTCATTTTCTTTCTTTCCCACCCACCCTGAGACTGAGGTGAGGGAGTGGGGCGGGACTCTGATAGAATCATTCTTCGCCGACACAGACAGAACTTCGCCGACACAGATAGAAGAGCCCGACGTGGCCTGCTTATTGGTAAGTCTATTTCTCGCTTTTCCTGAGAAACCAACTTCTAGCTCAATGGACAGAGAAAATAGGCTAAAATCTAGGAGAATATAAAGAAAGGAGCTCGTGAAAAGACAAATGCGTTATATTGCTAGTTTGGTGTGCGGCTTCGGGGCTTTAACGAGCTAACAGTCGCAGTATTTGGGCCTCACTTATCAAAATGGGGGATCTATTCCATACTAAGTTAGTCATCGGTTACAGCAAATCATTCATTGATCGGAAGAATGAATGGATCAATCAGCATGCATATGATTTATTTCTTTCTGGCTGGATCGATTGAAAACAATTCCTTTATATACGTTGATACTGAGAGCGAATTGACATTGATCAAAAAAGCAATCAGCAGGTCTAATCATGTGTGTAGATAAGGCAGGAAGGAAGGATGATCCTGTTTGACTAACAACAACATGTTTTTCGCAGAATGACAGGATCAATCAGATCAGCTGATAGGTCGCCGAATGAATGGAGGGATCTTTTCTTATTCTTTCTTTAGGATCACGCGCCAGATAATCTAGATATAGGCAATATTTCAATTCGCTAAGTCTTTCATATAAATTCCATCCACGTACCAAGATGGATAATAAAATGCCAAGGCCAGGAAATGGCCTATTAGGCGGTTTACTATGGTGATGCCTGCTCCCTCCCAATGAATGGTGATTGGATTCGAGAGAGCGTAATTACATATATAATATATCTCATGAATGACTGGAAGAAAGAAATGAGAAACCATTTATTAGATTCTATAAAGGGATGCTGATCAAGATTTATTTTCTTTATTCTCTTTCTAGTTACTCACACAGCTCATACCACCTTACATCTATCCAACGCCCTCTATCTGCCTTCAGCCACCCATTTATCTCTTACGTTGGACATCTCAAGCTCAGCCTCCCCCAGCTCCCTCTTCAGCAACTCTCCTTTCTATATGCACATGATTCTATCTTCCTGGGCGCCGACTCCGCTCTATGCAAAACCGCCTCTCCAACCCACAAAGCTATGTTGTTTTATAAGTCCAGAGTCTTTCAGGGATGACGATACTATGGCTTATGCGCAGCTCACTCAGCCAACTATGGTCACCCACTCAGCTCTCTTTTGCAAACTACAGGATAACACATTATACAACCAACCCGCAGCTCTGTTACCACCATCTCTCACATGTCTGGCAACCTTCATCAGCCACTCAACTCTCACGGCGGGTTTCAACTTAGCAAAAACGTTGATCACAGGGTTTTTAGTCTCCACAGGAGCAGTAGCAATGGTCCAGCACCACCATCCAGCGCAGACACCATCTTTTTAGCAGTTGCAGCTAAAACCCCCGCCATACACTCAGCAGTTTGGACATGCCTTACAGCAGTCTTTACCCTCCCTGGTGCCATTCCTAAACTAAACCGGGAGGCCTCTTTTGGCTACAGCACATCCTGTATGTTCCAGATATAGCATATTACATATAAGAGTCGCCCAACAATAGGTTATCTAGAGATAGCAGTCCACTTATTTCCGTAATCCGTGCTTGTTCTCTGTGTCTACCATCGAGAAAGAGGAGGGGTCGGAACTCGCGGCCCACAACAACCAGAAATGGCCTCGCTCACACCGATTCCCGTACTCATCTTTCTCTGCAAGGTTCCGGATAGCTGGATTGGGAAAGCAGGATAGTGTTCTCTCGGCTTGCAGCACACTTTTCCCAAATTATCCAGAAGTCAATATTGATCGGATCCCGAGTTGGCTTGTATCTAGTCAGTCCTCGGATTATGAGTTCCTCGGCTTTAACGATTCCCTCGTTCCCGTATCGGTCAATCTTCCTTCGTTCATCGAAAGATTAGGGTTGGTTCGCCGAAGAAGGGATGGGAAAGAGATCAGCTCGCGGGCCGTGAACTGTGCATACTAGCTTGCATTGATCGGATCGAGGAGCGAAAAGCCACTCGATCAACCAAAGAGGGATCAAGGAGCGAAAAGCCACTCGATCAACCATTTATTAAATTTACCTTAAGGCAACATTGAAACATTATCAAAATATCTAGAGGTCTAGGCTAGAGATTTGTTCCGGCGGCATTAAACCTAGTAGCTGTCATTCGCCTCTTGGCTTTGAAACTGACACTAGTGCGAACTTGTGCTCCCGTCTTGTCAAGTATATAAAGGGGAGACCCCACTAGGTTGCTACCCTTTATCCGTAGGAAATGATCTACGCCTTATACTCGTGATACACTAGACACAACATTCGGGGAGATTACCTGCATGTACGTCAAGTCCTTGGTTGATTTCTATTTCATTTTTTAACCAAGGTCGCATATAGCCGGTTCACGAATGTACGGTACACCCATACGCCTAGATTACCGGGTAGTCATTTTGATATTTTCGACTCATTAGAATTTGAAAATATCATCAAGCGCTTGTCCTTTCACACTTGTTTCTATTGAACCCTTAGTTAAACTAGAGGGGGGGGGGGGTGAATCGGTTTAACACATTCATGGACTTTTGAAATTTTTCATAAGTATTTACACCTTCATTTCATATTCAACTTAATATGTGAGTAGTATTAGAATGTGAGCAACAAGTATTAATATAATGTAATAGCGAGATTTAATATGACGGCGGCAAGTATTAATGAGATTAGATAAACCATATCAACACATAAACATCATGCATAGAGACACCGGATATACGTGGAAACCATAAGGGAGAAAGCCGCATCTTATTATTATTTGTGATGTAAAGGCAGAAACTCAACTCCCTCTCACCACTTTGGTTTCTGCAGCCAAGCACCAACCTACAAGAGGCTCCAACCTCAAATTACGTAATCTACAACTTGCAAAGGCTAACTCCCTCTTTTTCATAAAGAAACATTTGTTGATTTACCTTGGATATCGGCTTTGTTACGTACCTTTGATTTATTTCTTGTACTCCAATCTTCATATATGCTTGATTATTTCTTTTTCTTCAGTGCATTCTCTTATCTTTTATCAATCTACTAAGAGAAATGTACCATTTCAACTTTACGATTAGGTTTATCTTTCTCAGGAGACTTTCCAATTACATCACAAACAATATAAACGAGTTAAAAACTTTCATTTAATTACGATGTATAATTCGAATAGCACTCCTCTCTTCCTCTTTTTCCTTCCTCATTCATCCCACACCCACTCCTTTTTTTTTCATTTTCTCTTTTATTAGTTCCTTGTTCATCACGGTTATATAAGCATTGTATGTACAGCGGCTTTTAATCAAACAAAAATAACTCTCGGCATTTTTATAAAAACCTTTTAACACCCGAATATATCGAGTACTCACCACCTTTTATCATGAACCATCAACAATATAATCTTTGGTTCCATATTTACAAGAAACGCTTTGACTTATTAATAAACAAACATATTTGCTCCCAATCAAAATTTTTATAACCTTTATAACATGTGTATTTCATTTATATGCAATAAGAAATTTGGGTCAACCTTCAACCTTTATAATAAAATGTATTATATAGTGGCCAGCCCCTTGTGTAGAATATGATAACTTTGCTTTATCATAAATTTAATAAAGGAAACCCCCCCCCCGCACTATCTGTGTTAATCCACCATATTAAACCTTCATATCAAACCGTGCATATTATAATACATACATATTCGAGTGGAGCCCACTTGTTAATGCATTTCTTCAATCGACGATTAATAACATATCGCACAGCCAACACTGATTTGACAGATATCGCTCAGCGAAGATGCACGGACGATAACGTGTGATGGGGCGCAATGAGAGTGGTTTTGCAGATTCGTTCAGGGACGCATGTCGCTTGTTCTATGGAATCGCTCCGATTTCATAAATACCGCTTGCCCGAGGAAAGCAGTGTGATGAAAACCGGAAACCCGAAATTGCTCCAATTTCATAAATACCGCTTGCCTGAGGAAAGAAGTGCGATGAAAACCAGAAACCCCCTTCACTGTTCATTCCACTATCGCACAACCAACACTAATCTGATGAATATCGCTTGGCGAAGATGCACAGACGATAACACGCGATGGCATGCAATGAGAGTGGTTTTGTAGATTCGTTCAGGGATGCGTGTCGCTCGTTCTATGGAATCGCTCCGATTTCATAAATATTGCTTGTCCGACGAAAGCGGTGCAATGAAAACCAAAAACCCCCTTCACTGTTCATTCCACTCGTGGTTCCTCTCCTTTACTCAGGTTAAAGCCTGCTTGCTCACAATTATGTTCTTTTATACGTTGACTCTTTGGTTTATCGGTATTTTACCATGGTTCTTTCATTTCTTACAATGCCTTGGCTCATTCACCTTTTGCACATTTAACTCTGGGTTCCACCTCTATTTTGTTTAACTTTGTTGTTTTATGCTCCATTCCATATCAATCATCTGACTATTGGTTGTAGTTCAAAATTCTACATTTGTTGCAAAATAACATGACTTATAGTAACCCCCATGGGATTATTGCGTGCATTGAGCTCTACAATACAATACTCACTTTGCAATCGTGATCGATCCACAACTTCTGTTTTAGAGAGTGGCTCATCGGACTCATTTCTTCCTTAAACAAGTCAACTCTAACGAGAATGATAATGGCAATGGAAACTTATGTGGGATTCAGTTTCAAAGGGGTTTCTATGGTTCTGCGTGTGAGAACTTTCTTCACGAGAGGGCGGTCTTTCGATTACAATCCGAGAACCTCAAATACGAGCCATTATCACGGGATTTATCCAAATTGAACTCCATCTAAACTGACATAAGTCTTCTTTCATACCTAATACACGAGAATTTTCTTACAGTTCTTAGCGCATTCAAGCACAATATTGACATGAAGTCGATTTCTGCGGCACACGAGAGAGGAAATTGACATTGCATTGCTCATACATTTATTTGCGGAATTCAAATCTGTTCTCTAGATAGACTCTTAAACCGATTTCCGATCCTCTATGTATAGGGTTTGCTCGAAATTGCATAAGCGAGATAGAGTCCAAGGAATAAATTTATTCTTTCCATGAGGTCAACATAATTCAATCGGGACTATATCCAATCATCGGACATATGTTGAGATTTTACTTGTTTTGGATAAAATAAGTACAAAATCTCAGTAGGTGACAAAAATTAGGAATTAGTTCCTAGATTAGCTCCAGTTTGTTGGGAGGGAGTTAATGCATCCTAAATTTGTGTTGAGAGGATTTATGAGGCAGTTTGATTCTCCTGGCTATATTGAATAGTGAGTGACTCCGTCCCTCCGGGCCTTACTTGTGAAGCTTATTGAGTCAATACTCCTATTATGTATACCTATGCGAGCGGGTATACGTATGCGAGAAAGCAGCTATGCGAGAATGATAATGCCTTATGCAACCGATAATGGCGTCTATGGGTATACAGTAATGCGGGTATTCGGTCATGCGGCTATGCGATCATGTGGGTATGCATATGTGATACTGGCGGGTATGCGGGAATGCGAGTATGCGAGGAGAATGCGGGTAATAATATCATCCTACCACTGCAACATCAGCTTAGGCTGTCGTTTTCTCAAACATCAGGTGGCGCATATCCCAAGCAGGAACGGCTAGTGATAGCAGGTACTACAACGAGCTGAGGAAGACCTTGCTCCCCGATCTACCCAACCCACGGCCATGAGAATGAACGGTCTTTCGCATTGTTCGACTCGCTACGGGATAGCTATGTTATCCATGTTGAGGGAAAGGCATATTCACGAACGGGAGGTTCGGGATGGGGATGTGGATAAGCGGCGAGAATGAAATTAAGGCCCTTCACTTGCCTTAAGTGGTGGGATTAGAGGTGGAGACTTAAAGGCTTATCGGATGGGAAAGAAGAGCGCGAGGGATAGACGATGAAGTTCCTTCTTCTCCAACTTCTTGTCTACCCCTTCCTCACGGTATCCGGCCTTGAGCCTTTCTTGTTCGTTCATCGTAGTGTCCCCTCTGGACGGTCGAGTTCACAAATGACCTTGCTTCGGTGCGGCGAGCCGGTGAGGAAAATCCCGGCGATTACAATAAGCTCCGGCTCTGGGTTCAAGGGCTTGTCCTTCGGCCCATGACAAACACCTCGCTCGGAAAAGGGGGCGCTGGATTGCATGTCCAGAGCTTGAAAGCGTTTGTGTGGATTTTAGCACGTGAGGCAATTAGTGTCGTGAGGGCTTAAAACATCCAGGGGCACCGAAACTTGTCATAACTCGCCACAGGAAAGCATACGACTATCTATAGTATAGTGTGTTCTCGTGTTGCGATGAGCTCTCCCCTCGGCCAGGAAGAGCGGGAGAAGAAAGGGTCGATCGTGACGGGAATCAATCCGGACATTCAAAGGCGCCTTGTGTGCGATTGATTCTTCCATCATTACCCCCATCATGTCAAAATCCCCAACTCCTACGGGAGCCTTTGAGGGCGGGCTAGGCCCGGGAGGAAGGCATAAACCGAAGTTTTCTCACCCCACCATCGACCCTTCACGCAATGAGTAGCATTATTATGAAGTAGTAGTGGAAATGATTGAGTCGGGATCTGCGAGTAGGAGCATAAGTAGTTTTGGGTAGCATTGGTGACACGTAGTATAGGTAGTTCGAGACCCGGGTGGTGGTGAATAACCGAAGGCATGGGTAGGCGGGGGCGAAGTGGGCATCGAAGTGAGGAATGGACGACAAGCATCGGTAGCCGATCACATGGAGTCGATTAGAAGAAAGTTCCCCTCTAATCGGGATTAGGTAGTTTTCGTTGGTTTTGGCGGTTGTTCTAGACCGATGGCAAAGTAAACACTACTTGATAGTAGATCTAGTTTAGGCCCCAATGATCCGGATGCATAAGTAAAGCATCATTAGTAGAGCTAGCAGCAACATCAATGATGGCGATTACCCTTATCCATATCCGGATACACCATAAGCAAGCGAGGACGGGGGTAGATAAAAGAGTAGTTCCGGATCACTCTAGTTTCCCATTTGAGTAGATGTAGCAATTTAAGCAACAGTCAAATATATTATAACATATATAATAAGAAAACCCGGCAGTTTACCCAGAGGAAGAAGTAGAGGTAGCATCTCTTCCAATAACTAGGAACTCGAGCTTGGAGACTATGATATGCAACTAGGGTGCTCGGCAATGGCCTGCGCTGCGATGGCTCAATTTATACCTTCGACGTGGTGACTCGGATGCACCTGCTACGGAGTCTTGCTCAATCTCACGCTTGGATCAAATCCAACCAGGCCTTTATCCCAATCTCGGACGTAGGTGAATGCGGCCAGCCATGAGTCATCGATCTACCGATGTAGATTTGGTAATGGACTTGGAAAAGGAGGGACTACTTCGAGGCTTCCTTGGTCGATGAAGTAAATTGGATCCGCCTTTACGATGGTCGTATGGTGATTCAAGTTGCTATATAGGCGGGAAATACTAATGGATAACTTTGTTTCAAGGTCGAATGATTCGGGATAAACTTGGATAAACGAGGTCAGCTAAATCGAAGCTGAATCAATTGAATAAACGGGATCTGCTCGATCTCGAACTAATAGGTATAGAAGGTACGCTAGCGAGTGCTTTTGCTCGGTCAACAAGATGAATTGCTTCTTTGAATGGATCAAGATCAATTGGATACAAATATCGAACTCCTACGCCACCTATGCCTTTGACCTAAGCGTGAGTTATGCATCTAGATCTGCTCCTACTCTTGCCTCTTGTGCTCCTGCTTTGGATCAACAAGTGGAGCGCTCTATGCTCCTTCCTAAACATGACTAAACTCAGATCGATTTATGGAAGTGGGCAAAGTGATGACTCTTGAACTCGAAAAGGATGTGGCCCAGGTCTCAATTCTTGGGGCCGGATCAACCGTGGGGCGGATAAAGCTGGCAAGCCGCCTATGCTTGGCTTTCCAGCTGGACCAGCGGAAGCTAATGAAACCTGCGGGTCGGCTCAACTAGATCACAAAAATATGCCACTTCCCCCAAAACCCTTGCTTAGCCGGGTGAAGAAATACGGCTGTGGGATTGAATCGAGCTGGATCTTTGTTTGTTTGCTCTTGGGTCTTGATCCCGATCAAATGCAATCCTTTGCTTCCGGGTGACTTCGTGTATGTTGAAGTACACCTCCATACATTGTAGCCTTTGGTTCGGTTGATGGCATCCACTTCTCCTACATAAGGCTTTATATCCACCTTGGCTTCTACATGGAAAGGCACTTCCATTTTTGGTTATAGTGAAATTATCCATCTGCGGCTCTGTTTTGCGCTCAGCTCGGGCTCCCTTTATTTTTTATTTAGGTCTTACGAACCGGCCTTATATTTATGAGTTTACTCTATGCCCATAGTACTTGATAGCTGTGCTACCATAGATGTGAGGGTGGTGAAACTACGCTCTAGCCGTTCCAACACGACCACGGGGTCTTATTCTTCATCCTCTTAATGATGAACTTGTTATTAGGAATTTACCCATAGACCGGATAAATGTCCCCGGTTAGCTAAACGTTCAACGACGAGACATCCCTACTTAAAATCCCCAAACAATCCACACACATCAAAATAGAATAAAGTTATGGAACTCACCTTGCCTTATGATGATTTTCCTTGCTTGGTTCTTTGTCATACATGAACGAGATCCACATCCGGGTTCCGGTTAAGACGCATCCATAAACAAACACAACCATATAATTCCCATTATGACCCATAAATAAAGATACTTAAATCTAAAAGCAGAGATAGAGACATGTTTGAAGCAAAAACTGTTATCACCCCGAAGGAAGTTGTTTATCTATGGTAATAAAGAAAACAAAAAGAGAGTTTGGTTTTTAGGCGAGGGGTAGGAGGGGCGAGAGGGGGAATAAGTTCAATCTCGGGAAGCGGTGGGTCTTTGCATTCGAGTTCGAAGGGTTAGTCAAGCGAAGCATGAAATCAAAGGATAAGTTAGAAGGAAAGGTGAAAGAAAGGAAAGGGATAAGGTCGGAGGGAAGGTGGGTAAAAAAAAGAAGGGTAGGTTATTTAGAGGTAGGTAAGGTGGTGGGTCTAAAGTAAGCTATGTTCGGTTGGTTGTTTCATTGTTTTGTCACGGCCCTAAAAGAAATCAAGCTAATAATCTAATACCAAAAGGTATAAGGGTTAAGGTTGGAACGATAGGAAGGAGGGTGGTGGGTCGGATTAGTTTAAGTTATCGCTACGCTTGAATGAAGTGATCGCTACCGTACCACCTTCTTTGCGGGCCCCGGAAGACTTGCACAGGCCCGGAGGCTGAACGTGCGTTAGCGGCTGGAGAGAGAGCTCAAGCGGGAAGACACCCTACCCTGCGGCTCGAATAGCTAGCATATGCATGGCGGGGCTAGTACCTCACAGTTTGTTTCAATAGTCTCTATACGATTGCCAAATAGGCCCGATAGCATAGTTGAAATAGGACGAGTTCAGTGAACAATAATAGCAAAACAACAAAACCTAACCACGGAGAGGATGGCTCAATCGACAAGCTCTCTTGGTACGTGGTATAGATAGGCTATACTGAGTTAGGTACATTGGTCAATAGAGTGATAGGGAAGCTGGGATTAGGCCTTTGGTAAGGGGATCAATCTGGCCAGCATGGTCTTGTGGGATTGAACGAAGAACATTTATAGTGCTTATTGAAAGTGGAAGGTCGTTGAGATAGAAGTCGAGGACCAGTGGGTAGAAGAAAGGCCCGTGAAAGGGAAATGAAGATCATGGTTACTATGGCGAAAGTGAAGCATGGTTATGGAATGTTTTTACTTACTATACGCTAGCAAGTGGCAGAGATATGAAAAAAGAGAATGAAAGGGAATAGGTTGGTCTCAAAGGAGGTGATTGGGGGGGGGGGGGCTAGTTTCTTTTATGGAGGTAATCGAATAGAAGTGTTACTATGACGGGTATAAGGCTTATCATAAAGACTAACCTAGCGATGGCGAGCTAAACGACACGGGAAACCTCATAAGTAAGCTTATCAGTATAAGTACGGCTAAGTTAAGTATTATCGATGCATGTTATAAGCTACTTTCCCAGTTGAATCTATTACGTTGGTTGATTTTCATTAGTCATATAAGGTAAAACAAGGAGAGTAGTATAGAGATATAGTACATCATACTTAAAATACGAAATATAATAAAGCTCATTAAACACAAAAAGTTAGACTACTTAACGAGACCACTCACAAAAGGAAGCTAATCTAAACCGATCTTGAAGCTTTGATTAAGGCTTGTAGGAACTAAACTAAAGGATTGAATACACTTATTATAATAGGTTGTTACGGTATATCAATCATAGTTATGGTCATCATAGTGTTATCTTGGATCGATGGACCGGACAGAGACTAAGTAAGCACTCAAATGAAAACAATCTATTCTTTATGTTCGGAGATAAGACGAAATAGGATCTAAACTACGGACTAAGATTAAGAAACTATGATGGAACAAATGGAGATCATACGGAGATTAGTGGCTCGGATAGAAGCTCGGACTCAATATTCAATGATGTCTCAATGGAATGGAAATCATAAGGATGGAAATTTTGGAATTGAAAGTGAAACAAGAGCTAGATAACCACTTATGTAATAGTAATAGCTTTGGGGAAACAAGCATAATCGAGAAAAGGTCAAGTAGTGGTGATTGATTTGGCTTGTGTTAGAGAGAGTACCAAATTAGAGTAAGTGTTTACGTAATAGCGATAAGGAAACTCATAGTGAAAAGCTGGAACACTACTAATGATAATAGGAGTATTGACTCAATAAGCATCACAAGTAAGGCCCGGAGGGACGGAGTCACTCACTATTCATATTCTGCTACATTATTGGTAATACCACACTCACCAAGTTCGAGCTTGTAGGACAAAGGGACCCTTTCATGGGTCGGAGATATGAAAATAATTCCATCCCTCGCACCTTCTTTTGACGATGCTCCATCAAAGAACATCCGCCAAATTGAAGCTTCCTTTACTTCGTTACTAACTAGCTCAGTTCTCTCCTATTCTAAAGGGCTTCGCTCCTCCTCCTCCATAAGGGCCAACACACCACATTCCATATAGTCATCAGTATAAATAGGGTGGTTCGTAGGAGACTCAAGGTCACTAAGAGTATATTCCATTTTGGTTTCCTGGTATAACCTCTTGGTCTCGCCACCAAAAATAGGGATCGTAGCATACAACATGTCCAACTGGAGAGTACCTCCCAAACGGGCACCCCAGGACCTAGAAAGAAGCATCCCATAACACACTGGAACATCTACCACGACTACATCCATCATTACGCTCTTAGAGGGGATCTGGGCTAGATGTACCATTAGGTCCTTGATCATGCCAAGGCACTTCAATTTTTTGGAGTCAAAGGTCCGGAGGTCTTGCGCTTCTGAGGGCAAGGAATCAAGATACTTTGAAGGTCCGGTAATGTCTAGCCCAAGCTTGTCCATTACGGCTTTAGGCATAAGATTATGGGAGGCACCCGAATCTAACATGAAGTTGTGTAAAGTATGGTTGTGTATTACCAGGCTTATATAGAAAGGGGGGGATGTTGGGGCTTCTTTCTTCCATATGCGGACTGACCATGATTTTTGGGGGAGCGATCCTCTAGGTTGATAGAATCACCAATCGGGTTGGACAGGGGTGCACCAATAAATTGAAACATTTCATCTTTGTACGGGGGCATCCTAACCAACTTAGACAATGGGATAGGGACTTTCATCTTGTTCAACTCATTTTTCAAATTGAAAGAGTGAGAGGTCTCTAATACCTTTTATTCGGCGTCAACAGGCAGCTAGACTTTGCGTTTATTGACACGCGCCTACTTCAGGGGCTCAACAGCTGGCCTTTTTGCAAGGACAGCATCTCCTTTGGGTGGAGCTCTCCTTTTGCTCTCCCCAGCGCTAGATATGGGGCTCTCCTCCCGCTTTAGCAGTCGCAAGTCATACTTTTTTGACAGCCCGGCCTCCTTGCTCTCCTCGACCTCGTAACCTCGGCCGAGTCCCTCCGGGCCTTTTGTCGAGCAAGCAATAAATTCCTCTCCCTCACTACTTCGGTCGAGTCCCTACCGGGCCTTGCCCGATGCGGACAAGCGACTACGTTCCAAAGCTTCTTAAAAGAAGTGAAAGGTTTGAACCAAACTGTTATCGATGGGAACTTCTTCTTCCATCAGGATCTCCATGTAATCTCCCTGCACAAAGATCCCCATAGATTCCTCATAGTATTGCTGAGTCACATATACACGGGCATCATTGTAATTCAACCAATTCATTTCCTCCGCCTGCTCCTCCTCTCCAACTATATCCTCTGATGCTGAAAAGTCTTCGTTATTCTGATTGTTAGTTGAGTTACAAAGTGGGGTGCGCACTGGCTGCTCCTTAGCATTCTTATCCCTAGTTAGAAGTGTGGGATGAAAAGGATGCCTAAATGGTGCCTGACCTTTTCCCGGGGCACCAACATGACAATTCCCCTATTAGAGGGGAGGACCTTCTGACCCAGACGCTCCGCTTCCTGCTTCCAATCGTTCCAACGTGTTAGAGAGGACCCTAATTATTCTCCCCATCTCCTCGCCCTCCTTATGTCAGGCGAGCTGTTCCTCCTCGATTTTTGCTTTTTTAATGTTGGAAGTAGGGGAAGCCTGCTATGGGGCTTCCTCCTTACAGTGACCTTTCTGGGTGTGGTCCGTCTTATATTAGGAACGGCCTGCAGCTACAAGGTTCCCTTCTAACTCGATTGCGTCAATTTGCATCTAATTCAAGGTGGGAGACTTTCTTTCTCGTAGCAAAATGGCAAAATCAGGGTCAAAGCAGGAGGAATATTATATCTTCATAGTATTTGAAAGAGGATGAAAACCCTAATGACAGGAGTCAACATATTCTTGCATGTTTTTGAACCGATGGAGCATTTCTTATTGGATTTATTCTTGGATGTTTTGGAACTGATGCACGATCTTACTTACGATGGCACCTGTTTTTAGAAGTCGTTGAGCCCATTGTTGAATAATAAAATAGATAATAAAGCTGAAAAGCTGACCCATCTTACATACGCAGATACCCGACCGAACATACATTGACCAGGTTAGTAAAAGCTCTTTCCTAGCTAGATGAATTGGACTGATCCAATCGTACGTCTGTAACTAACCCTCTTCTTCATGTTCACGTTCTCCTTTGTAACGCCATTCCCCGCTTCTTTCCCTACATGGATGGTTGCTCATTCGCTGCCTCCTCGTAACCTTAGCAATACTCTGGGATCTATCCTCTCCCCAAACCAAGGAACTAAATAGCTTTACCCTTCACTGCCTCATTCTAATAGCAGTTGTTCTCTGAACAGGGTTTCTCTCCTTGATGTTATCTCACCATAGCATGTGACTTAGAACATTTGACTGATAACATCTGACTGACTTGACTTACACCACCGATTCTGCCGGCCCACACAAACTCTCTATTTATTATTCCACATTTTACGCGTTACTACGCCCGCCAGTCAAAGAAATCTATTTCAATTCAAATCTCCCAGCTTGTTTTGGGTTAGTATCTCCTTATCCCAGTGCTATCCCAGTGCTTCCCAATCCCAATTTAAGAAAGACCACCTTGACATCTCGAACACAACTTAACCACTTTCACGTCATTATTGGTGCATTTCTTATAGATACCCTACCTCATTGGTGCGTTTAGATCGATTTTGGTAGGCATTCAGATACTCAAATACTTGCACATCTTTTGGTAGGTTCATTTAGGTAGGTTTGGTAGGTTTGGTAGGATGGGTTCTAGAGCAACTAACTAGCTTTACATCTCGAACTTTACATCTCGAGCTACTACCTTTATATCTCCTGTGCGATGGGAACTACCTTTACATGATGGGAACTACTGCGATGGGAACAACTGCCAGTAAAAGAAAGATATCTATACACTTAATAACCTCGATCCTTAGAGCCCGAGACACCTGAGAGAGACACCTGAGAGCCCGAGCCCGGCAGTAATAATCAATCTATTATCCTATTCGTTTAGAATGCTGCTTTTGGTAGGTTTGGTAGGCGAATTTCACTTTCCTCGACGGGATTACGGGATGAATCGAACAACTGGGATGGTAGGCGAACTGATAACATCCGATATGTCTGATAACTTTTGTGTCTGATGGGATATGTCTGATAACATTTGATTGACGCGTGAGAACTACTGCGAGGGGAACTACCCTGAAAATGATGGTTTCAACTGCCAATAAAATGAATCTATCCAGGCAAGAAGAGAAGAAAGCCCGATCCCGCCAGTCAAAGAAATCTATCCAGTCCAGGAGACGGCGTGTCGATATCCTTTCCCAATCAATCTATCCAGGATGGCGTGTCGATAGCGCTTCTCCTGCCCAATAAAAAGATCCAGGCAAGAAGAAAGCCCGTACATTAGAGTATTCATAGCACGAGTTCTTAGCCTTTAAGTTCATTTACTCTAGCTATGAAGGGTTAATAAGGTAAGAAGACGAATAAGAGCATAATCAGTGGGGAAGGAGACAATCTGTATGGAGGATTTCACCCTACCGTATTACTTTAGGAAGGGAAGTACATTTACCAGGTCCATAGGAAATACCTTTTATTTTTCAAATACGGTCGAGCCTGCTAATAGTAGGGCCTTATTGACTTCGGGGTTTACGAGCATAGGGGGTCGGGAATTTACGTAAGTAAGGCAAGGCAATTGGTCCCAATTCGGTTCAATTCGAGGCAATTTCTTAATAGAGAAGGGGGTTGCGGAGCTTTCTTGAGCTCTTTAGAGCCAGATGTTTGGTTCGGAAACAGACACCGGATGTATGTGACTATACATAAGCACACCCATAGTAGTGGTACTGGTATTTGCGTGTGCTTGGGAAACCAGGAAAGAGCTAATAGTAGTGGTACTAGTATTTGCGATGGAACCATACTGAAACATGTTCCCTCACCCTTATGAAAGAATAGAAAGACAGTCCCTCCATCCATAAACTAAGTAGTAGGGTGAGGCAGGGCATAGAGCTAGAGGAAGGAAGGCACGCAGTGAAGCAGGACAGTTAGAAGCTTAGGTGGTACAGAGAAAGAGAGCTACTCGGGAGTGAGGCAGGTACGGAGTGAGAGCTGAGAGGGGGCAAGGCAATAAGATGTTATGTTATCCCACTCCAAATTATTAAGATTTATCTTTTATCAACAAGGGTGAGGCAGATGCGATAGCAGTTATTCTGGTGATGAAAAAAGATTATATACGTAATTATGCAATCGAATAATTGCAGCTTCATAGTTCTGGGGCAGTCGATAACCTTATTTTACCTCATTTTTTACCATAAATTCATAATCCCTCTTATCAAGGCCATAAGCCAACAGCTATCCCTTGCTTGTTCTCTCTTATGGATGGGGCTTTATTTACAAGCCAACCAAGCAGACTGGAGTTACTACCCTATCATTGAAAAGTAGGTAAGGCATTAATTCCATGACACGCTAATTGATAAGGACCGCGCAAACCCAAGCTGGCCGGCTTCATGACTTGAGGAGAAGGAAAGACCAAGCAACATGATTTCTTCTTATCCTTTTATGTTAGAGGGATATCAATCGAGCTTTGTTAGGCTTTGGAGTGTATACCCTCCATCTATCCGCTCATCCTTTCACCCTGGTTGGGTCTCTGGTCTTCTGTGGTTCGGGCTATTTTATCTGGTTGACAGGGTGGCGTATCCTAGGCCTAATGGGCTTTCCGACCGAGATTCTAAAGGCTGGTCCTCTTCTCAAGTGTATCCCTTTTACCTATTCCCTGTTACCCGGATAATTTAGCCTAGAGCGGCTTCCTTTTGAGCCTGATACAACTCTTGATACGCTCGCTCTGCCAGGCCCACGACCGGTTGAGTAAAAGGTTGAAGTTCCAGTCGTATAATGAATAGCAGAGTCCAGTGTTGGTTGTTACTCACTCACGCCGCTAAGAATCGGTTCACACTGTGGGATCAGTCGCCCGTTACATATAGGAGCCTTAAGCTAACCGTGGGTCACCTAGTAGCACTCGTGGTTCATCATCAATGGATCCGGTGCTCGCACATTCGTCTTTTGTCATTGCTGTCATCTAGCTCAGGAAGGAAAGATTAGGTTAGCCCTCTTAATGGGGAGAAAATGAATGAACAGACGAACCTATAGTGCATGTACTTTCCTCCCACTACGCTCTTGCTGGGAACTGAATCTCATATGGCTTTGGCTTTCTAACTGGAAGGTATGCCGGGAAAGAAGGGGAAGTAGCTGGAATAGGAAGGGATGCCTGGAGCAAGCTTTCAATTGTAAGGTATGCTAAGTGAAATGGCGGTGAGTAAGCAACTGGAATAGGCTCTGCAACTTAACATAGAATCGGGTTCAATTCTATCTACTATTAAGGAATAGGTTGGTCCGATATACAAATCCTGGGTGAGTTAGCGGGATGATAATATCCACGTGCCTCTTGTCTAGGGGAGGATAAGCGAAACTTGCCTTCTTACTTTCTTTATGTCCTGATCTACTCCTGGCGAGTAGTCTCACCAGTAGCTTCTGTAAGTAGGTGGAAAGGCATAGGATACAGAGTAAGATCCAGACGGAGCGTACCTAGTTCGAGCAGATTCAGTAGACCTTGTTTACCGAAAAGCAGTTCCAAATCCAGCTATTGACCCAGCACCAATACCAACAGCATCTGAGCCAGGAGCATCAGTTACAGAGGCAAAGGTGGCTAAGGCAGTCGCAGGAGAAGCAAGGGTAGCAAAAGCAGGACCGGTAAAGGCAGCACAGCTAGCATTCCAACCAGCAACAGAGACAGGGGCAGGCGAATAAAGAACCTCAGTTTGATAATCCGCTATAGTTTGATAATCCGCTATATATAATAAAATCTACTGCAAGTAAGTGGGACGAAGAGCGCGCTTTTGACTGGCTCGCCTCCGTGCTCTTGACTGGCTCAAATGCGGCGGGTGAATCTGCTGGTAGTCCAGTAACGGATCATCTAAAGGCAAAGGTTGCTAAGGCGTAAGGAGCAGATAGAGGAGCCGATCCAAATCCATATACATAGCCAGCTGACTGAAGTTACCCTGAATCAGAGCCTATAGATCCATAACCACCAATGGTAGAGATAAAAGAAGAACCCGCAGTTTCATATGCAGTAATCTCTTAGCTGTTAGCCTAGCGAGTAACTAGTATATAAGTCCCTAACTAACATAGTGTGTAGCATAGGTGGGTACACAGGTGTTTTATCCTTTTCTGCTCCCCAAACTAACTATAGAGAATAAACGACACAAGCGGAGAGGTATGATGGATGGTTTTTACCCTATCAGCATGAGCAAAGGAGAGGAGCTCATACAATCATTCAGCATTAGCCTGCATTGATAAGTCCTGCATTGATAAGCACAGGTCCTATCAATCTAGAGACCGAGTAGTTTCTCCAATTGGATATTTAGGTCCAAGGCTCATGTCATCCCCTCCAGATGCCTATTTAGAGCCGCCAGTTTCAGAGCCAATTCTAGGCACCAGCACCAGTAGATCCAACAGCAGCAGATGCAGAGCCATAACCAGTAGATCCAGTCGGTGATCCAGTAGTAGAACCAACAGCAGCATAACCAGTTGTTAAAGATGCAGCAGGAGCAGATCAAGACGCAGTTCCAGATAGAGACCCAGAAGCAGCAGCAAAGCTAGCAGTGTGACCACCATTATGAGCTAAAGAGGCAGATACATAGCTACTATATCCGCCAGTAGCAGTAGTTTAAGTTGAACCAGCAGCCCCCCGGGTGACCTATCCTCACCCCCGGTTACTGAACTGAACACCTTAAGTGAGTAATGGACAACCAGCCTGAACAAGAAATAAACCAGAAACCGGATTCTCGGACTAGATGCCATTTATTTAGCTTTGTCCGGGGACGTCCTAACTCAACTACTAGAAAGTCCCATCCACCCACACGGATGAGTTCCTGCTGTTGAAAGAATGGAAGTAAGTGTGAGCTCCGGTTGAGTCTGACGACTGGCCCCTACTCTTTGACCGGGTGGGAGGGCCCCGGTTGAGGATATAGTTCCCTGGGCCGATAGCCATAAGTAGTTAGGATTGATGTTAGATCGAGGCCCGGTAGGGACTCACTATTCATATGGTGAGGGACAGAGTCACTCGACCAACGGCCCCACCCAATAAGCAATCAAGGAAGGCCAAACTCTCGACTAAAAGGAGAGGTACGAACCCACTCACCTGAGGTTTTATTCCCCCTGAATATTTCGCCTATCCTATTGTGTGGTGTAATGCCCTCCCCCCTATCCTATTGTGTGGTGTAATGCCCTCCCCCCTATCCTATTGTGTGGTGTATAAACTATGGCCATTCCGAGCCCCGCATTCCTAAAGTGGCCAGTCGACCTAAGTACTTGTCCCATTTATTGAAGCTCATTGCTGGCTGAGAGAATGGCACACCTTACCCGATGAGGGATCTTGTCCTGAATAGAGAAGGTCTTCGCGCTATAGATAAGTCCCGACCCTTCATTCTAGGGGGGTTTTCTTTTCAAACTAGCAAGATGGATGTTCTTTCTATCTATTCACAACAGATAGATTCTTTCAGGCATAGCTCAGGTCAAATCCCTGGTTCATCTGTGTGCATCATATTCAATAGCCGGATATCGTCAAATCCCTATGCTTCGACATGCTCCTATCGACATCTCCAGTTTCGAGCACCTTCGGGGTTAGGGCCTTCACCCTCCTGGCCTGGCAGGGAAGGTATAAGGTCCTGCCCTCTCATTTTCACCCGGGCCTTTTCAAGTGCAAGGCAGAGCTATTTGAAGGCAAGGCTTGGTTGGTCGGGGGGAGGGTGGTGGGGAACAAAAGAAAAGGTCCTGTGCCGGAAGAGGCAAGCTCCGCGAAGGGCTATGCCCAGCCAGGACCCGTAGCAAAGATCCCTTTCCCGTAGGTAAGGTTATCCCTATATTTATTCCTTCCCCTCGACCAAGGGGAATAAATAAAGGGCCAGGACCTTGCAGAGCTAGCTCACTCAGGCAGGCAGGCAGGTAAGACCAGGACTTTGCAGAGCCCTTTGAGGGGAATAAATATAAGTAGGGAAGGAAAATTTTGTCACTCACTATCCTGAAACTATCCCTACACAAATTCTGAAGCACCCACTTGCTAAAGTGCTGCTTCCTTTCCCGTTATCCCTTCCCCAGTATCCCTTTCCCTCGAAGATGTTGGCGCCCGTTGCGCTGGACGGACGAGCGAATATTGTATGAATCTTTCATCCGTATCATACGAATTTTGCATCGAAAACTCCTCCGGGAGAAGCTAGAATTCGTTCCGTTCGGATATTTATTGGTCTTAGTTCGACATGGTTTACGCGTCATTGGTTCCCGGAAGAGTCAATATTTCCATCAGTTAAACCCTCTCCGACCCTGCCTTTGGACCCATATTCCGTTCGTACACGATTGATGGAGGCCTCTTCAACATGTGTTACTACGTCTCCAGTAGCATGCTCCTACTCCGTCTTTCCCTCCATAAGTTATCAAATTTGGTGCTCTTCTATCCCCAGTTGCTACGGAGAACGAAGGGCGAGATACAATCAATTTTTTTACCCAAGTGGTTTTCGCTTCTTCCCGTTCTTGTTTCTCACTCTTTCCCGGGTAGTTCCCAATGTTCGGCACTTCCCATGCTTTGCGGGTACAACATCAACTAATTTGCTCATGATCAAGTTACAACCTAAGATTTTTGACCATATTATGTCAACTATTCGTATTTCGTTCATTTCATCAATATGCTCCCAAGTACCCGTAATTGTGATCCGTTTGCCAGATAAGGGTATTTCTGTGAAAACTTCCACGAAGAATCGTCATTTTTTCATGGTTTCCCTTCTTCCCACAACAGCTTTTTTCGCACCTCCAGATATCTGGTGTCAAATCATCGCTCATTTACCTATTTCTCCGATGATGGAGTTGACCATCTCTGTGGCATCGATTGTATGAGTTCGTGAGGAGATTGATATACTATCTGAACGGCCGATCTAGTGCTTCCTGAAGAGGAGGTCTAGCAAAAAAAAACCTAAAAAAATAACTATCTATCAATCATTTCCCACCTAATACGATGCAGGGAATTAGAATACATAATATATGCAATGAATTCTCCTTCGTAGAGAAGGATGATTACACACAGAATACTGGAGTGGGAACATCAGATTTCTGTCTTTCCTCTCTCGTTGGTCGAGCGGCCTAACGGCACCTCTCCCTCACCATATGAATAGTGAGTCGATGGCGGCCTTTAGTCGAGAGTTCGCTACCTCACCCTACCGGGCCTTTGGTCGAGCCTGCTTGCGCATCCTCAAAATAGAGTATTCGTCCCGTATACTTTATAACTGAAAGAAAAGACGCAGGAGTAGCTCTAGGGCCAGCAGCAGCAAGTGATTCACTGGCATCTTCGCTAGAGACACCAACCAAATCTTCTAGTAGGGTAGATGCATAACCTGTTGATTGAGCTACAGATTCAGTAGTTGAAGCAGTCGTTGATCCCCTAGCATCAGAGCTAGCATCATAAGAGGCATAGGAGAAAGCATCTTAACCAGATCGATAGGCAGAGGTAGCGAAGGTAAAGACACCAAGAGAGGCAGATTTTGACCATGTTGTTTCAAATCCATTTCAGTTCCAATGAAGAAAGAAAATGTGCATATTGGTGGAGATGTTCAATCTCCGCTTAGACCTTATATAATACAACGCATTCTGAGCTAAGTTAGGGATGGGAAATTGATCACTCTATGATTCAGGAGGGAAATGTGTGAATCTCGTATATATACTATGCATGATTTGGCATGAGATCGTTCAATTGATGCAATAATTATGACGATGAAGATGGCAAATCGTCAATCGCATAACTATACGACGCATCTTTTGCATGATCGAATCACTGAACAAGTCTCTCTACAGGAATTTCAATTTGTTCCCATAAATCCCGCAAAATGTTAGGTGCAAGTATCTTCATTGGTATTGAACAATTGGTAAACAACCGGCTATCGATGCTACTGCCTGGATTTGGAACTGAACAACACTAGTGAATGGGCAAGAAACGGTAGATGCTCCTGTTACTGGATGGGACCTACTTTTGACTGAGACGAATTTGCCATTTGGTTGTTTCGCGATATCTCGGAGCTGCTTATAACCCCTAGAGATACAGGCAACACTCGGAACAGATCTGTGAATCGATACCACAAAGAGCTTCTAGGTTGGGTTTGATCAGGGAGAATAGAATTGAGCAAGTTCCCTTAGAAAATGCCCTGCAAAAGACCCAACGCATCCGAACTGTTTGTTCCTTACCGAATCTTCCACTTCATCATTCCAATCTGCGTGAGCCGTTTCCAGTGATTGATTCTCTAACGATAGCGGGGCAAACTTCTGCTTTGCTTACCTATACGAAGCATATATAAGATACATACATCAGCAAGATGGGACTATCTCTATGAGAACATGACGTGGTTTTATTGAAGAGGGCGGTAGGACTTTAACAAGCTACGATTCTGAGAAAACCAAAAGGAGGGTTCGAACCCCCGAGACGACCCAATCAAGATCGTTCGGTCATGCACCCACAGTATGAGCTACCTCTTTTGGTGGAGCAGTTCCATGGCCTAGTAGCCACTGTACATATGCTATCTTACTCAAATCTTACACCACTAAAGACCAAGCCACGGTCTTCCAACCTTAGCTGCCACAACCACTGACACTTTATAGCAAAGCTCGCGAAACACATGCTGACTTACTTTAGGGTGAGATACGTGTGACCGACCCGGCTTAGACTATTTGGCGTGTCTATGCTTGGCAGGAGATCGCAGTTGCTAGCTAGTGCCGTGTGTTCTGGCTTGTGCTGGGGACTTTTTGCAGGAGGCAACAGCAAATATGTATGTGTGGGAAACTAGGTCTGTCTTGGAATTTGAAAGCTTTGGGTGATTTTAAGTTTGTTCGGAAGGTCCCGGAGAAAGGTGTTTAAAAAGTGGCTTAGACGCGCTTATGTAGGAGTGAAACTGCGTGTGGGCCTTGGTTGGGGGCATCAAAAACCGCTAAGGGCAAAGATTCCGGCGATTCTTTGTTAGGCCCGAGAGTAAATGGAGGTGCGTGAGTTCGGTGTCATTTGTCAGGTTTTGTCTGGCTTTTGTTGTGAGCTGCTGGTTGGTGTCTTCGATGTGTTAATGTAGCTGTTGGCATCCTTCGTGTATGTGTTTTGTGTTCGGTCTGTGCCCGAAGTGTGGTTGTTAGCTTTTTTGGGCCCATCTTTCCTTTGCTACGTTGTTGCCCGGGGTAATGAAGCGCGGTGAGAGGGAGTGATGGTTGGCCAAAGGTTGAGGGTTTGGGGGGATATGTTTAGTTTCCGATCGGTCTTGTGGCCTGGTCCGGTCGATGCTACTGAGCTCCGCTGGGTCGCGAGATTATCCCAATGTCATTTCCTTCTGTCTAAAAACCCCAACCACCATTTTATATACTTGCACGGCCGGGGCACCTCCTGCTTTTTGAGACACACTTCCACTATAGGTGTCACCTCGGCCACGTAGATAATTTGAACAGATACATAAACACCACCACCTTAGGAATCATTCATCAACCAGCTCCAATCACATATTGTTATAAGAACAGTTTTAGAACAGGATTACCTGACCCTTAGGGGGGTACCTCACACACACTACACTAGTCTTGCCATATAGCATCATGCTTCACCAGCAATGGAAATAGACAAAAGTTCTCTATATACAATATATATTGCACAGGAAGGATAGACACAAACCACCTATGTAGTAGCTTTCATCTACACGAGAATCACCCACTACTTATACCAATACCACCCACTTAGAACAATACTGACCTTTAGCAGACAGAGGATAACAAACAAACCACCTAGCTTTAGAATCAATAATAAGGTCCAGGGTGCATCTACAAATAAAGTCAAGTCCATTTCTCCCTTGTAGTTCTCATTGGGCTAACAAATGAGAAAGAAAATAGAAAAAGAAATAGTTATTTCTAATATTAAGATTGTTTGGTTTATAAACTACTACTTCTCAAAAGATGATGTCCTTAAACAATCACGGGGTTAAAGCAAATTACTCAGTCACTTTTTTATGTTTATCTCGTTTCTAGTATCACTTATATAGTAGAGCGCATAAAGAGTATTTTCTTAAATACTACTTATTCTGCTTAGGATAAATGATCCAGTTCCTATCCCCCGGAGGGTATAGCAATAAATTCCTACTTTTTCATCCTGCGTAAACAAGGTGGCTGGACCCTCACCCAATCCGGAATAGGCCTTTGAGCTCTTCTTTTGGTAATACTTTCCCAACATACGGAGAACACACATCTTTATACAAGACAATCCCAGTTTAAACACGGCATGCAGAGGAGAGAACTGACCACTTTATCCGTCCTAACTCACTAAGGTGTTGTTTGCATGCAAACTATAGTTAGTGACGGTCTTGTTCGATAACAATAGGTCTAGTTTCATTACTACAGGAACCGGGGAGTGACCCTAACTACAGGGACCAGGGAGTAACCCTAGATCAGGTATATGGATCCAACTTCAATTTTGGGATCCGGCCGGCTCAATTTTAGACTCTTTGTTGCGGGGTAGAGCTTTCACTCAAGGGATTGTTGTAGAATAATAGCTCTGACTCAAAAACAACAAGGTGGTGTAGTTTATGAAAAATACCAACATTTGACTAAAAAAGAGAATTGATTCCTATACTAAGCATAGATACTCTCTACTAAGCCAAGCTAGGATGAGTTATAATAAGGGTAGCTAAAGGAGATTCTACTATACTGATACTTGACTCATAATATAAATATATACTTTTTTTGTGAGTTATACTTTGAATCTGTCTGTAAGTATAGGATTCATGGTAAAAGGAGTTATTAGAGCTTCTATTCCTCTCTTATAGAGCTTCTATAGTATAGGATTCGTTATAGCTTCTAATAGAGATAGGAAGTAAGTGAGTTTATAGCTTCTAATAGAGATAGGAAGTAAGTGAGTTATAGCTTGATTAGCATTTAGTCATAGGTCCTCTAGTTATAAAAGAGGTTATATAGGTTGTAAATACTTTATAAAGCAATAAATATAATGATCCTAGGTAGTTGATACAAGAGATCTAATTCTGATTCCGTCACAGTCTATATATAAAGGCCAGTAGAGAAAGATAGAAAGGCAAGGGACAGTTTATAAAGGCCTAAAGGGCAGTATATAAAGATATAAAGGCAAGCAGATAAGGTTAGTGGCTTTGTTAGCTCTTGAGAGGTTCTATAGGCTGTAGTTAGATGTTTAGGTTTCAGTTATAGACTGTAGTTATAGGTCCTATTTGGATAGTTCTATATTCTTGTTAGAGCCCACAGTCCTATCTGATTCCTACTCTACAAAATCTATACCTTACGCCTGCATAGTATAATAAGTGAAACTCTCATTATTAGAGCACTCTTCGCTTTTTTCATGAAAAAAATAAATAAAATAGAGTTATTCTGCTCCAAAACTTGCAGGTCTAGATCCTAATAAATTGTCCTAGCAGTAGTATGATAAAAGCAAAAGAGATTAATTAAGCAGAAATAATCATTTGAACTCGACATCGATGTCGGTAATACCTGGGTTTTCTTGGGCTTCATCCATGTTCCAATAGGTGGGAGAGCTATATGGAGGCATCTCTTGGGATGGGAGATTTACATGGTTAGTGAGACATATAAGTAGCACATGGTTAGTAAAGAGGTAGACTACAAATTCATTAATTATAGCTCTGATAACGACAAAAGTTCCCCTGGACTCCTCCTTCCAATCCCTTAGTGCCATGTTTCATTTTGTATATTCCACATACAGAGGTTCCTTGTCGTTATTGATGTCAAATAATTTGGACTTGGCATGGGTTTGATTGTGAAGGGACAGAGTGAGTAACAGATTACAAAGGCTGGTCGTTTTCTTCCAAGGCACAGTCACTGGCCATTGCACAATGTTTACCACTACTCACGTTTTTCACCAGCGTTTTGAAAAGCACTCCAGTGTTGGGGACTACAATTTGAGGAACAGTTACGCTGAGGAATAAAGGCAGAGTGCACACTAGATGATTGGGAGTCTCTGGTAGTGTGTACATCTTCCAACATATGCCCAAATGGTCTGGGAATAAGGAACGCCAAACAGAAGAACAGTGTTTTGAGTCTATTTGGGAATGGAAAGTTTTCACAACAGCTATACTTTCCCCACCTTACTTAGTTTTATTCATAACCTTACTTATTTTCAAGCCCTACCCCGTCAATTCCTTAGCTTTATTCATTTCACTTATCCACTTCTCCGCAAGGAGTAGTTAAAATACACTGACCTCTTTAGGCAAGGAGTTGTTCTAATAATTACTTCCTCAATAGGGTAGTCTTTAGAAGCACTTACTTACCGAGATATTATCTATGTTGCAAACAACTAATAAAATACTTTAATACCTCCTCTCTAACCCTTTGATACCTAATAGTAGAATTAACCTTCCCTTTTCCTCAACGTTTGCTACTAGGTTGGAGACGGGAGAATCCGGTTCAATCGCCCGCCTACAGGGGAGGCAGGCTCTTTCCTTTTCTTTTCTTTTCCCTTGGGGCCGAAAACCATGGAAGCAACAACAAGTGGTTCCTCTTTCCTTCCCCACAAATGCTAGTGAATGGATAGCAGCTTGCCTCACGAGCAGAAGCAAGTAATTGCTTTGGCCTTCGTTAACAAGAAGCAAGCCTTCCTATCGAGATTCATTGGCCCGGAAATACAAGGAATTATACTATTAACGCCTACTTCCCTAGATAGTTGCTATAGAATTGTCCCATTCAAATGGCAGTAAATAGGTTCTCTTCCTCACTTATTTCCTCCAGAAAGATTATAATCAATAAGAGAAAGCATTGTTCTTTTTCTGTTTCTTGTTCTTACCTCTGCAGGAGCTATCCCCACTTGCTTGCCTATGAACTGGTTTTTTCCCTGGTTGAAGAGGTGTTATCCGAAGACCGAGCATCTCCATCATGAATAATAAAAGAGGAGGAACATGGGTGCTCCCCGAAGGATGGGCATCTCCACTTGGTCCATGAAAAAAGGGGAAAGATATACTAGCCTGTAGGAAAGACTCTCTACTCACTCTCGGGCTTAAATCGGTGTATGATCCAGATTCGAAATGGGAGCTTTCACCTGAAACCATGGATGTGCGCTTCAAATCACTAACCATACAATCCACCCAAGTATAAAATAGTAATAATTAGAGTACAGTAGTGGTATTATTATCCAATCATTTCCAGATTTTTCTATATACTTTCAAATTAGATCTCTTTTTCACGGTCAAGGATAAAAGCATGAAATCTTATTAACAGATATTCTACTTAACTCCTATAAACGAGGTATATATTCTTATTGGGAAATCGAAGTGCTATAGGACTGCGGGAAGTGCCCCAGGCCCCATGTGTGATAGGAGGAACAGAGGTTTTCTTATAGGGTTTATACTTGAACCCCGATAGTCGAGTCATAGACTGTTTCCATACCTCTCCAACTAGGACAAATAAGACACTTCACCTAATACAATTCAACAATGAAAGCACCCTATGACATAACACCAAGGGCTCAACCTCAGCCACAAGTATCATTAGGAGCAGTACCAACAAACTACACCTATCGGAAAACAGAAGGAGCAATTCCATGCTTTGAACACCACCTTGTAGCCCCAACCTGGACTTAGGACACTCAGATTACAGCTACAACATCAATAGGAGCGTATGAATTAGATGTCTGATATTGCCGCGCGAACCCGCATATTTACACCTTAACCTACATATTTCAATATGAACCCACCTATTGAAACGCTTATCACCACCAATTGAACTTTACCTAGGAACTCGTGAAACCCATTTAATTGAACCTCTATCTAGATAACTTTGGAACCTATTACCCCGCTGATTCCTCTTGAAATGCAACCTAGACCTTAGAACAATGTCCGTAGTCCACTTGCCAATCTGATATTTTGAACCGTTGATGGAGTGGATGGAGGGTAGCGGTATAAAACCCTACATTTCAATAGGGAGAGGTCGAACGGGGGTTACCTGCTTGAGTACCGATCTTTTCATCCCCGTGTGTCACGTTGAAGCCCCCCGTGTGTAAAATCATACCCATACCCATTTGACCTATAGAAAAGCCATCTAATTTGGTATTGGAGAGGAGCAGAACAGAAGGCGGATACGGAGATGAGAATTCAACAGGTGGATAGCATGCACATGAAAGTAAAGGGATTGATTGGCTGATTAAGGGTTGTTTCATAGCTCTCCTAACTAAGTGCATTCATGCATGGTCTAGGGCTAAAGGTCTAGTTCTGGCAGGTGAGTGGGTGTAAAAACCAAGGGAAGGGTAAGGGAAAAAGCCTCAAGAGAAGGCATATGGCAGTGAGTTACGTTCCTAGGTCTAAGGTAAGGGATCAACCCATGCCATCCCATCTGGTGCTTCTAAGGTCTCATAGCAGTCCCTCCTTTCTAAGTGCAGTCATATAGCTGTCCCTACTAAGTAAGATTCCTAAAGGCAGGTGTTATAAACATCTCCTGGCTGGCTCTGTCTGGGCATCCATCCATATCCCTCCTAGCAGTCTGAAGCCTGTCCATCCAACGTTCTCTGATGGACTCCCTTCCACCCAAGCCATCCATCCGGAAATTCATGATATAAGCTAAAGGGAAACTACCCTAAGGACTACTAAACTATTACTCTATTCTACCCATCCATCCAGCCAGCCCATGTCTCTCTCTGAAGTTCTGGCTATTTAGAATATATCCGGGGCAGTTCGACGCAGCTCAAAAAGGTCAACCCTCTCGACTAATAGACTGACCACTATCCCGCAGGAGCACATGCTACTACAAGTCCTCGGCTAAAAGACCAACCATCCGGTGCTGCTTCTAAGATAAAGGTAATGGGGGGGAAAGGCATTCTCATTCCATCGTCCTAGGGTGAAGGCAGTAGCAAGTAAGGATGAGGTAGTGGATCCCAGTCAATTGGCTCCGCCTCTGTAGGTTTTGCATCTCGATCTTCATCATATGGATTTGGAACTGCTTCATCGACTGGATCTACCGAATCGACTTCTGCTACTGGACCTGGATCTGGATCACGATCTGGAAATAACACTACTGAATCTACTGCTGAATCTACAGCTGCATCAAGGTAGCTAGCTGGGCTTGGATATGCTAGTACTCGTGCTACTTTTCATGCTGCTTCAACAGAATCCACTACAGCTGCTGCTGGCTATGGCTCTATATATGCTACTGAGTCCACTGGGTAAACTACAAGCACAAATTTTCACGGAAAGAAGTCTATAAATCTTGCTGAAGGGTGATGTAGCCTGCTGAGGAAGTGTTCTAATAGGATTGGTGTAGCCTACCCATCCCCCCCAGATTCATGATTAGTAAAGAGGCAGCTTAGTGTCCATTGTTCTAGGTATCTACCTAGGTGACACGCTCAAGGATTACGAGCGGTACCTGAGACAGATAGTGCGAGCCCCCTTGGACTTCATCAGCCTGGGTGTTACTCACTATAACTAGTCTTTGTTCATATCTTCACTTGAGACTCACCCCCATCGGAGTTCCTAATCGGTGATGGCAGCTCATTTGGAAGACCCATCTGATCTAGTTATGCTTGCATTCTTCCTCTCCCGGTGGTCGAGTCATGCTTACGCATCCCTCTTATTTTCACCGCATATATTTGAAACTTTATACCCTTATTCCCTTCATACATTGTAGGGGGGCCTACTCATTCATTGTAGGGGGGAGCAGACCTTTGGATGGAAAAAACAACCAGTCATTGAAACAGACAGATTGATAATGCTATAAGTTCTATTGTTATACGGAAACAGAGTCAGCAACAGATCTCTTTCAGGGAGATCTTTTCATTGATTTAGAGCAGTTCCCCCTAAAGTAAGTGTAACCTCTCCAATACTGATTCAGTAAATAGTCACTTCCCCAATACCAATATAAGACAGGCTGCTGAGTTCTATATATATCTTCATATAGCCGAGACACGAGAAAAGCAGTGTTTTAGCTGCCGCTAAGGCCGGGGGAGAAGCAATTTATATATGATATATCGCATCTATACATGTTAACATACGATACGCGCATCGATACGTCCTTGCCTAATAATTTGTCATCTATGCAATCTGAATCTGACTCCATTCTGTGAAAGAGTGAAAGCTTCCGTCTGTCACTTCCAAGTAGTACTAGCCCAGAAGTACTAGCAGCTTGAGTCGCAGTAGGTCACATTGCTTTAGTCCACATGCAGCTTTAGTCCACATGCAGTAGGTACTATTAGCTATAATAAGTACATGCACTTATTACTATAAAGGCTGTAGTATGTAGATTAAGATCTGCTAGAGCCTCCGAGTCAAGCCCATGCGCACTATAGCTGCCTTATAGTGCCCCGCCTGTCCGAGTCCATTGAATTAGTCCCCATGTAACTTAATATACAAGCCTTCTTTATATAAGATAACCCTAGCTAGAGTGCAATCAAAGTGAAAGCCCCTAACCAAGCCGGGAGTACTTGCCCTCATTTAAGGTTCTGCTGAAACATATAATATTCTATATGAAATGAGAAAAGAATGCCCTTTCAAGCCAACAGAACCAATAGAGGTAGATGTTGTATATAAGGTAGGTGTGTTGGACCGCTTTGATGTTGAAGAGCAATGAAACCTATTTGGTTATGGGGTTTAATACATCCCATCGGGGACATAAAAGGTATTTTATTAGTTAGTCAAAATGCCATTTCATTAAGTTTGTCTAGTTTCTATATGGAGAGGCAGTATGCCAATTCCAATCCCAATGGGTTTCTTATTCCTCTCAATGGGTTGACTACTTCTACAGTGCCAATAGGGGGATCAACAAGGGAAAGAATTACAAATCTGATTGATGGATTATTCAACTGTGCTAATCGGCCTCCTAGCTACCGGGATGGGCTACTCAGCTGCTTGGCTTGGTTACTAAGCTTGGTTATATGATATTCGCATATCTACGCCCGGAGGGAATCATACGAGGTTATGAGTGTGAGGTTTCACTTGTTCATGTTGCGGGTAGGGCGTATATTTAGTGTGGATTCGAAGGTGGCAGGGATGGCATTCTTTCCTCCCATCCGATTGTGGTGGGGCGGGTGGATCACCTTCCATTGCAGCTTCTCCCTCCCTAGCCAGCCGGAATTCGAGGAGTAGATAGCCCGTCCGTCGATTTCAATTCCACAGCTGATGAAAGGATCTCCTACTTGCTTGTCAAGTCGAAAGATGGAATGGGTAAAAGAAGATAGGGGGGAATATCAATGTGCGCGCTAGAATAAGAGGAGGGGAGGCCGAAATTGAGTGTGGTGTATCAATCGGATTCTCTCTGAAACTAGGGATGGCTGGATGGGGATACGCGGGTAGTATCTACACCTTGAAGCAGCTTGAGCGGCCTTGGGATACTTCGATCGATATCCAGATCCACGAATAACGCTTTATTTCAGGGTAGGAAGGGCGTTTGACAATGCTTTAGGTTCGAAGTGGTACAGTGTGCTTGCTTTTGTAACGTATGGGTACGGACTATGTTAGGTATGGGTGATAAGTCGAGTGGAAGGAGGTGATTTGCGATGAAGAATGTTTCCATTAATTCGAGGGAAGAGGGATACGTATATAATTCATGAACCAATCTCTCCTAATCAGATCAGTTACAATCTTTGGTTGCACGAGTAGTTCAAGATGATGCGGGGGGCAGATATGCGGGAGCAGCTTATCCAGCCGCAGTAGACTCGGTCCAACAGCATCAGTAGATTCTGTTCCATATCCAGCAGCAGCCGCCCAGCAAACGTTTATGTATATGAAGCAAATGTTGAGTCAGTCGATTCAGTTGTTTATGATTCTGTGGATCTAGTGCTTGTTGATGCTTCCTATCCCTATGAAGAAGTTGACTGAGCCTAAGCCATGTGTTTCAAGGGCCTGCTCTAGGAACGAATAGAATAAGCTACCTATCCAAGTCTCAGTATTATAGCCATATGGACCACTAATTCCAGAGCCTGTTGATTCAGTAGATTATCAATATTATACCATTTATGAAGCACCCGCCTATTGATCCTGTTGATTATGATCTTTATTTAGTCTATGAAGCCCCTTGAAACGGTTTAGTTGTCAATTCAGCAGCTGAGGGAGCAAGAGCAGCATCAAAGGAAGGAACAAGAGCATAGGTATCTCAAGAGCAAACACTTCGGTTGGGATAGAAGCATAGGTACCTAGAGTAGGAGATATACCGGCAGATCCTACAGAAGCAAAGGTAGCTAGAGAAGCATAAGGAAAGACATTGCCAGTAGCAGCTTATCTAGCAGCAGAGACAGCATCTCGTCCAGATACAGATCCACCAAATCGAGATAGAGTAGTGGGTACAGAAGTCTATCCTGTCGATCACTACCAATAGCATTTGAACCAGTAGAAGAAGTTGTTGATCCAGTCGGTGAAGCCGTTGCTACTTAAGTTTAAGCAGTTGAGACGGGTGATTTAGGAGATGCAGCTATAGATTATGCAGTAGATCCGGAAGTCTATCCAGCAAAAGTAAATCCAGCACCAGTAATAGCATAAGTAGCAGTTCCAAACCCACAATAAGCTGGAGCAGATCCAGTTACAGAGCTTACATACCCTATTCTAGTTTCAGTTTATCCCGCATTACATAATGGGTCAATTATATAGGGAGGATGCTCGAATGCATATGGAAAGGAATGAAACATAATCATAATATTAGGGGCGGGGGCCATGATCAAGCGTTGGATAAATGTCCCGATCTTTTTCTAGATCCCACAGACCGAAACCTAGCTCAGCTTACTGTACGGGTACTTTACAGGGATGCATATGGACGTTGGACCAAGCTATCTTGTGTTCTAGTATGGCTAGCTTTATTTGGTGTATGAGTGGTAGTATTTTGATCCGTTTGGGTCTGGCATTGCGGTAGTGCGGTAGCAACGAGGGAAAGCAGTCTACATTCACGAGAGTCCATGTTACCGGGCAGGGGACAAATTAGCGGGCAATAAGCTTAGCTCGGGGGATGGCGTCGATGTTTTAAGCATGATGGCACTCCCTTCGGTCATACATACAGAGAATGGATGGCTCATCTGGAATGTATAGGGAGGGAAAAACCTATTAGTCCATGGATAGGGGAGACAGGCCTTTTATACGACATTGAGACAGAACGACGGCCGCGTTACCTTTTTTGGAAGGTAACGGTTCATATGGAATAGATTGGATGGCGTATATCTTGGTAATTGGCTGATGCTTTTACACGGTAAACTAGCACAGGATCTCGATCAATTAGGTATGGATCTGAAACTATACCTGCCTCTGGATCATCTGCTACTTGGTCATAAACTGGCATTGTAACTAAGCGAGATTGTGGTGGAAAAACTACTGCGTAAGGTGCTGGTGGATCCACTTTTATGGACACTGATGCTTTATCTGTCGCTTGCTCTGTTGCCTTCGTTGGTGGTTCTGATTCATAGGATCAATTGGTTAAGGATCAATCGCTTCGGGTGCTTATGGATAAACTAAGTAAACTGGCGGCTACCTATGCCCCCAAAAAAGGCTAGGGACTTAATCGACTGGATTACCGGGTTATTACTCTACCTCCATTACCTACGCTGTATCTACTCCTGCTACCTTTGCCGCTAGTGGTTCATATAGTGCTTAAGATACTCATGCTTCTTATGCCGCTGGTAAGTAACTGGATTTGGATATGCGCGGGGTTGAAACTTGCCTGTGCTTCCACCATGGAAATACTCGCTAAAATGCAGCTGCTGGGTCATTCACGGGGGTTCTTTATGGATTGGGATCTTTTTCATGCGCTATGCTCTAGCCATCTTTGCCTTTGCACAAGGTAAGACTATCCAGACCTAGCTACAGTGATTGAGGAGCAAGCATAAGATCCCATTGTAGTTTACCCCTCACTAATAACATAGGCAAGGGCATAAGCAGTTGATCTTTTTAAATAACCACCACCTCGCCTAGCATCTATCCCTGTTTGAGAGCTATAGCCAACTGATATCGGGTAGTTGTTGACTTCATTGACCAAACAAAAGCAGCACCAAGAGCTAAGGCAAAGGCAGGTGACCTTATTGACCGAGAAACAATATCGCCCGTTTACGAACCAGTTTTCGCTCGAGAAAATCCAAAAGCAGATCCTATAGTTGCAGAGGTCGGGTAATGAGTAGCAATTGCTTATTTCTCGAAATATCGTATAATTCATAAATATAGTATAATGAAGTTGATCGCGTTTCCCAGAGTAGATATTATACCAGCTCGGTTCATTGAAGCAGAGATAATGACAGTGACAATATAGGGAATTACGCAGTTGCAGTAACGGAGCCCCAAAACCCAAGTTATATCTCAATGAGTTCCAAGATTCAAATGAAAGTGTTTGCATATCACCGAGTCATGAAACAACAGGATGGGAAATACGTTAACGTGATGAGACACGTGTCCCATCTTTCAAATATTATCATGGCCTATTAGGATATATAGGCCTCTCCGAGCATGACTACGAGCGCCCTTGATAATCAGACTCCGGTATCTCTTTCAACCGCTTATATGCCTTATCTCAGTCTTTGTTAGATGGCACCTTCCAATTCGAACCAATGCAACGAATTACACTAAACCCCTACGGAAAGACGGCCACTTACTATTCCTTCTCCAATGGACAGGATAGTTCACCGCTCGATCACTTCGGTGTTGGATGCAATTTTTTACCCCCTATTTATACCCGTCTCATTTTGGTTCCGAAATTGGATGAATACTCATACGCTATTCCTAGATCTTCAAGGATGGAAGGGGGTAAAACGATTCATACATGCAGATATTCGCCATTGTTTCGATAGAGTTCCTCATTCGCTCTTATTGGATCTACTCAGGGAACATATCAACGATGAACGATTCATCAATCTTATTCATCAGGTAGATACATTAGGCTCATTAGGACATAGATTTAATAGCACCATGCAGAACAGTAATTTATATCTGTTCATTAGATAGAAACACAAGGCAAAAAACTACAACCTACACAACACAAATTATCGATTGAACAGGTGCCACATCACTAGGTTAGGGCATCGTACCATCTAACCACCGGAGGGTGAAATTGAACTTACGGACCACCACCAGGATTTCACTTAGTTACACCACCTATTGAACATAGGTGAAGCGTTCTATTGAACAAAGAACACCTAACCCTAGCACCAACTGCTTTTTAGATTCTTTTATAGACCACGCGCCACCTTTCCTTAACTATGAGAAGGGAAGGAAAGAACTGCCCTTGCCCGTTACCGGCCGCTGTCCTGTCCTCCTGCTACCCTTCCCGCATCAATAACCTCACCCACCGGGGTTAGCTTCTATACTCAGATACTAGGACTGTCTTCCATATTTCTGTCATTGAAAGCCCAGCAGGAAAGCCCTTTAATAACTGAACTTGATCCAACAGAAGGCTTCTTACCTTGCCAGTTCCATTCATTCAAAGACAGGAACAACAACGGCTTCACCTCGTCCCCACCCGCCCTAGATACATTCAATCAATTTACAGATTAGGCTCCTTAAGACATTAAATCACTTCAATCAATTATGAATCAGGACCAGAAAATCAATCTCCACTGGAGCAATTCAATTGTTATCGAACAAGACCTATTCTTAGAGCTATTGTTCATTTATAATACTAGAAGGACTAAGGCATCTATTAGGTTGTTCATTACGAAATTCACGAGGAGATAATATAATTGACTATGCAATCACTCCTGATAGAAGCCTTAGAGAAGAGCAAGCTTCTTATATTACGATATTAACTCATGCAATTTCTAGCATCATCGTACCAGAATTGATCATAAAAATGCGAAGAGTGCTGAGCGGGAGATGTGTTTTCAAAAACAAGAATCTCGTCGATTCTCCGTCATGCAAATCGCAAGAGTGCTTAGTATAATAAGCATCATATAATTTATCCTTAGAGATGTGTAGAGATTCACCGATGTTAAGTCGATCATTCGAACATGCAAATCGTCATTAATTTACAGAGTGCAATGTACGAGTGACACAAAAAAGACTGCATCATATAATAAGCATCATATGAGTCAGAGAGGAGCAGATGGATTACATTACGATATGAAATCGATCAAAACTATCAAATCGAACCTCTCACCATGCTTATACAACCGGCCACCCACAATTTTCTATCTAAAAGCACCCCTTAGCCCAAGATAAGGAGAAACCCACTTTCATAAGGGAAGGAATATAGGTGATAGTTTTTTCTAAAACTATGAAAACTCCTCTCCTTCGTAACCTCAGTCGAGTCCCTCTCCTTATAGTCGAGAGTTCGTTACCTCACCCTACCGGGCCTCTATAGATTGGTCTATCCCTTTATTAGAATATTTTGGCACAGTACCACTTTTTGCACACGGGAATTCTACCAACTCTTTTTGCACAGGAGATTTTACCGCCATAGTATGTAGCTTTATGTATAGAGAGTAGGAACTAGTATGTATGGTTTATGTATAGATACTCTTTAGGAGCTAGTATGTAGCTTATGGAGATAGAGTAAGTAAATATAGAGTTGGTTGACGAAGAGGAATAAAGTAGTTTTAGGTATGCTAAATAAAAGTGATCAAGTGACGTATTCATTGTGTTAAGACCTTCATGTCACAAACAGGTCATGTATCCGGGTGCCGGGTGGGTCCGGACCTTCCCAATAAGCCTTTCCCATTAGCTTACTGTGGCGTGAGGGAGCTAGGCTACAGGCTGGTAGGGTTGGCAGGTGGTAACCCGGGCGGGGGACCTAGGCTGCTATGGCGGCTGGTGTTAAGGCGGGGCACGTAGAGGCTAGCGCAGGTAAGGCAGGTGAGGTACTGCAACAAACAAGGTTATGTATTCAATGGCCTCCTATCCATCCTTATTAAAGGCCTTATCACCGCCGCCTCCTATAAGGAAGCCTGTATCAAAGCCTGATCTGGTATCATCCATTTAGGTAATCACCGCCTAAAGGAAGGCCTTCTACGTTCTTACATTCCCTGCTGACTGTCCCAATCCGATATATTAGGGGGTTATAGTACTTCCATCAAAATATTCTCCTTAATGATTCGCAGAGCTGCATCGACAGTAGGATGTTCAGATTCAAAACTGAAAGTAGCTTGAAACTTCTCTGTCATTTCCTTCAAATTTGATGTTCCGCATTGCAGTTCTAATGCTGTATACCAGTTCTTAGGGATTGTGTCCAAAGTATGAACAAACATATGCACCCATTCTTGCTCAGGCACAGAACTCCATATAGCAGCGCATGCCATTAAATGTTTCGCAGGGCAAGTTAATCCATTATAGGTAACTTCAACATACTTACTTTATTTAGTGAATCTAATTTGCAACAGTCTTTTACACTGCGACCAGTCTACTATATTTTCTTTATGGGTTACCCACCATCTTGCTGGAGTAGCTTTAAGCGCTACTTCCAATGCTAATAGTCTCTGCTGCTCTGGCACTCGTACTTCAAACTTTGAGATAAAAGTTTAAGTCTCCACGGCGTATGAAAAATTGTGAAATCACATACCTCAGTCCCAATCCAGTGCAGTTATTTGGTATATTTGGTAACTCGAGCACACCTCCCCTCCTCATAGATACCTCATGCATCCTATTCTGCCAGTTATCCAATCCCTCTTCTGAATCTGAGGTGCAAGAACTAATACTTATTCTCCAGCTTCAAGTACCATCTGCTGTAGGATTGATGTAGTCATCCTGTCTCGAAGTCATCTTGTAGATATTTTATAATTATTGACCACCATATTCTTCTCTAACAGGTTCGACATATCTTCTACCTTATGTAGGGTCCAAAGGTGCAATCACTCTGATTTGTCCATCCTCAAATGTAATCTGTCTCTTTTTCATATTAATGAGAGCCTGATTCTCAAAGGCCCATTCAATCCCAAGTAGTGCTGGATAGGGGTTGGATTCATCTATAATATAAATAACTTCAAAGTCTGCGGTAGTGTGCACCCCCTCCACATCAACAGTTCTTCTTACTAGTCTGCCAAAGGGAACAATTTTCTGCTGATTAGCTAGCCTTAACTGAACCGGTGACCATACCAGTCTAGGCTTCCCCATCTGCTCCCATGTCTGCTTAGTGAGTACATTAACATCTGAGCCTAGATCCAGAATGATATAGTCCATGTCGTAGTTTCCAATTTGTGCACTTAGTCGCAGTTTCCGTCCTGTTCTCTTTCTATGCTGTAACTGATTAATAGTCCTATCTGCGACAGGCTCTACTTTCTTTTTATCTAACTGCTCCAAAAGGTTCTGTAATTCTCGCCCTTTCATCTCTTAATAAAGTCATACAGCTCTGTAAGAGAGTCTTCAGAGTACTTACCTTGCCTGCTAGTCTATTGGACTCTGTAAGAGAAAACATAGGAGGCATGTCATATACAGGAATATGACCATGCACTGGAGTTCTGGATGCCGAAGCTCCAGGGTCTGCAAATTATCTTCCTGCTTCAAGGTAGGTCTCCTTCTCCTTTTTAGGATTCAATGCTGGTGCCCGACCTACTGCTTTCCTGATCCAAGCATCCTCTTGCTGCCTTCCTAAAGTCATTCTGTCATCCCCCGTCGCAGCTCCTCCCCGTGTAACTACTGTTACCTTAGGCTGTTCTGGTATCCTTTCTGCAGATATCTTCTGTACATTCTAGTTTCCATTCTGGTTTCTATTCTCCTGCATTTTGCAGTTTTGGACAGTCTTCAATAGGGTGATCAAAAGCATTACAATACCCACATATCGAGCAAGGATTCTTACAATCTCTAGCTAAATGACCAGGCTGACCACAATTCTAAAATAGAATATGTCCTCTCCCATACGGTCGAGCGACTAAAGTGACTCTCCCACCTCTATTTGCAGTCTAGAATGATCGAACTTCAAACAGGTCCGTCGGGCTGTTACAAGAGCTGGGCTTCATCCGATACCGTTCTCTCTTCCATACGGGATGGATGGTAGTTTCTCTCGCAGCGATGCTGCGCTCAACACTCGTTCTTATACCTCTACGGTTGCCATGGGTGGGCTTGTTAGACTGGCTCCTCAGTCAACTTGTCCGTCCTACAGTATCATGGTGCAAGTGCTTGGTACCGTTGATCACTTCCCATAATTCCTCCGGGGACCGATGGGTCTAAAACGGCGTGTCGAAGTTATCCGAATGAATCGAGAGCTGTGTTTCGATATCAACTTGGTACTTCCGGGACCGAAGAGGGTGTGTTTCTTTCTTTGTCACGGTCTGTGGAAAAGGGTGTCCTTTCCTTAGTAAATACCTGTGATACAAGGGCTCGAACCCACAATTCGTGGTAAACACCCATGGTACACTTCCAACGGAATCAATACTTTTCCCAATGGATCAGCTAACGTTCACTTACGCATTTAGGTCGTTTCCTACCCTATTTATATCGCTCCTCTCTTATTGTAAAGTCTCTTCAAATTCTCTTTCGTATTCTTTATATCTTGCAGGAACACTTCCAGATTAGCATAAAATACTAATATATATCTTCTACTCCTTCTCCACTCTCTCATTCATCCTTGCGGTAGTGTAGTGCCTCACTCAACCATTGTGCCACAGCTTATTGTAGGGCTTAATTCTTTATAGAAGACTTGCTTCACTGTTGGAGCAGAGGGCTCTCACCGGACTACCCATTCGAAGATTCACCCCATTAGTTCAAAGGTTTCTACGGATCTACCTCCTAGTTTTGATCGAGTCTTCACCCATGATGAATAAATAATGGATTCCCTCCATTACCTATACACTCCTTGGAACGGTCTCCATTAAAAACATCCATTTATTGCTAAGTATGTTCTTCTCCTGAAGATATATGTCATTGAATACAAGGATTTTGTTCCTCCTGGTAATATCGATTGGTTGAAACCATTTATTCCTGCACCCGATGTGTTCAAAGAAGGTAAAGTGGCCTTATCAAACAATTTCCATTGATATCTCCACTAAACTTGGAGTCCATGAAGAAATCCTTATTGGTGCATCCTACACTGCTGAGGAAAGAGAAGCTAATGAAGCCTTATTTATCCCAGAGCTGTCGCTTTACCAGTTGTGGCGTCTCCCAGTTCCTCGATAGCCTGTTGTAAAGTGCCCAAGGCTTCCTTAAAGACAGCCCTCTGTCTAACTGCATCAAACTTTGGTCTACCAGGGGTTGCTTTTCTGATATGGAACGGCGCCTGATCGCCACTGTCGCCCCCTGTACGGGCTCCTCCTATGATCACAACATTCATTAATCCTCGGGTCCCTATGCTCATTGATACCCCTAGACTCCGCACTCATTAGATTGGTGTTGCGCTCGCTGTCGCGCTCGTGCTTCCCATTTGGCAAACAGGTCTGGGCAGTCCTCCGTAGCATGGCCGGTATTTCAGCAGTGACCGCATCTGACCCTTCTAGGCTGCAGACAATCCCTTGAGATATGGCCATCTTGGGTGATCAAATTTTATTGAATAAACCTTAGTTTAAGTAGATTGGTGTAGCACAGGCCTTACCTCGTTATGGATAGCCAGTGCCGAAGTGAGTGCCTTCTGACTTACTTGAACTTACTGACTTACGACCGGGCTTCATGCGATATTAGGCTGGACTCCCAAATAAGGGAGTCGCCATCTGATCAACGAAAACCACCGCATCATATATAAGGCGTTTACCAACACGGATCGAAGCAAAAGAGCGAATTAGAGTCCCTCCTCCTTACCCAGTCCCCTTCGTACTTGTAAGGAAAGACCTCTCGTACCACTCGGGGAAGGAAATATCGTACAGTTAAGGAAAGGTCCACAATTTGAAGATCCCATGGATGAACAGGGTGAGCATCGGCCTACTGAGAAGATCCATAGGCAAGAGCTAAAGAGTAAGCTTGATAGGCATACTACCGGGTTGGATGCCTTGAGCCAAGCTGTGGAGAAGTTGGAGGCTGGTGCGGATGTTGTAGCAGCTGTTAGGTTGGAGAATGAACAACTCCGTAGTGCAGTTGAGACATTAGAGCAACAGTATGAAGAACTGAGTCATAGGTTGGGACAAGTGGTGGATGTTGTTTATAGTTTGTCCCCGGATCCAGATGGTTTTAAGGTTGTAGGTGAAAACACCAGAGCATTGATCAAGTTGCAAGATGAGTTTGTCCATGTGAAGAGTCAAGTCTTTGATATATTGAGCAAAGGATCAGAAGGTGGTGTAAGTCAGCCTAAGATCAAGAGAAAGGTGGGAGTTATGATGGTGCTAGGGATGACAGAAAGTTATAAGACTTATTCTGGTATATGGAGCAGTACTTTAGACAAAAGACAAATCTTTCAGATGAAGCTAAGTTAGATCATGCAGTCATGTATTTGGTTTATGATGCCAAGCTATGGTGGAAAACTAGGATGGAGGACAATTTTGCGGGTAGACCAGTATTGGAGATAAATAATTGGGATGATTTGAAAGGAGTTTTTAAAGGCACAGTTTCGCCCTGGGAATTATAAGTGGATAGTTAGATATGAGTTATCAAACTTGAAACAATCTGGGAATATTCGTGATTACATAAAGAAGTTCTAGAGTCTCATGTTGGAGATCAAGGATATGAGTGAAACGGACAGGTTTGATAAACGAAGCTTCCTGTCCTGTAGCTGTCCTGTAGCATCTTGAAATGGTTGGCGCATCAAGGGAGTCGCTGAGTGGTTAGGACCTTTCTCACCGCTGCTACACCACGGTATAATTTGGTTTTTTGCTCTTTACTAGCAAAGCACCGAGGATGTTTAGGTAATCTCCCATATGGCGTGCATGATATATATGCACGTCAGGTAAAGGCATCCCTTATAGGCGCGAGCACTAAAAAGCTGACCGGCCCCCTTAGTATGCCTTTCATTCTGGTCAACCTTCTTTCCGGGCATAAACCGTTAGGAGATAGACGAATAGCCTGGATTACCGCGTTGTATCATGATACTGCTTCATTTCCTTGGTCAACCGCCTGGGCACCTATGTCGGGGGTATTCCTATGAGCATACAGATTGCCCAGCGCATCGCATGATACAAATTCCTAGAAATTACGCGTATCAACATTATGATATTACTACATGGACCGTAGTACGAGAGGAGACCAAGGGCAACCAATCTGTATCGTTTAAAAATTGTATAGGGATTCTTTTCTTTTACCTTCCGCTTGAGGAGAAATCGGTTACGATCAAATCTCCACTTATACCTTCATTGTGAATTGGAGTAGCGTCTTTCCCTCGTTCTCGTCTTTCCAGCTTTCTGGACAAATCACTGTATCTTGTTGTATCCCACCTGTACGATAAGTCGGCCTAGCGTGGTTTATTGGTACGTGCATAGGGTATGTGTTGGTCTGAATCCACCTGCAGACAGAATGACTCACGCGCTCGCTGTTATAATACGATACACTGTACGATCAGAGGATAAATACGCATAGATTTTATTATACGATGCACCCTCGAACTTGGTAGGAGTAGCTAGATCACTTCGTTGTTTCGATCGTTCAATTGATCACTCTATTCTCTATGCGTTTGCTCTTATTATATGATGCACTATCGTTCGTACTGGAAGGTATAATAATAGATCCAGACGTTATCGCTACGATTATGTTGGGACATGAAACGTTCGACTCGCGCCCAGCTTCCTTTCGCTCAGTTCCATACCAATACTCAGTAGCAGTAGTCGCTGGAGAATCATAGGTTGGTACAGAAGCATAGGTGGCTGGAGCAGTTCCATATGTAGCATACCTTTCCGTTCGAGCCCCATATCCTGATTGATACCCACCCGTATCTAGACCCTCGTGATCGATAGCCGGACCCATGCTTTCAAGACCGAGATCTAGCCCTTCCCGTTGACCCATAAGCACTAGCACCGCCAATAGCATCTTCGCCCGTTCCAGCTTTCCTTTACCCGGGATACTTGTCTTCCTGAAAGGTGAGGTTCGAAGACTTATGACTTGCCTAATGACTCTGAGGAAGAATTGTTTCCCGTATTCAATCTGTCTTTAAGGGAAGGTATTCCAGCCAGCTAATCTTCCAGCCAGTAAGGAAAGGTAGGTAAGGTCTTCAGGTTACGCCTAGCTTTCAATTAGCCCCAGCTCGCCCTTATGAGAAGAAAAGGAAATAAACCTGCATATGAGCTAAAATAGGAGGGAAAAAACTGAGTGATATGGCGCTGGATTTAGAACCACAGCAATAGGCTTTGAGTCTCAATCTCCAATGATTGGTTCCGAATTGAAACTCTATAAAAACCCTATTAGTTAGTTATTTCTCTGCCAACTAGTAGTTATTTCTCTGCCTTCCCTAAAAAAATTGAATTATTGGGGTAGGGGCCTGCTTGCTTGAAGAAAGGTAAGGTTATCACTTATACTTATGAAACTGACTACCTCACTACCGGCCTAACTAACCTCAACCTCACCTGATAGTGGTGTCCCCTATCTCACGGTAGAACCTATCTCCTATCGATTGGTTGCGGAACCTCATGGTGGTGGCCCTATACACAGACTCATTATGTAGAACAGCAGACCTATGGATCACAGGGATCACAGGAGTTTTCCCCCCATACATACATATGGAAAGGTCTCCAGGTTAGGTATCCAGGCAATAGGCTAGGGTATGGTAGTCCCTGTCGCTCATTCTTTTCTATGCACTGAATAGGACACATACCTAGATTCAAGCCATAATAGTTTGATGCTCTATGGGGAACTAACTTGGCACGAACACGTCCTTTCTAGGCACGGTGGATCGAGAACTGGTAGTCACGTAGAAATACCATCTTGCCAAACCACAATGATTTAGAGGAACAATTTGATTCATGCAAAAAAACTCATAGCATGGATTTATTCTTTGTTGTTCATGCGCAATGGAAGACTCTAAAGGCGGGGCACTCCAGGCTTAAGATCTGGCTTAGATATGCAATTTATACCTGTCAGAAGTAGATATGGCTTTGAAATAAGCCCATACATGGATTGATTATCTTTGTTCATGGCCAGAGGACTGGAGCCACGGCTTATAATATGTTCAAAATGTTTCGATGCAACAATGGGCAGACATTGGAACGAGCTATGGAGACCCGGTTGGTTACAGCAGAGTAGAGCTAGGACTCAGCTATAGCAGCTTTAGTAATAAATAGCTCTATTGCATTGAACCTTGGCGAGGCTAGAACAGAGTTTTTTAGTAGCTGTAGTAGTTGTTCCACCCCAAGTATTCTACTAATATTCTCTTAGCCCAGCTCTGGCATCATCGTCGGAACCTGACTGGATTGAGTGGATCGACAGCATCAACAGAGAGCTAGTCTAAGTTCGATCACATATGGGCCTGGTTTTTGTTCTTTGTGGGCCTGGTCGTAGTTTCAAAACCATATTTCAATTGGTTCTATGGTAGTGTGTTGTTCATGGCAAGGAGTAGAGCGATTCTAACGTCTCTATGGTTAAATCGTATATGAATGAACACGTCATGCATGCAAGCTTGTGTAATTGGACGGCAAGCAACAAGAAGGTTCATGGCCAGAACGTCTCCATGGCAAAATCATATATAGTAACACGTCTAGATTTCGATATCATACGTGAAGCAGAAACAAGTTAACCTACCGGCATGTCCGCTATGGAAGTGGGCCTTTATGAGTCTATGAAATTGGCTTACTTTCTCATTTTCATGTCCCCTGACTTCCCCTCAAAGGAGGCTGTAGGTAGGAGGGGAGGAGCTGTAGTTATATCTTTTCAGTCAAAGAGAAAGCTGCAGATCGGCTTCGAGAAGAAGCGGCACATCTATAAATATTGAAAACCAGCTTAATGGCCTTTTCCCGTGCATGGGCTAGGATTCCTTCTGAGAGGAGGAAGGCTATGGAACCTCAGTGTAGGGAGTGTATATTTGTTGGATATCCAGATGGAGTAAAGGGATACAGGTTATTAGATTCTTCTTAAGATACTATATTCATTCAGAGAAGTGTGAAGTTTGAAGAAGACTGCATATAGGTACTTCCGGAGCCTCCTTCTTCCACTACTCCATAGCCACTTGTAACAGATAATTATGAGACTTATTCAGATCAGATTTAAGATCAGATGTTAGAATCTGATATGTATTATATATAATACCAGTAGCATGATATTGCAGATCCAGAGATCAGACCACGATGGGTACAACAGACTCTTCAGGCAGCAGGTGATTTGGCGGGTAATCCTGTTGATGCACGGAGAACCCGATCTCCGTTTATGGGCCCTCCATAGGTACTTACTACTTCAGATACTTTATTACCTATTCATTGTTACATGGTACTTGGATAAGATCCTCAGACTTATGCAGAAGCAGCAGGAAACCCTCATTAGGAGGCAGCAATGAATGAGGAGTCAAATTCCCTCATTCAGAACAACACATGGGAGCTAGTTTATCTTCCTCCCAACAGGAAAATTGTTAGATGTAAGTGGATTTACAAGACAAAGAGGGAAGAAGATGGATTCATTACGAAGTATAAGGATCTATTAGTAGCCAAAGGTTTCTCACAGGTACAGGGCATTTATTATGAGGATACTTTGGCACCGGTGGCCAAGATGGATTCTATTCGGTTAGCTCTAGCCATTGCAGCAGCTAGAAAATGGAAAGTACACCACAAATAATGAAATATGAAAGTGAATTTCCAAAGCGTGAGAGGTACTTTTCATGACGATTTCCAGAATTAGACACCAACTTACGGAAATCATTTTCCAAGCTACAAACATAAACACTTCCTCATAGCGAGGAAGGGATTCTCCGACACTCCAAGCTTGTCTCGAAATAAAAAAACTTCCCTTTCACCAAGGGTTTGGTGAGTATGTCTGCAACTTGCTCATCTATAGAGATATATTGGAGCTTGGCTGCTCCCTTCTGGACCCTGCCTCTGATGAAGTGATATTTTATCTCTATATGCTTGGACCTGTCATGGGATACTGGATTCTCAGAGAGTTTCATGCAACTTTCATTATCACAGTGAATCATCGTAGGCTCCAGCTCCTGATAAAAGAAACCTGTCAGTAGTTTGCGAAGCCGAATGGCTTCATAACTCGCCAAACTCGCTGCCATGTATTCTGCCTCTGTTGAACTGAGTGCTACAGAAGTTTGCTTCCGGCGGGTCGATGATACAAAGAGTGATGACCCCCATATATTGCATGCGCATATATACCCGATTCCCTTGTTGTTTAGGCTCTTTGACCCTGCCATAGCGTTGTTCCTTTTAAAGGGGCGCCAGCAATAGCCAATCTATTCACTAAAGTCAAGGGTGATGGTAAAGAGTTCCTTTGAGCCACCATAGGTTTGGCAAGACCCGGAACCGGCACTTAGTTATGACCGATCGGATCGAGTGACTCCGTCTAATTATTCCATCCTTTTCTCTCCGCTCCTCCCTGGATTTATGGTTTGTTCTATGTACGTATTAACAACGGGTGGTTCTTCGAATAGTTCCTTCCTTCCAATTGAGTCACTCCAGTCCCTTCGTTCGGGAGGGGAGATTCCTTATTTTATAAGTGGAGGTTGCCCTTGCCCAGTTAATGCCGTACGGGAGGGGGCTACCTCTAGAGCTTTCTTTCTTGCCCGAAATCCTCCCTGAACTCCCGGTAAACAGGATCTTTACTGCTGGCTCCAAAAGGAAGCCCCGGTAAACATAGGAACAGGTGCGGAAGCTGGGGATGATGTCGATTATGTTTATTCGGCCCGATCGCCTCCTAAAGGAAGGATGGGAGCACCGGTTAGCAGCATTGCAGAATAAACTGCATTGAGAAGGGAAGTTTTCCTCTTCACCCAACCCAGAGTGCGTAGTACCATCAGTCGTAGGATCAATCATAGAATCAGATTCTGTTGGAACATATGCCTACTAGAAAGAATCGAGGTCATCAGAAGCTACCGTTTAGGCCAGCCCTTGCATTGAGCGGAACTGCAGTAATGAAAGGAACCAACAAATAACGATAGAAGGTGGGGGGGTAAACTGCATTGGTTTTCGGGCTGCCTTGCTCCTGCTCCGACCGGTGCATTGGAGCATTCGAGCTAGCGAGGTTCCTTGCCATTAAACCCGGCCGGGAAGGTGGAGATATCTGGTTGGAGGGAAGGGCTTGAGCTATCAATTCATTCCATTGCCGGGAACCCCCAGTTGTTAATACTATAATAAGATAAAGTGCATTTCTTGGGGCAGATGGGCATCAACCAAAAGACTGTTTATCAAAGCAAAGCCTGAACTCAACTTAACAAGCAGCCTTATTAGTCACCGTTAGTTCGATCCTTCCTTTTAGAGCATGCCTTTCTTTACGGGCACTCGACCTTACAGGTAGGACCTTGTGTTAAGCCCGGTTGGGGCAAGGAGAACAGCATCTCAAGTTGAGTCGGTCGGATCAAGCTTTAAATGCACTCTCCAACCAGGCAAATGCCTCTCCCAGTCTTAATAGGGTTTGAATTCGCCTCTTTCGAAGGCAGGCCTTTCAACATCATAACTCGTTGGACCATCAGCAGCTCCAGATGTAGCTTGCTTGGTTGCATGGCCAGGAGAGGAGAGTGAGATCATCCCCACCTGTTTGAGTTTTTGATCGAAGCGGAAGAGCAACAATGATATTACGTAGATAAGATAACGCCTTGAAACCCTCTCCTCTCCGGGGAATAGCTAGCAAACACCTTCCTTCTACCCCCCATAGATTCTAAGGTCGAGTCCCCGCTAAAGCTGGAGATACGGCTTAAAATGCAGTTGATTGCCTGCCTTTCATACATACTGGAGCAGATGGGTCTCCTCAATGCACGAAAAGAAAGACTCTACTCGACTGACTACGGGCCTACGCCCCACTGAAGCCCTTGTTCGGTGCTGCCAGACAGATGGTGGAATTTAGAAAGGTTATTATTTATAAGCTCAAGCCGGAGATTCCAATAGCAGCATTACGGTTAGTAGCGGAATGATACCAATAAAGCCGAGAAAGCAAGGAAGCAAGAAAAGGAGTTATGAATGTGCCGCTATTGCCTGGAGATGTTGGCCTTGGCTTTGCTCGACTTGATTCCGTACTTTCGGGTGAAGGATCACCGGTTCGGGCGGAAGCAGGCAATCAATCTCAGTTCTAGATGCAAGGCGTTGTTGATATTACGTAGATAAGATACTGCGGTGATGAGCCCCTACGGGAAGATGTCGACATACTGTGCCGGTTGCCCCACTTAGTCAATTCCTTCCTTCCTTAAGACCTTCCTTCCTTGTAGGGGTGGGCGGAAGCCTCCAGTCATCAGAGTTTGGGTGTGCACCTTAGCATTGATATTACTACTATAAGAGGAGTTGGCCCAGCAACTATGATTGGAGAGGGGTGAAATGACTTCTTTTGTTCGAGGGTTTAGTTAGAGCTGGAGCAAGGCAGCCAATAGCGGCACATTCACCAATGCCAACCCCAGCTTCCTTTATTCACTCTACCCCCCAGATGTGAGTATTTCAATTCCTTCCTTCGTTCCCTCTCCTGTGTTGCTGGCAAGCTGCTTCTGCAGCCAGTTGAAATCGATCGATCAAAGCATAGACCCAACCGACGGAGACTCAATTCAACATATCCGCCCGCTCCAACTGATCCTGTGAGTTCAGAAGATTGATTGATTGCCTGCAGTACTGCCCATTGAAATGAACTATCCTCGACTACCGGAAATAAAGCTGCTAACAGCATCGGTTCGAGTCCCCTACTTCACTTGATTTCTTTCTTTTGGTTGGCTTCGCCGGAGCGGAGATCCGCCCCTAGGAGAGGAAGCCAAAGGCTCCCAGACCTGTGCTTATTTCACCCCTTAGCTTAGCGAGACCAGGACCTTAGCTTTCGATGCTGATTCCTCGACTTGTCTTCATAGCAAGCAGTTTCATTCCTCAGTTGGGTGGGGGGTAAGGATAACATAGATTCATTGAAGCAAACAAAAAAACAATAGTATAACAATGCTATTACTTCTATCACTATTTTACAGTATAGTATAACTAGTACTCTCATTGAATCCCATAAAGGTTAGTAGTACTCTAAGTATAAGCATAATAAAACATGTGATCTATAAGGTATCCCAGAAACAGGTGAATTCAATAGATGAAACCACGTATTATGGAATTACTGTAATCATCATAACTCTAAGCTCATGATACTTGGAGTGATATGGCACCATAACTATGATATAAAAGAAAAGCCTCCTTCTTCTTAACTAGTGTAATCAATAAGACTAAGCTCCTTGTAATGGTGTTCAAGCCCGTACTCATGGAAATCACATATCTAATACAAAGTATGTGTTATAACTATACATTAATTATAGAAACATCATAGGTTTTCATCAAGTAGATGGGTTTCATAGTACCAGTAAGCATCATTACTTACATAAGCTCCTGTTATGGTAAGACCTTTCTCAAGTGCTATTTCGATGAGGCAGTTCTAGAGCAGTTCTCGAGGGAGTGAATGAGCCCAGTAACCCAGTGTATGAACGATGTAATGGGTCCTTCCTGTTCGATTTGAAAGATATTCTATCGATAAATACTTATATAAGGCCAGGCTTGGAGATCCTTCCTCGATATACCCAGTTGTTTACCACTCTGAGGCCAGTTGTTTACACCGCTCTGATGGGATGCTATGGTAACGAGGCGGTTCTATAGCATTGATGGAGGATAGATGCTTTGACTGCGAGGTTATACCATTAACCAACTAGTAACTTCCTCTAGTGGAGTGGGCTTCACATACCGGAAAAAGACCTGCCGGCAACTACTCCGACCTCTCCTTACACTAATTATAGGCGAACACACATTGGTCGGGACCTACAGACTCCACCCGGATAGTCAATTAGTGCTTTTATTAGGCGAACACACCAAACCCAGACCTGCCAGATCACACTCGGGTATTTAGTCATCCTCTTAACAACACACCGAATCAAGACCTTTGGCCACCACCGGGGTATTTTATGAATGATCCTATTAGTAATATCGGTCTGTAAAGCTTACAAGAAGTCCTTTCATAGCTAGAGTAATTTCTACGCGACTGACACACGTTTCTACTCGACTGAGTAGTCCTTATTTCTCTAGTGAGTGTAAGGAGCCTTTCGTATCCCTTCATAGATAGATTCATTATACTGACACGACCAAGCACCTGCACCACACCTCGCACGACTACGCACGCAACCCAAACCATCGCGAGGTCTTTCCTTACCGATCGTGAAATACCCAACTAACCTTACGTTCAATATCCGACCGAACCCACGCTTGACTAACCCAATAAGTAGTTGTGAGGTATTGGACTGTTAGGTAGTGTAATGAGACCTCGCACCTGAGGAAATTAGTTCTACCAGAGCAGCAAGATGTTCTAATTCGTCTAGTTAGTTGCTCTACACCCGTCTAGTTAGTTTCTCTCAAACCCATCCAAACCCGGATCAATGCCCGACGCTGTGATTTCCTCCGATTGTGGTGGAGTGCCGCGCATCATCTCGAGCCACTAGATAGGAAAGACTATACTAATGGCCACAAAGAAAAGGAAGGATTGCTTGCCTGACAGTAGGAGGACAAGGAGGTCGATAGGAAATCATGTTGCTGGAACGGGCCCGGTGGAATAATTATACGATCTCAGATGAGATTTGCTTCCGGTTTTCATTAGCTTAATTCTACTAGAATATAAAAGTGCTTTGTTCGACTAATAATAAGGGGCGCTTCATTCTATTATTAGAAGCACAACCTCTTTCACTTCCTTCCTCAGACCCTAAACTTATCAAATTTGATTGACGAATTTCATTATAACACCTCTTTAATGGGCATGCCTGTGTATGGTGAATGTCTTACATCGAGCATGTGCTATCTGAGATGTAATTCTTCAATTCAAGAAAGAGAATGTAACATGTATTTATGTAAGTTTTGAAATGAAAAAGATGCATTGCTGTAGTATAGAGCTAGCATAAATAGCTATAGCCGGTGAGAGAAGCCGTAGTGAGCGAGACTAGCTAGCGATAGAAGCAGTAGTAAGTAGTTCCGAGTGATAGCATTAGTTAGCTGCGATGCCAGGCAATAGGTTCGGGTAGGCCAGGTTCAGCTTCGGTATTGATGGTTTGGTGGGGTTGGTTCGCGAGGGATGGGATTGATTGTGAGTGATTGATGAGATTGATTGATAACTTAGTTGGAGCTGGAGCGGTACAATGGACGGACTACAGATCACATAGTTTGGGGTAGGGCGGCCCATCGGAAGGACGATAACAGCCTCACCCACCAGACAAGAATAGAGGTTCAGACCAAACGACTGAGACGACTCACCTTCACCACGTCACACATCCATCCAACATGCTAAGAAGTTACCGGGGGACGGATAGAAATACCGCACCGGGAAGAAGGTACCGCAACCGCTAGGGAGGGCACACCCAACATTGCCAACTCACCTTCACCACGCCACATCCACCCGGCAATAAATACGGCACCGGCAAGGGACAGAGCCGCCCGACAGAGCCGACTGAAGCGACGATCAGACCCACCCGATCAGACCCGCCAATCATAGCTGAACTCATCGAGCCCACCGATAGAACCTCATTACCCACCCGTCAATGCCAGCCGAGAGCCGATCCACAGGATGGAGGTTAGGTACCCATTACCCTCCGATTCACCATTGACGATGAGGGAGCACATACCCACTGAAACATGCATGCAGGCCGAGAATCGTTCAATTTGAGCGGAAAGGAGAGGAGGTAGGCACTTACTGCTTTGTATTGACCTGCTACCCGCTTAGATTACTTTATGTGCGACAGCAACCAACTCATGTTGTCTTAAAAAACCTTGATAGACCGGTTCACTAACCTTAACTTTGAGCATTGTACGAGCTTGGGTCAGAGCACTTACTGAACTTACCAGCCTACACCAATACTGATGTTCGGACCTATACCAACAACCTAGCGTCTTGACCTTATATACCAGTTGGTTTTAAATTACCTGAACTTAGAGCATTCATTGCACAGGCCTTTGATTGAATACACTTGCTTGAGGCAAGAATTGGGGGTACGGCACTATCGTGCCTCTTGTCGGGCCGAACTGAACCCCCATATATGATTGATGAATGAAGACAGACAGCCAGCATTTCCAGGATATGGATGGGATGATGCTTGCTCATTCTTAGACTTACTGCATCGGACGGATGGAAGGGTAACTCACATAGAGTAGAGAGAGCATCAGTGTACGGGCTTCATACAGCATAGCATTCACCAGCGTTCCATAACACCGCTTACTGAATGAATCTGCTGGGTACCACGTATTACCCTATTGGTATGGCTGAGCTTTGCCGATACTTGGAATCAATTAGAACACACTGCAAGGAATAGACCTACCTGTCAGTTAATGCCTGCTACAATTGTGTTTTTGAAAGACCCAGAATATTGGGCATTCATTAAACACAATTTCTAAAAGGTCCTCTCCCTCATGGTCGAGCCTGCTTGCACACCTCCCCCTCTCGATGGCAGCCCTTATGGTCGAGCCTGCTTGCGCACCCTTCGGTACCTTTGGTCGAGCCTGCTGTAGCATCCTCGACCTCGTAACCTCGGCCGAGTCGATGGCGGCTTTTTAGTCGAGTGTGCTAACGCACCCTACCGGGCCTTTAGTCGAGAGTTCGCTTGCTCACCCCCACCCAATAACGCGGAGGTTTTGGAAATTCTCCCTACGATATTTGCCATTTGACCGTGGCGGAGGTTCTTAAACCTTGACTTCCTATTGGAATATTGAGCAACGCAAGTCATTCATGCATGCATAATTACATATATAATGAATTACGTAATTCATTACGCTTTAGCATCGTATGGGATCGTAGCTCGAATCATCGATCCGTAATATCCAAATAGAGATATATCATTATATATGTAATTATGCATTTAAGTGATGGCGGCGATGGCGGCGATGGCGGCCCTCACCATATGAATAGTGAGTACCTCTCCTCGACCTCGTAACCTCGGCCTCACCCCTCACCTCTTTGGGGAGGTGAGCGATAAATCCCTCACCATATGAATAGTGAGCCCCCTCGACCTCGTAACCTCAGTCGAGTCCCTCTTCTTTTAGTTCTTCAAGTTGATGGCGGCTTTTGGGGCCCCTCCCCCAAAAGAGAGTTGCTCGTCTCCTCCCACGTTACCTCACCCTCCGGGCCTCACCATATGAATAGTGAGTCGATGGCGGCCTCAACCTCGTAACCTCGGCTGAGTCCCTAACGGGCCTTGTGTTCTTCGCATTGATGGCGGCTTTCTCCTCCCCCAAAAGAGAGTTGTTGATGGCGGCGATGGCGGCCATCCTTTGTCGGTCGAGCGATAAATCCCTCACCATATGAATAGTGAGTCGATGGCGGCCTTTGTCGAGAGTTCGGCAAGCTCACCCTCACCATATGAATAGTGAGTGACTCTGTCCCTCACCTCTTTGGGGAGGTGAGCGATAAATCCCTTGGCGGCGGTTTAGGACTTTATCCCTTGCCCAATGCGGACAAGCGACTACGTTCCTACGAGATTGGCCCTTTTACCGTTGGCGGCGGTTATCTTTCCTTTGACTTCTCATTCGGGGTCATGGAAAGGGAAGTGCTTGCCCTTGCTTGACCCAGGGAGGTGAGTGTTTTGGCAGCCGCCTTTACTCTTTTCGGTGTGTTTTTAGAACCTATATATATAGGCATTCTCCAATCATGGAAGGTAGGCTACTAGGATTAATGATCCCTCCTGTGTATTGATTCGCTACTAGGGATTAGCAATCTCATAATCTCTAGAACGGTGCATTTTATCCAATCGCTATTACAAGTCAGTAGGCTTATTACTCTGTCGGTGGGCTACTAGAATGGTTAACAAGGTGGTCGCAGGGATTAGCAATCTTCGGCCAAACCAAATGAACTTTTATACGAACATCGGCCAATCTCCTTCCGGTTTGTCTATCAGCGGCCAAAAGGATAGGGAGAAGAACGGAACTTTCACCTTCCTTCCCTCCCTTGCCGTACCCATTCTCGAAGCTTTAATCCATCCATTGTTCAGAACCAGTCAACTAGAGAAGGAAGGTTGTGGCGCCAGTTAGCGTTTATCAGCGATCGAAACGAGTACGACTGCCTCGAATCATTCTTCGTCGAGCTTTCGTTCTCAATCCGAGAAGATAGATTCATTGCTTACCAATGGCCCTAAAGTAAAAATGAGTGAGTGATCCGTATTGGGAGCCATCACCTTGCCCAGCATCCTTGTTAGTATGAAACGAAGCTACCATTGAACCAGTGAATGCGCCAGCAAAGGGAAAGGTGGAGGCACCACCAATAGCAGGGACAGCTATCAAACCAATTTTAGATCGAGAGCTAGTGCCAGCAGATCGAGTTGCAGCAGTTGTGTCTTATTCAGTTTACTCAGTTGATCGAGCCTCATAAGCACCGTCTCAGCAAGCAGCACCAGAGTCTCGTTTGTTAACTCTAACCGGGTCTTTATACTAGATTCGACATCCAATTCTAGATTCTATCATTTAAGAGCCTGTTCCATATCAAGATCGAATGGCGATTCCATTCACTAAGGGAGGGCCCCGCTACTGATAAGGTGGCTAGGCATTCTTACCCTACTGCACCTGTTCTTCAGGCTATTATTATTATCCTGCAAAGGCTGTTCGCACTAGAGGGTTTGACCTTATGCTGCGGCTAAGGTTTCTGGACCTCCTGCTGCGGCGAGAGTGTTACATTCTGATTCGGAAAATAGGGAATGCAATTTCTTTTATCCATTTGATGGATGAGTGCGTGCTATATAGCTAACTCAGGGTGTTTTCTCTCTAGTTATTATATCTCTATTTCACGTCATTACATACTTGAATATATACACTACCCTTCTCTTCCCAAAACTAAACTAGCTGATTGGCCGGAGAGTATGGTTTCCAAAAGGATTGCGAAAGGGGAGACACCCCACTCAGATGTGCAGACTTCAGGTATAAAGTGATCGTACAACCATAGATCGATACCACCAGCTGCGAGCTTGAAATTATTGAGTTCCAGTGGCATGAAGAACACCCGGAGGCTCTTTGAAAGTAATTCGAGAAAGGTTTCTTTACCAGAACCGACATTTTCTAGAATTAAGACCTGAAAAGATCCTATGGGAAGAGGGTTCTCTAAAGTAGTGCCCAACCATTGTAAGACAGACATATGTTGTCTCCCTATTGTCTCTTCTAGATATGGGGTGGGAAAGTCACGGGCCTTAAGCCAAAGAGACAGATGCTCTAATCCCCTCAGCTCAGTACTGCGGGGGTAGGAGCAGAAATCTGTCTCTTCGGACATAGTTTAAGCGTAAGTAAGGCAAGTGACTGAAGGGCAACTGAACCACTTCTAAGGTACTCTCTTTGTAAAATGAAGGGCAACTTCAAGGGTAAGCTGCTCAGGTCTTCCACGAAGAGGTCGAGCTAGAAGAAAGGCCGGGAGAGAAAAAGCACTCGAATATCCTTGCTTGGGTCTCTCTCTTCCATTCCTTTTGATGGGGAAGGCGGCATCAGATTGATCACGAGTGGTGAAACACATTGCTACTCCGGTAACGATAGAATGGGGGACTTTCGCATGCATTCCTAACCCCACCTTTACCAGCTCCAACATATGTACTGTCCCTTTAGCATATAGACGGGAGACACGCCAATTTAGCTCACCCTACGAAACCCACTGCCTTTGGACCCAGTATCACAGCAAAAGGTCTTTCCAAAACATACTTTAGAAAAACCCGATTGATCATTGATCACAGCAACACTTGTTAATACGTAGATGAGAATCTCTGATAAAGGTGTAAAGACCTCGAATAGCTTACTTCCTTATCGAACAGGATTCAGGTCCAACAGTACCAGCTTTGCTTCTCCCATCAATAGGTAGGTCCAGCCCTTGTAGTCGGTCCCTCCAGTTCCCAGTCGGTTGAGTGCGATCAATTCCCTCCCCCTTAGTAAGAGTCGGAGAAAAGGTAATAAGAGCGAGATGACCATGTTACTTCACTAATAACCACTATCATAAATGACCTCTCCCTCACCCCTTATCTGTCCCTGTCTACCTCCCTGCATCCACTCATCTGACCTCCCGGTTCTCCCCCTTCAAATGTAAACCTCTTAACGCGGTTTAGCACTTCTTTCTATCAGTCTTAAGGCTTATTCTTCTGAACTGCAACCCATGACACCAATTAAGCTTCTTAGTGCCTGGGTCTTCCAGAGGTTAAGGCTAAAGGCTTATTCTTATTAACAACCTAGAGGACACCTTTCATCCATCTATCCCTCCCCCCAGGACACCACTAATCCCAGCATGGGGGACACCAATAATCCACCATTCCCCTCGCTAGAGGGCCCACTCCTCCTTCTATCCTGAATTGCTATTGTCCTCTTCGGGGTTGGTAATTCCCCTCATCGGTAACCCTCTCCAATAAGGCTAGTTGCCGGCTTGTTAGTGCCCTATCCATACTCCCTATCTAATCGTTCAACATCAACTTTATAAAGAAAACCGGACCCATAGAGCCTTAGCGAGGAGCCATACTGCTGATGATCTGATGAGTGCTACTTTTACACTATGTCCTGGGCCCCGTAGGTAACCGAATTAACACGCTCTGCGCCAGGGATGCATATTTCACACTTACCAATATTCCCATGAATCGATCAATCATATTCGATCACTGATTCTGCTACTACTATAGTAGCGGAATTCCTGAAACATATTATATATGTTGCGGTGCGTATGCACAAATCAATTTATCATATTCGATCACTGATTCTGCTGCAAGTTCTAGTAGCGGAATTCCTGAAATATCTTATATATGTTGCGGTGGTCTGGTTTTCCAGATGCATGAATCTTAGGCCCTACTTGGACTCATCTATATAAGATAAGTAAATTGGGCAGGCTCAGGAGCTAGGCCAGCCCCAAATTGCTCATGGCCATTGATATTTCTTTCTTGCTATAGCCAAGCCTATCAGCATAAAAATTGGAGGAAACATTATCGTGGAAGCTCATCCCACGTACTCAAGCTGTATGTGTAACCCCCCACTGCCTTACTAACGGACTCATCATCACAAACAGACTAACTGATTGACTGACACTCACTCGTGATTATATGTGTATCTCTGTTTAAAGACAGACCTATTTTGTTCAAAGCCTCTTTCAAGTGTCAAGGCCTCTCTCGTGAAGGCCTCTATGGGTTCCAGAAAGCTTCATGGGGAATGCGGATTGAAAGGAGGCAAGCGTTGTTTTCTTTATTTCGCTCTCAATCAACCATGAGTCGAACTGCTATGTGAACGGGGAAGTTCAAGGGGAAGTCTAAGAAAGGTTCATAGCAAGTTCAAGGGGAAGTGAAAACGGGTAGGTCAAACAAAGAAGGGGTAATGGGTGCTTTGCTAGTGAAAAAAATAGATGGCTTTGAAGGGCGCTAAGTTCTTCACTTCAGGCCCATTTCATATAGATTTGCTTATTCGGGGTGTTGATCTCGCTTTTTGATATACAAACGATGGGGGAAATTGGGAATTCCCAAAGTAAGGTGGTAACGACGAAGTGCTTGCTCGATAAAAGGAGGATAGCAAACAAGGCGCTTCAAACCTTGATGACTTACCGCTGATCTAGACCTTGTCGACTGACTGCTTTGACCTGCCAGAATACCTCCGACGAATAACGATTATGCGAAGACCCTTCCCTTCGACCTAGAACCTCCACCTAGACCCTAGACCTCGAACTCTACGGAGGAAACATAGCAGCCCTCCACCTAGACCCTAGACCTCGAACTCCATGGAGGAAACATAGCCCTCGACCCTCTCCTTGAAACTAGACCTCGAAACAACCGTGGCCCTACACTTCCACCTCGATCCTCAACCCTTGACCTATAACTTGACATCACTACGCTGCAGAACTTTCCTACCTCAACTTGATGGGCCATGCATTATATATGAGGCATCCGTTGAGGATAGATCAGGCGCCATACACATAGTTTCATTCACGCTAGGATGGTTTTGACGGCCAGGGAAGTAGGTTGGGCTTGGAGATATATTGATTGATTGGACTTGATTGATTCACTTTAGAAAAGATTTTGAGAATAGCGTTCCCACCTGCCCCATCTTCCGAGAATAGTTTGACACCAAACTCCCCATAGCACGTCCCAATAAACTAACCATCTAACGTCCCAATATTAGGCGACAAGAGATGCGGGGTCCACCGGATCGACCAATGAGTGACAGCAGACCCAACCAGGAGACCTAAACTGAAGACCTAGCCAGCAGACCCAACCAAGAGACCTTGCCATAGCTGCCAGACCTACAACTCCTATGCCAAACTCCAAAATCCAACCTTGACCTCCTAACTCCCAAACTCCAAACTCAAAACTACTACCGAACAAGTTTTTCGATAGGGGTGGCCCCATGGATATTCTCATATATAATAAAGTTGACACACCTAGAAGGGAACCTCAATTTCATGGATACGCTTATATACCACCTGAAGAACACCTAGTTGGGGACAGGCACTCTGTTTGGGTGGACCAGATCTTCAAAAAGATTCTCATTCGCCATTTTCCCATTTTGGAGAAACCTCGTTTTTATCTAGATACAGGAAAAGAACATGGTTGTTACTTACAAGCATTTAGACCAAGTTCCATTGAACTGATTCGATTGGATTTTCTGAACTAATTAGTCTTCTTAGGTTGGCTGGAAGGAGTGGCCAAAGGTGACTTATTAGTCTTCTGGGGGAGGACGCTTCACAAGCTACTGATGAGTATTACGGTGAGGCAAGTTCCAACTGATTTCTATTGTGGCTCTGTCTAGTTGTAGCAGCAGGTAGGTCAAATCAAGAGATGTTTCCGTAGCGTTAGTAGGCCCCTGGTTTTGAGTTTGTTGGCAGAGTAGGCCCATGGATCTTGGCCTGGTGGGAGTAGGTGTGGTGGGATTGGTGTTCTTGGTGGGACTGGACTAGTTGGACAGGCGGGTGTAGTTCATCCCTGTTGGTGTGCTTAGTGTGTTGGCAGTTGAGAAGGGGTATATGGAAAAATAAAATCAATCTAGTGAGCAAGCAAGAAGCACATAAGTAATATCATCCCGCAATATCTTTCATCTCCAAGCCCCGCCCCGGTTCAACAACAAGCCGATGGGTTCGACCAGCTCACCAGCCATCCGCCCGCCATTCTACCTCTCGCGCATCCCATCCACGCCATTCTCGCTTTCGCGACTGCCCCATCCGCTTTATTGCATTATCGCACTCCCCCCCCCTTTTTCATTCTCCATTTATCCCATTCACGCTTCCCTATTCACCCAAATTACCGCATTCCCAATTCAACCCATTCTACCACTTTGAAAAGAAGGACCAAGAGGGAAAAACAGGATATCCTTTCGAACCTTAGCTTAGAACAGCAGCTGTTGAAAGAGCGATGGCGGCCTTTTAGTCGAGAGTTCGGCTGGCTCACCCTCACCCTAACGGGCCTTGTGTTCTTCGCGTTGATGGCAGCTTTTGGGGCCCCTCCCCCTCACCATATGAATAGTGAGTGACTCCGTCCCTCCTTTGGTCGGGAGCCGCCATCGTTCGTAACCTCTCCGGTTGTCGAGAGTTCGGCAGGCTCACCCTCACCCCCTCCCCCAAAAGAGAGTTGCTCCTAACCATATGAATGGTTAGCGTTAACACTCCTCTCCTCGACCTCGTAACCTCGGCCGAGTCCCTACGGGCCTGTTGGTCGAGCCCCCTCACCATATGAATAGTGAGCCGATGGCGGCCTACTGTTCTTCAAGTTCCTCTCTTTTGGGGCCCCTCCCCCTCCTTTGGTCGGGAGCCGCCATCGTTCGTAACCTCTATTGTTTAGGAAATAGAGAGATAAATCCCTCACCCCCTCCCCCAAAAGAGAGTTGTTCGTCTCCTCACACGTCGATGGCGGCCTTTTGTCGAGTCACTTAACGTCCCTCACCCTACCGGGCCTACCGGGTCGTCTGATGGCGGCCGTTGTCGAGAGTTCGGCAAGCTCACCCTCCCACGTTACCTCTCCGTTGTCGAGAGTTCGGCAAGCTCACCCTCACCCTTTCGGGCCTTTGTCGAGAGTTCGGCAAGCTCACCCTCACCCTCCCGGTCCTCTCCCTCGGTACCTCGGTCGAGTCCCTCCGGGCCTCACCATATGAATAGTGAGTCCCTCCGGGCCTCTCCTCACACGTTACCTCACCCTGCCGGGGGCATCCTCTCGATGGCGGCCCTCGACCTCCTGACGTTAATGCCGGTCGAGTCCGATGAATGAACGAGTCTTTCGGATGAGTGAAGTTTTTCAGTTCATAATATAATGAAGCTCGCTGGACTGGAGAATATTAATGGCGAAGTCGAGCGCCACACACAATCCTTCCTTACATAGGTCGAGGGAAGCCTATCGGCCGAGTGCAGTTGGTCGAGCGCATAAATGCACTCTCTCTCTATTATGCGATTCCTATCAATGGGTCGGTCGAGGGATGCTACGGTGGGGAATAAAGTTATCATAATCCTGGTTCCCCTATTTTGGACGAGCGAGTCTATTGGTTCAGCAGGTGCTGTGCCTACTGCATCGGAAAGAATCCATGAGGTTGGCGTCCGAACCAGCCCATGATCCAGGGGGATTGCCCAGAGGGATGCTGTTCCAACCTTCCCCCACCCGTCCCTAAGATGCTAAGATTGCGTGGGATAGTTCCGGTGCCGGAGTGAAGGAACCGGGCCCTTACGCGAGTGCTCTCCCAACTCACTCACTAGTTGCATAATAGGTCTTCCCCTTCTTATGTCGAGCCCTCTCCCAATGCATCTTTTTCCTGGGGTCATATAACATGACCCAGAGTGCACTCGGGTCAGGAGGTCGCCTTAAGAAAGCGAATATGGGAGGAAGTTGGGAAAGGGCCGGGGATCATAAAGCGAATATTACCTTCCTACCCACCTATCTTTAAGCGCAATCTCGCGTTCGTTAAGGATGCGTAAGCATGCTCGACTGTTAAGGCCGCCATCATGCCCCCATTTCAGTCTCTCAATATAAGGAGAGGAAGGGATTTGGTTTTGTCCTTGCAGGCAGAACCCTCTCACTGGTGAGTGAATGAGGCGAAATCATCTTGCCCGGCCTGTCTCAATCCAAGTGCCTAACTGGAGGGAGGGAGTCGAGCAGAGAGTGCGTAATAGAGCCGAGTGTGAAAGTGAGCCATCTCACTTGCAAGCATTAATTCATAGCGTCAGCATTCATGAATCCATCCCCTCCATGTCCATCCTTTTGCCTTAACCGCTCAATTCAGACCCCGTTCAATCCAGAAACGAGATAGACCCATACCCCTCACAAAACTTACCGCTATGAAACGCAGCCTACCTGCTGGGCTGGATTGGAGGAATGACCAAGCATTATATACGATGATGCAAAAGAGGTTCATACAACATGAAAACATACCCAACAAATAAAAGTACCCCTTCACCACATACCCAGGAGAAGGAAGTGAGAAGGAAAGAAGGACCACATAACTTACTGGCCAAGAGAATCAATGTCCCCCAAGTTCCTACCAAACGAGATTGATTTATGGCCTAACCAAGTCCGGCGCAGGCACTAAGTTTCGTTGGACCAGATCTTAGAAAACCTCCTCATTCGCTATTTTTGATTAATAAGAATGCTTTTTTAGGGGGGCCTCGGCCCCCATATACTATCATCGTGGTACTGAAATTGGATTTTCTTATTACTGAACTATGCCTTTTCATGAAGGTTCCCTATGATAGCCGAGATGGACTCGATTGCTTGTTGAGCACCTTTATGCTTGCTTTGAGGGCTTTACAAAAGAAACCGAAGAAGCTGGGTCAACCCCGAGATTGACAAGAGAACTTGAAAGCTGGTACAATTCAACACATACCCCCTTCACCTTTTCACACCCATATCCAAAGGAAAAGTCCCCCAGCAATGGCCGAGAAAAGAAGTTCCACATACCCCCGGACGGGGCGAGGTTCACGACGGTATGCACCCGGTACGGGGCCGAATGAGCCACACTGTGAGTGTTTCACCACTAGTATACCTCACAAGAGAGAGTGACTAATGCTTGTTATATATGATTCACCAGTTGAAGATCAGACGACGATATACACAGAGAAGCCATACAGGTCAAGGAGAGGGGCGAGATAGAGATCATTCCGGGAAGGGAGGTAGAAACATTCAGGGAGAGGTCCGGTTGAGCCATTCACGCAGGGCAGCGGGTAGTGCGTTCATCAGGTCAGGTAGTGCCAGTCAGGGAGAGAGGTCGTTATGTAGTCCCAGTGTGAGGTGCACCCATTCACCAGACGATGAGAGAAAGGATATAAGGAACACATCACCAGCCGAGAGGAGAAGGCCCCCGTTCAAACACCTTACCCCGTTCACCGTACCCCCAATAACACAACATACCCCCACAAAAGAAAACATAAACCTTGCTTACGTATATGAAACACAAGGTTCCTACAACACTGAACTCTTCGGAACACAGCAGGTTCCTACCTCGAGGGGATGGAAGGAATGATGAAGCGTTACGTTGATTCACCATTCGAAGATCATACGTTACAGATAGTGGCCATACGAACCATTCATCATAAGACTAGAGCTTAAAGCCAAGTCCACGTCCACCAAATCCGCCCAGGCAACCTAGTCCAAGTAGGGCACCCACCGAGGAAAGGAAGTAGCACAGTCCGCATAAAGCAACCGCCCAGTATATCTAAGGAACCTGCCAAGTCTCCATGTCTACCAAGGCCACCCAATCCACGTATACCTAACACAGTACGCTACGGTACGAGGACGAGTGAGTGAGTCACAGCCCCCCTTTCATTAAGGGTCTCCGATAGCTGAGCCAGAAGGTCATTGCCATAGGAGGGTCATTGCCGATAGCCAGTCATAGTCAGCCATACAGATTTCCCATGCTTTCTTGGAAAGATATTGATTTACAACATCTTTCGAGAGGGGTTCCAACGGACGGACACGAATGAGGACTAGCCTGGAGGCCTAGCCTGCCATAGCTCATAGCAGCATAGAAATCGAACCTCAAACCTCAAACTCGAACCTCTACGGAGGAACCATAGACCTCTACCCTCTTCCTCGACCTAGACCCTAGACCTAGGCCCTCGACCTCTAAAGACATTGAGACATGTTGTTGTTTACTTACGAGCATATCGCTTTAGTTCCCTAGTTCCACTTGCCAAAATAAATAGAAGAGAATAAGCTTATCGACTTGTTGGTGTAGTTGGTCTCACCCCAATAAAAAGAGACTATCTTGCTACTATACATAGCGATTACGGACCTTCCTACTCCGCTTACGGGCCTCAGTTAAGCCCAAGAGCAATTGCTTGAAGGGATATTGAATGGCACTAGTGTATCAGCCCTTTCAATCTATTAGGTCGAGATTGAAGGGGCTGATACACCAATACGTTTGCCCCTGAAACCACTGCCAGCGGGTAGAGAAATCTCCCTCATTCATCCGGCGATGGCATAATTACATATATAATATATGCATTGATAAGAAAGCGTAATTACATATATAAGGAATTACGTAATTACCTATCTCATTCAGGCAGGGAGATCGTCATGAATTCGATCATGAATGAACCAATTAGTTCTCGATCTAGGATTGGATTTGCACCTGGATGATCTACATATTGATCTGTATCTGCAAGTTCTCGACGCTCCTATCAGCGGATATCTCGATATGAGGACTGCTATTGATATATTTGACCCCTATTCTAGTAAGACTATAATGTGCCAATTCAAGCATTCGCAGGCCAGCCGGCATATCTGTCTGTAGTGGGTCGAATGCAGCCTCAAGGAGCAGCTAACCGGAGCTAACTGGTAATGGTGGTGCCCTGGCTTTTACTAGTAATAGTACTAGAATGGGAGCGGCTGACTAGCCAGGAATGGGAATGGGAATGAGAAAGGGAGAGGTACTAACAGATCCGCTTTACGGGGTGCATAGATTACCTCCCCTCCCTTATATATATATATAGATATATATATAGATAATAAGAGGTCGAGTGGGGGAGACTCACGTTGAGCTCTCTCGTATCGCCCCGGCCTTAAATAAGAATAAATTGTGCTTTCATATCAAAGTATAAAGCGTATTTATTTATAAGTCGAGCCAATAATAGTAGGGCGTTCTTACATACGTAGTAAGACCCAAACAACAATCTCTCTTTTCCAAGAAGCTAGCCATAAAATTGCAAGATGCTCTACTATTGAAGGTTCGAATCTCGGTCACGATCTGTACATCTACTATTATAGAAGCTAAATCGTGAAACTGTATCTGCTGCTGTTGGCTATTACTATGTCTCCGTCTCTGCTGCTTACGCTGGATCTACTGACTCCACTGGAAAAGATGCTGGATCTTCTAATTGGCGCTGGGTCCCATAAAGCCGCTATGTTGGCTTAGATACTTACTCTACTGGCTGTGTCTCCACCAGATTGGCTCCGTTACTGGTCAGGTTTTTGGCTTATTTAAGCGCCCCCTATGTCTCTGTGTCCTTTGACTCTGCTCCTGCTCTTGGCTGGGGTGTGCCCACTAGGTATGGGTAGGACACTTGGGGACCCTATTATATATAAGAAACCGATCTCCTGAACCAAGCTTCACCCCTAATGCCAACAGAGTGGCAACGTGTTTACAATCCTCCATCTCTAACCTCTTGAGACATGGGTTGAGAAATAGCAATCCCATGGTCTAGTTGCCAAACTTCCATCCCCAGGGGGAAGTGCAAAAGACCAAGATCTGTAATATCCAGTGACTTCTTCAGCCTAGTCCTCATTGTTCCAATCCCAAAAGAGGTATCCCAGTGATGATCAAGTCATCCACATGGAGTACAATCACCAACACATGGTCATCTACCCTTCGAACAAAATCATTACTCTCGGACCCACACCTCACAAATCCTGAGTTTATAAAGAAGTTATCAATCTTATCATACCAAGCTCTCAATACCTGCTTAGGTCCATAGAGATACCTTTTCAATTCGCATACATTTATGATCGGTCGTGGCTTATCAAATCCGAGAGGCTCCTCCATGTAGATGTCCTCCTACAAGTATCCATTGATAAATGCACTCAACACATCAATTTGATGCACCTCCTGTCCACGACGAGAAGCCAGAGCAAGCACTATGCTGATGGAGACCATACAAGCCACGGAAGGAAAGGTCTTGGTGTAGTCCATGCCCTCCTGTTGAAAGAATCCCTTATCCACCAAATGAGCCTTATAGTTCTCCACCTGTGCCTCAAAGGTATAATTGGTCTTACAGACCCGCCCCACCACATTCCCACCACAGAGGCGAGGAACCAACTCCTAAGTGGTTTTCCTAATAAGTGCATCATGCTCCTCCTTTATGGCATTGTTATGATCTACCGTGAGTATGAGCAGGAAATGGAAATGGTACTTCAGGGATATAACCAAACATGCATCACACGAGATCCACACAAGAGGATCACACAATAGAGATTTGCTGAAGAACACCCCTCACCCATGAATGGATGAGCGACTTCGTTCCAATTATTCTCTAGAAAAGTTGGGGCAATACCTTAAAATACTCTTGAGGGGGGAATCACTCCAAGATCTCTCGGTGAGGGTCGATATCCAAGTACAATACTATTTTACGATATTACACAATTATTCTCATGATGATTGAACAATGATATCCATGCCCTGTTTATAATATCTCATTTCAGAATACTAGGGGAGGGTAAGACCCTTCACCCAAAAGTTCTCATTTGACCCGTTTAACCAATCCCAACTACCTAGGGTTATGTGCCACATGTAAGTAATCCCATGAACCCCCTATAAAATATCCTGAGTCTCCCATATACGATATAACAGGCCTAGATGCCTAACATTCCGTTCCTCTAGGGCCATAACATTGAAACCCCCAACCAAATGGTTCGTCCTCGGACCATTAGAGTAAACCAAGTAACTGATCATTGCAAATAATTGGTACCAAGCTTGATCACCCATCCATCCGCATGAGATCTTCATAGGTGTTGCTTCTTGCTGGTCTCCCACTCCACAGTTTTTGCTTTTCGGATGCCATGTGTATCCAAGGCTCCTGCTTCTTTGGTCTCAAGTGTGTCCATAGTTGTTCTTCCGACACAAAGTGTATCCATAGCCATAGCTTCTCTGATGCTCCAAACCCCACCTCCATGAAATTTTCCTCTCGTGGTGATGCGGATGTCGATATGCTACCACCTTTGTACGAGTAGCCTCCTGTTCCTCTTCCTCCGACACTACCACCATCTGTTCCTTTGTATCTCGAGTAGGTTAAGAGGTTGAGCTCCCTTCACAAGCACCCAAGTATTCTTTATGCCCCTCGTCCAATTCCTCCTTATTGCCATCCTAGAACTCTTCGTTATGTTCTTCTGCAGATCCCTCTTCATGTCCTTCTTTGGACCCCCGATTTGGTAGCACACACAAAACTTTCAAATGATAGGGAAAATATCTTCATTGGTTGGAAATAAGAAATGAACTTATTTAATAGGGAAGGGGGCGATGATGGGAAATTCCGTTGTTTTTACGTATATAATAGACTCATTTCGAAGGGCTCCTCTGCAATGGAACAAGGTGTAAGAGATGAAGATATAGCTTAGGCTCAGGCCGAAAAAGAGGAAGGATCGGACTAATCGGCTTAGGCCGAGAGAAAGAGGGAGAAAGATCGGACTAATCGATCGAATAAAGGTTGGCTGGCTTTTCAAAATAGACAGGACAGGGGAAGCTCCCCATTCGATAATCCTTGTCTGTTGGAGCCCTTAACCCTCTTCAGAATCAAAAGGGAATAAAGATCGAAGATCCCGATCAAAAAACTTTCTCTCGATCGATGGAAGTATGAGTGTAAGCGAGGGCTATCTTTCCTTTTCCTTGCTGTGGGAACTGCAACCTCGTAGCGCACCTCACCCCATGCAAGAATACGTATGGGAATAAGAACTTCAAGATCAAGTGAATAGATATCCAAGGAACTAGAACTGTCAACCGAACTTTACCACACTAACGTATGAATTAATATATAGAACTTGAACGATTATTAATTAATTGGCAGCGCCTGCCCAGTTTAACCAGACGTTTAAGCACCCATGCATCCCTGCTACTCAAGTTGTCAGATGATAATTATTCAGTATGGGCGGCGACAATCCAACTCCAACTCGAAGGGCGTGATTATTGGGGTGACATAGATGGCTCTTATCCTGAGCCTGATATGTCTTCCCTAGATCACAAGAACATCATTCCTATAGGGTACATTATAGCCATGAAAGAGTTCATAGAGGAGGGAAATTAGTTTGCACTACTCCTATGGTTGCTATACTAGGATCTAGATGCATATGCCGAGTGTATCAATAAGTCTATATTAGGGGCCACATTTCTACAAGTATGGGTTTATAAGAACATATAACTATAGAGGCCTTATAAAATGGAACTAGTGGAAGGTAGACCTATTTCATTGTAGTATTCAGGTAGACGGGTCATGGATACAGGGTGGCCCTCTATAAAGAGGATGTAACAATTTATAATGAAATGGGCAGTAGCTTATTCCCCATACAGGATGTAAAATATGTTAAGACACAAGACACTATATACACTTAGAAGGTTGAGCCTACTCACAAGCACCCTACAGCTTGTGTACCTCTTTAGTGGGGGGAGCAGCCTATAGAACCATTGCCTCCACTAAGGAGGTATAAGAGAGTGAGACATAGGAGTCATGTTTATATACAATGGTTGCTTATAGTACATAACACGTTGATATGGGTTAGGGCTAGGGCATAGAGCATCTAGGAGAAGTTATAGCTAGAGTATTAAGAGGAGATCAGAATGACTTAAGTCTAAGAGGAAGTGGATGAGTAGGGATACATGGGTACCTACGCATAAGGTTCTCTAGAGGCTCCTATTATCTTGTTTTGTTAGCTAGGTCTTATTCTTAGATAGAGAAAGGATCTTATTTCACGTATATAGAGATGGCGGGACTGTAGGAGGGAAAGACTTCAATTCAATAAGGTGAGCTCGGGCAGGCGTTAGAAGTCCCGGTTTCACTGGCCCAATTTGCTACAGTTCGGGCCCCTCCACCAGATGAGTATTTGAAGCCTATTTGATTTCTTCCCTCAAATTTGCAATATGACTTATTTCTTGGCCTTTTCTCTGGCTTTATGCTCTATCCCTGGCTAGTTACCAAATATACCTATATAATGTAGAATGGAGAAGCTAAGCTATTCGTAGCTCTAGCTCATATTTCTCTTCTGTATGTTATGGATGTTTTGAAGCTTTATTTATTCCAGTAGTGCGTGCCGCTAGTAGTGCAGGGTTAAATGGGTATCTAAGGGTCGATCTTGGGTTACCAATGAAGGTAAAGAGACTGTGTACCGTAGGCATGGCCATTCCCAGGAACGTTATCCTCCTGATTTTATTCCTCTAAAGTGCTCTGATAAGGATGGATCGGTCCGGACAGTAGTTAAGTCTCTGAATGCTCAGTTTGCAGGGTCTGTGGGTGCCGGTGGTCTTAAATCTCAAGAGGAATGGCCGCCGGAACTCATTCCGGCCGAGCCCGCGGGTATGTGTGGAGGTGGATCTGAAGCGCAAGCTTTCCCCTTTTATTTCTGTTTTCACTATTGATGGTGTGCGCCAGCAGAAGGTTCGGTACCTCAATTTACCGAATGCCTGCTTTGCATGTCAGGCTCAGGATCATTTGATTCGCGATTGCCCTGTCCGCAAGCCTAGGCCAGGTTAGGTTACGAGTGCGGGTGGTGCTGCGGGTCGCCCTCCTTCCAAGGGTCCAGGGACTGGTGGTACTTAAGTGGCTTCCGGCTAAGCAGTTGGGGGTGGGGCCCTTCTCCAGCAGATGGTTCAGGTAGGGGTGGATCCTCTTCAGGTGGTGCAGGTTCAGGTGCTCCAGGATCAGGTGGCTTCGGAGGTCCGGGTTCAGGGGGTATAGGCTCTGGTGGTTCAATGGCAGGTGTTCCAGTTTCTGGTGGTACTTGTGGAGCTGTTTCAGGTGGCTCGGTTAAGGTCTCCAAGAGTTCAGTGGAGCAGCCTCGGGGTAGTTAGTCTTATTTGGCGCTGGGGATGCCTAGGGTACCTAGGAACCCTGGTTTGGTGGTTACTGGCGGTTCTACTTCCTCTGGACCCATTGGCATGGACTTTGACTCTGGATGGCAGATCAAAACGAACAAGCGGAAGGTGGAAAAAAATCCATTACTCATTCACTGCGGGCGGGTTATCAATCATTTCTTGGAATAGCTGCATAATTCTTGCACAACTCGAGAATCCTACTAGGAATCGTGGGCCCCGTACTACTTACTGGTCGAATTGACTGACGGACGGGTCGAATAAAGAAACCAAAAATCTACTCATTCCACAGGTTCCACAACCTCCTTTCAGTCGGGCCCTAACCACTCAATATCTATTCCAACCCCTACGGAACATCTGAGCTACGTGGACACAACTATCTCTAGTAATCTGGATCTGATTTCGTACCGGGTGAGACAACAAATAGTGAGGCATCATAAGCTCATGCGGGCGAGTAAAGGCAGAAGGAAATCACTTACTTATAGGTGCAACGCAATTCATTCCCATTTCTGATATTTCACTGGACCTACTCTATCGGATTGATAATAAGCAGTACTGGAAACATGTAGGCATCTCCCCTCGGCCCAGCTATAATCCTTCTCTCTAAGGTATTGGTGAACCAGAAATGGTATAATCGTATCTTCTCGATCGCAAGGGAGTATTCTCTATTTGAATATTTCAATATTCGGTCGGTTAGCGGACTGATTCCAAAGTCCATTTCTTCCAGTCATTCTATATAGATGTAATAACGCAATAGCAATATATACATAATCTAGAAATCTCTTTTTCTCTACATCCACCATCCCTTTAAGAAAGGTTTCACACTTAAGCAATATCTATTTTCCCCTGCATCTTAAAAAGGTTATACCTTCGTGTCTATTTCGCACCATTGCCATTATATATGAGATAATCCATTATTTCACGCAGCGTGCCTTAGCTACTGTCTTTTCTACGCTCTCCTGTATAAGCTCTATATGTTGGAAGATATAAGCAATGTAATACTTGTATGGGGATATGTGTGCTATGTGAGGTGCTGCTATGTGCATCTATGTGTGGTGCTCAATGTGTATGGCGTATGAAGCTCAAAAAGAGAATCAACGTAAGTAAGCATCGTAATTGCTCCAGTCGAGGTAGGAACTATTGTTCCGTAGGGGTATGTTGGGAGCATATGGGGTAACTCTCTATCTCGAGTGATGTAGAACGAACGGGGTCTGTATTGAACACATCTCTCTCGTCTGGCTCAATCTCTCGGGTCTGGTGTGAACTTGGAATGGAGTTTGGGGAATGGGTGATTCGAGAACATCGACCTTTCTGTTGGGCCTGGGCATTCTGGGATAGGTTCCACGTGGCCGTAAGGAGAAAGCAAGTCTAAATTGTGTTGGGTGATTCGAGAGTGTAGACCCATTCACAGAACAGAGTAAGCTTGTTAACTGGTTGAATAGAGAACAGATAGCTCCCCATGAGCAGAACAGATGAGCATAGAATAGCTCCCCATTCGCATCACAGAGTAAACTTGTTAACAGCATGAATAGAGAACAGGTGGAATAGAGAGACCCGTTCGCAGTAGGTAACAGAGGTAATTTGAACTGGTTTATTTGAGAACATAGTTGAATTGGGACCAGCTGGGTGTGTATCGAAAAGATAGATTCCCATGAGCAGAAAAGAGTTAACTTGTTCTGGGTGAAGAGAGAACAGGTATAGACCCGTGAGCAGTACAGAGTAACCCTGTTAACTGGTTGAAGAGAGAGTGGAATAGATCCCCGTTCGCAGTAGTTAACAGAGTTGAATTGGGAACAAGTGGGTGATTCGATAACAGATTGAATTGGGAACAGGGTGATGAGAGACCAGATCAACTAGAGACCCGTGGAAAGAACATCGTTGCTTTGGGAACAGCTGGGTGAATAGAGAACCGTTAGAATAGAGCCCCACGAGCAGTAGGTACCAGAGTTCATTTTTTGTGGTTTATTCGAGAACATCGTTGAATTGGGAACAGGTGATGAGAGAACTAACTGCACCAGGTTCCACTTCCTAGGCTTTCTTGCTTGATGTAAACTGTGTCCTTTCGGTGTTTTCACTGATTCACGATGGGTACTTCTATCTCGTCTGTTGGCAACTTGGCTCAATCTCTTCTGGTGGGAACGATGGGGAAGTTATCTCTCACGTATGATGGGTACTTCCCTCTCGTCTGGTGGGAACGATGGGGTACCTCACTCTCTCTCGGGTATGGCGTGAAGGTGACTCGGGTATGTGGGTATGGGGGCCTTCCTTCTCTTTCGGGTATGGTTTAACGGGGTATGGTTGAATGGGTATCCATTGATGTGGGGGACTTCTCCTATCGGCCATTGATGGGGGAAATCTCTTCTCCTCTCGGGTATGGGTGTGATGTTTAACGGGATATGGTTTAACAGGATATGGTTGAATGGGTATCCATTGATGTGGGGACTTCTCCTATCGTCGTCTGTCGGTAAGGCCTTCTCTGCGGTAAGGACTTCCCTTCTCTCGTCTGGTGCCACCCTGGCTAACTCGATATCACGTATGACAACAACTTGGCTCAATCACTTCTGGTGGAAACGATGGGGGCCTTCTCTCTCTCGTCTGATGTGATGGGGCAACTGGGTGTGTGTATTTGGGATGTAAGCCAGCAGTCGTCGGCCAGCAAGCAATCACTAACCAGGGCGTTGGAGTTGGGGGAATGGGTGCTAAGTCTAACCTAACGCTGGGCGCTACATCTTCCTCCCCCCCTCCTCTAGCCGCTCCCTCCTTCTGTCCAGCAGCAGCATTCATTTCCCTATCCGTGCCGAAATGGGGGAACTCGATACTCATGGCGCTTGTATCCCACCCGAAGGCCCGCAAAGAGCCCCTGTAAAGGAATCATGTATTGGTTCGAGGACTTGTTCAAGGCTCTGAAGCCCGAGAAGATGAAACAATATCCCAAGGCACTTGGTTTCATTCCTCGACCATGGTCTAGGCCCTACGACCCATCCTTGGTTGGTAAAACCTACGTAAAATAGACTAGGAGGGTTACTTAGTGATAAAGGGAATAGGCGTTCATTTGCGGCGCTAATAGAGCCATTCCCTTAATAAATTACCAGATTCCCTCTAAGAAAAAGTGTTGGCGCTAAACTCAATTACAAAGAACCAAATCTTGGTGCTCCCTCACATTAGTTGGGCACCATTTAACCCCTCCCTTTCCCGGCAGGGGGGTTACTACCGACATCTAGGAGAGGGCCTGATAGCTTGGAATAAAGCTTCTCTCATGACTTCGAATCTTCAAGAATGAAAACATTGGTTTGGAACATAGAGCCTTTAGCATAAGGAATATTTCTTTGTCAACTTTGAAGCTTATAAACACCCATCGGTTCAAAGAATCATAAAATGGTAACTAGAAGAGGACCCATACAGAAGGTTTGGGATTGTTCTTTTTAAGGAATCAATATAGAGCACAATGAGAACCAATGGTAGAATTCAATGTGGCCTTGAGGTGGCAAGTGGAAATCCTCTCGACTATGGATGGTTACGTGGCATAGTTATCTAAAACTAGCCCAATAATTGGTATTAGTACATGCATGTGTAGAGTTCCTCTCTTTTTCACAATATAATGAGTTCACATTGGGGCTTATAAAGACTAGACTTTTGGTGGATGCGGGTCATGATGATCCTGATTGATCCGATGGTCCGGACGATGGTTCTGTGGTTTATTTATTAGATCCAGATCAAGAGAAAGGTAATGGACCTTAAACTACTCGCTTCGGATCTGCTTCTAAAGGCTCTGTTTATTAATCTCGAAATGAAATGGCCTCTGCCTCTCCTTCGACTATATCATTAGCATCATCAACTTCAACTGAATCTTCACTTGGAGGCCTAGAAACTCTATTTGGATCATCCGCTGGTGGATCTGCTGGGTGATCAACTGCTTTCTAGACCCCTATGGGTGGTGCTTTTGCTCGGTCAACTGAATCTACAGGTACTGCTGCTAGCTTTGCAACTGGTATATCTCGGTATCGATCTAGGAAACGAACTGCAATCTCATTAACCGGGACTAGAATTGGCTCATATGCTTCCATTGGATGGTAAAAAACTAGGAAAAAGCTATATAGTATAAATAGATTGACTGGTTCAAGTTAAAATGCTCCTACTCGTGCATCTGGATCAGCAACCGACACAGGGTAAACCACTTCTTCTACTCCTTCTTGGCGAGGTGCTACATTGATATTATTTGGTTCTTCCTTTACCGCTGATACCTTTGCCTTAGCCGCCTTTGATGCTGGTAGTTCACATGCTGACTCGTATGCTATTGGATATGGTACTGGTTCTGCTGCTACTGGTGCTGCTGGACCTGTAACTGTCTCTGCGTAATGAATGGAACTGGATCCACGCCTAGAATTGGCTCTACCTCTCTATCTCCAACGGGGTATGCAACTTAGACTTGGTAAGCTAGCTCTGGATCTTTATCTGCATCCATTGCTTCTTCCCCACACACGTCCAAGTGAGGAAAATATTAGTATAGATCTGAGACTAAGTTCGAAGACAGGAAACTTCTTCTATTTCGAGATTGAACTCCAGATCCCGTCCTCGTTACGGAGTCAATTCAATTTTTATAACCAGCAACAGATAAATACCCATCATCAGGAGCAGGAGCAGGAAAGACATTCGACCTAGTTAAGTTTCTATTGATCCTATTCCATAATACTATACTACTATAATATACCATTCCATATCCAATTCAAGGGCGAGACCCACCACCACCAGCGTGGTCAAAGCCAAAGGCAAGGGCATGACCAGTACTTTCATCATCCAAGCAACGGAGCTACCAAACCCCCTCGGGAGGGAGAGAACCACACGGACTCCGAAACGAAAGGAAAATGGTTTTGGTTATGGATGGCTATAGCTTCTAGGCCTTCCCTGCATGCTGCTCCGTATCTGGATCAAGATTGACTGAAAAAAGGTAAAGGTAAACAACTGAATCCACGCGAACAGCAACTGGGTATCCATCTGGATTTGGATTCGAATCTATAACTGGTGGAACTACTCGCTATGGATCTGCGTCTGAGACTTCGCTCGGGACTGATGCTACCTTTGTCTCTGTGGCTCTAGTTCCCTCTGCCTTTGTTCGCTACGAGTGCTGCTTCAATCCCGGCTAATGCCTTTGCTCAGTCAACTGAATCTGCTTTCTTCACTGCTCCCTTCGCTACTGGGTCCATGGATGAATCTCAATCTAGAAAAGGAACTATATTTGGATCAGAATCTGGATATGCCCCTGCCTCTCCCACCTATTCTTCTGCTGTGGGCTAAGGAGCTTAAACTGGCTCTACCTACGCTATTTATGGATCAATGAAGTAAATTGGCGAGATTGGGTCAGCTGAATCATTCACTGCTTATGGAACTGGATCTCCTACTCGATCTCGATCTGCGACTGATGGATCAACTTTGTAAACTGAGTCAATCTAATCAACAGGTGAAACTACTTCCTTTGTTGCTGGCTCTCTACCATGTGCCCCCGCTCTAGGCTTAGTACACATTTTATAACTACCCTGCATATTGACTCTGTCCTCAATACCTCTCCCTTTTTTGCTGGGTATAAAGCTACCATCTTGTTAGAACCAGCCCAGGTGATGGTTGGGTAAGCAACCTGACCGTGGCGGGAGCCTGGCTAATAGCTATTGGCCTTCTATCCGGAGCCTGCTGACCTAGCATCCTGGCCCTGGCAAGCGGGCTTATGGTAGGCTAATAGGGCAGTGGGAGGACTAAAGTACTACTGAAGCCCAACCGGAAGCCTACCTCCTAAGGGTTGGAGGGCTAATGAGTGGGACCACTACCCTAAGAGGGTATAACCTAACTATTGGTTGGGAATGAAAGGTTAGCCCCGATATCAAAAGGTGATTGCGGCTAGCTCCATCCAGTCATTGTTTGGCTTCCTCTTCCTGCCTTGACTCGGTGAATGAAATGTGATAGATAGTAGAAACTCGTTGATTTCCCATTGTACGGCTCGGTTCTCTTTCCCTCCCATCTAGGACAGGCTATTCCTTTTCTTCCATTTCCAAAGCAGAGCAGCAAAAGTAGTTTATTAGTTTAACCGGTGCCCCCAGGCAAGCTTTGTTTCTATCCGGAAGGTTACGCGCTCGCCAGAGGTAGCGCAAGGTACAGAGCCGAAGGGGGGCACTTGTGGGCGGGGGTGCCATTTGTGGGGGGCCATAGGTTCGAATCTCGTCACCTCGATATAGATGTGAATCATCCTGTGGTGACCCACAGAGGATTATGGGAATAACAACGAAATTAGGGAACACAGACGGAATGTCAATAAATGAATTGTGCCATTATCTGTTATTTCCGGGTCTTTCCGTTGCATTCACTCACGACAAGAAAAAACCACCTGCTCTACCAGACTTTACTTACTGCCTTCACCCAACGGAGTGCCGCCTGCCCTTACCCATCCTTGCCCGATCTATCTATTTAGTAAAAGGTTGTGAGCTTGCCTCCTTGATTTGAATGCTGAATGCATGTTCCAACCCTTCAACTACCTTGGCGGAGGTTTGAACATCTTTCCCTACGAGATTGGCCATTTGACCGTGGCGGAGGTTCTTAAACCTTGACTTCCTACATGCATAATTACATATATAATGAATGATGAAGTTCAAGCTTTTTAGGACCCGGTAGGGTGAGCTTTCCGAACTCTCGACAAAGACCGCCATCGACTCACTATTCATATGGTGAGGAAGCGCCCTCTCTTTTTAGTTCTTCGAGTTTGCTACCTCGCCCTCCTTGTTTCTGGCGAGCCCGCTTAACGCTACCTCACCCTCCCGGGTCCTTGCCCCGCGAAGGGAGATCAGGTTCTCCTACCTAAGGTCAGGATATCCCTTGGGAAGGTCCGGAGGGCTTGCGCTTCTGAGGGCAAGGATATCCCTTACGTTATGCTCAGGTAAGCAACTACGATCTATAGTTCATTTTGGGATCACCTCCATTCTATTGACAATGCATATATTATATGTAATTATGCATTCTAGGGAAAGATAACTGCCGCCAATGTAAAATGGCCAATCTTGATAGGGAAAGATGTTCCTCTCCCCCTTGTCGAGAGTTCGATTCCTCACCCATATGAATCGGTGAGTCCCTCTCCTCAACCTCGTAACCTCGGCTGAGTCGATGGCGGCCTTGTGTTCTTCGCGTTCCTCTCTTTTGGGGCCCCTCCCCCAAAAGAGAGTTGTTCCTCTCCTGTTGGTCGAGCCCCCTACTGGGTCGTCTCCTCACACGTTACCTCTCCGTTGTCGAGAGTTCGGCAAGCTCACCCTCACCCTACCGGGCCTCTCCTTTGTCGAGAGTTCGGCAAGCTCACCCTCACCAAACCGCCGCCAACGTAAACGGGTCCTAACCGCCGCCAACGTAAAATGGCCAATCTTTCTAGGGAAAGATGTTCCTCTCCCCCTTGTCGAGAGTTCGATTCCTCACCAAACCGCCGCCATCGAAAGATGTTCCTCTCCCCCTTGTCGAGAGTTCGCCTTAATTGAGAAATATGGATACATGGATGGATACATCTCGGGATTCCAGGAATGTCGTGAACAGTGGTGGAACGGAGTATAAGTCGGTTTCAAGAAAGCAGGTAGTTAGGGGAGTTCTAACTGTAACTGTCAAGCTCGAGGAAGGAACTTCTTTATGGCACGCCCGAAGGACCGAGTCACTACTGTCCTATGTGGAGGATATGACCAAATGCCATCATCATAATCATAATCAGAAAATGATGAGATCGAAGATCGAGAAGCTGAAGGTCCCGAAGATGATGATCCAGAAGAGCCCGAAGATCCACCAGAGCCAGAAGAGCCAGAGTCAGCAGAGCCCGAAGAGCCAGATCCAGAGCCTGATGATTCCCCTGAGCTTTACCTTCTCTCGATGGCCCTATCCCACCCATCCAGCCAGCAACCACCCGATGGGAAGGTAAGACCAGCTCCTTGAAGGAAAGGAACTGATGGGAACGAAATGTCTGTTGCGAATGAGAGGGAGGATAATAGGCTAACCCGATAAGGAAGGTAGGACCAGCCAAAGAGAATGAATGACTGGAATAAAGAAGTGAGCGAAATCGATCGATCGACAGACCATAATTACATATATAATATATGCATTCAGAACTTGCGCATTTATAAGAACTGAGGAGCCAGATAAATGGAGTGCAGTGAGCGACAGAGTATGGATGGCACGGAGTGAGCACCGGGACTGGTAGAAAACGGCTTGCTTTTAGTTAGTGTAGGCAGAGTAGAGGGCCGATCGTGACTTGTAGAGTGACTTGCAGGCTGGTCCAAGAAACAATGGATGGTCGGTCGAATCACCCCGGGCTGGGACAAGAAACAACGGCTGGTCGAATCACCGAGGGCTGGTCCGAGCGTGACAAATATGAGTCTCTCAGTCCTTCAAGGACCTTCTTTAGCCCCACACCATTTCCTCATTCTTATGAGTGCACTTCCGTAGAGGAGTTGCAATTTCAGGAGACTTCGAAATCGTATGAGCAGGCCCGGCTATACCTATGTCTTCGCCCCGACCTCTATGGCTGGCCTTTACCGCTGAAACTACCATTGATGGTCGTTTCGGATCCAGACCCCGGATCTACGACTCGAATTCCAAGCGGTATGCTCTTGGATATGGAATTGGAATAGGCTAGGGCTCTCGAACTGCTTCAACCAGATCTTTACGAGGTTGGTGCTTCAGTGGCAGAATCGAGTCATTCCATAGCAGGGCTAGGAATTCAGGCTTTTATACCAGGCTATCACGTTGGGATAAGGGAGTAGGAGATTGAATTCACTCCTAATTGAATGCATTATCACAAACTTTCTTCTTTATCCGCGGATTCCAAAGGTGGAGCTCCAACTGCTGACTTGACTTGGTCCCTTCTATTTAGGATCAATAGGAACTGGAATTGGTTCATCTCTTGGGGCAGGAGGTGCTGCTGGATTAGGTTATATGAGACCTTCTTTCCAAGGATCAACCAACCAAAACTAACCAAGCCGGCAAGTACTTATTTCGTAATCGTTTCAAGTATTAATTCATCCAATCAGGGCGTGCAAGGAAGGATGGCTAGCAGGGATACCGAACCAAAGCAACTGATCCACACTAACCCATCGAGAGAAACCAATCAGTACAAGCTAGCATCACTAACCGAAAAAAACCTCATTGAATACTTCTCATCCAAAGATGAAGGGTGTCCACGAGGGCGTGGGGCCAAAACATGTAGGGAGTCACTTTAAGGGCAGCTCCCGTGTTAAGTGTAAAATAATGAGTAGTACATGTCCAGGGTCTTCAACTAGAGTTGGAACACTGCAACCACAAAAGTGTACGTCTCTGCATGATGCAATAAGGAGTTGATGTTAAGCATATAAGGGATAATCAGGTCAGAGAGCAATGACAACTCTCTCTACCTAACCCGAGGTCCACCAACATTAATGCGAGCGTGGACGAAGGTATGGTGAACGCCTCTAAACCAACCCCCATAACGCGGATATCCATATATAATTCAGTTCGTCCTACCCCACTCCCAAGTGATAGTCCCCAAGGACGGGATTCCGTTGAGCGATAGCGAGCCCGACTTAGCCGAGCCGGAATAGATTTATCTTCCAACTTATCTTATGGCCTACGTTGCCAACGCTTTGCTCATCCTCCAACGGTGCCCCTTCCCCGCTTTTTTGGGCTGTCCCCTTCCCCGACCAGAATCCGCAGTTTCCCTCACCCATATGAATGAGTGAGTGACTCCGTCCCTCTCCCCCGACCAGAATCTGCAGTTGCTCCTTCCCCTGACCAGAATCTGCAGCTGCTCCTTCCCCCGACCAGAATAAGACAGTTAATTCTTCTCGTTGCTGCCCTCCTCCTTACAGAACTCTGGTAGGCTCAACTTGCAGGTGAAACTTTCATATTGGAGTTTTGGTTCGACAAATAAAGAATTCTTGAGGGGTGTCTCTTCAGGCAGGTAGTTAGATTTGATCTCCAGTTTCGTATTCCCACCATTCCGGGTAGTTGGATTGCCGGGTAGTTAGATTGGTAAATCTAGTTTCGTATTCCCATTTCCGATCGGTAGAAAGATATCTAGTAGTATTATATTGTGTAAGTAAGGTTCAATTCCCCTCCCTGGTGTTCAATTCAATCTCTGGTTTTGACCCAATATCGATAAATCAAGCTGGCGTACCTAAGGAATAATAGTACAGCCCCAAGCTCATTCTAGTCCCAAGGAAAGATCAGGTCATCCCAATATCTCAGTATAACCGCCAAGGGGGATGGAACAGGATCAACTGCTTCAACAGAGGTAGACTTGTATGCTTTTGTTGCTGGATCAACTCGGTTAGCTCGGTCAACTCAATCAATATGCTCATCTGGCCCTTATTTTCTTTGTATGCTATCTATTTCCTTGCACTAGGAAGTGCAAGCCCCTTCGGGACCTTCTTTTCTTTATATTATGGTAAATGAAGCTTATATATTGAGATTTAGAAACCAACAACATAATTACATATAATATATATATATATATCCTCTCCTTTCGGTCGAGTGTGTCCAAATACGAGCATCCATCGGCCGTTATCACCTCATCCTACTATTCACAAGCCGCGGTTGACTCCTCCGTACGTGTCTAATTTACCTTCTGTCACCATAGATTCTTTCTTTCATCCCAACAAGCCAGGTGGCTATGACGAGGGTATACCTGACCCCTATCACCAGGTGGGTGATCCATTTCTGATGGGCCCGTCTCTTCCAGGGCGTGGTTCCCTTTTCCAGTAGATTTTAGTCACTTAGTGCTTATTCCGTTCCATTTCCTTTGTTAAGGACAAGAGGTCGTAGCCCGATCTCAACTAGTTACCAGACGCGTGACTGAGTTCCCGGTTTTGGCAGTTCCACTTACTGTCCTCTCTCCCCTATCAGTAGAGTTGAAATGCTCGGCCAAACCAATATAGTAGTAGAGTATCAGTCTATTTGGTCACGATCCAGCTCCCTCGACTAGACAGAAGGCAGAAGGAAAGGTAATAGAAAAAGCCCTTCTACTCTAATAGAAGGCATATGTGGCAGTGAGTGAAGGTTCTAGGTCGTCTGTAAGGGGGCTCATCAATCCATCCCATCCGGCATTGAAACGATATCTGCTAAAGGGAAAGCTTCTTAGGGCCCCATCATCCATCCCCACAAGAGCGGAGACAATAATTCCTCTAAGAGCTTTACCCATTATCCTTTGATGGATTAAATGTCGGGGCGGCTTGATGGAGGTATTTAGTGGATTGCTGCGTGGGGACAGACCTTTACCCTACTGAACTCACCCAACCTGTACACACATTACCTATATCACTTACTTAATTAGGCGCTTAGGCGCGAGGGGTACCACACTCACCTCTTAAAAGCAGCATCAGCAATACGGGTGGGATCAGACTACCTCATACCTTTACTCTTACCTTTAGACCAGAACCCTCCCATCAGCCTGAATCAATACCTCCTAGGTATGTATTTGTTCAACCTTACCCACCTACCAGAAATAGTAGATCTTTAGACAGCCCTAGACCTGGAATCACTTAGTTAGTCACCAATGTTGAACTTACCCTTAGAAGCCACAGATTGGGTTAGTTTACCTTTACTGCCCCACATCCTCAACCCTCACTAGAACAACACTCCTAGGAACCCAGTATGCTTTATTACCTTTGATATACGGTTACCTTCTCTTACCCTCTCAAGACCATCAGCCTCAGAGCATCCAGTTACCACTAGAGAAAGAAGCCAGGAATACTCAAGAAGCTGCCAGGTATGCCATTTCACACTCCCTTGGTTCAACTTACCTGCACGAACTAGAGATAGATAGAGCCCTAGACCTTGAATCACTAGTATAGTTAGTCAGTCAGAATACCTTAGAAGCAGCTGAGGATGGCATGGGTTAGTTGGATCGTTGGATGGGGGAAATTGGGATTGTATTAATGGATTGATCGGATGGGGATGGGTTCATTATACCTTTGAAGCCCTGCTGGGTGGATCATTTGGGTGGGATATGGGATAGATATGGGATGATCGGATGGAACAGGCTTTTGACTGCTAGGAGGGAGATGCCCAGACAGAGGAGTCACCAGGAAGGATATGGTATCGCATCTAGGAATTAGTTACTGCCTTTCACCCAACTACCTATTGAGTCTGCCCAACCTATTCTCGGGAAAGATTAGAAGTCCGTATCAGTACAGTACGGCAATAATACCTTGACTCTTTATCACTTAATCCTAGGACCATTGGAACAAAAACACCCTAGAATACACATATACCAAACGTAGACAGGGGCATGCTATAACACACTTACTTTCTTTTTTACTACCTGCACCAACTTGGAGACCTGGAGCTAGAGACCAGGAATCACGTTGTCAGTGTAAGTGGTGAGTCGATCATCATGAGACCTTAGAAGCCATGGATGAATCCACCGGAACCACCCCACTTACTTAATACGCCCCTCAACCTAGTTACTTAATATGGAGATGGAGCCCCAAATATGGCAGGCACGGAGTTGACAGGCCCGAAAGCTGGAGATCATTTACTTAGATAGGAATTGATCTATCTTATTACATATATAATATAGCACTTTTGCTTTCATTTTAGAACCATTCAGGTCAGCACGACATTTTACTGGCCAACCTACTTTGAGCTTTTGACCGGAAACCCTAGGACGAGGGAGGGGCGGATGGATGGAACCATGGGGAAGGACCTTAAAAGGCTATCATTTAGCCACTTGCCTTAAAAAAAATGCACGTTCGACACCGTGGTGGGCTCTGTCCTCGACCCAGTTTCACAACGGGTTTATTATAGCTAGAACCGCTTATCAGAATCTTTTTTATATCGACCGGACGGAACAACGAAAGGGCATAGCCGTGGCTTTTATATCATGTATATCATGCTAGAGAGCGCTGGAAATAAGTGACTTGCTTAATGAAACATGAAATTTTGAGAACCGGACAGACCTTACCAAACCCCACAACCCCCCGTCTTATATATATAAAATCGCATCTCTGAACATTTTGACTATTCACCGGAACAACTTGAGAGAAGCTCTTCAGCTATTTGGTATCCAATCCAAAAGGGAGGGGAATACTGGCTTCCACGTGATAAGATTTTGTCACGTCTTTCACGATGGAGGAGGGGAGCGGGTAAATCGGTGTCCAACTTTGCCATGCATCTAGATAAAATTACCAATGAACAAGCGGGTCAACCTCCTTTCTTTGGATATATTTATAGAGATGAACTATACCAAATTCCATCCCTTGGAAGAATAAATCTCTCTCGTAAGGTGATAGCTATGTCGCAATAGCTTAGATAGCAATAGGTAACTGTACTAGGCGCAGTAGTGGAAGGAAATATTAGTAGTGTATAGGTTGGTTGGATAGGTAGTGAAAGTAGCAGTAGTGGAAGGATAGAGGGCTATGGCTTGGCAGGTTAGTTCGCATGGTTCGATGGCTATAGTAGCATTGATGGTTAGCGATGGCTGCTATTAGCGATGGCTCGATTTCTTGGCTGTATGGTTCATCAGCCAATCTAGGTAGGCAGGCTAATGATGACTTGGATGTGGAGATTGGTTCGATGGCTATGGCGTTGGTTAGATGGCTCGGATGGTTCAATTAGTTTTCGAGAATTGCTTTAAGGGTTGCAACCCTATATTCGGTGATCTATTGCTTTGGTTTAGCCCCAGTGCTAGTCTAAGTCCAAGTGTTTAGCAGCCCTAGGGAGTATAGCAGTAGGAGGATCCAACCCATGAGCAGCACGAGGTCCGGGATGATGGCCAAATAGCAGCACGAGGTATAGATAAACTCAACTAGCACGAGTCACGGTTTACAAGGTAAATCATCCCTTTCTCTAACCCAGGTTCGTTCAATCAATGGTTGATCGAGTGGCTTTTCACTCCTCGATCTCTCTTTGGTTGATCGAGTGGCTTTTCGCTCCTCGATCCGATCAATGCAAGATAGTATGCACGGTTCACGGCCCGTGAGCTGATCTCTTTCCCATCCCTTCGTCGGCAAACCAACCCTAATCTTTCGATGAACGAAGGAAGATTGACCGATACGGGAACGAGGGAATCGTTAAAGCCGAGGAACTCACAATCCAAGGACTGACCAGATACAAGCCAACTCGGGATCCGATCAATATTGACTTCTGGATAATTTGGGAAAAGTGTGCTGCAAGCCGAGAGAACACTATCCTGCTTTCCCAATCCAGCTATCCGGAACCTTGCAGAGAAAGATGAGTACGGGAATCGGTGTGAGCGAGGCCATTTCTGGTTGTTGTGGGCCGCGAGTTCCGACCCTTCCTCTTTCTCGATGGTAGACACAGAGAACAAGCACGGATTACGGAAATAAGTGGACTGCTATCTCTAGATAACCTATTGTTGGGCGAATCTTATATGTAATATGTTGTATCTGGAACATACAAGATGTGCTGTAGCCAAAAGAGGCCTCCCGGTTTAGTTTAGGAATGGCACCAGGGAGGGTAAAGACTGCTGTAAGGCATGTCCAAACTGCTGAGTGTATGGCGGGGGTTTTCGCTGCAACTGCTAGAAAGATGGTGTCTGCGCTGGATGGTGGTGATAGACCATTGCTACTACTCCTGTGGAGACTAAAAACCCTGTGATCAACGTTTTTGCTAAGTTGAAACCCACCGTGAGAGTTGAGTGGCTGATGAAGGTTGCCAGACATGTGAGAGATGGTGGTAACAGAGCTGCGGGTTGGTTGTATAATGTGTTATCCTGTAGTTTGCAAAAGAGAGCTGAGTGGGTGACCATAGTTGGCTAAGTGAGCTGCACATAAGCCATAGTATCGTCATCCCTGAAAGACTTTGGACTTATAAAACAACATAGCTTTGTGGGTTGGAGAGGAGGTTTTGCATAGAGCGGAGTCGGTTCCCAGGAAGATAGAATCATGTGCATATAGAAAGGAGAGTTGCTGAAGAGGGAGTTGGGGGAGGCTGAGCTTGAGATGTCCAGCGTAAGAGATAAATGGGTGGCTGAAGGCAGATAGAGGGCGTTGGATAGATGTAAGGTGGTATGAGCTGTGTGAGTAACTAGAAAGAGAATAAAGAAAATAAATCTTGATCAGCATCCCTTTATAGAATCTAATAAATGGTTTCTCATTTCTTTCTTCCAGTCATTCATGAGATATATTATATATGTAATTACGCTCTCTCGAATCCAATCACCGTTCATTGGGAGGGAGCAGGCATCACCATAGTAAACCGCCTAATAGGCCATTTCCTGGCCTTGGCATTTTATTATCCATCTTGGTACGTGGATGGAATTTATATGAAAGACTTAGCGAATTGAAATATCGCCTATATCTATATTATCTGGCGCGTGATCCTAAAGAAAGAATAAGAAAAGATCCCTCCATTCATTCGACGACCTATCAGCTGATCTGATTGATCCTGTAATTCTGCGAAAAACGTGTTGTTGTTAGTCAAACAAGATCATCCTTCCTTCCTGCCTTATCTACACACATGATTAGACCTGCTGATTGCTTTTTTGATCAAAGTCAATTCACTCTCAGTATCAACGTATATAAAGGAATTTTTTTCAATCGATCCAGCCAGAAAGAAATAAATCATATGCATGCTGATTGATCCATTCATTCTTCCGATCAATGAATGATTTGTTGTAACCGATGACTAACTTAGTATGGAATAGATCCCCCATTTTGATAAGCGAGGCCCAAATACTGCGACTGTTAGCTCGTTAAAGCCCCGAAGCCGCACACCAAACTAGCAATATAACGCATTTGTCTTTTCACGAGCTCCTTTCTTTATATTCTCCTAGCTTTTAGCCTATTTTCTCTGTCCATTGAGCTAGAAGTTGGTTTCTCAGGAAAAGCGAGAAATAGACTTACCAATAAGCAGGCCACGTCGGGCTCTTCTGTCTGTGTCGGCGAAGTTCTGTCTGTGTCAGCGAAGAATGATTCTATCAGAGTCCCGCCCCACTCCCTCACCTCAGTCTCAGGGTGGGTGGGAAAGAAAGAAAATGAGATGAATAGATCGATTAGGTTAGGAGTGAATATCCACCTTCCTTCCAGTCACTCTTCATCTCTGGTAGGGAGATCTAAAGGCTTACTCACCATCAGTAATATAGGTCAATACTATCATATAGGTTCGTATGGGGGTGTGTCCGGATAGATTTACTTTTACTTTCTGTAGGGGCTTGCCTACAAGAACACGAAAAAGCTTGCCTATAGGCTTACCTATAGGTCGTTGTATCATAGGTTTACCTGCTCTGGTGAAGGCAACCTATAGAACGAGTCACTTGATGAATGATTCATAATTACATATGAAAGAATGACCAGTATGTTTCTGTTACAATGGGAAACAGCAGCAGCATCAGTACTTTAAGCACCAGCATAAGCAGCATATCTAGCAGCAGATCAAGATCGATACCCATAAGCACAGCTAGCAGCATATCCAGCACCAGTAGCATCATAGGCAGCATCTTATATAATAGATCCAGAAGTAGAGGAAGCAACAAGCACAGTAGCTAAGGCAGAAGCACCAGCATCAAAGGCATAAGCATCATAGGTAAGAGCATAACTAGGACCAGGTTAAGCAGGAGATTATGCACTCGATGAAAAAGTGGGTTAAGTAGTTGATCCAGAGCTAGTAGCACCAGTAGCTTATTCAGATGCTCGTGATCCATATTCTGGATTTAGTGATCCATATCCAGATCGATACCCAGCATTAGCAGCACTAGCAAAGGCATAGGTAAAGGTAGCTTAAGGACCAGGTGGAAAAGAACCAAAAGCAGTAGATGCAGCTGATCCAGGCTAATGTAATCAATTCTATATGATGTTGTGGATTCTAGGTGTCCGACTAAAGTATAGGGGTTGACCTAGGCTTAGGAAGGCTTGTTTGGGGTAAGAGTCTAGAGTTTTCCCCTGCGGTTGGAGGATAAGTAGGAGGCTTACGGTAGTGGATATGTGGGTAGGGCTCCCCTGTGGGAGGGAGTATACTCTCCCATGTAAGTCAGTGCAAGGTTTGGGTAAGTATCTCTTTGGTTCGTAAGAATTCCCCCGGTTGTGAGTGAATGGGCCCTTGCCATTGAGTAAGGTAATCATCTGCTTCACCATTGAAAGGGGCTTCAATGGTGAAGCAGATGATTAGCAGCCATTCGTTGTTCCTCGAGATCACATGAAAAGTGAAACATGCATTCTTAAGTAAGCATTCATACGTATTTGGTCTTGTCGTGTTGGGAAAACTAGTACGTATGGATGTGTAAAGCGACGGGCTCGCGAACACCTCAGCGTGAAACGTTTATCAATCTATGTTCCTTGCTTACTTGGTCTGATCTTGATGGATGTGAAGTGGTGCAGAACCGGTGGAAGGGTCGTCCATATCAATTTGTTAGTGCTTGGTTTATATTGCTACCCTACTTATGACTTCCTTATATTACGATGCGAGTTAGAGCAGGTGAGATCTTTCCCAACCAACATCTAATTAGATTGATATTTATTTGACTGCTGGAATAAGATTGACTTGATCTTAACCCGCCCGTAGTTGAGCTCCAAATCATTACTTTTCACCACCCGGGCATGGTATAAATCCAAAACCTATCACCGGAATACCGGGTCTTCAAGCTACCACCTCCACCTGCATGCAAGGGATATTGGAGTTTTGACACCGCCACCCAAAAGGGGTATTTACCGCCGGAGAAGACCCAACCCTCTAAACTCCTCTAATAAGACTAGGTCAACAACTAATCTAACGGTAGCTGGTTGCACTCTCTCTCAATGGTGTCCGTTCAATCCTTTCATTCAGGTCAATCCTATCCTAGTGTGTGAGGCTAATATCTAGGTATGATCAGTAAGATAATACCAATCATAAGCATCCTATCCCTTATGGTATTTAGGCCTTACTAACCTTATGACTTGCCTAACTGGATTATACCTTCTCCTTGAGACCGTGATTTGGTTGGTTGTTGGGGAATGCCTTAATTCCAGCCTTAATGCCTTCCTTATGTGCATCATTAACTGCCATCAAAGAGATTCCTTGATATTCAATATCTGTTTCCCTCTAGAAAAGTACCTCATTCACTAGGCAGAATGGCTAAGCAAAATGGCTAAGCAAGATTACTAAATTGAAATATACTTTTGGGTGGAAGAGAAGGTCTGGTGGGGATGGATATTGAGCCAGCCTTAATTCCTTAATGCCTTAATACCTTCCTGTAGTCGTAGTAGTATGAGCCAGTGGTCTGAACGGGAGCAGTAGTGTTGGGTTAATGCAACCGGCAGGGAGCAGTATTAGTATCTTCGAGACCGTTATACCTTATCCTTGATACCTTGATACCGTGATACCGTGATACCCTATAGTAGTCTTGAGCCGTAGAAGTAGTCTTTAGCCAAGTAGTACTAATAATGAGCCCGTACCAGTAGTCTGTGGAAGGTGTGGATGGAGACCGAGCGTGCGTGTACCTACGTTCGCCTTCATACGTTCGCCATAAGAAGGAAACATACGGCAGTACATTCCGGTTCAGGACCTTCGGCAGAAATACGTGGATTGCTTAATTTATATGTAATACACAGAGTACTCCCCTCAGAGTCAGGCAGTGGGATATTAGTGGAAATGTGCTGTTGGGGATAGAAGCCAGTGAAGAAGTAATTAAATAGATAGATATAGATGCCAGTAATTAGCAAGTAAGGATAGAGTTTGAGTACAAGCTATCGAGTACAAGCCATTTGAGTAGCGGTTATTACGGTTATTGCGGTTATTGCGGTTAGAAGCGGTTATGTGCGGTTAGAAAAGGTACGTGAAAAGTGTTTATATTTATCTTTCTTTTCTAGTAGAGGGATTTTCTCTTCCTTAGGTTGGGGAAGGTCCTTTCGGATCCTATATAGTATATAGATCAGAGCATGATCCATATTTTTTTGAGTCGATTCATTCATGCATCCGGAAAGCTTATATAGCCGAACAAACAAGGCAGCGGTCAATGACGAGATGATGAAAGGAGGAGCCAACCAAAACCTTATCTAGAAACACCAGAAATCAGGGTGGCAGCACCTCGCCTACCATAGGCTTAATCTGCCTGACTTGACCAAACTCATCGATGACCCCATTGCCCACGCTACATGCCCTCACGAAGGATTTATTCACGGATCATGGTGGAAGGCTTGATTGAGGGATTGAGCGATTGATTGAGCGAGGGATCTCGGGATTGAGCGATTGAGAAAGCGCTGAATGCCAGCCAGAATGTGATTTATAAAGCCAGCCCCTAATAGGCCCATACTTAGTTTCAGAGATTTGAGTCTTCTACTGATTCTACTTCACCCCTTCTTTGCTAGAGACATTTCCTCCACAAAAACCCCATCCTTCATTTATTAGTTCACCCAGTTCCCTCCCTCTCAGAGCATCCCATCCCCCTCTATCTCTCCCTATCCCTTTTTTGGACAAGATTTGCTCATCCTACCTGCTGCATAGAGCAAGCTTGGTTCCCGCCTCCATTCGTTTGAAAGACGCCTGCAGAATCTATCGAGCGAGCGAAGGCTTTCCTTACATCCCTAAGGCTGACGCTCCAGTCCTTCCTCTTTCACCCTCCACTTCACACCTTCAGTGCCTTATGTAGGTCGGGTTGGTGGGCACCATCACTATACCCTGCTATCTTAGATGTGGAAGGACATGAGGCTCACGGTTCTCCGGTTACAATCCCGCCCACTACACTACGGGCTCCAGAAGGCAGGTTCCTAGAAGTGGGAAGTGGATTCCTGTTCGAAGCCAAGATGTGGGTATGAGAGATTGATTCATCAGGCCAGAGACCGGAGCAAAAGAAGGAGCTATCTACAAACGAACCAACATAGCTAACAAACACTTACTCTCTTATAGAGAGATTAACAAAACAGTCGGGAACAAACCAACACCAACATATCTTGTATGGAGGGAGAAGTCAGAAGATATTTAGAATAAACGAAAGGAGAGGCTAGCCAGGCCAAGCTAATCACCTGAGGTCACTAATAAAGATTCATCAACCAAAGAACGAGAGGTAGGTTGCCTCCATCTGCCCGGAATAGAGAAGTAAGGAAGTCCAATTGAAGGTTGACGATAGATTCTAATTCATTACGTAATTACATATATAACATACTTACTTCGAACGCGAATCAAAGAGGAGACTCGGAGATAGAGTAAGTGGATCTCTTCCGACCCAGGTATCGTTTCTCGACGGGAGCAATGGAGGTATACTGCAACTAACCAACTGACCGATAGGTACACGTCTGATGGGACCTACGTCTAGCCTGCAGTAAGCAGCTAGGCGGGGGGGTGACGAAACCAGGAGGGAGGGCAGGGCATGCAGGCACCAACCTGGAAATAGAGAAAGGGGGGGGACATATTATGATTATGTATGAACCTTTTGTGAATCACCAATAAGCTATATGCAGGAGAGGAGGGAAGGGCGAAAGATCAACTCAACCATCATACTTCATTCAAATATTTATAGAGAGTGTATTAGGTGTAGATTGGGCCGCTGGGGTGTCGGGAGGGAGAACGTGTAAGGAGAGGCATTTATGTAGGCTTATTGGTTTAACTGCGCCCGGACGAGAAGGAGGAACAGCAGCAGAGGTTAGTTTATAGGCTTTATCATCTTTAAAGAGCGTATAGGTCTTATGGTGAGCATCATATAGAGCACTGCGTTGTTGTTGGTATGGAATGCCCAATAGCAGATCAGAACAGTCTAGGGGAGAGACATCGCATTCTTAGGTATCTTTGAAAGGGCCAATGGCAAACGTTACTGCACAATGCTTATTAACCAGCAGGCGAGGGCCACTCTACTAGACCCAACCGAGATGATACGGAGATGGATGGGGTGTGGTGGGTATCTGCATATGCTGCACAAAATAACGGGTAATAAAGTGATTTTGGCTTTCGTTGTCGGGTGGCCAATTGATCTTGAATCTGGCAGTTATTAGTAAAAAGAAGATCTGGAGAACGGTCGGTACTGTCCTTGGTCATTAAGAGTAAGGATAAGGATGGATCTGCAGTTGTAGGGTTGGGTTATTTGTGTTGCTGCGTCTTAAGCTGCTTATTCGACTGGTATCAACGGGTTATGCTATTGATGCTACCGGGTATTGATCTCTAAGAAGGGATGCTGGTAAATATGGTGATGGATAAGATGGATACGGGTATGGGTCTAGATCCCTATCACTAAGGTCTGACTCCCTATAATGATCTCTATATCTATCTGGGTATGGGTCTGAACCAACGGAATCTACTTCCTAGCGGTGGTTTTCATACGGCAGGTTTATCTCAGGACCTAATGCATGCTTCTCGTAAGGCAACAGGTTAATATAGGACCTCAGGCATGCTTCTCGAAGGGGCCTAAGGTCAGGTCTATTATCTTTTAGGTCAATTGCTAGACCTTTCAAACCAAAAAGCTGGTACTTTTGCTCGGGCAACTTCATCATCTTCAACTCCTGGTCATTTACCTCTCCCGGTAGTCGAGCCATGCTTACGCATCCTCTATTTAGCAATAGAGTAGCCTGTAGGCACCTTGCCCGATGCGGACAAGCGACTACGTTCCTCTCCCCATTGGTCGAGCGTGAAAACGATGGCGGCCGATGGCGGCCCGGTCGTCGAGTCATGCTGTAGCATGATGGCGGCCTTAACAGTCGAGCCATGCTTCGCATCACTTATTTGATTGGGTGGGGCGTTGGCAGAGCCTTTAGCCCTTTTACGGGCGGAATGACCATCTACCCTTTGGCGGAGCTTTGACCTTCTCTCCCTTGGCGGAGGTTTGATGCTTTGGCCCTTGCCCGATGCGGACAAGCGACTACGTTCCTCTCCTCGACCTCGTAACCTCGGCCGAGTCCCTCACCTTTTTAGGGAAGGTGAGCAAGAAATCCCTCACCATATGAATAGTGAGTCCCTACCGGGCCTCAATTTCGTAACCTCAATTGATTCCCTACCGGGCCTTCGGGCCTATTGTCGAGAGTTCGGCTGGCTCACCCTTAGAGTTTGTCATTTTCACCTTGGCGGAGGTTAGGGAAGTTTGACTTCTCATTTTCTCATATCAACTTGGACATCTTGACCCATTTGAAGCTTACTTTTTCAGATATCGATGGCGGCCCCCTTGTCGAGAGTTCGCTTGCTCACCCCCACCCAATAACGCGGAGCTTTTTTCACTTTGAGCTCCTCTTCAATCGCTCGATCGACAGAGGAGGGAGAGGGCCGCCATCAATCTTGCCACAATCGCAAGTGTCCACGCTTCTTCCATCTCTTCCTCGGAACCCGTCTATGTGGCCTCTGCGTAAGCTTCCTCGTACTACATCCACACTTGGTCGAGCTCTTGTTGTACTCTCTGCTCCTCTGGAAAACTGTGATCATCGTATCAATAATAGGGGCCTTATCTCTTTCTTTGCAAGCAGTGATATGAGCTGTCATTCGTCCGTTGGACCGCCCATATCGAATATGTGGGCTGTGTATCTGTGCTGCTCTGACTGGCAATGATTGACTATTGGTTTACCGACTTGTAATGATTACCTCCTGTCAATGAGACTGTCTATCGGCGACAACTGTCTATGACCTCCTGTCAATGAACTGTTTCCCGGCACTACCCTTAAGGCACGGACTATTGGGCACGGGTACAACTTGGCATGGACTAGTGGGCACGTACAACTGGGCACGGGGTATTGACAACTGGTGGTCTCACATTGAACTGGTCACGTACTGGAGCTTAAAGCACGGAGTATAGTTTCTTGCTGCACTTTCTAGCTCATACTGCCAACGGGCTACTACGACTAGCGACTATGACTCCTGGATCGAGTATCAGCATCGACTCTAGGCTCAAGTGCATGGATACCTGGCATTCATTGAAACCTGGGATTGGACCTTGGCATGGAGCACCGGCATCTAGTGGATCTAAACCTGTATGAGTACCTGCATCAACACCTGGATCTGTGACGATCACCCCACCTATAAACTGGGGAAATCATCCATCGGTACGATAGAGTGAGGGTGGGCAAGGGCAACTATCTATATACGGATAAACTTCCCATTCCCTTCATTGCGAGTAAGAAAATTCCCATACCCTTGTCCGAAATCAATCCCTACATCATTAGTTTGGAAAAGGCTGCCTTCTCATCTGGCTGGCATTGGGATAGATACATAAATTCCCTTATTATCCGTTTTTCCCTCTAATTTCGTACATAATAGATATAAATAGGCCAAAGGCAGGGTGCAGAAGCAAAGGCATGGGAGTCGATAGAGACTATAGGAGAGGTTAAGGCAAAGGTAGTAGTCTAAGATTCAAATAAATATGTAGATCCTCCGCAAGGACCTCGTGTAGTAGTCTAGAAGGAGCAACAGAAGAAAACAATATCAATGTAGATGCATAAGTCAAGTCTGTTTCAGCAGCATGAACAGTTCGAGACCCAGGAGGAGCATACCTAATAGTAGGAGAAGGCCAGGTCCCTCTAGCAGCAGTTGCTTCAGTGGATCCAACCATTGATGAAGTCCAGGGCCAATAGCCTAAAGTAAAAAACCCTAACAATATCAATGTAGATCCGAAAGGCCTAAAAAGAAAAAGTAGTGAGCAGCAGGAAAAGTCAAGTCCGCACGTTGATCTGAATGGGAAACCTTCAATATCCTACCCCCAAAAAGAAGCTCTGCAGGGCATTGCAAGACATAACTAAATGTCTGTGGGCCCGGTTGCCAATTCTTTTTTGCCCAGCCGCCTTTCCACAGCACGTACTTTCTATAGCAGCACCAAAGGTCTGGCTGTCAGTAAACGCGAAGAACGTCTTTTAAATTAATTTGCGTGCGTTCTAAGGTCACTTAAAGCCCCATAACGAGACCTACCTAATGTGTCGTGTTGATCTACAATTTTTTGTACATAATATGGGGTGTTGGTGTATCCCCGAAGGTAAGGTAGGTAGATTCAGGTTTCGATTGAGTCTAGTAAGCAGTGGAAGCACCAGTAGTAGCATAAGTCCCAGCCAGCATAGCGAATTGACCTAGTGGAAAGGACAAGTAAATAAATAGTAGAAACGGTGGAGTAAGTTGTTGATCCAGAAGCATAAGAAGTAGGAATAGCAGACCTTATCCTTCTTAGTATTTCTACAACTTCATTCCTTGTGCTTGTTCTCCTTATTCTGAATCTGGGCATCTGGGCTTATGATACTTGGGGCATGTATTTAGGTAGGCACCGAAAGGTAGAAGGCCTACCTACGAGCATCGAGAGTCCTCGAAAGGGAGAGAGAGCAATAGTAACTCCACTGGCTCAACCGAGAGGTTCGGCACCTGAGGGTCGGCACCCGACTTACGATAGGGCTGTACCTGAGGATAGGGCTAATGGATCATCGGCGGACGAATAGGGCTAATGGGGGAGGGGTACTCCGATCGATATGGGGGGGCTTTGACTGCGTGGATAGCCTTGGTGGGACGGATCCGGCAGCCAGACGTCTAAGTTGTTGGTGAAGTAATGATGTAGGTAGGTAATTGCTATTGATGTGGAGAGGTGCTGCTATTGATAGGGCCTAATGATGTTGGCATTCACCAGAACCACTGCTTGAAGAAAGTATGTTTCTTAAGCTTACGCTGCAGCTATCTAGATCAATCTATCTATCTATCTATTCCATTTACAGATGGACTAAGAGGCTATTGAAAAAGTCAAGGTCTTCATTCGTGCAGTAAGAGGGTATTGAAAGCCCTTTACTTAATTGCTCTAGCCTCCTGCGTAATTACGTATATAATATCTATAGATCCTAAGTTACTTGGTGAGGGGCTGGTTATAAATGGATAGGGGCCGGACCCCTATATCTATACAACAAGTTTGAAGTGACGGTCCGGTTTCTGCATATCGAATCGAAAATGTAGTTGGGAGCGAACTATATCTCAAGTGTCGGTCTCTTCTTTACTAACTCTATTGGCATAGATAGGTATATGTAGTATAGTTAATATAGAAGGGTGTGATAACGCCAACTAAGAAGCCTCAGATAACGTATTTCAATTGCCCAATAAAACGTATTTCAATTGAACGAAATCATTAGCGAATAACCTCGCCTATTCATCTCTATATTCTTCCTACCTATTTATCTATTAAACCTTCTAGATAAACCTATCTATTCATCTCGATATGAACCTATGAATAACGAATGAATGAACGAATGAACAGCTGGTATAATCTCATATATAATGAAGAGCGACCGACCGAAATGAATGCAGGCAGTAAGGTTACTTAAATGCATAAGCCGACGCAATAATATCTTATATAATACAGAGCGACCGACCGATCTTGAAACCTTCTTAGAACACCGAATCTAGTGTTATTACCTACCTAGCCCTTTGCTCTTCGATGGAGTGCACCTCTACACCCTTAGGGCAGATACGAGTTTGGTTCTCTAAAACCTCCTCATTGCCTCAGTTTATAGGCATATCTATAAAGTGCCTCCCCTTCGAGGATTCTTTGGATGCACTTTTCCTTGGCGGGTGTAACGCGGACTTGGCATACTTCGGCGGGTACTTTCCTTCTGCTTACTGGGACTGGGCGATTAGCTCTAGGCTCAAGAAGGCGACAAAAGAGAGAAGGCGACTAGGATAGGGCTTTCGGTGAAGGATGGAGGAAGGGTGCTAACTTGAAAAATGAAAGATGCTTACTTGTACGTTAAGTGGCTCGACCCAGGGGAGAGGAAGGATGGTTATAAAAAAGCAAGTAATGAATCCAGCTTAAGGAAGGTTCCTCTTACTTTGGGTGTTCACGAGCACCTGAGCCTACCATATATAAAAGTCCCCATGTTAGAGTGCTCACCTTGGACGGATATAGCAAGGCAGTAATAAGAGATGTATGCCATTAGGCTGCCCACAAGATCCATCTTCCCACACTAGTTCATGGAAGGTCCTCCATCTTACCACATCAGGCCCATAGAAGCTCTATAAGTTTGCCTAAGCGCTTAATTCATCCAAGTGTTCTAGGGTGAGCTTGCCGAACTCTCGACTAAAGGCCCGAAAGGGACTCGGCCGAGGTTACGAGGTCGAGGAGAGGGCATATAGTTAGTAAACACTTCAGTAAGGGGGAGGTAAGGGTAAGACGGTGGGTTTAATGCCACACGATCCATACTGTACTGTCTCTTCCAGGTGAGTGAATTGGTCGGTGGTAAGGGACTCCCATTGTCCTAGTTTGAAGGCAGTATAAGAGTAAATAACAGATGGAAAGCATGCTCATAAGTAGTAAAGAGTGTTCCTACTAAGACTAAGATTCCTGGCAAGTTTGAAAAACAAAGCATATACTTACTGCTGTCTGGGCATCAATCCATATTCCTCCTAGCAGTAATAAGCCTGTTCCATCCCATAATCTCATATCATCCCAATGAGGGTTTCTGATGGCCCATAATTGAGCTATCTGGCAGAGCAGTTAAACAATATCATAAGGTAAAGTTCCTCTTCGGCTTACCATCCTACCGCAGGAAAATCCGCAGGAAAATGCATGTTACTATAAGTCCTCGGCTAATGACCCTATTCCATCCCATCATCCCCATATCTCACATCCATCAACCCAGCAGGGCTTCTAAGGTATAATAGCAGTGCCTCCTACTTGGAAGACCTAATGGTATAGGGCCTGTCAATATCTATTTATTGTAGGTGTATGGTATCCAAGGTAAGGTCTTATAATACTGTTCCCTACTTCTATTGGCGGTATACTGAATGGGTGGGTAAGTAAGTAAGTAAGTCTAAGTAAGTAAATCTAGGGTTCCGGGTAGTAGTAATAGAAGGGTAAGGTTTCATAGCTGTACCTCCAAAGTGATTCATATAGGAAAGTGTGAAAAGCATCATATCCTGGCTGGCTCTGTCTGGTCATCCCTCCACTCCATATCCGTCCTAGCAGTGATAAGCCTGTCCCATCCAAACGAGGCTCTAAGATGTCCCACCCAACAAGAATCCAATCTACCCAAGGCATCCGGAAGTTCAAGGATCTAAGCTAAAGGTCAACCCTTAGTTCTAGTTCGGAAATAGATTGAAGGCCCCTTCTTTCTTTCAGAACCTCAAAGAGCTATAGAGTATCCATCCAATCCCATTCCATCCCACTCCAAAGGAAACAGGCAGCGAGGGCGGAAACAGAAAAAGCAGAGGTGAAGGTCACATACCAAACCCTAATGCTACTCTACATCTCATCACAGCTATACCTAGGCGGCGGCTTATCCTAATATCCCTACCCTAGCCTTCCATTGGCTAAGCCTGCTCCCCTCCCGAATTCAATTACTGAACTGTCAAACTCTATTAACTCGTGGAGATCCCTGCTTCCATCTCCTCGTGAGGCTAGGGGCTCCTTCCTCGTGAGGCTAGCTTTCCCCGCTCTCAAATCTTCCGTAACTAATTACCTAATTGTCTTTATTCCTCCAAAATCCGAGCTGAGCTCCCACTGTCCATCCTGAACTTTCGGACCTAAAATAGAAGGGCTAGAGAACTAGCCTGCTGTAACGACCTAGCTAATCTAGCCTTCACTGAACACGGAAGCGGCCAGCCTAATAAGACTGTCTTGAACTGCTTCCCGGGGTGAAAAAAATAGGTGTTTTCATTTTCCTATCCGGGGAAAGCTCCGGTTGAGTCTGACGACTGGCCCGCCCCTACTCTTTTTGTTTGACCGGGTGGGAGGGCGATAAGAAAAAAAAGAAGAAGGTGTATGTGTGAAGCGGGGCTAATACGTATCATTGGTTGTTGGGGCTGTGGGCAGTGGGCTGACTACAGGGGGGTTCGGGGGATCACCCCCGACACTAAAGGTAACTAATAATAACGTATAAGAACGTAAGGTCAATGTAATTCGTAAGAACGATGACTAAATCCAATGCCAATGATCGTGTGTCTGTAGTCTAAGCTTGGGAGTAGTAAAGGTTGTATAGTAACCATTAAGGGGTTCACGTTCAATCCTTCAGTTTGTAGTAAGCCTCCCTCGCTCCCTGGCATGCGATCAATAAAGAAATAAGGCTGTCTGTCTAGCCTAAGGAATGAATCCCTCCTGGCTATCTGTCTAGAACAATCCCTAAAGGTCGGTCTGATAGAACAATCCCTCCATCGCTAAGTCTATAACCATTCCTAACTCGCTCAGTACTATAACAATCCCTAAATCCATCTATCTGTGTAAGCCTCCCTCGCTACCTGGCATCCCTCCATGCATCCATCCCTCCATCCATGCAATAAAGAAATCTGTCTATACAAACCCTTCTGTCCCTGCTTGCTGTCTGTCTAGACTAACCCTTAAATCCCTCCATCCATCTAAACCCTTATAAATTAGGGAGTCACGCCTCATAAACCCTCCTCCATCAAGTAGTCATTAGAAGACCGACCTCAATATCGGTAAGAGTCATTAATATCGGTAAGAGTCATTATCTGCCTTCCCCTTCTCATTCATACAAGTAAGGCAGGGTATAGAGGATTGATTCATGAATGGATAGAGGATTTATAAGTAGGACATATAGGTATGGGCAGTCTTGCTCATCCTGCATGTCTATCGTTCATACAATTGCCTTACCTTGCCTTACTATTTCATATGTGCCCTCCGGGGGCCGAGCCCAACATATAATATAGGCTCGTATATAGGATTGATTATGAAAGATAGAGGTCCCCACATAAGGATAGAACCAAGAGGCTCGTACAGTCTATAGAGGGATAGTTTATAGAAGGATAGTTTATAGAGGGCAAGTCTCTGCCTGTCTCTGCGGGCTAGTCTCTTCGGGCAAGTCTATGAGGGCTAGTCTCTGCGGGAAGGATAGAGATAGTTTGGATTGAACCATGAGTAGTAAGGAGTCGTTCCTGTAAGCCCGTAAGGAGTCATTGAACTTCCCCATTCAAATAAGGCCTGGAGAACACCTCGCCTTCTTCTAACTTTTCCAAACAAGAAAGCAACTCATAATTGCATAAGACCTTGACAAGTATCATGATTACTCGAGATGAATAAGGTTATTCTTTTCAGGATGGAATACAACAGGAGAAGAAAAAGACGCATTCAAAAGAGCGAGAAGTATAGCTTCCATGAATGAGCAGTGCTTGCCTTAATGAATGAGCGAAGAGAAGTGTTTGCTTACAGTCTTTAATAAAGGATAATAAATCTATGGCTTCCATACCGTACTACTCTAATGAAAGAGCTTAAGACAGGGAGTTCATAAAGAAACCAATAAGAGTACTTGCTTGCTTTTCTCGCTTAGTTGCTTTCCTCTCCCTTATGGTCGAGCGGCCTAACGACACCTCTGCAGAATACTTTCTTTCTAATAAAGAATACTTTCTAAATACTACTCTTAAGCTTATTGATCTTTTATCTGATCTACCTTGCTTTCTTCCCTTCCCCGAGTCCTTGCGCCTCCGGCCGAGAACAAGTGGTTTCCGCCTCCGGCCGTGTAACAACTCACAGCTGACACCCCCTCACCCCCCTCAAGGGGGAATGCTCTCCTTCCTTCCCTTAACTCGAAAGCGGGAAGCTGGTACTCTCAGGTTCATTACTTCGATAACAAGCAAGCGGGGAACAGTCCGGTATGCATAAGAAATTGATCTATCTCTTTCTTCATCTCTTCCTGGACCTGCGGCAGGATGCATTTATTCGAATTCCTGCTTTACCGCAAGAAATTACCCTCATGAGATAGCTTATCATATTTTGATATTCAAAAGGTACTTCATTGTAGGAAGATCCTCCTTTCGTTTCCATGTGGGAGGAGGCAGCTGTGCTGACTGATTGGTCCTCATGTCGATTGGAAGAATGTCCGGGACGGTCTGCTGAAATGTAGGGCTCGAGGGGGGACATATACTGACTTGGCGATACGGGAAGTGATGGTGTTAGTGGGGGCTCCGGAGAACGGGGTGGAGAGACCCATGTCAGAGTCGTCTTCGGGGGCGAGAAGCATATCTATCCAATTAGAGTAGAGTACACATCTAACGGTTCGCTCGACTCACTTAGGTTGTCGTTTTGTCAAACATCAGGTGGCGCATATCCCAAACCGAGCCGGCTAGTATTAACCGGTACTACAACAGGCTGGGGAAGACCTTGCTCTGATCTACCCAACCCACGGCCGTGAGAATGAATATTTCGCATTTTTCGACTCGCTACGGGATAGCTATATTATCCATGTGTTGAGGGAAAGGCATATTCACGAACGGGAGGTTCGGGATGGGGATGTGGATAAAGCCGGCAGAATTAAATTAAGGCCCTTCACTTGCCTTAAGTGGTGGGATTAGAGGTGGAGACTTAAAAGGCTTATCGGATGGGAAAGAAAGACTGAGGGATAGACGATGAAGTTCCTTCTTCTCCAACTTCTTGTCTACCCCTTCCTCCGGTATCCGCTGCCCGACCTTTCTTGTTCGTTCGCTCCTGACCGATGTCCCCTCCCGGACGGTCGAGTTCACAAATGACCTTGCTTCAGTCTGACTGAGCCGGTGAGGCAAATCCCGGCGGTCAATAAAACCGGCTCAACGGGTTCAAAGGGCTTGTCCTTCCGGCCCGCAACAAACACTCGCTCGGAAAAGGGTTGGCTAGTTCTGTAATCCGAGCTCGAAAGCGTTTGTGTGGATTTTAGCACGTGAGGCAATTCCGTGTCGTGAGGGCTTAAAACATCCACTGGGGGCACCAGAGCTTGTCATAACTCACCCTGGGGAAAGCATGCAGCTATCTATAGTATAGTGTGTTCTCGTGTTGCGATGAGCTCTCCCCTCGACCGGGAAAGAGCGGGAGAATAAAAGTCGATCGAAGTACCCACTGACGGGAATCAATCCAGACATTCAAAAGACTGCCTTATTGGCTCCGATTGATTCTTCCATCATTCACCCCATCATATCAAATCCCCAACTCCTACCGGGAGCCTTTGAGGGGCGGGCTAGACTGGGAGGAAGGCGTAAACCCGGGGAATTTTCTCACCCCACCATCGACCCTTCACGCAATGAGTAGCATTATTATGAAGTAGTAGTGGAAATGATTGGTCAGGATCTACCTGCAGTAGGAGCATAAGTAGTTTTGGACTGCGTGGTCAACCTTAGTGGTACAGGTAGTTCGAGACCAGGTGGTGGTGAATAACCGAAGGCATGGGTGGCTGGGGCGAAGCGGGCATCGAAGTGAGGACCGGAGCAAGCATCAGTAGCCGATCACATCGGAGTCAGTCTAGAAGCAAGTTCCCCTCTAATCGGGATTCAGTAGTTTTTCCGTTGGTTTAGCCGGTTGTTCTAGACCAGTAGCAAAGTAGAAGCACTAGCAGTAGTAGATCTAGTTTAGACTGTTAATGATCCAGATGCATAAGTAAAGCATCAGTAGTAGAGCTAGCAGCAGCATATCCAGCAGTAGAGCGATTACCCATATCCATATCCAGATACACCATAAGCAAAGGCAGGGACAGGGGTAGATAAAGGAGTAGTTCCAGATCCTCTAGTTTCCATTCGAGTAGATGTAGCAATTTAAGCAGCAGTCAAATATACGTATATAACATATATAACAGAAAACCCGGAAGCAGTTTACCCCACAGAGGAAGAAGTAGAGGTAGCATCTCTTCCAATAACTAGGAACTCGAACTGGAACTATATAAGATATGCAACTAGGCGCTCAGCAATGGCCTCTGCTACTGATGGCTCAATTTATACCTTCGCTGATGGTGACTCGGATGCCTTTGCTACGGGTACTGCTCAATCTCCAACTGGATCAAATCCAACCAGGCCTTTATCCCAATCTCGAACTGCGGGTGAATCTGTGTATGGGTATCGATCTCGATGTGCTGTTAGATTTGGTAATGGACTTGGAAAGGATACTTCGCGGGGCTTTGCTCGGTCAATGAAGTAAATTGGATCCGCCTTTACGATAGTTCGTATGGTGATTCAACTGCTATATAGACTGGAAATACTAATGGATAACCCGGTTCAAGGTCAACTGATTCGGGATCAACTGGATAAACGAGGTCAGCTAAGTAAACTGAATCAATTGAATAAACGGGATCTGCTCGATCTCGAACTAATAGGTATAGAAGGTACGCTAAGCGAGGTGCTTTTGCTCGGTCAACAAGATGAATTGCTTCTTTGACTGGATCAAGATCAATTGGATACAAATATCGAACTCCCTCTGCCACCTATGCCTTTGACCTAACTGCGAGTTATGCATCTAGATCTGCTCCCACCTCTGCCTCTTGTGCTTCTGCTGGATCAACAAGTGGAACTGTCTATGCTCCTTCCTCCGCTTATGACTAAACTCGGTCAATTTATGGAACTGGGCAAAGTGATGACTCTTGAACTCGAAAGGATGACGCTGGGTCTCAATTTGCTGGGACTGGATCAACTTATTAGGGCGGATAAACTGCTTAAACCGCCTATGCTTCTGGCTTTCCAACTGGACCAACTGAAACTAATGAAACTACTGGGTCAGCTCCAACTAGATCACAAAAATATGCCACTTCCCCCCAAAACCCTTGCTTCTGCGGGTGAAGAAACTCCTGGCTATGGGATTGAATCAGGAACTGGATCTTTGTTTGTTTGCTACTGGGTCTTGATCCCGATCAAATGCAATCCTTTGCTTCCCGGCGACTTCGTGTATGTTGAAGTACACCTCCATCTGTTGTAGCCACTGGTTCAGTTTGATGGCATCCACTTCTCCTACATAAGGCTTTATATCCACCTTGGCTTCTACATGGAAAGGCACTTCCATTTTGTTATAGTGAAATTATCCCATCTCTGTCTCTGTTTTGCGCTCTGGCTCGGGCTCCCTTTATTTTTTATTTAGGTCTTCTGAACCAGCCTTATGTTATGAGGTTTACTCTATGCCCTTGGCTGCCAATAACTGTGCTACCATAGATGTGAGGGTGGTGAAACTCTGCTCTAGCCGTTCCAACCTGACCCTGGGGTCTTATTCTTCATCCTCTTAATGACGACCTTGTTATTAGGAATTTACCCATAGACCGGATAAATGTCCCAGTTAGCTAAACGTTTACTGACAGACATCCCTACCTCAAATCCCCAAACAATCCACACACATCAAAATAGAATAAAGTTATGGAACTCACCTTGCCTTATGACGATTGTCCTTGCTTGGTTGCTGTCCTTACATGAACGAGATCCAGATCCACAGGTTCCAGTTAAGGCCTGCACATCAACAAACAAACACAACCTTACTCATTCCATTATAGAATATCAGAGCTTTGTTGGAGGCGTCATGTGAGCCTGAAGAAGCTGCGTGGAGAACTTTTGTCCGCCTGCGTGGAGTTCCGAAGTGTTGAACTGGCCGCGCTGAATGGCGTTGAAGCCAGAGCAGTGAAGCCGCATTGAAGTCAATTGTGCTGCGTTGAAGTCAATTGGTACAAACACAGCAAGTCATGTGTTCTGCCGTGATGTTTCTGATAGACAGCGTTGAAAGACAGCGTTGATAACGCTGGTTTGGAGTGCGTTGAATTGTGTTTTGCTGCTGTTTGAAACGCTGTCGGCCATGAACCTATTACGATAAGTTGAAACGATTCTTTATGCCATCGTTTTTGAAGTTTTAATATATGCCATCGTTTTTTGATATATGGTAATATATATATGCCACTTTATGCCATCGTTTTTTGAAGTTTTAATATATGCCACTTTAATATATGGTAATTTTTATTAAAGTGCATAAGTTAAATCGATAGGTGGTTCATCGATTTAAAAGAGGGTTTTTTAAAAGTGTAATATAGATTATATTGAAAAAAAAAAGGGGTGGCACTTTATGGTATAAAGTTAAAAGTCAAGGATAAATTTTTTTTTTAAAAAGGGAGTGAAAGGCCTTTTTTATAAGGTGAAGGGTGGCATTTAAAATTGAATTTGAATATACCATTTGCATATGGTATGAAAGCACAGACATATAAGTGCACATTGCAGAAATTTGTATGTGAAGTACAAAGGGCAGATATCTATTTGTTTTTAAAGGCAAAGGCATTTTTTAAACACAAAATTCATTGATTTAAAGTTGGTTTTTTGGAGATTATTGTGTTTTTTGCTGAAACAAGATGGCGAAAACTCAAAATGCCCGGTTTGAAATTGAGAAGTTCAATGGCAAAAACAACTTCGAGATCTGGAAGCTAAAGATGCACGATCTGCTGGTTCAACAAGGCGTGGCGAAAGCACTGTTGGGGAGGAGCAAAAGGCCTTCTTCCATGATGGAGGATGAATGGGATGAGTTGTATAATAGAGCTCTGAGCACAATTCGGTTATGTCTGGCGGATGATGTTCTGTTCAACATTGTGTCAGAGAAGACCGCCGCAGGCTTGTGGATCAAGCTTGAGAAGCTCTACATGACGAAATCCTTGACAAATCGAATTCTCCTGAAGCGACAGCTTTATGGTTTGCGAATGAAGGAAGGTACATCGATTACTGATCATTTGAATGTCTTTAATACTCTCCTGGTACAATTACAAAGTCTAGATGTAAAATTTGATTCAGAGGATAAGGCAATAACTCTATTGTGTTCATTGCCCGAATCGTGGGATCACTTTGTTACTTCCATAAGATTTAGTACTGCAGCTGTCCTTGAGTTTGACGATGTGGTTGGAGCCTTGTTATCTGAGGAGACGAGGAAGAAGTCGAATGCTGACACCTCTACATCAGAGGCAATGATGGCTAGAGGTCGTTCTAGAGAAAGACGCTCTGGTAAGCGCAGCGATTCGCGTTCAAAGTCGAAAGGGAAGAAGAGCAAAGTGAAGTGCTGGTTTTGTGGCAAATCGGGGCACTTGAAGAAAGGCTGCTGGAAGAGACAGCAAACAGAGAAGAAAGGAGACTCTTCGACAGAGAAGAAGGAGGCAAATGCGACAGATACAGGTTCGGCATCTGGTTCAGGTATGAGCGACGAAGTGTTGTCTATTAATATGTCAAATCATGATCAACATTGGTTGTTAGATTCCGGTGCATCAAACCACATGTGTATTCATAGAGAATGGTTTAAGACATATAGATCAGTTAATGATGGAGTCGTGTACATGGGTAATGATGTCACATCTAATATTGTTGGGATAGGAAGTATACAACTACAAATGTTTGATGGCACAACTAGAATATTAACAGATGTGAGACATGTTCCAGACTTAAGGAAAAATCTAATTTCACTGGGAGCACTTGACACGAATGGATATAAAACTGTAATTCAAGGTGGAGTTATGAAAATCTATAAAGGTATCTTACTAGTAATGAAAGCTAAGAAAGTAGGAAATCTGTTTCAGTTAGAAGGAAGAACAGGGTCAGTTCATGTGTCTACTGTGTCTGAACATGATAGTAGTTCCATTCGCCTATGGCATCAAAGGTTGGGCCATATGAGCGAAAGAGGGTTGAAAATTTTGGCTGATCGCAAGTTACTTCCTAATCTAAGGTCTGGAAAGTTAGATTTCTGTAAGCATTGCTTGCTTGGAAAACAAAGTAAACAAAAATTTAAAACAGGCAAACATACTAGTAAAGGGATACTTGATTATATTCATTCAGATGTTTGGGGTCCAGCCCCTACAGCGTCATATGGTGGCTCGTCTTATTTTGTGTCGTTCATTGATGACTTTTCTAGGAAGGTGTGGGTCTACATGTTGAAAAGAAAGTCTGATGTTTTTTCAGTTTTCAAATAGTTTAGAGCATTGGTTGAAAACAGCACTGGTAGAACAATAAAGTGTTTAAGAACTGACAATGGTGGTGAGTTTACTTCCAAGGAGTTTGACAGCTATTGCAAGGATGCAGGGATCGAGAGACATAAGACCACGGTTTATACTCCTCGGCAAAATGGAGTTGCTGAACGCATGAACAGAACTCTTCTAGAGAGAGCAAGGAGTATGCTGAGTAACGTCGGGTTGCAAAAGGAGTTGTGGACGGAAGCGGTGGCAACAGCTTGTTATGTGATAAAATGATCTCCATCGACGGCAATAGACTGCAAGATTCCGCAAGAGGTATGGAAAGGACACCCTTGTGACTATTCTAAACTCAGAGTGTTTGGTTGTGATGCATATGCTCTAGTGCCTAAACATCAGCGAACTAAATTAGATCCAAAGTCTAAAAGGTATATCTTTGTTGGGTATGGTGTTGGAAAAAAGGGATATAGATTGTGGGATCCTACTACCCGCAAAATCATCATCAACAGAGATGTAAAGTTTAATGAATCCTCTCTTGTACAGTTAGATGTAGATAGTAAATTGAAACAGGATGATGTATCTGATTTTCAGCACATTCAGTTTGACAGCACTTCTAATGATAGTCATGATGACCATAGTTCAGATACTAGTCATGAACAGGTTTCAGAATCAGAACATGAACAGGGTTCAGGTTTAGATCATGAACAGGTCTCAGATACTGATCGGCAAGAAGTTCCTACAGATGGTAGACAGCCAATTGCGGAAGCACCAAAAACATCCTTAAGGAGGTCGACAAGAATCAAACGGCCACCGAGAAGGTATGATGATTATGTTACTTCAGTTGCATTTACTGCTAATGACGATGAACCTCTGTGCTATCAGGAAGCAATAGAAGGTTCGAAAAGTGACAAGTGGAAAGCAGCTATGAAGGAAGAAATGATGGCCTTAGGTAAGAATGGCACATGGGATCTGGTTGAGCTTCCGAAAGACAGGAAAACTGTGGGGTGTAAATGGGTTTTCAAGCTGAAACGGGGTGTGAATGATATGGAGGACAGGTACAAAGCGCGACTGGTCGCAAAAGGGTTTTCTCAGAAAGCAGGCATAGATTTTCATGAGATTTTTTCACCAGTTGTTAAAATAGTTTCAATTCGAATTGTGTTAGCTTTAGTTGCTTTGCTTGATTTAGAATTACAGCAACTAGATGTTAAGACTGCATTTTTACATGGAGATTTAGATGAGGAAATTTATATGGAACAACCGGAAGGGTTTGTTCAGCATCGCAATAATAAATTTGTCTGCAGGCTCAAGAAGTCATTGTATGGTCTGAAGCAGTCGCCTCGACAGTGGTACAAGAAATTTGATTCTTTCATGTTGAGTCAAAAATTTATAAGAAGTGAATATGATCATTGTGTTTACTTTAAGCAGTTAAGTAATGGCATGTTCATTATCTTAGTGTTGTATGTTGACGATATGCTTTTAGCAAGCAAAAGCATTGAAGAAATCAACGGGTTGAAGACTCAGATGGCAAGGACATTTGATATGAAAGATCTAGGAGCAGCAAGATAGATTTTGGGCATGGAGATTTTCAGAGACAGGAGCAGTGGTAAGCTGTGGCTATCACAACAGAAGTATATTGAGAAAATACTTGTGAGGTTTGGTATGAACAATGTGAAGCCTGTGTCAGTCCCTTTAGCTTCCCATTTTAAGCTTTCTTCCATTTTATGTCCTAATACAGATGAAGAAAAGGATTATATGTCTCGAATTCCATATGCCAATGTAGTAGGATGTTTGATGTATGCGATGGTTTGTACTCGACCGGATATTTCACATGCAGTTGGGGTTGTCAGCAGGTACATGGCAAATCCGGGTAAAGAACACTGGTCAGCAGTGAAATGGGTGCTTCGGTACTTGAGAGGCACAAGTAGTTATTGTATCACTTACAATAAGAGCAGTGAATATGTTTGTGGATATGTTGATTCCGATTTTGCAGGTGATTTGGATAAGAGAAGGTCAACTTCAGGGTACATCTTTACTCTTGCAGGTGGAGCTATTAGCTGGATGTCAAAGCTACAGAACATTGTTGCTTTATCCACTACTGAAGCAGAATACATTGCTGCTTCTCATGCTTGCAAAGAGGCGGTTTGGTTGAAAGGTTTGCTTGGTGAATTTGGTAGGTTGCAGGACAACATCAGGTTACTATGTGATAGTCAAAGTGCAATACATTTGGCTAAGAATCCGGCCTATCATAGTAAATCAAAGCATATTCCAATTAAGTACCATTTTGTAAGACAGGTTATTACTGAAAGGGGAGTATCTCTTGAAAAGGTGCATACAAAGGAAAACTGTGCAGACATGTTCACGAAACCAGTTTTGTTAGAGAAGTTGCGTTGGTGTTTGGCTTCTCTTGGCTTGCAGAAAAGATAAAATAATAATAACAGGGCATCAGGCTAATTGTTGTCAAGGTGGAGATTGTTGAGATTTTCTGTTTTGGATAAAATAGGCAAAATCTCAGTAGGTGACAAAAATTAGGAATTAGTTCCTATATTAGCTCCAGTTTGTTGGGAGGGAGTTAATGCATCCTAAATTTGTGTTGAGAGGATTTATGAGGCAGTTTGATTCTCCTGGCTATATAACAGGTATCCATACGGATTGTTTGTAATGGAGTGAGGGTGTGTAAATTATGTAATCTCCTGTTTGAATAATAAAGATTGCCAATGCACTGTTGTGTGGATGTAGCCCAGAATGGTTGGGTGAACCACGGTAAAACTCTGTGTCTTCTTGTGCATGATTTATTTGCTGCGTATTTGATTGATTTGCTGTGCATGATCTCCAACAACATATTCATTACTCTGTCTCTCCAAATCTGCTATTAAATTTTGGCATAAACATTACTCTGTCTCTCCAGATATGGTATTAAATGGACCTCATCTACTGTCATCTGTCTCCTGCTGCCTTTGTTCCTTCTATGTTGCCTCTGCCTCCTCTCTGCTGCCTCTATTATCTGCTAATTTTCTTTTCTCTTTTCCTAGTTACTGTTTCAGATGCTCCTCCTTTTCCAACTCCTTTTCCATCAATGAAAACATTTCCAACAGTCTCCCCCTTTGGCATTGATGGCAATATCCTGTACATTCTTTTTAGAAGCCCATTTTTTATTTTCCTCCCCCTTTGACATCAATGGAAAAGGGTTTCTCATTTCCTAGTTTGCTTTCTGCATTTCCTCTCTCTGAGTTATGTTTAGGCCCTTTTCTGCTGACTTTGTACCTTTCTTCTCCAAACTTTGGATTGAATCTTAAAACACTGATTATTTAGCCTCTTCATTGACTCTTTTATGCTGGATGTATTCTTTCCATAAGATTTTGATATTGAGGACCTGTTTTATGATTTCCTTACTGGCTGATCTTCCCCTGGAATGATATTGTAATTTTTGTTCTCCCCCTGAAACTATGCTTTCTCTTCATATCAGAGAGTAGCATCTACAGATACTACCCCTAGTCTATCTCTCAAATATTCAAATGGTTCTCTAGCAAGAGGTTTTGTAAATATATCTGTTGTCTGTTCTTTTGTTGGCACATAATCCAACTTTACTACTTTTTGAGCTACTTGTTCTCTGAGAAAATGATACTTGATTGGAATATGTTTAGTTTTTGAATGAAGCACAAGATTTTTAGATATACTTATAGCACTTGTATTATCACATTTGATTGAAATAGGTTCATAAATGTTTACCTTCATGTCTTGGAAGGTTTGCTTCATCCACATGACTTCTGTAAAACATGTTGCTGCTGCTATGTATTCTGCTTCTATTGTGGATAGAGAAATAGATGTTTGTTTCTTGCTTAGCCATGCCACCAGAATCTCTCCTAATGTCTTGGATACCATAGCCCATAATGTGCAGTCCCTTGTAGATATCTGAATATTATTTTAATTGCTAGTAAGTGATTTTGTTTTGGTGTTGCTTGATATATTGCCACAAGTCCTACAGCCAGCACAATGTCTGGTCTAGAAGTTGTTATATATAACAGACTTCCAACCATGGATTTGTAAATTTTTTGATCTACATCAGCTATTCCATCATCTACACAAATCTTGCATCCAGTAGTCATGGGAGTTGACATAGGTTTGCAGTCCTCCATTTTAAATCTTTTCAGAATATCTTTTAAGTATTTTTCTTGTGAGATAAATGTGCATGTTCTCTTTTATTGAATTTGTAGTCCTAAATAGAAGGTAAGCTCTCCAATCATAGACATTTCAAATTATGATTTCATCTCTTAAAAAAATCCTTTTTTTAACTCATCTTTGCTGCTTCCAAACATGATATCATCTACATACACTACTACAATCAAAAGTTCATCTTCATTTGATTTTATGTACAAGTTGCTGTCTACTCCCCCTTTCTTGAACCCTTGTTTTTGCAAGTATTTGTCCAACCTTGAATACCATGCTCGAGGAGCTTGTTTCAGCCCATATAATGCTTTCTTTAATATGCAAACATAGTCTACATTATCTGTTAAGGAGAACCCTTTCGGTTGCTCCATGTAGACTTCTTCCTCTAAATCTCCATTCAGGAAGGCAGACTTCACATCCATTTGATATACCTTGAAGTCATGATAGCAAGCAAAAGCTAAAAACAATATAATAGCTTCCATTATAGCTACAGGGGAAAATGTTTCATCATAATCAAGTCCTTCAACCTGTGAATATCCCTTGCACACAAGTCTAGCTTTATTCCTAATTACCTGTCCTTGTCCATTCATCTTATTTTTGAATACCCATTTTGAGCCAATGACATTTTTCTCAATGGGTCTTGGAACTAGTTCCCAAGTGTTTTTCTTCTCAATTTGGTCCAATTATTCATTCATGGCATTCACCCAATGTTTGTCTTTGCTAGCTTCTTCAAACTTCTTTGGATCTATTTGTGACAACATTGCGAGGTATACCTCTTCAGTCTGTTCAGTTAGTTGTCTTCTTGTCTATACACCTACACTCTTGTCTCCAATGATTTGATCTTCTGGATGATTCTTCTGAATGTATCTTGAAGAACTTTTTGATCTTAGATCTGTATCTTCTATTGGCTTGTTTATTTCATCATCATCTTGATTCTCTTCTTCATGAACTTCCAGAGGATTGCTGCAATTTGTACTTCTTAACTTGTCTGATAGTTCTTCATCAAATCTTACATCAATACTTTCTACAATTTTGTGAAGTATTTTTTTGTAGCACCTGTGACATTTACTCTTAGATGCATATCCTAAGAATATTCCTTCATCTGCTCTTGCATCAAACTTTCCCAAATTTTCATCATTATTTTTTATAAAACACTTACTTCCAAAAACTCTAAAATGCTTGATTGATGCAAGTTTACCATGCCACAGTTCATAAAGATTCTTGTCACTGTTTGGTCTTAAATGAGCTTTGTTTAGGGTATGCACAGCTGTGTGCACTGCTTCTACCCAAAAGGTTTGAGGAATGTTACTTTCTTGCATCATGACTCTAGAAATCTGTTGTACAGACCTGTTCTGTCTCTCTGCCACTCCATTTTGCTAAGGTGTTCCTGCAATTGTGAACTATTGCTTTATCCCATACTCATTTCACAGCTCTGAAAAATCATAATCTGTAAATTCATCTCCTCTGTCTGATCTAATGTACTTTAGCTTGCATCCTGTTTGATTTTCTGCCAAAGCCTTGAATATTTTGAATTTCCCAAATGCTTCCGATTTGTGTTTGAGAAATGCAACCCATGTCATTCTAGAAAAATAATCTATTAGTATCATGAAATAGGATTCTCCACTTGGTGTTTTAGTTCTCGAAGGCCCACACAAATCCATGTGAACAAGTTGAAGAGGTCTGCTTGTAGATAACTTCTCTTTGGTTTTAAAGGATGTACGGGTCTGCTTACCTAGCTGACAAGATTTACATATATTATTTGAAGGCTTCTTGATGACTGGCATATCTTTGACTACATTCTTTTTGCTTAGACTTATGATATGATCAAAGTTTAGGTGTCCCAATCTCCTATGCCATAAACAAGACTCCTCAAATTTGCTAAGATGACATGCTTCATTTTCTTCTTTTACTACATAGACATTGATTTCCATTCGAACACCTTTGATTAGGGTTTCTCCAATGGTGCTTGATCTTAATTCACAGTCTTGAGCTCTAAAAAGAACTTCATAGCCTTTAGCACACATTTGAATAACACTCAACATATTTTCTTTCAGCCCATCCACAAATAGTACATCCTGGGCTTTTCCTCTACCATTTTCTAGACTGACAGAGCCTCTTCCTTTGATCTTTCCTGCTTTATCATTTCCAAAAGTAACATTTCCAGATTTCTTTTCGTCAAAGGTTATAAGCTTGCTTCTATCTCCTGACATATGCTTTGAGCAACTGCTATCCAAATACCACTGGCTTTTTAGATCTTGAGCTATTAGAGCCAAGTCACATTTATTCACTTTCTTTTTCCACTGCAAGCATCCTCTTGTTTGGTATCTTTTCTGAGATGATGAACTACACTCTCTTAGAGAATATTTGGAAGACATATGTCCACTTTTATTGCATACACAACATTTGGATATATCCTTAACAGGATTATAAGTAGGAATAAACTCTCCATGATTCATAAACATTCTTGAGGTTTTGAACAATAGTCTTTGTTCATATTTCCTACATTCAATGATTTTGTGGCCAAAATCATTACAATAAAAACAGTATCCATAAATACAATTTGCATACCTGATAAAAGGTTGTCTTCTCCATCTTCCTGCTTGAGTAAAACTTTTTACTATTTGCATCCTTTGTTGGTTTGTATTTATTCTTCTTGTATAACAATATGCATCAATGTGTCCTAATTTATGACAGGAATAACAAGTAGCATCTTTCATATAAGGAAAATATCTCCTTTCATGACTTCCAAATTTGACATATTCAGGAGTATGCAAGGTTTTTTCAGTTGAAAGTTTATTTACTTCATCCTTTGTCATTTGAGCTTCCTCCTGATTTTTATCTACTTTATTGCAAGATTCTTCTTCCTTTTAAATCTTCTGAGTTGCTTGGATATTCTCATCTGCTTTTACAAAAATAATATTTTTGTTTTCTTTTTCTTTGCCTTTGCTTGATTCTCCTTCATAGCCTATCCCAATTTTTATCAGAGCTGACTTTTGTGCATTTAGAATCTGGTCCAACTGTCCAGAGCCTTTCACTAGAGGTGTATTCATTAATAGTTCTCTTTGGGCTTTTTCTAAGTTATTTCTTAGGCTCACTACTTCTTCTTCCAACTTCTCTTGTTCTCGAGTTTTATCCTTGATCTGCTTAAGTAAAATATCCTCTACCTTCTTGGCTTATTCAAGCTCTACTTTCAACTGAATGAGGGCTTCTAAATTTTGTTCCTCTCTCACGTATTTGAGCAGACTGTCTTTTTGTTTTCTGCACTTCAGTTTTAGTCTGTCAATTTCCTCCAAGGAACTTCTTAGCTCCCCCTCAAGGTCCACTTCACCTTCTTCCTCATCTTCTAAAAAAAATACTTCCAGCTCTTCTATAGCCATCAAAACAAATTTTGATGTTCCTTCTTCACTTGAGAATTCAGTTGAGTCTTTTGATGCACTGCTGTCTTGATGAGCATAGAAATATTTTCTATTGAATCTCTTCCCTTTCTGCCATTTCTTAGATATGGTCTTCTCTAATTCCTGAGCCTGATTATTTGTTTTATTATAAGGACATTTAGAAGCATAATTTCCAACTCTTCCACAATTGAAACATTTAAATGGAAGTTTACCTTTATACTTACCTGAGAATTTATCCAACTTCCTGATAAATTTGGCCTCTTCTTCATCAGAACAGGAGCCTATCTCATATTTTTCTTCTTTCTTCTTCTCTGCCTTAAAAGCTGCCTCCCTTACATTTGACTTCTTCTGTGGCAGTCTCATCTCATACGCTGTTAGTTTTCCAAGAAGCTGATTCATGGTCAAGGTTTCCCAATCTGCTGTTTCTTCTATGGCAGAGACCTTGGGATTAAAAATAGATGGAAAAGATCTTAGGATATTTTGAACAATTACACATTCTTGCATGGTTTCACCTAGTGCTTTCATATTATTGACAATTTTTGCAACCCTTAAAATGAAACTAGCAATATCTTCATCATCATTGATATTTAAATTTTCAAACTGGGCTCTATAGACTTGAAGTTTAGCTGTCTTCACCTTTTTTTCTCCCTCATGAATATTTTCTAGAGTTTCCCACATTTCTTTGGTAGTCTCGCTGTGCATTACTTTGATGAATTCTGCCTCACACAGTCCATTCAAGATTGCATTCATTACCTTTGAATTAGCCACAAAATCTTGTTTGGCTTCTTTCTCTGAGACATTTTCCTGAGGAATATTGACTCCATCCACAAGGTCGATTATTCCTTCATTAGGGATGTCACCATCGACACCTCTCACATCGTCTCCTCATGTCACATCAGTACGAGTGTTGGTCAGTCCTCCCAAGATCCCAACTGTCCTTATTTTTCCCATTATGGACCGGATGGTACTCCTATCTATGTTTTTCCATATCAGTACGATGAGCAGGGTAACCCTTTACATTTTCCTGCTCCAGAGGCTTATCAGTATGTTCATGGTTTTCTATCTACCCAAACTGCATAATCATCTAACCCACAAGGACAACCCTTCCAGGGTCAACCTTCAAGCCAGCCTCGTTATCTATATGACCCGCAAGGACAACCCTTACAGGGCCAACCTTCGGGCCAACAGGGGTTGTTGTACGGTCCACAAGGGCAGTCCTACAACCCTCAAGGTAAACCTTTATAGCCTCACTCTGTGGTCCAACCAAGGAAACCTTAAGGACCCACAGGCCAACTAGGGTATCAACTTGGATCATTTTATGGTCTTGGGGGGAAAATCCATCCTTCGCAACCTATGGTGCAACCTCAGCAACCTCAGTTTCCCATCAGTCTGAATGTTGCACAGCCAGGGCCATATTATGGTCTTGTTACAGGTCAACCTATTTATCAGGCACAACCTGGCCCTCTCCTGCCATCAGGCCAACTGGCTCAGCTGGGGCAACCTGGTGTCCTTCACCAGCCAGGTCAACCTGTTCAACCGAGACAACCTATTCAGTCGGGCCAACCTGTTCAACCAGGGCAGCCTAGTCAGCCAGGTCAACCTATTCAACCAGGACAACCTGCACATCTAGTTAACCCTACTCAACAGCCAATTTATTCTATGCCGCATCCAAATCTGCCTATGTGCCCAACTTACTAGGCTCAGCAGGGTCCCACTTACCAACAGCCTACTCGACCCTAAGGTGTTTATTAACTGCAAGGTCAGTCTCGACCGGTTTACAAACTGCCCCAAGGTTTTGGTTATTACCTTTAACAACCAGGTTATACCTATACTCATCAGTCAAATCCATACACTACTCAAATGGGGCCTACATATAATTAGGGTCGGTACCCTAGTTATCAACCCCCTTACACTGGTTATCAGCAACCGTATCAACCTAATTATACAGCTTACACCCCCTATGGTCAGAATCATCTAGGACAGAACCAATGGGGGCAAAGTTATGCTCAACCAGGATGGAGTATAGGTACAAGTCCTTATCGGGGGCTTGGCATGCCTTTCAATCCTCAGTTGACTTTCCTTTCCATGTTGGAATTGTCGGATGTATCTAAATTGACCAATGATCTGATTCTCCATAATCCATATTAGCCTTCGGTTCCAACCAAGGTGCCTGGTGACTATCCTAAATTTGAGGGTAAAGCTAGAGAAGACCCCCAAGCACATGTCATGACCTACCATCTGTGGTGTTCCTTGAACTCTTGGGTGGATGAATTGATTCATCTATCTATTTTCCAGCGCACTCTTACCGGTGCTACTGCTAAGTGGTATATAGAACTATCCCGTGGTATATTTCAAGACTTTAATACACTATCTATGGCTTTTCTGACACATTTCTAGTTACTGGTTCATTACGAAGCTGGGATGCATCTCCTGACTTCTCTAAAGAAGGATAAAGCCATTGACATATCTGATCATATACATGAGTGGTGACATCATTATCGACTAATCAATTTTTATATCCCTGATTAGCTTCTAACTCACTGGTTCACTACCTCCTTTGTCAACAAAATTGCTCAAGATATTTCTATGGGGGCATGTTTAACTGAAGAACAAGCCATCGCTCGTGCCTAATAATTCGATTTGGTGTACTCTCAATATGGCATGCTATATGATATCTTGACTGATGCCTCGCGACCAAGGATCTCTAAAGCACCACCTACCCCATCGGTGGATGGTGTTATTGGTTCCGTTTCTCAGATTTCCTGGAAGTCCTCTAATGGGAAGAAAAAGTTGAATTCTTCAAATAATTCTACTCTTCCCGCCCCTCCAGATTCGGGTAATAATGTGGCGGTCAACGCCATTCAGGCCAATCCTATAGAAAATACCTCCAAAGGGAAGAAGAAGGGCAAAGGCAAATCCAAATCCGATGCCCCGAAACTAGAATCCTCCAAACCTCATGCTGACGATGGTTCCCAATGGAAATCGAAGTACCCCTGTTTGATATGTGACAGAGACCACTACACCAAAGATTGTCCCCGATTTTATGAGGTTAGTCAACTTCTGAAAGGCTCTAAAGGGACTCCGGAAGTTCTCAAAGAACCGTTTCCACCTCAATAGACCCAGATGTTCAAGTAGCCTTCACCATCTGCACCATTTAGGTCCCAAGTTTTCATGATGAATGGTGCTGCACCTATCTCAATTGCTACTCGTTCAAAGGATTATGCTGGATCATGTCAGGCAGCCGGGAAGGAAGTCGTTGATGGCCCGCCTCCCCCACCTATCTCTGGTCTTTTAGAAATTGAGAATCCCAACACTGAACTTGTTGTGAGGCCACCTTCCAAAGGTGTTCTTCGAAAATATTCCCATAATCCAAATGCCCGTATTTCTCAACATTACAACATTGTTGAGGATTTAGCACAGGCGCCTTCCGCAATGTCTGCGTTGGAAGTTCTTCAAAGTTTCCCATTGCAACAGAAATCTTTGTCATCCGCAATCGGTGGAATTGATCCTGCCAATTCTATTCTTCTCACCTTCAACTTGGAAAAAAATTTCCCTCGACTTCCACATCAAATTTCCCTCATTATACAAGTCGGTATCAATGACCTCAACATCCATAGATCCGTTGTAGATGAAGGTGCTTCTACCTATGTTATGTCATCTGCCTACTAGAAGGCCATTGGCTCTCCAGCTCTTACTTCATCTCCCAATGCCCTAGAGGCATTTGATGGTATGGAATAAAAAACCTTGGGTGTTCTCGATAGTTTACTAATCACGTTACAGGGTAAGACAATCAACATGAAAGTAGAAGTGGTTGATGCCAAACTCAACTATAATATTCTTCTTGGTTTCATTTGGACCCACGCTATGCTATGCATTCCTTCCACCCTCTTCCAGCTTCTAAAGTTTCCTCATGAGGGAAATATTATCACTGTCGATCAATTGTATTTCTTCACCTCATCCTCCAAGAACAACGTACCATATATGGATCAAATTCCCAATCCCCCTGATAGTGTAGGACTCGGTCTTTTCAAGGACCCCGTTCTCATGGGTATTTTTCCCTTTCCACCACTGAACACTATTCAAGTCAACATGATCCCTAGGTTAGATGACCCGTGGATCATCCCTTCTCTTGAATAGGTGCCCTCTTTTTGATAATTGATGCCTTTGACTCCAGTTGAGATTAATTATTGCGAGATCGTCACTACATCAGATCCTCCTCCTTCTGGACATGCTCCTTTGAGCATGGCTCTAGATGTATATTCTCAACCCCCTTGGATCGACGATGCAGATTCGCCCGATCCTTTAAGATAATTCTTCCCCTCTGATGAAGCTATCGTTGAAATTATTTATCTTGAAGATCTACCATGGAGCGATGAACATCATCGTTCCTCATTCATGCCCGGCCTGGGGGCAATGTCTAATTGTCAAGAGTGTTTCACATCTCAGGTTCCCACTCTGCCTCTCCAAATTCCAATATTGACCCATGAGGTTCTTTTGGAGGGAAATATGAGTAACATCACAAAAACCATGCCTATCAACATCTCCGTTAAATCGAGGGTTGTCGAGAACATTCACGTGGGAGTTACTTGTTCTCTCGAAGAGATTCAAGTATATATGAGCCTTTTTCGCGAATTCTGAGATGTTTTTGCATGGTCTTATGAAGATATATCCCATTATAGTCGTGCATGAATGTAATGATCCTTTTTCAGGAATGTCAGCATTCAACAATCTATTCCAGAGATTGATTGAAGGGGCATTTATTGGATATGTCACCTTATCAAGGAAGTTTGAGATCCAGAGGCTATTTGGCCCTTTTCAGACTCTATCTATAGAGCTTCTTGAAGAATCCCACTCAAAAGTGAGCTACAACAATATGCAAAAAAATACATGAAGAGCAACTTGCTTTAATCTCAGAAAATGATAGAAGAACTCATAGCCATTGTATTAGCTCATAGTATAAAAATAAGTGTACAATATCTTGAGAGAAAGAGCACTCAAGAGAGGGAATTATCAACCTAAAATAACAAGTACATGAAAGCATGAAATATACTATTGCATAAACTACCCTAGCTATGACTGCGGAGTCTTATGGAGACACAGTTGCATACAAATGTGAAATATGATGATATTGAAATATAGCTCAAGAATTGAGGGGGAGTGTGCTCTCAACGCCTAAAAATAATGATACAACAAGAACACAACAATCCTCGAGAGGATTGGCTACACTATATGCCCAGAATGGGAAAATACCAAAATGTCGGTGTTGCTGGGTAGTAGCAGCAACTCATAATCAAAATAGAAGGAGATGGTAGAATCTTCTTTAAAATCTGAATCAATCTCCTCCAAAGGATTTTCAGAGTGCAAGGCTGATCCCGACACTGGAAATCTCTCCCTCCAATGTGATGGTGCAAACCCCCACTGTAGACTAACTCTGAAATAACATAGTCTATGGAAAGGATTGCGCTGATGAAGATGGGAGAAAGCTTGTCCTGCTACCAAAATCTGCAAATGAGCTCAATAACACTCCTAAATGATATCTCCACTAAATGGAGACTCCTTTCTCTGCAAATAAAGTCCCGGAGTGATGTGGTGGAAGCCTCCATGGCAACCCCAACAACACAGTGTCTTCTTGCTGCAAGAATAACGTTGTGATGGAAGAGAATGCTTTGGCCATGAGCCAAGATCTGGAGAAATCTAAAGATCAATTCCTCAAGAGGCCTCTCATGAGGAGGAAGGAATCCTAAACAGGAATTTCTCCAGGAACTTTTCTGAACAGTAGGATTATGCTCCTTGTCTCTCAAGACAATGAAATCAATAATCGATTCATGAGCAAAAATGGTTGTCTTTCCATCCTCTTATACAATTGTGAGCTCCCTCTCCATGGGCCCCACTTCATTAGGGTTTTCCTTCTCAAGGAATATTTCCTCCTTCTCTATTGCATTGTACCACAATGTTCTTTCCACCTCATAGCCTGCGCAGTTTGACTTTAGTCAACTTGACCTAGCCACTTCGCAAAATAGCCCCTTTTCACCCATGGAGGTGTGAAATCAAATTCAAAATGGTCCCTTCTCATAACATGAGGGATATTGTTGTTTATTTAATTATTCATGGGTCTCCTTACCCATTTATTCTCCTCCTATGTGAAATTAGCAAAAATTAATGTTCCAATTATCTGCATGAAAATTTTGGAACATTACCGTCCTCCCCTCCCAAATGTTGCTTGTCCTCAAGAAATAGCAAAGGAAAAAGCTGGAAACCCTCCTCTCAAGTCATGGAGTTTGTGAAGTGTTTGAGGAACATCTCCCTCATGTGGATCCTCCATCTCCAGGCTATGAGCCATGCAAAATGAGTCACCTTCCAACTAGGAAACTCCTGAAAATAATCCTCCACCTTGTGCTCATGTAGAATAGGTGGGCTGAAATTTTGAACATGGTAAGCTTCATGGCCTACCCCACGCTATCCTCTTCTCCACTCATGATAAATGTGGAGTGAAAGCTAAGCTTGGGCTGCAATAATGTTTCCTTCAAGAGGCAAGATGAAGTCTAGATCCCCAAGGACCTCTCCTCCAACGCTGCAAATCAAGCTAGCCCAAATCATCTCATATGTGATGAGTTGGAATTCATCATTATATGGAATCCAAACAGTCATATGGTTCACCTCATGGAAAAAGAAAATGGCTGAACATGGTGACCAAATCTCCCACACTCCCCTTCAAGCATGAGCTGCAAAAACAATGGAGGTCCCTCCTCCCAAAGGGCACATCCACCCAATGAGTTCCTCCCTCATCATTATACATATGGGGTTGTTGCTCATATATGGCTGAAACATAATGGTCTTCAAGAGAGACCCAATCTACCCCACCAAAGATGTAAACCATGAAATGCCTCCTCCAAAAATTTAGGCTCTCTAAATAGCTCTTCCCATATGAAAGAAAGAGGTGAAGCTTGGTCATCATGGGCTGGCCATTGTTTCCCTGGAAACTTACACCATGTAAAGTAGGGAGAATAATACTCCTAATGGGAATCTCCAACTCATATCCCACTTTCCAAACAAAGTTCCCCATGTAAAAAGAGAACTTAGAAACACAGGGAAGCAAGAACAAATAGGAACAAGTTGTCATATGACAATCAGAAAGTGGATCATAGTTCCACGCATGGAACCTGTGCAATGCACTCACTTCCTACATCAAAACAGAAAACAAGAAGTGCTTTTCCATCCACTTGTTTGCTGCCACAATCATGTCATAAGATGAAAACATGAACATAAAATATGGTGTCAATAGTGCCCACCAAGAATCATGTGGCTTCCCCCACATCTCATCAAAAAGATAACCAAGATCAATGCTACAAGTAGCTACAAGTACATCATCATATAACATGAAAGAAGAAGAAAATATTCTTGATACATCATGCTGCTCAAATAAGGAAAATAAGTACAATACAAAATGTGAAATTATACCTCCTGCATCATGTACTTGAGGTCTTGAGCTGAAATGGCTCAACTGGAAATTCTCCCTCGCTCCCAATGAGTAGGAAGGTAGCTGTGACATCCTCTCTATCACCATCCAGGCTATGCATCTCTCCATATGCTGATATATGTCATGTTGGATGCCCTCCCAAGTGAACTCCTCCATCAACTGGAAATATGCATCAAAGTGCATAGAAGCGAAGTCCTCATGTGCTACATGTAGTAGCTCCTCCTTTAGACTAGAAGATCTAGTCAAGAAGATCCTGCTATAGGAATAGATGACCACATCATGAACCATGTATCTGTCATCTCCATCTGGGTCATCAAGAATCATGCATGCACTAAGATCCTTGGAGTACTCTACCAAAAGTTGAGATATCCAATATGGATCAATCCTCCTCAATGACAATGCTGGTGATTTGGCATGTGAAGCTCCACTCATGCTACTACTTGCTACTTTGACATCCCCCATGCCAAATATTTCCTCCAAAATCTTCACCTCTCCAAAATCCAAGAGTGGTGAATCCCAAAACATGATGCCTCTCATCAATGATAGATCTGGTGGTCTCCCTGGTGGGATGCCCCTATGTAGTGAGACATTAATGACAAGAGTGGACTGTACATATGATTGGGAAACCTTTCCCTCGCTCTTCCTACGTAGTGCAACCTTTCTCCTCTTTGCCTTAACTTTCTTGAATTGAGAAGGGTGCGTGCCTCTCATCACATTATGCTGCTCTTTTTCTCCTCCTCCTTCTTCCAGCTGCAAAATGGCACAACCATGCTTCTCACTAATTATGCTTGGACCTCCATGTATGAGATCCTGGGGACCTTCCTGCAAGGATGTAATAATCCCTCATATTGGAGCATGTGCTCCTCCTTCCTCTGCATGAGGTACTAGATCAGCTCTATGATTGACAGCATTGTTGCACTTCTCCTCATCAACATATGTCTGCAACTCTTCCAAAATGAGATCCTCTCTTGAAAGAGAGACCTCCATGACTCCTTGTGCCAAAATTCAAGATGAAGGTCTTGCCTCGAATAAAGCACCATGCAAGATATCAGCCTCCTCTAAGGGTTTTTGAAGTGATCTTGAGCCCATGAATTCCTCCATCACATGCAAGGGTTTTGTTTTTCTAGGAATTTTTGTTTCCTCCACATGTGTTTCAGATTTCTTCCCACCAAATTTTTCCATCAAAGCCCTAATGAACATTGCATAGGAAGAATTATTTTCATTTTTCAAAGCAAAGGACTCAAATAACCACCATGCATAGATTTTACCTCCTAAGTGCAGCGCCGCTACTTTGATGGCTTCATCTTCAGGATTCTGATGCTACTGCAAAAAGGTGTCTAGCTCTTCAATCCAAGCCTTGGCTGAATGAGTATAGGAACCATCAAAGAAAGATAGAAGAAATATATCCTCATCATGCTACTTGCTCCTCCTCACCATGATCTTGCAAAAATCCAGAAAAGTAATATGATCTCTAAACTTCTGAGTTTGAGATTCATACTCATGTAAGAAACCACTAAGGGTTCCCTTCTCCGGTATGCCTTCTTCTTCTTTTATTCTCATGGAAAATCTGGCCATGTGACTACACAATACCCCATGGTGTGTAGCTGCATGCTCACACTCCTCATGGTAAAATCTAGAGATAGCCCTTGATTCAGCCCTTTTATTTTCTTCTCCAAAATATGGACTCTTTTTCTTGCTTATTTCTTTGTCTCCTTGATGAGAATAGGAAGTGCAGGGTTATTCCTCTTCTTCTTGCTTCTCCTCCTTGGAGAGGTTCTTCCTTGCTCTAAAAATGGATGAGATCAAGCTCATCTTCATCATATTTCTTTCTTCTTCTTTCTTGGGCTTGAAGGCCACAGGCTGAGCCAAGAAAGGTGCTCTGATACCACTGTAATGATCCTTTTTTAGGAATGTCACCATTCAGAAATCTATTCTAGAGATTGACTGAAGGGGAATTTACCGGATATGTCACCTTATCAAGAAAGTGTCAGATCTGGAGACTATCTGGCCCTTTTCAGACTCTGTCGATAGAGCTTCTTGAAGAATCCCACTCAAAAGTGAGATACAGAAATATGAAAGCAAATACATGAAGAGCAACTTACTTCAATATCAGAAAATGATAGAAGAATTCATAGCCATTGTATTAGCTCATAGCAGCAAAATAAGTGTACAATATATTGAGGGAAAGAGCACTCAAGAGAGGGAATGATCAACCTCAAAGAACAAGTACATGAAAGCATGAAATATATTGTTGCATAAACTTCCCTAGCTATGACTGTGCAGCCTTATGGAGACACAACTGAATACAAATGTGAAATATGATGATATTAAAATATAGCTCAAGAAATGAGGGGGAATGTGCTCTCAACCCCTAAAAATAATGATAAAAAAAGAATACAACATTCCTCAAGAGGATTGAATACACTATCTTCCCAGAATGGGAAAATACCAAAATGTCGGAGTTGATGGGTAGCAGTAGAAACTCATAATCAAAATGGAAGGAGATGGTAGAATATTCTCTACAATCTAAATTAATATCCTCCAAAGAATTTCCAAAGTGCAAGGCTGATCCCGACACTGGAAATCTCTACCTCCAATGTGATGGTGCAAACCCCCACTGCAAACTAACTCTGAAATAACGCAGTCTATGGAAAGGACTACGTTGATGAAGTTGGGAGAAATCTTGGCCTTCTACCAAAATCTGTAAATGAGCTCAATAACACTCCTTAATGATATCTCCACTAAATGGAGACTCCTTTCTCTACAAATCAAGTCTCGGAGTGATGTGATGGAAGCCTCGACTACAACCCCAGCAACACAATGTCTTCTTGCTGCAAGAATAATGCTGTGATGGAAGAGAATGCTTTGGCCTTGAGCCAAGATGTGGAGAAAGCTGAAGATCAATTCCTCAAGAGGCCTCTCATGAGGAGGAAGGAATCCTAAACAGGAATTCCTTCAGCAACTCTGCTGAACAACAGGAGTATGCTCCTTGTCTCCCAAGACAATGAAATCAATAATCCATTCATGAGCAAAAATGGTTGTCGTGGCCTCCTCTTATACAATTGTGAGCTCCCTCTCCATGGGCCCCACTTCATCAGGGTTTTCCTTCTCAAGGAATATTCCCTCCTTCTCTATTGCATTGTACCACAATGTGCTTTCCACCTCATATCCTGCGCAGTTTGACTTTGGTCAACTTGACCTAGCCACTTTGCAAAAAAGCCCCTTTTCACCCATGGAGGTGTTGAATCAAAGTCAAAATGACCCCTTCTCATAATATGAGGGATTTTATTGTGTATTTCATTATTCATGGGTCTCCTTACTAATTTATTCTCCTCCTATGTGAAATTAGCAAAATTTAATGTTCTAATTATCTGCATGAAAATTTTGGAACATTAGAATGAAATTCCCACCTATCCAAGTGCAAAGCCTATGAATCAGCGTCTACGCCCAGTGCATCCCAAAAAATCTGCATCTATAAAGGGAGAAGTTGAAAAAATTCTTATCTTGGGCTTCATATATCCAATTCCCCTCACAGAATGGGTTTCTAATATTATCCTTGTAGATAAGAAGCAGGGCACTATTCAGATCTATTTTGACTACCGAGACATCAATCGAGCTTGTCCTAAGGAAAATTATCCCACTCCATTTATAGATCAGATCATCGATGACTGCACAGTGAGTGAGATATATTCCCTCATGGATGGCTTCTCGGGTTACAATCAAATTAATAATTTACCCACTGATCAACATAAGACCGCCTTTATCTGTCTGTGGGGCACTTTCGCTTACAAGAAGCTCCCGTTCGGCTTAAAAAATGCCGGGGCCACCTTCCATCGTGCTATTTCCTACGCTTTTCATGACATATGTCACATTGTTCAGCCATATCTGGACAATTTTCCAGCTCATTCAGCTTGGTGCGAAGACCATCCTCAACATCTCTGCTAGATTTTCCTCTACTGTAGACATTAAAATATCAGGCTTAATCCTCACAAGTGCATCTTCTGCGTGGATTCTGGTCATATTTTGGGATTCATCGTCTCCAAAGATGAAATTCGTGCTTAATACCTTATATCATGTCGGAGTCGATTCTGTGCTCTGCCAATGTTTGTCTCTAGAAGAGGCTAAGAAAGTCTTGAATAACTGTCACAGTGGCGTCTGTGGCGGTCATATGTCCGGTTATGCTACTGCCCAGAAGATTATTTGTGTAGGTTACTTCTAGCTATCTATATTCAAAGACTATATTTTTGTAGTTCAAAAATGTCATGCATGCCAGGTCTTTCAGAGCAATATGTGTGCGCCACCCCTACCTTTACATCCTACCATTAGTGTAGGCCCTTTTGCCAAATGGGTCATAGATTTTATGACATGTAACCCTCACTCGGCCGGGGGGCATGCTTATATAATTAATGTCGTGGACTACTTCACCAAGTGGGCTGAGGCGATGCCTACATTAGCTACCAATGGTAAGGTAGCTGCTCAATTCATTTACAACCATGTAATTACATGTTTCAGAGTTCCTTAGGCCATTTTCACCAATCATGGCACTCATTTTCGAGACTACATGATGGCAAAGATGACATCGAAGTTGGGCTTGCGTCATGAAAAATCAATGCCATACTACCCTCAAGCGAATAGACAGGTTGAGGCCATGAAAAAAGTACTTGTCACAATGCTTCAACGAACAATTGGTATTCAGAAATCGAACTGGAATCTCCAATTATTCTCAACTCTCTGGGCATATCAAACGTCAGTAAAGAGCATGACAAGATTCACACCTTTTCAGTTGGTGTATGGTCTAGAAGCGATTCTTCCAGTTGAATGTGAGATCCCTTCGCTGAATTTCGCTGTGGAATTACTACCCGACACTTCCCCGGAGGAAGAACGTCTCCTGTATTTGGAACGACTGGATGAAACCTGTGCTTGGCTGCTTTGGTTATTGAGGCACAAAAAAAGCAGGTTAAAGCTCATTTTGATTCAACGGTTCCTCCACGCTCTTTCATCGAAGGGGACCTCATCCTCTTATACGACCAAGCACATGATAAACTTGGAGTGGACACATTCCAGCCCATGTGGCATGGGCCCTATATTTTCAAGCGAGTATTAAAAAATGGGGCCTATGAGCTAATCGAATATGAAGGTATATCTATGTCGTAGCCTAGAAATGGGTTGTACCTGAAGAAGTACTACGCTTGAATTATTCTTGTGTGGTGTGTGTACATAAGTGAGTGATTTCATTTTTTTCATGTGTGGTGTGGTTTTCTTTCTAAGCGTCTTTCTGCTGATTGGGTCTTCCTGATTGTGCAGATGTCTATTACTCCTTTTTTCAGTTTCATAGATGGTGCCTCCTACAGTACCATGAATCTGTCCTCGACAACCTGGGTAATCTACAATCCTGCTGGTGAGTTAGTCAATTTACAAGGTGTTTGTCTAGGGCCTACCACAAATAATGCCGCGGAATATAGTGCCATTTTGGAATTTTTAAATGAGGCTATTAACCTCGGTATATGTGCATTACTTGTATATCTAGACTCACAACTTGTAGTGTTACAACTCAATGGTCATTATTCAGTTAGAAAACCATCCATTTTACTACTATATCTACGTATTTGTTTACTGGAAAGAAATTTTGATTACATTACATATCAGCATATACCTAGACACATGAATGCGTTAACAGATGCAGTAGCTAACATGGTTTTAGATAGACATTTACGCAACTTGTAAAAAACATCATCATATTTAAAAAAAGATCCATCCAGAAAATATATATATGTGTGTGTGTGTGTGTGTGTGTGTGGAAATGTTTTCAATTTGTGTGCATCACATAAAATCCAAAAAATATACATGTTTGTTTTAATAATATTCAGAGACAACATGTCTCTCAAAAATGTGAAAATGAAAATCCTAGATGACTAATCAGCATGGTGCTCATGGTAGCATATCACTGCCCGCACCAATCACCTTAGTAAATGATGAAGGCGACTAGGCACCCACATGGTGTGACTCTGATAATCCAATGGGACATCTACTAGGCGAGCATAATCTAGGATCCCACGAGTGATTCCCTCCAAGTTCTAAACTAGCTCACTCCCCTCACCCCCCTCACCTTGAGGGTCATAAGCGAGAGGGGTCTGTCGCACGATCAATGAAATCCTGGTGGGCCTCTCTGGCCCAACATCTGCATACACATAGGATTTTTTGTTAGAAAGTGCATGTATACGCAAAAAAATCATAAAATACATAAAATAAAAAAGAGTCTTACCCAGCTTTTCATCCCAGTCTTCTCCCTCCGGGAGTGGAAGATCTGGGTCTCTCGTGAAATCAGTACTAGCATAGGGCCAATCCTCTACAACAATCAGCTTTCATCGAAGCCATACGAAGAACTTGAACCTCCATGAAATTTCGTGGCCCCCTCCTGCTCTGGGCATCAGTGATGCCCATCGAACCATCCATGGCTCTCTCAACGGTAGATCGGCTACTATCGCCCCCTGGCCTTGGAAGATTGGTAGCCATCCGAGGATGAACAATACCAGGATAGATCCATACCCAAACTACTTTAGTTTTGTCTTCTTATACCTCGTCAAATACCATTTGATATTCATGGTTACGACAGTGGCCCAATCGAATAGTGTCGTGTTCATGCATTCTGATGCTAGGAGAAGCTGTGTTTTAGTGGCATCATGCAGCGCCTGTGACCTCAAAGCCCACATAATGGTATGCATCACCACTCTGAGTGTCAGGTCAGGAACAGTGTGTATGTCGACCTTCTCACTACCTGATCCTGTTCGTGCCCCTAGGCACACTCTTTCCATTACCATTGACATTTTTTCACCAGATGGCCTAGTACCTATCAAGATCATGACTGGACCTTTGCGAGACAATCTAGTTATGAGGTAAACATTGGATACTTCGAGCTCCAACACTTGGTATCGAAGCCTAAACTTCTCTTCGTTCTCATCCCAAATACTGATTAAGTATTGCAGCAACTCAGGTTGTGCCTTGAGACATGGTGTGAAGAAGAAATTTTTTAAGCTGCAATCTAGAAGAGCATTTATGCATTGCCCGTTCCCCATTGCCATTTCATCTTCTTCAGTATGCTCCCTTTATTTCCATTTGATCACCATTGTGGCTATGTACCTGCACCAAAATGGTCACAAACACTTCATTAGATTCCTTGAGCATTCAAAAATCCAGTTGATTGGTCATTTTTTGTAAAAATTCAGCGGAAATTTAGGTTGCGCCATTAGCGTGACTTTTTTGCTGACAGTTGCGCCAACTGGCATGACCCCTTTGCAAAAAGAACCCAATTGGCGAGGGTCCGTGCCCCATACCCGTGCCAATTGGGCAAGCCCTAAATTTGAAAATATCCCCTCAGGGATAATAAATCACAATGGAATACTATAAAAAATGGATTAAAAAATAGCTAAGGGAAGCGCCTCTTACCTAGAAAAAACGAGAACTGAAATGATGCGCTGGAAAGTCCACAATCGTCGCCGCAAGTTCGCACGTAAAAACTCACTATTTCTCTCCACAAGAAGTAAAAAGTAAAAGTAAATACGTTTTTACTATTTTTTTCATATTTATAACTTTCCAAAATCAAATTAGGTTTTGAAGCTTACTTTCCAATATTTAATTACATTTTGTCGAAAAATGGGTTTTACACTTGCTTTCTTGTGCTACAACAGGTTTTCACGTGACTAGGACGACGGTATGAGTTGTATTTCATACTTTTTTGGACTCAGTAAAAACACAAAAAATTCACTACTGGAGTCATCTTTCATCTCTTTTCTAACTCTCTAAACATGAAAAGATTGTCGAGTCACTTGTTGTTTTGATCTCATTAAATTGGCTGCGAAACAACATCTACCCAATATACATTTACCCCTTTTTCTGGATGGGATAGATTATTTATGAAAAAGGAATACCCTAGCCTATCGCGACTAGGAGGTTTTCTCAGACACAATTTTCTACCTTTTCAGATCTGAGGAACTATCTACGAAAAGGGACTATTGGAGTTTACTTTTTTGCTGTCTTTTAAAACTCTCTAAACATGAAAATACGCCAAGTTCTTCCTTTTTCAGACTCGTTAAAACTTGATTACATCGGATTTCGTCATAATGATGATACTCGAGTTCCTCCTTCCTAGTGGTCATTAAATGTACTAGGTTGGATTTGTCCAAAGGAAAAACTTATATCGCAAGCATATGCTATCCCCTTCAAGCTTGTTTTCAAAAATAATTGGGGTACTCGCCAGAAATGGTGGGGAAAAATGAAACCAGTATCATCGTCATGTCTGTAATATGTCGCTCTTGAACATGGCACTTGTTTGCATTCGTGTCAGGTTGGGGACATATCGTCTCATTTATTTCTTAAGTCCATGGGTTTGGGTAATCCTTTTGACCACTCATCTGCTCTTTGCCTCATCATCATGACCTCAGATTCTTTGATGTCAAATAATGCCAAACCCAGTGTCCTGTCGCCGATATGTTCAAGAGAAGTTGACCTCTGTAGTTCTCAACCCTCCTCTGATTCTCTACTAATCCTGATTCACAAACATTATGTTCCTCTTTCTGACATCGATGATGTGGGAAACACTATGGCCTACCTTCGATCAAGGTCACTTCCTGTTGACTTCAGCTCATTATCCAAAAAGTTGATCTAGAGACTCCCTTCCGATACCTTGGATCCTGCATTCCTCAATGCTAGGTTCCTCACATTCGACGCAAGGTTTTCATCATCGGCCTTCGATCAAATGATTCTGTGGGTGTTCAACGCTAGCTCACTATTCACATTCTATGGATTGTACCTCTAGTACCTTGAGGGCCATCGTCGTTATTGGTGGTTCCTCTCGTCTCTGTTAATAGCTTTCATCATCAGCTGGTAATCAGATGATGTTCTTGCATGTTCGACTTCAGCCCACTTATTCACATGCTAGGACTTGTACTCTGTTCAAGTCGAGATGGAGCGAAAGACCCTGGGTTTTGTCTGATGGAATCCAGGCTGCCGATTTTGTGGATTATCATGATTGGTTACATGACTTATTGATTGGATGGCTACATCCATACCTGAGTCTATTTACTAATCCTTACTGGATGGTTGTGTCCATACCTTGGATCCTGATTATTGTATGCTCTATTATGGATGCTTGTGCCCATACCACATATCATGTATTTGAGATATCAGTTGTATTTGTCTACGCAGGTTTTCGGATGGCAGTGTTTCAGTTGGGCACATTCTCATAAAGAATTTCACCCCCCTCTCTCTCTCTCAGGATTCATGCTTTAAGGGGCTTCTGTTACATAGTAGTTTGTCACTGTCCTTGCAATCCCCCATCCTGCACATTGGAGGGCCTTTTCCGTGACCTGTGAGTAGTGACATAACCTGAAACCACTTTCATGCCATCCCCCTTGATAAGGAAAATCATTCCTCTGAAGAAATTTTCCTTTGAAAAAACCTAAAAATGATATTTTGGCATTGGCACGACTAGCCAGTTCAGCCCTCATGCTAATGGGGAAAATCCACCATAGAGGTCGCACCAACTAGCGCTCTGTCCTAGTGTCTCACTCGTGCCAATATTAATAAGGATTGTTTTTTAAAAATAAATGGTGGAAGTTTGATACCAAAAAACTCCTGAACGATTCTCTAAAATGAGTTGGGAGGTTTGGCTCCGGATCTCCATGGATGGGAGGTGGTTTTCCACCTATCATGGAAGCTTCCTTAAGGATAGGTCCAATCCCAAAATTGTGGGGATCCCAACTCCCCTTCCACCATCTACATAAGCTTTCCTTTTTCTCTTAGCAAGCTAGTAGTCCTAATAGCACTAGAGGAGAAAGAGTTGAACCTGTAGCAAGGAGAATATCGCCAGACAGCCTTTGAGAGCCAAGCCGAAGAGAGAGATATTTTTCCCATTTTCGACGAGCTTCATTGAGACGTGCTCCACTATCGACCCCACTGAAGGAAGATCCAACTTCAGAGCTTTGGGTTGTATATTTCCTTTATTATTTTAATGATAAGCGACTTTGATTATGGTTTCATTCATGTTTCTTTTTCTTTGATGCAATGAATTACATCCTCTCTGACTGATGTATGGTTACAAGATTTATATTCTATGCTATGCATCATTTTGTTTCTTTGTGTGTGTGCAGGTGTTCAGATGTGTTAAACGAAAGGATCCTGATCTGCCAAAGCAGAGGATGGGAAGCGTCATCCTTTCTCCGATGACCATTGCATAGGAAATGAGGTAGGAAACTCGTTATGTTTTTTTCATTTTGTAACTATAGACCTATGTCATTGCATGACTGATTGTTGCTAGACCCGATCTGGGCTAGTAGGGATCGCCTCTGTCCGTAGAGGAGATTTACCTCTCCAACATGCATGTTTTCTCATCTACTTGGAGGTAGTAAATGGAATTGTATATCATCTAAACATATCAAGAATAGCACAAAACTTTCCCAAAGCCATACATAAAATAGCTATCTTCCTCATAGATGTTGGTCTTAGAAAGACCATGAAGCTCAAATAGAAGCTTTCCCTCTTGTGGAGCAATGCACTGTATATAAATGGTAAGAGAATGCAAATAATTTGTTCAATGATCAATAAGTATAGAAACACAAATCTTAACATGAACTAAGAGTAAGCTGATAATGAGGTCCATGGATGGTCTCTCCATAGTGGCTTGATATGTCTCAATGAGGCCTTGGTGAATGGAAAAGAATGAACCATGTGCTGCATGTAGAGCCTTCTTGTTGTGATTGGAGATCAAAGTCAAGAAGACCATATCATGGTAATAGATGTCTCCATCCTCCACTCCATCACTCTGATCTATTACTTGTCCATTAAGTGCATAATATGTGAGGTAATCCTGGTAAAACTCCATCAATAGATCCAAACTCCCAAGTGACAACGTTGTTGGCTTTTTTGATAAGGCTCATGTCATCTCATAACTCCCCTCTTTGACATGCCAAATGCCAAAGTCACATACCATAATTCTGCTACATATTTGAAACTCCTTCCTATGTGGAAGTACCTCCTCATCCTCCAAAGCTAAAGAGTATTCCCTTTGCACCATGATTGTGCCATCCTCTACTCCTAAAACATCATGCAAAGTATGGGAGAAAATCATCCCATACTCTCCCAAGAGTACGCAAAGAAAAAATAACTCTTGTTGCCTCCTTATATCATCATCATATAGACCATGGAGTAAAAACATGATGTTTGACATGAAAAATGTCACATCAGCCCAATACAACCAGAATCCTTGCTTCCACATGATGTAAGTGTCTTGCCATGTCCGGACTAATAGAACACCCTTTGACATAGGATATGTCACATGATGGAAAAACTCTTTCAAGAGTATCCAACACATCCATGCCTCTTATTTCCCTATGTCATATATCTTCAAGTGGCTCACCAACCACTTTCTCATCATCCTCACCCATCCATCCAACTGTGGGTGATGACTCCTATCATGCTCCTTCTTGGTATCCAACCAATGGAGAATACAATCCTCCCCAATATTATGACTATCTTTGCACACCATCATATGTTGAAGTGCACCCTCCTTGAGGTTTCTCCATGAAAAACTCTCATCGATGACCCGGTAGAATCCATAAGATTCTGAATATTTTGTAGGTAGAAACTTCTCTTTGAGCTGTTAGATGCTCGTCAAGAAGGATTCATCCTGATAATGGAAAATAATATCCATCATAACATTTATACCATATATAATTTGTATCTCCAATGCTTCATGAGTGAAGTGGTCATCAGGATGCTCCAAGAATATTTGGGCCCCCAACTCATCACCGCTCCTCAGTGACAATGCTGTTGATCTCCATGATGGTGCATATGTTATCTCATGGCCATAAGCTATAGCTCGACATTGTACTGATTAGGACTATGCTTATCCCATCCTCTAAAACTCCACACTTCAACACAAAGTGTTGTGTGTAGCTCAATAATGAAAAAATGGGATGGCTATACATCTCATCCTTGAGAAAGTCAAGAGTCCTATGTGCGGTGAGATTTTTTTTCTTCCAATCAACAAGGTGATCTGATTAGGGGAATTTTGAGGTCTAAAATGGGCCTCCTAAGAAAAATGTACAACAAAAATAAACTTTATAACAACCAATAGGATTCAATATGATGATGTCAACCATGGGGGATGATTTACCATTTTTTAAATAAAAGGGTAAAAATATTAAAAAATAATAAAATAATAAAACTACTTTTTCAACTCGTATTTTCAACTTATCTCCCACACTTTTTACTCAAATTTCAAGTGGGAGTACTCGTTGGATGCAAAATTTAATTCCGCATCCAAGGAGTACCCATGTTGCATACTTTCAACAAACACTCCTACATGAAAAATGGGAAATACATAAAAAAAAAAACGTGATTACAATCACATTTTTTATGTATTTCTCATTTTTCGTGTAGTAGGACCCATCAAAAGTATGCAACATGGGTACTCCTTGGATGAGGAATTAAATTTCACATCCAACGAGTACTCCTACTCGAAATTTGAGTAAAAACTTTGGGAGATAAGTTGAAAATATGAGTTGAAAAAGTAGTTTTTTTCATTTTTCCCTCTCAAATTTGATGATGTCATCAAATCTTATTTGATTTTTTCCACTATTATTTTATAATTTCCTTATGAGGCCCATTTTAGGCCTCAAAATTCGCCTAATGAATGCTTGCTTATGTAATTTCCCTAATGGAAATATCCCACAAATCTCAAACTGAGGTGCTAAGATAATAGGGAATAGAAATGTTTGCAAACCTTGGATCAAATAAATATTGGGAACATCTTGCAAAGATACAAGATTTCATCCAACCGGTGAAATGGCTTCTCCAACTATTGGATATGGCGATGGTTGCTTCTCTACTACTGCACCAACTCTGGTATCTACCTCCTCCTTCTCATGAATCTCCTGAATCATGCATTGGACTATTAATGTCAAGTGCTCAATACCACCTTGCAAAGATGTAAGTTCTCCTTCACTTGATGCAAGTACTTCTACAATAGCTCTTGTTGCCTCCTCATATCATCATCATATAGACCATGGAGTTAAAACATGATGTTTGACATGAAAAATGTCACATCAGCCCAATACAACCAAACTCCTTGCTTCCACATGATGTAAGTGTCCTGCCATGTCCCGACTAATAGCACACCCTTTGACATAGGATATGTCACATGATGGCCAAACTCTTTCAAGAGTATCCAACATATCCATGCCTCCTGTTTCCCTGTGTCATATATCTGCAAGTGGCTAGCGAACCACTTTCTCATCATCCTCACCCATCCATCCAACTATGGGTGATGACTCCTATCATGCTCCTTCTTAGTATCCACCTAGTGGAGAATACAATCCTCCCCAATCTGATGAACATATTTGCATGCCATCATATGTTGAAGTGCACCCTCCTTGAGGTTTCTCCATGAAAACATCTCATCGATGACTCGGTAGAATCCGTAAGATTTTGAATATGTTGTAGGTAGAATGTAATGTTCCTTTTTCAGAAACATTGTCAAATGACAAGGCAAGTCTATTCCAAAGATAGACTGTAGGGGAATTTACTGGATTTTTCACCTTTGAACAAAGGATGAGCTCCAGAGGCTACCTAGCCCATTAGAAAACTCTGTCTATAGAGTTTTTTTCAAAGTACAATATCCCCAAATAGGGAAATACAACAAGATTTGGAAACCCCAAAATTGTAGCTACAACAATAAAAAATACATCAAATGGAAATAGCAGTGAATCATATACACTTAAAATGCCAAAGAATACAATGGCGATAATATTAAGACATAGGAGCATAAAATATACATCATCTTGAGGAAATGATCACTCAAGAAAGGCAAAATAAGCCTTAAGAAAGTTGTACAAGGAAACATGAGAAATGTTGTTGCATAAAGAAAGCCCTAGGCCATGACTGCACAGTTATAGAGAGGAACTGTTGCATAAGTGATAAAAATACAATGATATAGCAATTTAGGCTCAAATAATAAGGGGGAGCAAGATCTCAACCCCTGAAAATACATAACATCAATCCTTTAAGAGGATTGGTTGAAATCTATGTAGAAACACTAGAATACAAAAATGTCGGAGTTGCAGTAGCTGCTGCAACTCAAGAGATGGAAATGAATGGAGAAGGCTAAAATAGATGTTGTAGATGTAGAACCTTTCTCCAATGAAAATCTGAAGTGAAAGGCTGATCCTTTCAGCCAAGACTTCCCCTCCAAAATCTGCTAATCCCTCACAGCAAATATGCACCAAGAAAAACACTGTCTAAGAGAGGAAATGCACTGCCAATGATGGAATGTGGTTGGCCTGATTCCAAAGATGATGGAATCTGCTCATAAATCCCTTTTTATGATCTCCCAAAGGATGGAGCCTCCCTCCACTGGAAAAATAGCTCTGGATGGTGTGTGGAAACCTCCCCAACAACACCCAATAACACTGCACAATATCTGTTGCAGAAACTTTGTTGATGTAGATGGATGAAGCTATGGAATGAATGCTGGAATATGGGGGATTGAGTGCAATCCTTCATGATCTACTTAGGAAGGAGATGAATTCCTAAACATGACTCCCTCGTGCCCGAGGGCACTGCAGCTCTGCTGACTAGCAAGAGGCAGCAACAGGTCTCTAAGACTCAAATGTAAAAATGATTAAAGATGTCCACAATGGCTGCCTTGCACCTCTTTTATACAATTAGCCTTCCCTCCATGGAACCTATTTCGAATTAGGGTTTCCTCTTCTCTAGAAACTTCCCTCCTACGTTGTACCACATAATGCTTTCCAACACATGCCAACGCAATTTGACTTGGTCAAACTTGGATAAGCATGTTTGCAAAAACCTCCTTTCACACATGGAGGTGTGAAATCTAGCTCTAATATGATCCCCTTTCATATTTATAGGATTTTTATTCTCTAACCATGCAAATAATGGGTCCCCTACCCATTTTATTCATCTCCTTAACAAAAATTAATGTTCCATAAAATTTGGAACATTACAGTCCTCCCCTCTCAAAATATTGCTTGCCCTCAAGAAATTGCAAGGATGAACTGAGTTTCTTTCCACCCTTTCTTCCTGTAGCATCCTTATGTGATGATATTCTCAAGAAAAGGATGCCATATCAGCAATCAAGTATCCAAATTGTCCCTCCAACATATGCAATCTAGCCTTGGGGTGAACATTCCCAAAATGGCTATCATGTAGAAGCAACATCCATGAAGGAACCAAGAGCTGTCCAAGGGCCTCCTTGAGGCATTAGATCTGATATATAATGGAACTGATCATCCCCCATATGAATCTCTCATCCCCAAGCCATCAATCTTGAAAATAAGTTGCCTCCCAACAAGACAACTCATGAAAAATCTCCTTCCACCTTGAGCTCCAGAAATGAAGGTGGGATGAAATATAATCATGGAAAGAACTATAACTTGCCCATGTTGTCCTCTCCCCCAATTATGACAAGTGTGGAGTGTATGTTGATCCTAGGCTGCAAATGTATTTCCCTCAAATGGAAAAATGAACAGTATTCCTTTAAGGATTTCTCCTCTCAACAATGAAAAATCGGTTGGCCCAAGACATGTCATCTATGATGAACAGGACAAGATCACCATAAAATTACCCCATGAAATGTTTTCTGTATGTTATACCATGTGCAGCAAGTAAAAACAATGTCTCATAGGGTTGTAATGCAACCTCATCCACTGCAGCTGCAGAAAATAGCATGGAAAGTATTGTACAAGAATATCACCTCTACTACTGAAGAGTAAAATAGATAACTGAATCAGCAACATAAGGTCAAAAACCTACCCATATACATAAAATGGATGGATAAAATTACCAATCCCATGGATTACCCCACAAATAAGCAATTATGCAGTTGTAGCCATGCCTCCTCTCATGTTCCCTTTAGAACATGCACTGCAGAAACTGTGAGAGTTCTTCTCACTTAAGGACACACCCAACTCATGTGACTTTATCATAATCATGCTTCTTATACAAATCTGATACATATCAGCAAGGAATTCATGATAATAAAAAAAATGAGGAAAATTCTGAAGGTTTCATGTGTTGCAAGAATGTACCAATAGCTTTCCAAAAGTGACAACGCAGTTCTTCCAAACTGCTGCTTTGAGAAATGATATGGCAAGTTGTTTTCAGCTCATGAATAATAATTTATGTTTTGATAATGCATGGTAAGTGTCTGAACATGAATGCTAAACATACATGGAAGTAACGCTTTCCCAAGGCCATATAAAATATGGTTGTCTCCATCATAAAAATTGGCCCAATGTTGATCCATGGAGCAATCTGAAAAGCTTGCCCTCTTGTAGAGCCATGCACTGCAAAATAATGATAAGAGTACACAAATCAGCCAATGTAAAATCAGATATCTTACCATATACCAGGAGTAAGATGATGTATGGATCCATGAATTAACCCTCCATAGCTGTTTGGCATGCTCCCATGAAGATCAATGAACTAGGTGCTGCAAGAAGATCTTTCTTCTCATGCTTGGGCATCCAAGTCAAGAAGAATGTAGCATAGTAATATATGGCTGCCTTATCCATCTCACCTCCTCTTTATCCATCAAGTGAAATAATTATGAAATTTTCCTATGACTTGTGGGTTATGGATCCACCACACTTTCGTTGGGCACACTTCATCCATAGGTCACTGCTCCAAAGAGACAACGTTGTTAGCCTATACCCATAGGCTCCCATCAATACCAAGCTCCATTCTTTGACATGCTCTTTTCAAAGATCTATCTCATAATGCTACAATATATAAGAAGCCCCTCCCAAGGTGGAAGTGCCTCTCTATCATCAAAGACCAAGGAGATAATGCCATCTACTCCTTCTGCAACAACATGCAAAGTATGAGAGCAATTCTTCCCTTGCTCTCTCAAGCAAAGCAACAAGTATTTTGTTGCTCTCCCATAATTCCATCATACAACTCATGTGATGAAGACACAATGAATGATATGAGCATCACATCAACATCATGCATCCATACTCTATGCTTCTCAATGATTTACATATCATGCCATCTCTTTTTCATCATTTTGGTACTCCTCCCATGAGGGCTACCATCCTCTCAAACCAATTCTTGCTCCTTGCATTTCATGAGAGTTTGAAATGCAGATCCTTGGAGACCCCTTAAGAAAGGCCTCTCTCCCATGACTATGTTGGACCTATGAATATCCAAATATAATGGAGGTGATGTCTCCTCTCCACCCATGTTCAACAACATTGTTGATTCCTCCAATAATGTAGCAGTTGTCTCCTCCTCTGATTCACAAATTGATTCATGATTCTCCATGGAGGTGTCATGGTTTATTTCATCCTCCAAAATTTTACACTCCCACCTTTAAGGTTGAATGCAAATCATCAAAGATGAAAGAGGATGAGGGTTCTTCTCCTCCTTGAACCCTTTGCATAGCACAGTGCAAACACGAGGCCCTAAAGTGGCCATGTGATTTGATCCTTTGACCTCCTCCTGTGAAATTCGACCACCCTCAATATTATTTGCTGAAATAGAAATTGAAAATTTACTCATACCTTGGTGGATATTGGGAACTTCTTGTGTGGCTACAATGGCTACCTCATCCATAGATGTAGAAGGCTGCTCCTCCAAAGCTATAGCAGTGTTGGTGCAATCCTCCTCCCATGGTGGTGTGAGATTCTCTTCCTTTCTCCATAAAATGTTTGGATCAACCTTTGAAAAAAGAATATAAAATAACTCACCCTTGAATGGACCAAGGGTTTGAACCACCAAATATAGGTTTCCTCCTCCATGTAAAACGCTGCCATCTCCACTGCTTCTTTCTCTACCACTAGATGTAGCAATAAAAATTCCTCCAGCTTCTTCTCCCAAGCTCTAGCTGAAGTAACCCCATCAAATGTAGACAATCTGATTTATCCTTTCCCATAGAGCCTTCTCTCATCCATCTTCTTAATATACTGTGGGAATGTTGTAGCTGCCCTGAATGTGACAAAATGGGGTTTATAATCACCTAGGTACTTGCTTAAGATCTGAAAAATCCAAGCATCTCACATGCTGGTCTTTAAGAGAATAGGAAGTGAATGGACCTTCCTCTCCTCCTCTTTTCTTCTCCTCCTCCTTAGGGAGTCTCTTCTTCATTAAAAAATAGATGAGTTGAGTCTCATATTCTTCATCATTCTCCTCTGAAATCAAACTCACAGGTTGTGCTAGTTTGATGCTCTGATACCACTATAATGTTCCTTTTTCAGAAAAATTTTCAAATGACAAGGAAAGTCTATTCTAGAGATAGACTGTAGGGGAATTTACTATATTTTTCAGCTTTGAACAAAGGATGAGCTCCACAAGCTACCTGGCCCACTAGCAGACTCTTTCTATAGAGTGTTTGTAAAAGGACAATATCCACAAATAGGGAAATACAACAAGATTGGGAAACCCCAACATTGAAGCTACAACAATAAAAAATACATCAAATGGAAACAGAAGTGAATCATATACACTTAAAATGTCGGAGAATACAATGGCCATAATATTAAGACATAGCAACATAAAATATACATCATCTTGAGGAAATGATCACTCAAGAAAGGCACAATAAGCCTCAAGAAAGTTGTACAAGGAAACATGAGAAATGTTGCTGCATAAAGAAAGCCCTAGGCCATGACTGCACAGTTATAGAGAGTAACTGCTGCATAAATGATAAAAATACAATGATATAGAAATGTAGGCTCAAATAAGAAGGGGGAGCAAGATCTCAACCCCTGAAAATACATAACATCAATCCTTTAAGAGGATTGGCTGAAATCTATGCAGAAACATTATAATACAAAAATGTTGGAGTTGTAGTAGCTACTACAACCCAAGAGCTGGAAACGAATGGAGAAGGCTGAAATAGTTGTTGTATATGTAGAGCCCTTCTCCAATGAAAATATTAAGTGAAAGGCTGATCCTTTCACCGAAGACTTCCCCTCCAAAATCTGATAATCCCTCATAGCAAATATGCACCAAGAAAAACGTTGTCTAAGAGAGGGAATACACTTCCAACGATGGAATGTTGTTGGCCTGATGCCAAATATTATGGGATCTTCTCATAAATCCCCTTTTCTGATCTCCCAAAGGATGGAGCCTCCCTCCACTTGAAAACTAGCTCCGGATGGTGTGTGGAAACCTCCCCAGCAACATCCAACAACACTACACAATATCTACTATAGAAACTGTGATGATGTAGATGGTTGAAGCTATGGCATAAATTCAATAATATGGGGAATGGAGTGCAATCCTTCATGAGATACTCAAGAAGGAGAGGAATTCCTAAACAGGACTCCCTTGTGCCCGAGGGCATTGTAGCTCTGCGGAACAGCAAGAGGCAGCAACAAGTCTCTAAGAGTCAAATGTAAAAATTATCAAAGATTTCCACAATGGATGCCTTGCTCCTCTTTTATACAATGAGCCTTCCCCCCATGGGCCCTATTTTGAATCAGGGTTTCCTCTTCTCTAGAAACTTCCCTCCTATGTTGTCCCACATAATGCTTTCCAACTCATGCCAACGCAGTTTGACTTGGTCAACCTTGGCCAAGCATGTTTGAAAAAACCTCCTTTCACACATGGAGGTGTGAAATCCATATCTAATATCATCCCCTTTCATATTTATAGAATTTTAATTCTATAACCATGCAAATAATCGGTCCCCTACCCATTTTATTCATCTCCTTAACAAAAATTAATGTTCCATAAAATTTGGAACATTACGTAGAAACTTCTCTTTGAGTTGTGAGATGCTCGTTAAGAAGGCTTCATCCTGATAATGGAAAATACTATCCATCATAATATTTTTACTATATATAATTTGTATCTCCAATGCTTCATGAGTAAAGTGGTCATTGGGATGCTCCAAGAATAGTTGGGCCCCCAACTCATCACCGCTCCTCAGTGACAACGCTACTGATCTCCATGATGGTGCATATGTTATCTCATGGCCATACACAAAGCTAAACCTATAGCTCGACATTGTACTGATTAGGACTATGCTCATCCCATCCTCTAAAACTCCACACTTCAACACAAAGTGTTGTGTGTAGCTGAATAATGAAAAAATGGGATGGCTATACATCTCCTCCTTGAGCAAGTCAAGGGTCCTCTACGTGGTGAGACTTTTTTGCATCAAATCAACAAGGTGATCTAACCCTTGGTTATTTAATTTTCCTAATGTAAATATCCCACAAATCTCAAACTAACGTGCTAAAATAATAGGGAATAGAAATGTTTGCAAACCTTGGACCAACTAAATCTTGGGAACATCTTGCAAAGATACAAGATTTCCTCCAACTGGTGAAATGGCTTCTCCAACTATTGGAGATGGTGATGGTTGCTCCTATAGTACTACAAAAATTATGGTATCTACCTCCTCCTCCTCATGAATCTCCTAAATCATGCATGGGACAATTAATGTCAAGTGCTCAATACCACCTTGCAAAGATGTAAGTTCTCCTTCACCTGATGCAAGTACTTCTACAACTGATGGTGGTGGAAGTTCCTCCTCTTCTAGAGTTATATTGTTGACATCCTCCCTTTGTTCTTCATGTGATATCTCATCAATTTTGGGAAATGTCTCTATGGAAAGTACCTTTGGTTTCCTTCTATCAAACTTCTTAATCACCCTTTGAATGAAGTCTACATAAGAAGTCACTCTTGCATGTTTTGTATGGCTAAACCACCACTCCTTTTCTCCACCCTCAAGGTGCAACGCTGAAATCTCAACAAACTCTCTTTCCGCTACTGGGTGTAGCTAGAAGAAATTATCTAACTCCTTCATGAAAGCTTTAGCTGTGCTTGATGATGATCCATAAAATGTAGGCAAGAAGAATATATTTCTTCTTCTTCTATTGCTGCTGCAAGATCTCTGATTTTCTTTGATTTGGATAAATTGTTGGAGAGTTAGACTCTCCTTGAATTCTCTAGATGAGATTTTTACTCTGTAAGATAATTACCCAGAGTCTCATGCTATAAGTATCCTCCATCTCCATTCCCTTCATCTCATTCTGAAAATAAAGTGGACATAGAAGAATGATATGGAGCTCTTCGCATTGTTGGTTGTTTATTCTACAGATAGGAAGTGCTTGAAGCTTCCTCATCCTGAAACCTTCTTGAGGTCTCATTTTCCTTTCCCTTATCATTTCTTTGATTTCCATGGAGAGATCCTACATAGATCTGAAGAGAAGTGTGGAAAAACTCAATTCTTCTGCCATTTTATCTTCTTCTTTTTCTGCTTCTTCTGATGTCATGAAATGCCCACAATATGAGCCAAAGATCATGCTCTGATACCACTGTAATATCCCAAAATAGGAAAATAAATAATATAGTGAATATAATTACACCAACATTTGTGACAAACATAGAGCCATTTTATTATGTAAAATAGCATCAAATAAGCACAATAAATATGGGCACAACTCAAATAATCAAGGAAAACAAGCCTCCCATGTATACATATGCCAAAAAATGAAATGTTGCTACATAGAAGAATGCTAGAGAACAAGTACAATGCAGTCTCAATGGATATAACTGTAGCTGGAAAATTTAATAACAAATATCTACTGTGTTATGTCTCAAATAGTGTCAGGGATAGAGATCTCTGCTCCCAAGCACATTTCCAAGACAACCCAGAAAGGGTTTCCGGAAATACAGAAAAATACAAAATACCAGAATGCAACCCTAGGGCTGAATAGAAGTTGCAAATGAATAACTGGGAGGAGGTGGCTGAAACTGATATATATATATATATATATATATATATATATATATATATATATATATATATATATATCCTCAATAGATCCTTCAATTTCTAATTTGATCCCTACTTTGAACATAAATAACCCTCTCTAAGCTGACTCTTGAAACCTCCTTGTAAATTGTTAATAAAATAACATAGTCTATCAAGGAAAACAAGCCTCCCATGTATAAATATGCCAAAAAATGAAATGCTACTACATAGAAGAATGCTAGAGAACAAGTACAATGCAGTCTCAATGGATATAACTGTAGCTGGAAAATTTAATAAAAAATATCTACTGATATATGGCTCAAATAGTGTCAGGGATAGAGATCTTTGCTCCAAAGCACATTTCCAAGACAACCCAGAAAGGGTTTCCGGAAATACACAAAAATACAAAATACCAAAATGCAACCCAAGGGCTGAATAGAAGTTGCAAATGAATAACTGGAAGGAGGTGGCTGAAACTGATATATATATATATATATATATATATATATCCTCCAATAGATCCTTCAAGTCAAAATTTGATCCCTACACTGAACATTTAACCCTCTAACTGAAGCACTCAAACCTCCACTATAAATTGTTAATAAAATAACACAGTCTATGAGGGAAACTACACTGTAATAGCCTGGAATGGTTCAAAATGATGAAATAAATCCCAAGCCCCCTCCTTGAAGGACACCCAATGGAAATTATACCTATCCACTTAAAAACAAACACAAAAAGTGGCCCTATCAATCATTCACTATTCCTGCCCTACAACACAACTCAACTCTGGAAGAAACTGCACTATAGCTGAAGAATGAAGCTAGCCTGAATGTTGGAAATGTGGATATGTAGCTCACAAACCTCTCCTGAGTGGGCACTCAAAGTCCCCCGAGGATGAGGGTATGATTCCCGCTCGATAACACCCTTGTACTAAAAAACACATTAGACTCCACTAAATAGCTAAAAATTGCAAGAAGTCATACACACCCAAACATAAAAAATAATCAAATCATACCTTCTATGGCTACCTTCCCTTTCCATTTATGCATTATGATCCTTCTCACCTTGGGATCCTCTCATTAAAGCCACTACTCCCTTGGAGGCTTCCTCCCATTAACACTGCGATGTCTCTCATTGATTATCCACTCCCTCCATGTCGTCGCTGTTGATTTGGTCAAACTTGACCCCATCCACTTGCTCCAACCTCTATTCATACATGAGGGTTCTTTATCTAGCTACTAAGATGCTCCCCTTTCACATTAGGAGTTATTTTATTCCTACTAAAGATATTTATGGGTCTCCCTACCCACTTATTCATCTTTCTATATGATAAAAGCGAAAATTAATATTCCAATTAACTGCAAGCTAATTTTGGAATATTACAAATCTTAAAGTTCTCCCAAATTTTCTCAAAATTTACATAAGTTCAACATCACCTTCTTATTTTAATCTGAAATTCCAAGTAATTAATTTTAAAATTTCAACTACCTCAAATTTATATCAGAGTAAAACAGTAGTGAAAACGAGCTCTTTATCAAAAATACTTGAGTAAAACAATGTCAAGTTGTAGCGAATCCTTGGAATTTCTTCATGTATGATCAATGTGATGAATTTTGAAAAGGAAGACAATTGAAGTCTTAACAAATGTATATGATATGATAATTCAAGAGCTTATAAAATTCTCTAAGCTGATTTTCTACAATTGAAATGAGATGCCTAAGAGAAATGGGATTCATTACTTGCTTTATTGAAAATTTTAAATAATGAAATAAATGCAATCAGAAAAGAAAATTAATATATTCCTATTTCTAACTTAATGAAGGAAACATGACTAGGCATAGTCATACTTCCACTGTAACCATGTAAGGATTTTAATTCATGGATGTATGTACATGTCAAACATTAGTAACAAAAATGCAAATACAATTAATCTAAGAAAACTAAATATGAAAGCAGAGCGCATATTTATTGTTAGCAATTTATTCACCATTACCTTCTCTTGAAAAGTCCTTTCCAGTTGAATTTAGATTGGATCATAGAAATTTTAATGGATTTCCATTATTGATTGGGAGAGGTTCAAAAGAGGAGATGACAGGCCCAATTGTGGATAAGAAATTATATATACAATGGTCTGCAAGATTTTTTTAGTGTTACATTTAAGTGTTAAATTATTAACGATCTTCCGTGAAGGAAAAATTTCCAAATGTAGTTCAAATGGATCAATGGAAAATGGATGAAAGTGCGATATATCCAACCGAAGGTTATTAATTGAATTATATTGTTGGTCATATTGTTAAAATACACTCTCTTGTTGGCACTACTTTCGGGAAGTAAGAAGTAATTGGAAATTAATGAACATAAATTGAAATTGGAAGTTTAATAATTATTGATGTTCACAATTATAATTTGAATCTTCATTTCTCCATTGAGGTAATGCATTAATTGAGATTTCAATATTGGGATTTTCAATATACCAACATAAAGTATCTAAAAATCTAAGACTAAAAATAGAAAATAAATCTGAAGTTAAAAATAAATGATGGAATAATAACAAAATTGAATCATAATTTACACTGTTGTTACAATTAGTGTCACACCATAATTGGGACCAACTTAAAGCAATTTCCTCTTCACAAGAATTGGGAAAAATAATGAAATTAGAATTATTGTTGATACCAACTTGTGAATTCAAGAAAGGGTTATGACTATGAATAGGAATGTGAGCTTGACCATCACATAAATAATAGATTGGAATGGTTTCTTAAATGTTGAAATCATGTGTATGATTAATTATTTGAAAATGATAACTATTTGAAATAATTTTTGAATTAGATTGTTCTTCATTTTCATGTGTGATTCAATTTTGATCATGAGGATTCAATTGTAAAGAAAACAAATCAATGTCCTCAATGTCAAAGTAGCTATCATAAATGACCTCACGACATTCTTTATAATTTCCTTTGATCTCACATAATGTATCAAAACAAGAAGGAATATTGAGCTCGTGTTCATTAATACCAGAAGAATTATCAATAATTAATTATTTATCTTGATAAAAACTAACCGAGAATTCATTTATATTAGCCTATCCATTTTCTGAAATATATTTGAAGTGAAGAGAGGATAAATTTCTATTAGAAAAATTATCAGGATAATGGGAAAAATATGAATCTGAAACAATGGATTTGAAAATGTCTCTATTTGAGAACTCTTGTGCATTTTCTTCATTGCAAATTTCAAATTTAGGATCATTTATTTGGCTAATTGTGCTTTCTTGAAGAATGGTGCTTTGCTGTCCTGAATTTGGAATTTTCTCATTGTAAAAGAATTCAGAAATATGTACAACCGATTTGGTATTAGTGGAAAATTTAATCACTGCTTGTGCTTTCCGGATTATGCTTTGATTTTTTGATTCTCACTCACACTAATTTTCAGATTTCAAGAGGTGTCTTCTTCAATATTGCTAATAATATCTTCTTGTGGATGATTAGTGAAATTTTCCAAGCTTTGTGATTGAGATTCAATAATGTGTGAAGGTGCACCTTGATATTTGTCAATATTGTAGGAAGTGTGCACTAAATGAAGGAATTGATCATACATAATAGAGGCCACTTCATAATCATTTGTTTGCATCTCCATATTATAATTCTCAATTATGTTAATGAAATTAGAAGGAGATTGGGAAAATCTTGAAATAATTTCACATGGATTATGAAAGGAAGGAAAATATCATATATGTTCGAACCAATCTAATAGTTCATCTTTCGAAGGTTTGTCTTCAATTTTAAATTTTAAACAATTTAAATGAAATTTAATGATAAAATCAATGAAATAATCTCTTTCAAACATTCGTAGATATTCAATTTCATTACATGATTTTTCATATTCATATCCATCAAATTTACAAATGAATATTGTAATAAATTTATCCCAAGTGTGAATTGAGGCTACTAGAAGTGATTGACACCAGTTTCTGGCTTTTCCAATAATTTAAGAGTCAAAATATTTCATAAAACACCTTCATAAATATCATGAAAACTAGAATTTAAAAAATTTTGAATGAATTTTAAAGCGTGATTAAATGAATAAATATTCCTCTTACCATTAAAATTCACTTGAGACAAGTTTCTTACTATTTATGGTGGAGTATTGGAAGATGCACGTCTAGAAATGAAACTCCAAATTGGAAGTTTTAGAGGAGCCATTGTGAAAAATAAAATGTTAGAATAGAAAGTCTTAAATGGAAAACAAGTCTCAGGCCCTCCTTCTAGCGCCAAAATTTTGAAGCCTCAAAATTCGTTGCAACAACATGGGGGACGACCACCCAGTATGGACTTTAAAGTAGTTCCTTTTCCATTTGGAATAGTGGTTCCGACTGGTTCAACTAGGTCTGATTGCCCTCTCTCAATGTCCAATGGTCTAATATATATTTTTTTTTCTACCAATGAAGAGGAGACATCAGATCATCCCTCTTGGTGATCAGGCAAGAAAGTGATCCTTAAGCTAATTTGGGGCTCAACCAAGCCACAACTAAAGTTTTGCCTCTTTGGGAAGAGGAATTCTGGTAAGGTAGAATTAAATCTAAATGTGAAATTATTCTAAAATGCAAGAAAAATGAAGTTTACCCTAGTCGTATCTCAATTATGCAGATATAGATCTAACCCAACCGAGAGAAAGGTATTTTAAATTATTGAGATTTAAATATGCATGGCTTATAATGAATATCAAATTAACAAAATAATTCAATTAACTAACATTATGTATACCAAAACAAATTCTATTCAAAGACATTCTAACTAAGATAATCAATAGAAAACATTTAGGAAGTGGTTCACAAAAATGATATTGATTGTTAAATCAATAATTCGAATAATTAAACAATAATATGAGGAAAGAAGTTCATAACATATCATTGTTTGTTAAATAAATATTAAAAGAGAGATTTTTGAGTAAATAGTTACTCAAAAATCATAATTCAACCCAGAAGAGAAAAGATAAATAATAACATATAATTGAGACACATTACTCATATCCACAGTAGTGCAAAAATATGAATAAAATGACACATTTTTGCTATCATAAAATGGAACCAGTATTTAAAATAGTAGTATTAGAAATACCAATTTATTGAATCCATTTCTCTAGATTAGGTCTCCAACAATCCTTTACAATGCTTGAAATTCTTCTTTTAAAACTAGAGATGCAATAGTGAAAACTCCATTATCCACACATAATTCAGAATGAAAAGGAAAAATCCTTAATAATCCAAAGATTTGAGTTTTCTCTCCTCTACCCTACAACTCTAAATCCTCTATACAATAGTGCATTCATTAATTTCTTAATTACATAGAAAAGGATCCCATATTACATTCTACAATCTATTATATATAATATTTACAAAATGATATCTTAATAAGAAAGTTTGTTGAAGAGTAAATATATTTTATTAATTTTCATTGGGCCAAAATCCCATTGTTCTCTTACTGGAGAATTCTTATTAATTGAGATTTCCTTATTCTCATCTCTTCAACTGTTTTCTTGCAAAAAAAATTAAAAACATAATTAAAATGAAAAAATCAAAATGCCAAATCTGGAATTAAAATAAATCCAATGAAAAATTAATTAAATAAATAATTGAAAAGGAAATCTAAGATTTTTTTTTAAACTAAGTTGGTTTCTATTTTATATTCAAAAAATAGGGGGAAGAATTCTCTGTTACATTCGAATACTGGAGATGATAGCCATGGAGGGGTGAAGTAGCAAAATATTGAGCCTCCTTTGTGGTGTCTATTACTAATATACTGCATAACAGATTCTTGATATATTCTAACAAATCGCAATAGAAGAAGTGAAAATTTCAATGACATGATCAGAAGAGAAAGATGGAGAAGTGAAAATTAGTCTATGTTGATTGATCGACCATTTGAAGCATAAGTTTTGTCTTGATTATTGCCCTAATTGGTAGTTGTAACATTATTTGAGCTGGAACTAGGTGTTGAACACTTTTTGAGCATGTATCGCAGGATCTACAAGGATTCTTCCATGTGCACACAATGGTCTGAGGCATTCTTTAGTTGCTCCTGAAAGGATTGTGCTTGGTGTTGAAGGAAGGCAATTTCCACTTGATATTTGTCTTCCATAATCTTCAACTGACCTCTTATCAACTCCATCTCAGCTTGGAGATCAGTGCAATGAAAGAAATTTTCATTTCTCATGATTGCACATATTTACTGTGAAGGGGAGCAAACAACGCTCTGAAGACACACAAATTGACTATGACGTAGCATAGATTGACTGTGAAGGGGAGAAAACAATGTTTTGATGTAGGAAAAAATGTTGCTGGAACCTATCAACCGCTAAATGATAGGCAAAGGAGGATATTTGGGATTGATGAAGCAAATGAGAAGATGCAGAAGAGAGGGAGATAGGCGAGAGGTTAGGCTGTAGGGATTCAAAAAATCAGAGAGTGAGTGACCCAATGTATTCTCAGCGAATGAGCACTCGTGGAGGCAAGGACAAAGAGAGAAATTTTGATGGCCCATATAACATAGAGAGGGATGGGAATCACAGTGAACAATGCAATCACCTTTGCAATATTGTTGTATCATAGTGAAGAAAGAATATGAATAAATAGACGGGACACGGGAAGTAGGCAGATTGGGAGGAGAGGCAAGCCGAGCTTCACAAGAAGATAAGGTCACGAGAAAGATGTTGTGGAGGATATGGGAGAGGCAGACCTTCCCTGACAGGATCATGGAGGAACAAAGAATCAGGAAGGCATAGATTACCCAAGTGATAAGAATCACGGCAAGGGAGAAAATGTTATGCCTTCTTGGTAAAAGAGTTGACCGGTTGGTCTGATACAAGCTTTTTTGGCCAGGATATCTGCTTTCTTATTATTTTTCCTGAGAATATGGAAGAAGGAGAGATATTCTATATCCTTACTCAAGATGCGACATCTAGAAATAAGTTTTCATAAAGCTATGTTGGGGGTCTGCATTGAATTTTTCATCATATTTATGATAATTGTAGAGTCACAAAATATCATAAAATTTTGCAATTTAAGATTGTTGATGATTTGGAGACCTTTCAAAAAAGTGTAAGACTCAGCTCTGTTGTTTGAAAAACAATGAAGCCCCCATTCAAAGGAAGCCATGATGCAACACTGCCCATCCATAATGAGACCTCCTGCCCCTACTATTCCTGGGCTTGTCTTTAAAGCACCATCGAAGAAGAACACAGGCATTTTGAGTCCATTAAGCCACTCAATTAACTCTTTATCTTTGAGTCTACTCTTCCACTCTTCCTTATGGGAATATTGATTGTTTGGAGTTTTGTTTTACATCGAAGGATTTCTAATAGATATTCCAAGGAAGATTCTTTCTTCAGCTTGCAGATCTTTGACATTAAGATGATTTCTGTTTTTAGAAATAATGATCTCAAGAGTGAGACTCCACATATTTTTTTGGGCTTTCCTTACGCAATTTTTTTGATCCTGGAAGATATCCTTGTTTCTTATCAGCCATATGTTCCATAGTAATACATAGGGAAGGGTGTCCCAAACTCTTTTGGAAATATTCATGTTCTATTTTACCCATGGGTAACTCTTTTTCCAATTGGTTATCAAGTCTGAGATAGATCTGATTGCACCTAAATAAATATGGGAGGAATTCATAAGAGAATGCCAACAATGATTAGCAAATGGGAACAAAAAAAAAAGGTGGAATTTTTTCTCTTTAGCCTTGAGGCAAAGGGGGCATTTGGAAGCACCATGTATGCCTCCTTTTTTAAATTTTTAGAAGTGAATATCTTCCCTTTGAGCAAGATAAAGATGAATATTTTCACCTTTGGGAGCACTTTAGATTTCGAAATATGTTTCCAGATGGCCCAAAGAGGTGTGGGGAATTGTTCTTTGAGAAGGGACTCATAACCAACTTTAACAGTGTAGGAAGATCTAGAAGGATCCCATATGAAGCTATCTTGTTTGCCTTTTGATAGAGGAGTTGCACCGTGGAGAATTCCTTTCTTGTTTTCTTGATCAATTTCAAGGAAGGGTGGCATGATTGGAAGGGTCCAGCCATTCCAGATGCTAGTGTTCACTTCCCAACTAGAAATTTTATCCAAAGTATTTATCCCTTGATTTCGGAGATGATTTTGAATGTGAGGAATGCTTGGGTTGCTTGAGAGGGGGGCTGCCCCATAATTATATCCTCCAAGATATTTATGCTTCTTCCTCCCTAAAAAAATTTGGAGATGTGGCTATTGATGAAAGGAATGGATTTTTTACAAAGAACCTAGGTTCGAGAGCAAGGTCTATTAGGAATAGCCCCATCTAGAAGATTTTGTCTTGTAGTGGAGAGGTATTTTGACTCTAGAAATTTCTTCCACCAAGTTTTTTGTCCCATTATATGGTGCCATAATATTTACCCCCCCAAAGGCAATGTTCAATAGCTTAGGAATGTGAATTTCAAGTCCACCGTTTTCATGATTTTGAGTAACCTGTCTCCATTTGACCAAATTGAATTTCTTCTCATTTTTCCTACCTTGCCATAAGAATTTTCTTAAAATTTATTCTATTTTCTTCTTAATGATGATGGGAACCCAAAGCAGGGAAAAATGATACAGAGGCAAAGAAAATAGGACAACTTTTAGGAGTATTATGCACCCAGCCAAATTGAGACAAGAGGACCCCCATTATTGAACTTTCTTTTTCATTTTTTCGATGGTGATATTCCATACCTCTATCTTCAAGTATCTTGCACTGAATGGCATCCCAAGATAATTAAAATGAGTTCAATTCCACTTGTAGGAGACCCAAAGATATGAGCTATACCATGGATGGTGTTATTTGTTGCATTCCACCCATACATACAACTTTTATGGTAGTTAATCTGCCCTAAAAAATAGTGCATAAATTTGTCAAGAAGCAATTTAAAGCTTTTAGCAATAATGCTAGTGGCTCCACCCATCAAGAGGGTGTCATCAAAAACTGAGAATGATGCATATTATTAACTATGTTGCTAAATTTGATACCTGTGATTAGCCCAAATCTACGACCCTCCTAAAATACTCTACCATGAGAATGAAGAGGAAGGGAGATAAGGGGCAGCCTTTCCTGAGGCCTCGGGAGGATTGAAAGAATTCCCGAGGTCTTCCATTGACTAAGGGAGTGATCCAAGGATTGGAAATGCAGGCGTAGATGAGAGATATGAAGTCTGATTCAAATCCCATTTTCTGAAGAAATGAGAGGAGGAAAGAGTATTTCACTTTGTTAAACGTGTTGGCTAGATAGAGTTTCAGAATAAATCCTTTCTTAGATCTCATCATGCTTGAGTGAATGGATTCTTGAACCAAAAGAATAGAGTCATTGATTTGTCTTTTGGAAATAAACCCCCCTTGATTATCAGAGATGAGGTTCGGGAGGTGGGCTTTGAGACAGGTGGCAAGGATTTTGGTAATGAGTTTGTAGGAAGAATTTCAAAGGGAAATAGGCCTAAATCTGGAGAAGGAGGAGGGGCGTTTCTCTTTGGGAATTAGAGCAAGGAATGTTTATTTTGTCAATCCCTGATATTTTTTTTTAGCCCATAGGATCATTTTTCTGAGGTATTTTTTAATGACATCCCATAATGTCCGAAAGAAGCTTATGGTGAAACCATCCGGGCACAGTGAATTGTCATGGTGGAGAGTCGATATAGTGTTAAGAATTTTAGCCTCCTCAATTTCCTTGGTGAGACAAGAATTGATCTCATCCATAATCAGTTTGGGCACATGTGTCAAGAAATCACTGTAATCCTCCGGCTTTTCAGTTTCAGTTAGGATATTTTTATAATGGCTATGTGCATTTGATTTAATAGCCTCCTGATTTGTGTGCATCTTTCCTTCCTCATCTATTATTACTGTGATATTTTTCCTTGAAATTCTGACAGTGGCTTGTTTGTGAAAAAATGTGGTATTTTTTCCCCGACATGCAACTAGAGATTTCTCGATTTGAGCCTCCATTTTCCTCTTCTTTCCTGTTTTCTTTGTACAAGTTCGAGTAAGGATATTTTTCCTATTCACGCGTCTCTTTTCTCACTCCATGGATGTCGATGTCTATTTGGATAGTTTCCAGCATTCTCTTGGTGTCATTTTTTAATTTGTCCGACTCTCTATGGTGGAGTTTTTCCCACCCTTTGAGTGCAATACATGCCAGCTTCAACTTTGTCTCCTAGATGTGCATTGGGAAACCCTCTAGATGTTGTTTCCATGTTCTATTCATGATGTATCTAGCTTCTGTGATATCACTCCAAATCAGATTGAATCGAAAAGGGAGGGGCTTACGATAGGACTGACCACCTTAGGTAAGGGATATGGGGTAATGATCAAGGGCATAATATGGCAGAATGGTAGAGATTGCAACAAAAAAATGAGAAATGAGGGAAACAACAACTATAAATCGATCAATCCTTTCCATTACATTTCCAGCCCCGATTCTTCGATTGCTCTAGGTAAATTTTCAATTTTTAGGAGTGATTTCCACAAGGTCGTGATCTTGAATAATAGTTTCCAAATTTTATCTTGAAGGACCATGGTTAAATTTTCCTCCTCTTCTTTCATTGGCATGTAGAATCAAATTTAGATCCCCTCCAATAATGACATTAATATTTTCGTCACTGTCTATGTTAGCTTTTATGGTACTCCAACAGACTTCTTTGTCTCTGTAATGGTTTTGGCCATATATATTGTAAACGGCTATTGTGATATTATCTTACATGTTTTGAATATTTAATTTAATCCAGTCATGAGTCTTTACAATTTCCAGTTTTTTCCAAGCATTATGGTTCCAAATTGTGGCTATTCCTCCAGAGGCACCTCTGGAATCTACCATGGTGCCCATATAGTTCTTCATTTTGTTTATGATATTTTGCATGTATTTTTTCTCTTTGTTTGGTTTCTTGAAGGAGGACTATGTTAGGCTTTTCTTGATTATGAAGGTATCTTGGGGAAATATTTTTAGAGGGGTGCCCTAATCCCCTACAGTTCCAAGCGAGTGCTTTCATTAGTTTAGGAATGCAGGTTGAGTCCCTGTCTTCCCTCCTGGTTCATGTTGATTGACTTCTTTGTTTATAAGCCCTCCAATGGAGGTTTCTATTGGGTGCTGCATTCGAAGAGAAATATCCTTCTGAGCTGCTTCATCCCAATGATGTTAGGATGATTTTATTTTAGGGCTTGATTTTTTAAGGGTTTCCAATATAGCCCCCTTCTCCTTAGTTGCATTCCTAGTAACAATATAAATAGATGAAGGCTTAGAGGAGGAGGATGGAGGAAATGACCTGGATGGGAAGGGCTGAAGGATGGGATCCGAATGGGGAGAGAGGATGGAAGGTTGAGGAGGATCCTCTTTATAGGAGGAAAGGGAGGATAAGGGTTTGGAAGAGATAAAGGAAGGATCAGGGGTTTGAAGAGGGCTAAGAGGGGGGTCAGGGATTCGAAGAGAGATTGAGGACGGATCTAGATGTGAATGATTGAGGGGGAATGCTGAGTGAGAGGACTAATGGCTGGATAGAGCACCAATGTTTCTAGGGTTGGGCATTGACTTCTTCTTTTTTATAACTTCCCATTATGCTTCAGGGTTTGAATTTTCGACCTCAATAAATTTTTTACATCTATTAGTAGAATGACCATATTCATGGAATACTTTACACTTGAAGGGAATTTGTTCATAGTCTAGCTACTGAATATGAGTCTAGTTGTCCACCTTTATCTTGATCGTCTCTAGAGGTCATTTCCCTAGATGAACCTTAACACAGATTCCAACACAAGCTTGCATGTTTTCCATCCACTCATTTCTGTCAATAAAATTTCCAACAACGTTCCCAATCGCTCTTACGAAATCATCTCCCTAGTAGTGAAGGTGAAGATGAGGAAGATGACCCAAATAGGGACAACATTAGGAACGTCAAGTTCTAGATCGAAGTATGGATTCTATTGTTTAAATAAAGCCCTCTGGTATCAATTTTTTATGCATTCTTAATTTTTACAATTATTATAATCTGTATATTTTATGTTATGTACAAGTGTTTGCACATGTACATTGTTTTGGTACATGCAGATGAGTATTTTATACACATGTACACATACATGTATATTATCTGGTCTTAAATGATTTCATACATTCTCTGGTACAATTTATGTCATAATTTCATTATTTCAAAATTTACCCGTGTATCTAGCATAGTTGATATAACACAAATTTTAAGCTATGATTTTGTTTTAGACATCTATTAATAAAATTATAATATTCATTCTTGAATGCAAAATGTGTGGTATGTGTTTTGTAATTTCTAGTTTACTATCAAATGACATCCATAGTAGCTTTTCTATGTACATTAATGAAAAATGTTGTCTACTGAATATGTTTGAATGCAATTTTAAAATTTTATGATTGTTTGACACATCTATGAACACCTAGAATTTTATAATTTTTTTAGATATATACATCAATATGTATTGTAATTCAATAATTTTTACATATATTCATGAAATTAAATATGTAAAACCATCTATGATTGTTTTAAATGACACATGATCATAAAAAATGCACCTAAATATCACCTTTAATAGACATCCTAACTATATAACATTTAGACATGTTCAAATGCATAATATGTACCACATGTGTTTTGTAATTTTAAATTTCCATATTGATTCATTTTAAATAACAAATAACAAAACAACTTGAGTTTTGAAAACAAAACATTATATCACAACGTGTGATCACATGCCAAATGTAACAACTATCCAAAATTTAAAATCATTCTTGATAAAAGTAAATGTAGTTAAACTATCTAAAATGTAAAATATGTCGAAAATTTATATCATGAACAATAAAAGTAAATATATAACAATGTATAGTGTTACAAGTATCAAGTTATATAGAAAAGTAAATATGTTTGCATAAATAATACTATCTATATAGAAAAGTAAATTTAAGACTATCTGTCAAATAAAATGTTGCATCTTCATAATCAATCAAATCAAGACTAGCAACGTCTTGAGCCTCCTTGTGCTATCATCTGAAGAATGGGGAACCTGTACACAACGTGTAAACATTAAAATTTAATGTCTTCAAATTGAATGAGAATGTAGAACTTCATAAAAACACAAAATGAAAAAAAAAAAAATCATGCAATACTTCATGTAGTTCTCTCTCCATTGTTCAGTGTACTATATATATATATATATATATATATATATATATATATATATATATATATATTATATATATATATATATATATATATATATTAAAAGAATTCAAATGAAAATGCATAAACTAATTTTCAATAATATTAAAAACAAAGTTAGACAACTTCTTGTTCAAATTTTTTGGATGTTCCTATCTCCATCATACACTCCATCGGTAAAGTCCTCGGAGAACATAAATAATCTCCACAAATAACCAATTCAAAAAATTAAAACTGTAAAATAACTCAAGAGTTAGATTTCATTTTTTAATGAAACTTTCACTTAAATTTATAACTTAAAAATAAGTGAAAAATTAAATACTTGTGATGATGGATTTCACACATCCCCTAACAGGGAAGAAGAGGGTGGCTCCAAATGAAAATCATCTCCACAAAATTAAACTTCAAAAATTTTAAAACTATAAAATAACTCAAGATCTAGATGTCAATTTTTAATGAAACTTTCACTTCAATTTATAACTTAAAAACATAAGTTAAAATTTGAATACATGTGATGGTGGATTTGGTACATCTCCTAATAAGGAAGAAGAGGATGGCTCTGAACGAAAATCATCTCGACAAACCTAAAATTCAAAAAATTTAAAAATGTAAAATAACTCAAGATCTATATCTCATTTTTTAATGAAACTTCCACTTTAATTTTTAACTTAAAAACATGAGCAAAAAAGTGAATACATGTGACGGTGAATTTGGAACTTTTCCTAATAGGGAAGAAAAGGGTGGCTCCAAACGAAAATCATCTCGACAAACCTAAAATTAAAAAAAATTAAAACTGTAAAATATCTCAAGATCTATATCTCATTTTTTAATGAAACTTCCACTTTAATTTTTAACTTAAAAACATGAGAAAAAAAGTGAATACATGTGACGGTGAATTTGGAACTTTTCCTAATAGGGAAGAAAAGGGTGGCTTCAAATGAAAATCATCTCGACAAACCTAAAATTAAAAAAAATTAAAACTGTAAAATATCTCAAGATCTATATCTCATTTTTTAATGAAAATTTCACTTCAATTTATAACTTAAAAACATAAGTGAAAAATTGGTCATACTTGTGACAGTGGATTTGGCACATCTCTTAATAGGAAAAAAGAGGGTGGCTCCATTGCGAAAATGTCGGATAGAATCAGAATCTGTTAACATTGAATTATATACAGACATGTGTACAAAATTATTTATTTTAAAAATATGTTATCATGATACCTATATAATAATATATTAATAATTGTACATCAACATCATGAACACTTAAAAAACACTAACATTTTCCAACATATCATCTTGATTGTGAGAACCATCTTGATTTTGAGAACTTGAAGCTTCAACTGTGATATTATCAAAATCTTCGTTCATCGAGCATGCTAACAACAAATGGTGTTCACATATGATACATTTTTGTTAGATTAACATATAAAAATAAACATGTATATGTATTTATTATAAATTATATTAAAATATTCACCCTAACCATTAACACATACCGATCCCATGCCCTCTTCCTCATGAATAATTGAGTCCTACCAACCATTGCGACAATGCTTTGCATATGTTCTAAGCTCTTCAATACTCATCTTGTATATCTCATCATCTGTATGAAACAAAAAATTAGCATGTGAATTATCTCATGCTCTTTTTAGATTCAGACAAACATCAACTACACTAAGTCCACTCTAAACATTGTCTATGATGGCATCCCTTGTTTCTCGAAAAATTTGAGAAGTGGCATCCATTTCTGACTGCAAAGTTTCCATACAAAGAGGTTGTCTTACTAATGGTGTCTCGGGGAAAGGAAACTCAGAATGACACTTATCACCCCGACGGTCACATAACCAACCTTTCCCAGGACCAATAAATTCAGAGGGAAGGTCATTATAACTGGGTTTCATTCTCAAAAAGAATTCTGCATAAAATGATTTTAAAAATTAAATAGGAACCTCGTTGTTCCATGGTAGTCTTCCATATGTAGCAAGCCTCCTATCATACAATTGGAAATCTATATCATGGTGCTTGAAATATTGTGCCTGTAGCATCTTTCTTTTTGGATCTTCTTTGAAATTAAACATAGATGTTTCCATTTATTTTGTAACTTTGTGTTTAACATCATCCCATGTATCAGGACCCATCACTGTTTCCTTTCTTTTTCTCACCACTTCTACAAAATTCACAGTGGTCGGCTCAAGATTTTTGTAAACATCTACAAGTGTGCTTAAAGAGTGTGTAACTATTTCTAAGCTTTCTTGACTCTCAGCAGGGTGTTTTGAAGACAAAATATATTTCTTCAATTTTGAATAAAGATGTTCACACCTTTGTAATGTTAATTGTTGGATTCTTTTTTCCCAAGTTAAATAAAAAATTTCAAAAGGATAAGTCGTGTTTGGTGTACAACCTTCTTTAATAATGCAGTCTGGCCTACGTCTTTTTCGAGCGACATTTTCATCCTCTGCATCAATATATAAAAGTATATTTATAAATAAATAAAAAATGTGAAAAAATTTGTGAAAATTTTATTTTAACCATAAAAAAACTGTATAGATAATTTAAAACAAATTAATAATTGAATGAAAATAAAATTTAGATTGATGGCCACCTTCAGATGGCTGGGTAGCATCATGTCCACCATGAGATTTTTGAGGACCAACATGACCACTGATTGATTGGCCACCACCAATTGGTTAAGAACCAACATGACCACCAATTGATTGGTCACCGGGGGAATGCATACCACCACCCTCACCCAATTGGCCACCACCTATTGATTGGGCACTAGGGGAATGTGTACCACCACCACCCTCATGCAACGAGAGGGGAGCTTCATAAAAAAATATGAATTTATAATCAATTTAAACATACATACATAGATATAAATACATAAATATGATTTATTAGATTACATGACCCATACTATGATTGTGTGAACCATGGACAAGCTCCATTGATGGAGTAGATACTCTTTTCCTCTTGACTTCTAAAAAATAAAAAATAAAAATTATTAAAAACTATTTTAACTCGCTAAACTGATAAAAAATCAATTCCATATGTATACATCTATGTACATGGGGATATATATATATATATTCAATAAAAAATCAATTCCACATGTATACATGTATGTATGGGGATAAGATTATATATTCAAATTTCATTTAAAAACATGCACATTTAATATAAATACCATGAAAATTCCTCGATCCATGATCCCCATCTCTCGTAGAGGTATGGGATTCTATTGATGTTCGTCTTTCATCCTCCATGATATATATATATATATATATATATATATATATATATATATATATATATATATACACACACAATCGACATTTACAATTATTTTTAAAATTACTATTTAAAATAAATTCAAAAGAATTCAAAAAATTGATGTAATTTAGTACACAAATGTTGAGCACAAAAAAAATTATGTAAAACACAAAAATTTCAAGGCACAAATTGATGTGTAAAACTCAATTTAAAAAAACATTTGTTGACGTCCTGCACATTTTAATTTTATAAAAATTGAATTTCACCAAGTTGTGCTTACATGGTGGGAGCACACTTGGTATATAGTTGAAAAAAACACATGTTCATTAAAAATGACACATTTATAAGTAAAAAACACACACATATAAAAGATATGTTACAATGTCCATCAATAATTTTGAAGGAGAGTGTATCAACACTAATTCGTCTTTGAGAGATGAACCTTGAATTGGCATTGCCCCATGCAATAATAATTCATCTACTAATTCATATTTGACAGATGAACCTTGAATTGGCATTGCCCCACATAATAGATCACCAGACATCTTATTAACATTTGCACAATATCATATAATAAAAATTTAAAATTGTTTAACAATATTTTGTTCTTTTCCATGCAGTTGTTTTAGCCTCTCCTTCTTAACTTGGTACACGCCTTCCATCTGGTTGCACACAAGTTCGTAATTGGTGAAAACTACAATTCCATTTGATCCATACTCCCAATTTGTTCCCAAGCCTTCTATCAATACAACATAATATGCTTCATTGCTTGTTTTTCTTCCTGGTATATTCATTTCATTTGGAGGACCTTGTTAGTCGAAATATTGCAAAGAACATATGTAATAATTTCTTTCCTTGGATTGGGATAGCAATAAACATCCATGCACAATTTCCATTTATCAACCATGTTTAGTGGGCTTTTTGATCCCTGAAAAAAAAAAAAACAATAAAATATATTAATTGAACATTTATTGCAAATGCCTTAAAATTTATGGGAGAAATGACATGTATATTGTTTTCCTTAAAATTTATGGGATAAATGACAAGTACATGGTTTCCAAAATCACTGCCATTTTCCTTAAAAATATGTGAAATTAACATTTTATTGCAAATGCCTTAAATTTTATTGAAAATTCGTTAAATTTTATGAGAGAAATGGCATGTGCATGGTTTTCCTTAAATATTATGGGGGAAATGACATGTATGTCATGGTTTTCCTTAAATTTTATGGGCGAAATGACATGTACATGGTTCCCAAAAACACTAGAAAATTCCTTAAAGTTTATGGGAGAAATGACATGTACATGGTTTCCAAAAACACTAGATTTTTTCTTAAAAATATATCAAATTAAATTTTATGGGAGAAATTACATGTACATGGTTTGCCTTAAAGTTTATGAGAGAGATGACATGTACATGGTTCCTAAAAACACTAGCAAATTCCTTAAATTTTATGGGATAAATGACATGTACATGGTTTCCAAAAACACTAACATTTTCCTTAAAAATATATTAAATGAAAATTTATTGCAAATGCCTTAAAGTTTCTTGCAAATGGCTTAAATTTTATGGGAGAAATGACATGTACATGGTTTTCCTTAAATTTTATGGGATAAATTACATGTACATGGTTTGCCTTAAATTTTATGGGATAAATGACATGTACATGGTTCCCACAAACACTAGCAAATGCCTTAAAATTTATGGGAGAAATGACATGTACATGGTTTCCAAAAACACTAGCATTTTCCTTAAAGTTTAAGTTTATGGGAGAAATGACATGTACATGGTTTCCAAAAATACTAGTGAATGCCTTGAATTTTATGGGAGAAATGACACATGTACATGGTTAAGTTTATTGGAGAAATGACATGTACATGGTTTCCAAAAACACTAGTAAATGCCTTAAAGTTTATGGGAGAAATGAAATGTACAAGTTAAGTTTATGGGAGAAATTACATGTACATGATTACCAAAAAAAATAGCAAATGCTTTAAATTTTATGGGAGAAATGACATGTCCTTGCATTTAGCTATAAGTTTTAAAAAGGTGATAGAAATGTATAAAGGTGATAGATATGTGATTTTGAAAGAATCCTTGCATTTAGTTATAAGTTTTATAAAGGTTATAGACATGTGATTTTGAAAGAATCCTTGCATTTATCTATAAGTTTTATAAGGGTGATAGACATGTGATTTTAAAAGTATCATTGATGTTAAAAAGGACATGGGATAAATGAGTAACAACACATCCTAACCATTATGTTTGGTTAGGTGATACTGGAAAAAAAAATATCTAGGCAATGTTGTTAAAAATGACAGGGGATAAATGAGTAACACAACATCCTAGCCATTATGGTTGGTTAGGTGATAGTGGACCCCTATGAGGTGATAGACACATTTAGCAAGAAAATTTTTATAAAGGTGATAGACATGTGATATTGAAAGAATCCTTGATGTTAGAAAGGACAAGGGCTAAATGAGTAACAACACATCTAGCCATTAAGCAGTTGCTCTAATTGTTAGGTGGAGAAGTTTCATCTCCATAGGTCTCAAATTTGAGAAGTAAACCGCAGAATTTTCATCAGAGACCTATGGAATGTGTCATATGTTTCATATATTGAAACATAAATTTGTCAAGTTCGACTAGTAATTTCATATATTGAAATTAACTTTGTTGAGTTTGAGCGTAAATGCTAATTTCAAAGGGATTTTGAAAAGGAATAGTAATTTAGGCAATAATTTCGAATGGATGTTAATTTTGTTGTTTGGTATTTTATATTCTCTAGTGTTCTTTCAATGGTGTTATAATTTAGAGGTGCATGAGTGAGCATGAAAAATGAGATTAAGTGGATAGCATATTAAACTTTGCAAAATATAAAAATATATCATTTCTTTCCTTCGCCAAGTACTAGCTTTGTTATGTATAGTACACTCTTCTTGTCACTTATGAAACATATCTCATCTAATTTGGTTTCAATATAAAGATCATGTAGCCTCTCAAATGTTTTTTTAGTCGGTACATGGAATCATGTTCTTTGGTTTACTTTCAAAGATGGTTAAAATTTAGAGTTGCAAAACTGAGCATGAAAATTAGATTAAGTAGAGAGCACATTAAATTCTCCAAAACAGAAAAGGATATCATTTCATTTTTTAAATATAAAAAGATAGCATTTCATTTCTTGACCAAGTATTAGCTCTCTTATGCATATTATGCTCTAGCTCAACCTAAAAATTTAGAAAAAATATATCTAGACTGGAGAGGTAGTCCAAATGCATTTCTTTAATTGAAAAAAATCATTGTTTTCTGATACAAAATTATGTAAGTACAGACATATAGACAAATTAGAAAAATTATATAGACTTAAGAGCTACTCCAAATGCATATTTTTAATTGAAAAAAAATCATTGTTTTCTGATACAAAATTATGCAAATAAAGACAGACAGACAAATTAGAAAAATCATATAGACTTGAGAGCTACTCCAAATGCATTTCTTTAATTGAAAAAAATCATTGTTTTCTAATACAAAATTATGTAAATACATAGAGAAAGAAAAATTAGACAAAATATATAGACTTGAGAGCTACTCAAAATGCATTTCTTTAATTGAAAAAAAAAATCATTGTTTTCTGATAAAAAATTATGTAAATACAGACAGATAGACAAATTAGAAAAATTATATAGATTTGAGAGCCACTCCAAATGCATTTCTTTAATTGAAAAAAAATCATTGTGTTCTGATACAAAATTATGTAAATACAAATAGAAAGACAGAGACGCATTTCATATAAATTAAATAACAGGACTATACACCCATCAGTATACAATATAGAGCATATAAATAAGATAAGAATCACAGAGATTAAATAGCAAGACTATATACCCAACCTTATACAATATAGAGCATATAAATAAGATAATATATACAATATAAATCATATAAATAACATAAGAATCTATCTTTATTTTTTTATTTTCATATATATATAATAAGCCAAACATCATTGACTCTTAAATAACTTTCAAAATAATTGACTCATCAAATCGAAAGACTGCTAAGTCTAATCAGAATTTTATCTCATCAGAACACTACTGACATTACTATACGAAAATTTCTTGCATATTTTTTAGTTATGAATCTGTTGTAGGGAAAACCCAACCCTCCATTTTTTAATTATTTACTTCAATAATGGGGACCGTTTTATTAATTTTTTGCTAAACACGTTTTATGATTTTCATTAAATTAATTGTTCTAAAATTTTACCATTTTTCATTTTTTTTTCATATTTTTATTTTTATTGTTTCATTGAATTCGGTTTTTCACAAGATTTTCGACGATACTTGTTTCGCTCCATTTGGTCAACCAGTTTATAAATGGAACTATTTTGAAGTTTGATCATTTATGTCACCTGGGTTAGAAAAATGTATAAAATTAACCAATATTTCGATTTTCGTAGTTAAAATAATCATTCATTGTAAATATTAAGTTTTAGTTCATTTTTACTATTTATTTCATTTTTCATTAATGGGCTTACAAAATGACCCAACTAAATTGTACAATGGACTAAAATACATTTCAAGATAGTGGTAATTTAGTCTAATTTATTATTTTAAAATAAATTTCCAAACCCATAATATCAAAATTGCAAAATGGCGATAGCCCAATTTGTAGGATGGTTAATCCCATGTGGGCCTCACTTCTCACTACATCCTCTCTTCCAAAAATCCTGAAATTAAAAAAAAATCCTAATCCAAAAAGGCTGAAATAAAAGTGCGATGCGATATTGCGATTGCGATAGATCGCAAATCGCCTATCACATATATTTTATATTTGTTTTATATGTCTGTTTTTAAAATGCCAAAGTCCGACTTACAATTTTGTTTTATGCACAAGGTTAAATTTTTTAACATATGATTTGGGTTGAATTCCTTATACCTCCCGTGCCTCCACGTCACTCACCCTCCACTCCTTATTGCTCCATACCTTCCTCCTTATCCCTCCTCATCTGTAATATTCCAAAATTTTGTGGAATATTAATTTTTGACATTTGCACTTAGGAGGTGAATAAAATGGGTAGGAGACCTATTCATTTTATCTATAGGGAATAAAAATCCTATCATCATGAAGGGGAATAACTTTTGGAGCTTGGTTTCACACCTCGATGTGTGAAAATGGGCTTTTGCAGGATGACTAGGTCAGGTTTGACCAAGTCAAACAACGCAGTAGCATGAGGTGGAAAGCACATTGTGGGACATCGCAAAGAAATAAGAGGGAAGATTCCTTGAGAAGGAAACACCTAATGAGTGGGGCCCATGGAGAGGGAGCTCACAATTGTATAAAAGGAGGGCAAGGAAACCATTGTTTCTCATGTTATGAATTATAGATTTCCATGGCTGTTTAGACTTGGAGCATCTCCTTGTTGTTTAGCAAGAGTTTCCGGGGGAATTATTGTTTAGGATTTCCTCTCCTTCACGAGATACCTCTTGAGGGATTGTTCTTCATTATCCCCATATCCAGGCTTGAGGCCAAAGCATTTGATCTAGCTACAGCGCAGTCTCCATTGGTGATTGGGATGTGTTGTTGGGTGTTGATGGGGAGAGTTCCACAACATCACTCCGGAGATTGATTTTCAGAGGAGAGGATCTATATTTCATTGGGAGATCATTGAGGAGTGTTCTTGGGTAGATTTGCAGACCTTCGCATCAGGCCAACATTTTCCAGTTCATCTACAACGCAGTATCACTCATGGACTGTGTTATTCTCATGGTGTATTTGCAGTGGGGGACTACAAGATTGAGTGGAGGGGAAATATTGAGTGAAAGGATCAGACTTTCCCTTTTGAGATCCATTGGAGGAGGCTATTTCAGAGTGTAGATCATATTCATCCATCTCCTTCTACTTTTTTTATGAGTTGCTGCTGATACTCAGTAACTCCGACATTATTGCATTTTCCAATTTTGTATATGTATTGTAGCCAATCCTTCTAAGGATTGATGTATTGCACTTTCAGGGGTTGAGATCATTCTCCCCCACTTTATTTGACATCCTATTGACATATCTGTGTATCGTTATAATTTTTCAGTAGTTCTCCTTCAAGGATTGTGTAGTCATAGCTTAGGGCTTTATTCATGTAGCAGAATTCTTCATATTTCTCATGTACATTTCCCTTGAGGTTTGCAGCACCATGTTGAGTGACTACTTCCTCATGGATTTGTTTATCTTATGCTGCTATAATATGAAATTATGGCTATCTGATTCTTCTATCATTTCATGTGTTAATGTATTCATTGCTGCTCCATAAGGAGGTGTTTTACATATTGTTGTAGCTTCACTTTGGAATATCTTAAGATATTCCCAAAGTTGCAGATTTTCCTTTTTTTGGGATATTACAGTCGTATCAAAGCAAGATCCTTGGCTCAGCCTGTGGCTTCAAGCCAAAGTGCTGAATCCCTGAATGAGGAATATTTAAAGCTCTATAGATAGAGTCTTCAGATGGCCAGGTAGCCTCTATATCTCATCCCTTTTTTTCCAAAGGTGACATATCCAGTAAATCCCCCTATAGTTAATCTCTGGAATATAATTTTGATATTCCTAAAAATAGCCTGTGAGATCAAGATATCAAAGGAGAAAAGAGGAAAATTAGAGATTAAAATGATAGAGAGGATGAGCTTACACTCATCCATTTTCAGATCCTAGAATAAAGAAGAAGAGAAATGCATTAAAACTCCAAAAAGGTTTCAAGGAATAGAGATTTGCAGTGAAATCTCTAGGATTCAAGAGGTAGAAAAAGATGCATGCACTTCTTGTTCTCATAGAGGAGGTGAAGAGAAAGGAGACCACTTAGAGAATTATATCTTAAGTGGAAATTTGGAAGAATACAAGTGACAACCGAGGGCTTTCAAAGAAACCCTAGATTTTCCTCGGTTTATTCAACTGAGAGAAGAGACAAGACCCTACAGGCAAAGGGAGATTAAGGGCAATAGATTTTTATTTTAAAAATTTGATGGGTCTACTATAGCAAGGGTTTGGGTGAGGCTTTTTTCCTACTTCGTTCAGTGGTAGAGGGGGAGGCAGCAGAATTTGCAGCGCTGCACCTGGAGGGTAAAGCCAATGCTTGGTGGTGCAGTCATTTGAACCACACAAGAGTGACCTCTATTTCTGAATTCACGTAAGAGCTGATCAGAACCTTTGATGAAGGAAGGTCAGAGCCCACACCACCATGGGAAGAGACAAGTACCAGCGCTATAATAGCATTGAGAGAGTAGCCTTCTACACCAGCAATTGGAGCAGCCATTACATTGGAGGGAGGAGCCTTTGCAGCTCTACAATAAGTTCCCACATCTCACCAAGGTATGGGAAGATTTCCATTTTTCCTTATTGCAGCAAATATTTCTAATAATGGTGGAAATATGTCCTTATATGGCCCAAGATCAAATGTTTTTTCCAAGGAAGAGTAGAAAGATTGCACTGCATTGTGCAAGCTTCAATGGTTCAAGGAGAAAATGAACCATCACTCTCATAGACCCATGTTGAGTTGCACACAACCCTTGAGGTTGAGGTGTGATATTTTGGAGAGAATCATGAACCTGGAGGATGGAGTGAAACTTTCTCCAAACAAATTGCATTTCAGCATCCCATGTAATGCAAAGAGAAAAATATGATATGGGACTATGGTAATCTCTGTTGGAGCGATACCAAGATGGAGGAGGATAGAAGGCATCCATCGATGGACAAATGGATGTGGATAGAGAGAAAGAAGCTGGAGAGTTACTTGCAACTCTATGATACTGGGTAGCAAGAGGAAAAAATACGTTGGCTACTCTTTGTTGAGGTATAAAAGGTGTCTTTTAAATGCCCATTTATCCTACATTAATTATCAATCCAGAAACAATTTTTTGTTTCAAGATTGTACTCTATCTGAGGTTGCAATTCAATCTAAGAGTAATTATTTGGAATATGTAGTATAGTGTTGTAAATAAAAGAGTAAATGGATGCTTGGAAATGAAGTGTAACTATAATTACATGAAATTAAATGCTCTGAAATCCAATCATTCACTCTGCAATCATTAGTCACTGATGAATTAATGATAACTCTTTCCTTTAGCAACTGATGTAATTGGAATCAAATGGAAACAAGATAATCAATCTAAGAATGAAGGTAGTAATAACCAGGCATTCTTTACAGTTTATGATCTCGTATTAAAACAATTAAATGGAAGTGGAAATTGAGCTAAATCACTAATGAAAGTAAACTAGGAAAGTTCTTAAAAAACAAAACCAACTCTTGGAAGGAATGAAATAGACTGTAACTAATTAACTAAAAGGAACACCAAATCTGGAATTGAATAGCAATAGAAATGAACAACAAGCTCTAACTAATGGAATTGAAAAACACTTCTATCTAATAGGATTGATCATCAAAACTCTATTGAACAACAAAGATTATTGAATGGAAAACTAAATCGGAACAACAACTGCAATAGAACAGCAACTGCTGAACAACATGACTCTGTTAAAGTATAACAAGAAAAGTTATACAGAGATTAAGATTCTTGTTTACTCATAAAAGGAATGATGATGCAACACCAATGTAACACACCAATATTACAAAGAAATTTAAGCAGTAAAATATTAAACTTGAATGTTGTAGTAAAACAAATGAAAACCGTCATACAACGATAATTGAAAGATAATAATACAAACAGCAGATAGATCCACTAGGTTCGGGCCCTTAGCCACCAATGAAACACCGCTGGGCTACTCTAGAGTCAAGAAATTGAATGGAAACTAGATCATGTATTAATTGGGAATAATAGCGTTTACAAAAATCGCTCGTTGATCACTAGAGTTGATAAGAAATTACAGAGTTACAAAAGGAGTTTCAATAATAACCATTCTTGTTGTTTGATTTCTATAGGAACTGCCTTTTATAAAAATTCGATAGACAATACAAGAAACAAATATAGACTTTGAACATCGATCCCTCAGGATCAAAAGATCCTGAGGGATTCACTCCCTTTTCTCCTTTTAGCTAACACTTGGTATTCTTATGATGTAGCTGTGTTGTTCCCAGCCTTACTTTAGTTGTCTGTTCTGATTTCATCCTTCTTGTATGGATACGACCCTTTGCTGGAGGAACAACAGTTATTCATGTTTTAACTTTTCCTTTCGAATGGTGGTTTCTCACTTCATTTGTTTCCTACTGAGAATAAAAGACAATCTTTTAGCTAATTTTCACAATAAACATTAATCTTTGCAATTCTATCATAATCATTCAATATATCACCTTTCTAGAATAAAAAGATATATGTTCAAAGGAGAAAGGTAAAGAAATACATGGTGAATTCATACCTTTTCCAATGCTCAACACACCCCCTTGCTTACCCTTTTTCATGTCCTCATGAAAACCATAGTTTACAATTAAAGAAATTAGGAAAGAGGCTGGAGAGGGTTTTTCATTAAGAGGTCTAAAACCATGATTTGCAGCTAAAGCTTCAAAGATGTGCCCTGTCTGTCCTTCAGGTAGTTCATATTTGGCTTTATAGTTTGTTGCAGGATACCATATAATGGGACTTCAAAACCTACAACCTAGCTAGTATGGGCCTTCCCTCAAGATGAGGTTACTATAGAGAATCGAGCAGTCAGCAGTTAATCCAAGATTTCTATAATTAAATGGCTCTTTGTCCTAAAAATTCTGATTGGAAATATTCCATCGAACTTTAGCTCCTATATAGCCCTAGTCTCTAATAGATAGAAAATATTCTACCCCATCCAAGACAATTTCTTTGTGGATGGGTCCCAATGTCTTAATCACACCCTCGTTTGTCATTAGACTCTTCTGCCTAGCCCATAGTTGTAATGGGTGCCTCGGTTCACTCCTAACCCAAAGGTCTAACTCTTTTTCTTGCATATGAAAAGTATTATAGGCCTTGAACCATTTTAGTTGGTTGACAACAAATGAAATAAATGCTTGAAATTGGATATCGCCCACAAAAGGGTTGGGATTTGTCTCCATTTCCCCCGCTAATATAAAATTGTGCAAATAGAACTCACAGAGTAGATGCTAGACTTTTACTCCATATAGTTTGCATCAAATTATAAAATCATCTACAATATTTAATTCTATAGTTTTTCCTGCCCTAACAACCTTAATTTTTAACTGTAAATATCTTTCTACTAAAAATAAAGCATAATTTTTGGCAGGGCATCTACATGCTAGAACATTTGTGTATAAGGAGAAGAGAGTATCCATTTCATTCTGGACCATTTTTAATCTACTCCTTACCTCATCAACTTTATCTTCTGCCTTTCGACACTTATTGTAGGCTTCAGCCTTTGATGCACTCATGTCCTTTAGTTGCTGCTGTAACTATTGATATTTATTTTTGAGAATAGTCTCTTATTCAAGCTTTTCCCTAGCCTGTTGAGCCTGTGTCATCTCTTCTTGGAGTTTTGATATAGTAGGGTCTATTAACAAAATGGTTTCTGTTCGAAATCGACTTGGGTGTCCTTGTTACAATGTCGAATGCCTACAGTCTATGTCTCTTTGTCGGCCATACTACTGGAGGACAGTGCCTCGGTCTGAACATCTTTTTCACAGACCTGTATATTCTCAGTTTGAGAAACTGCATCCATAGAAACTACCTATTGTTCATCGTTATCGTGAATGAGGGTGGGCTCAGTTTGAGTCTCCATGGCCCTTGTATTGTGGGGTTTTTTTTGGATCGTTGCATTCTTCATTTTCAAGGTTATTTTAGAGACTTTCCCCTATTTTAGTATCCTAATTCTCCGCCTAAGTTGTTTTACCAGATTTTGGATCTTTTTTCGTTCCCTCCACAGCTTCCCAAGTTCATTTGTATTCTTCTTCTTCTTGGAAGGAACAACTGTTCCTTTTTCTATACTTGGTTTCTTGGCTAGGGATTTCTCTCCAGTGGTCGTGCCTTCATCTAGTCTTGCCTCTATGCTTTCTACTTGGAACATTTCTTCAACGTTCACATGCTCCTGGCCACATTCCTTTAGGGGAATAAACCTAATTGGTTATGTTATTCCCTGAGGGTTTTCTGTTTGGAATACTTATTCAGTGTTCACATTCTCCTGGCCACATTTCTCAGGGGAAGTAACCCTAGTTGGTTATAATTTTCCTCGAGGGTTTCCTTCATCGGGCATTTATTTGGCCTTATATTTGTTGATAACAACTTGTTCCTGTAATTGGTCTATCTCAATATTAAGGTTAAGTGGACTATGAGATTGTATATGTTCACTCATATTAGCCAAGATTTAATCCAATTGGTCCTCTTGTAATGGACTCTGTGGTGGGCTTGCTATGGAGGTTTCGGGAGGTTTTGCTTCCTCTCCTTCATTTTCACTAGTGTGATTACTTTCTTCCTCTTCACCGGTGTGGTGACTTCCTTGTTCTTCATCAGTGTGATGATTTCCTTCTTCTCCACTAGTGTGGTGAATTATTTCTTCTTCACTGGTATGGTGACTTTCTTCTTCATGCTGATCTCCTTCTTCTTCATCAGTGTGATGACTTCCTTCTTCGAGTTTTAGGGGTTCTTCATCTTCTGAACTGGGCAATTCTAAGGGTTGGCTGCTGCTACGCTGAAGACTTCCTATAATTCCCCTACTTCTCCTAATCCTGGAGGACTATCTGTGCTTTAAAGGTTCTGTTTTTGTGCTAGTAACTCTTTTACGTTTTGGGGTAGGTAGAGTTGTTCCTCCGTCAATTGAGAATATCAATTCTTCCCAATTAGTTTGCTACCGAGAAAGACTATAACTCACTATCAATCGGATTAAACAGTGACGGATCACCACCATGACTATATGACAAGACTTTCTTATGCTCTAGGTAGCATCATGCAATAAGAAATTTAAATATGCAGAAAGGTTTATAGTACATATTTTCTTTAATACTGCTAATTACTTAAGGTGGTGAGGTATTACCACATCCTTTCTCCCATCGCATGTGATATAGCTCTGTACTACTTTCGCCAGTTTTGTCCATGGTTCTCCCAAAGTTGCCGGTTGAACTCCTTTTCCTTTGACGACCAAGGTCTGCCCTTCGTCTCGAAAAAGGTTCATGGCTTCTTGAAGTTTCATTTTTTTATGGCTCCATATGGGTCCTTCTGCTGGAAAAACAGATAACTCAGTGATTATTGTGTCTTTTACTGCTATTTTCCTGACTCTAACCATGGAATAGCCTTCCTGCAAGTTCTGTAAAAATTCAACGGCTACCATTTCATGTGGTTGTTGCAGTCATGTGAGGTAGGTAATCCATCCTACTTTCTCCAGAATTTCCCATGCAGTGTTGGAAACTACTAGCACTTGTGGCTCACTACATATTACTCGTCCTCCCATCTTTTCTACACACTGTTAATTCTTCGAAAATACACAGAAATTTAATGGAACAACACTTTGTGTATATCATCACAATACCGTTAAACTCTTGTTGTTTCCAAGAATTTGATGAACACGGGGATTTGACCCGCATGCAGGCATTAAAAGGAATCCGCCCCCCCCCTAAAAGATAATAGGTCATCCTCGACCGTCCAAATAGAAGAACAGTGTACTATAAGAAAAGGCTTTATCATTACTATTGATTTGTGAAAAATATGACTCCAATACCATCAGCAGAGCTCTGTTGCCCATAGGTGCCCATAACCTTAACAAAGTTTCTTTCTCACCCTTGGAACCATTATCCTTTATTTATGCCTAGGGAAGTGCTATGTAATGTCATGATGGAGGCCACTATGCTGGCTCGGGAACCAGATGAATCACAATGCCATTCACCAGGAAGGAGTGAAATTTGGGCAGGCCGGCTCGTGATGAGACCTCCTGTTCCAAGGAATTTTTATTTTTTTATTTTTTTTTATTGTCCATTGGATCATATCCTTGGTGTGGTGGCCATAGTGGCAGTGCCACTTCACTACTTCCTTATGATCATGGTAGGCTGGCTCTTGATGAGACCCCCTATCCTCCATCTGCCATATAATAGTATTGTTAGTAATCATATATAAAGATTCTTCTTTTCTTTATTTTCTTATGGCACTTCCCTACTTTTATATAGAGGATGGCTCAACACTTCTTAAGAGTAGGGATGGTGGAAGAAGCATAAACATCTCAATAGAGAAAATATGCCCTTATTCTTATTTAATAAATAAAAATAAAAAAGACTTATGAAGATTTAGGGAGGAACCAACATGATAAAGGTGACCGATAATATTAATTTAGTGAAAATAAAGACATCAAAATGATATAGATGGTTGCGTCCTTTCCTTTTTTCTTATCACCACAAAACAATTTCTTAAAAATGACAATTTCTCTTGATTTGTTGATTCCAGTAACCTCTAATTTGTGTGCTCTTATATAAGTTGTATGTCTACCTTTTTAAAAAAATCACGAATAATTCACCAAAAATCCTCAAAATGTATCTAAAACAAGAAAAATGCACTCAAAAAGTGGTGTTGCTTAGATGGAACAACTGTTGTTCCTTAAAAGGGACATCTAAAACAATCTGTGAAAATGTTGTTTCTTTCGAAAGGAACAACAAAAACAATCGCAAAAATGTTGTTCCTTTGGAAGGTAACAAAAAAAAAAATTAGCAGAAATTTTGTTCCTTTTGAAAGGAACAGCGAAAGCAATCATCGAAAACTACTGTTCCTTTGGAAAGGAACAACAAAAACAAGCAGAAGAAATCTTGTTCCTTTGGAAAGGAACAACAAAAATAGGTGGCAAGAATGTTGTTCCTTTGGAAAGGAACAACAAAAACAATCTGCAAAAATTGTTGTTCCTTTGGGAAGGAACAACAAAAACAATTGGGAAAAATGTTGTTCCTTTGGAAAGGAACAACAAAAACAGGTGGCAAGACTGTTGTTCCTTTGGAAAGAAACAACAAAAACAGTCGAAAAAAACTCTTGTTCCTTTTAAAAGGAACAACAAATAAACATGGAAAAAAATGTTGTTCCTTTTTAAAGGAACAACAAATACACACAACAAAGATTGTTGTTCCTTTGGAAGGGAACAACTCTTCCTTAAAAGGGACAGCTTGAGAAATAAACTCTATACAAAAAAAAAAGCAAAGTAAAAATAAAAGCATATGTATAGGTTTCAAAGTAAAATAATTATTTAATGAATGGGTACTGAGGAGGAGTTATCTCCCTCAGAAAGAATCTGCATGGTAGAATCTTCCCGTAATATTTGGTAAAAGGATTCTTGATTTAGCGGTTTATGGTAAAATCGTACTCAATGACCATTTACTTGAAAAAAGTGCATAGATCCATCAATGGTAGTTAATGTGATGGTGCCATTGTCATGCACTTTTTGTATCTCATAGGGTCCAAGCCATCGTGTCTAGAGTTTCCCTTGGAAATCCTGAAACCTGGAGTCATATAGGGGTGCCCAATCTCCTTCGTGGAAGATTTTCTATTTAATGAGGGCGTCATGCCATTTTTGTGTCTGATGTTGAATTAATGCATTATGCTAAACAACAGAGAGCCTAATTTCATCTAACTCATTGATTTGTTGTAATATTCCGACCCGGGCTTCTTTTAAGTCTAAACCCACTTGCTGGGTTGTTCTTAATGTCTGAATTTCAAATTCTATTGGAAGGATGGGTTCTTTCCCAAATACCAATTGATATGGTGAATACCCAGTGGTATTTCTCCATGTTGTTTGGTATGCCCACAAGACTTCCGACAATCTATAATCCAAGTCACGTCTATGTGATGCAACTGTTTTTGTAAGTATAGATTCTATCACTTTATTTGTGCTCTCTACCTGGCAATTTGCTTGTGGGTGGTATGGGGTTGTGATTTTGTGTTGAATGTGGTAATTTTCTAATGTTGCAGCAATTTTTTTACCTACAAATTTTGGTCCTCCATCTGTAATTATGTCCCTTGGGAGGCTTTGTCGCACAAATATGTGGAAAAGGAATTTTATTACAAAGTCCTCTGTAGCTCTTGAAAGTGCTTCTGCCTCAACCCATTTAGTAACATACTCTGTTGCAACTAGTATGTATGTTTTCTGATTTTATGGCGGGTTGATAGGACCAACAAAATCAAGTGCCCAACATTTGAATGTCTTAATTAATAATTGTGGGTTCAAAGGAATTTCATCGGACTGCCCAGGGTGACCTTCCCTTTGGCAACTATCACAGGCCTGTACGAACTTTTTATCGTCTTTAAAAATTGTAGGCCAGTAATAGCCTATTTGTAAAACTTTGTGACCAGTCATGTGATCTGCAAAATGTCCGCCACATGGCCCATCATGGCATGCTTTCAAAATATCAAATATTTTGTCTTCTCAGACGCATATCCACTCCTGTATGAAATAGGTAGCCCCCAATCCAAGAGAATCGGGTACTACACTGTACTATATGTTTTTGTTCATTGGGCATTAGATGCTTAGGTAATTTACCTATTACTAAATAATTTTCAATATCAGCATACCATGGGGTTCTAGCAGTAACAATGAACAAATTTTCATCTGGGAAGTGATCCTCAACTGCTGCTGCATATGTTTCTTTTGGCATTCGTGACAGAAAATCAGCTACAGGGTTCCTTTTTCCAGGTCGATCCTTTATTGTGATGTCGAACTCCTGCAATAGAATCAACCATATTTTTACTTGACCATTTTTAACAAGTTTAGTTGCTAAGAATTTTATGGCAGAGTGATCTGTATATAAATCTACAGGATACCCAGCTATATAATGTCTAACTATTTACAGCACGTATTACGGCTAAAAATTCTTTCTCAGTCACAGTTAGTTTAATTCAGTAGGAGATATATTTTTGCTAATATAATAAATTACATATGGTTTTTTATCTTTTTGCTACCCAAGGACTGCTCCAATTTTATAAAACGTGAATTTCTCCAAGTTGTGCTTACATGGTGGGAGCACACTTGGTATATAGTTGAAAAAAACACATGCTCATTAAAAATGACACATTTATAAGTAAAAAACACACACATATAAAAGATATGTTACAATGTCCATCAATAATTTTGAAGGAGAGTGTATCAAAACTAATTCGTCTTTGAGAGATGAACCTTGAATTGGCATTGCCCCATGCAATAATAATTCATCTACTAATTCATATTTGACAGATGAACCTTGAATTGGCATTGCCCCACATAATAGATCACCAGACATCTTATTAACATTTGCACAATATCATATACTAAAAATTTAAAAATTTTTAACAATATTTTTTTCTTTTCCATGCAGTTGTTTTAGCCTCTCCTTCTTAACTTGGTACACGCCTTTCATCTGGTTGGACACAATTTCATAATTGGTGAAAACTACAATTCCATTTGATCCATACTCCCAATTGTTCCCAAGCCTTCTATCAGTACAACATAATATGCTTCATTGCTTGTTTTTCTTCCCGGTATATTCATTTCATTTGGAGGACATTGTTAGTCGCAATATTGCAAAGAACATATGTAATAATTTCTTTCCTTGGATTTGGATAGCTATAAACATCTATGCATAATTTCCATTTATCAACCATGTTTAGTGGGCTTTTTGATCCCTGAAAAAAACAAATTCAATAAAATATATTAACTGAAAATTTATTGCAAATGCCATAAAGTTTATGGGAGAAATGACATGTATATTGTTTGCCTTAAAATTTATGGGATAAATGGCCAGTGCATGGTTTCCAAAATCACTAGCATTTTCCTTAAAAATATGTGAAATGAACATTTTATTGCAAATGCCTTAAATTTTATTGCAAATTCGTTAAATTTTATGAGAGAAATGGCATGTGCATGGTTTTCCTTAAATATTATGGGAGAAATGACATGTATGTCATGGTTTTCCTTAAATTTTATGGGCGAAATGACATGTACATGGTTCCCAAAAACACTAGAAAATTCCTAAAAGTTTATGGGAGAAATGACATGTACATGGTTTCCAAAAACAATAGAATTTTCCTTAAAAATATATCAAATTAAATTTTATGGGAGAAATTACATGTACATGGTTTGCCTTAAATTTTATGGGAGAGATGACATGTACATGGTTCCTATAAACACTAGAAAATGCCTTAAATTTTATGGGATAAATGACATGTACATGGTTTCCAAAAACACTAACATTTTCCTTAAAAATATATTAAATGAAACTTTATTGCAAATGCCTTAAATTTTGTGGGAGAAATGACATGTACATGGTTTTCCTTAAATTTTATGTGATAAATTACATGTACATGGTTTGCCTTAAATTTTATGGGAGAAATGACATGTACATGGTTCCCAAAAACACTAGCAAATGCCTTAAAATTTATGGGAGAAATGACATGTACATGGTTTCCAAAAACACTAGTAAATGCCTTAAAGTTTATGGGAGAAATGAAATGTACAAGTTAAGTTTATGGGAGAAATTACATGTACATGATTACCAAAAAAAATAGCAAATGATTTAAATTTTATGGGAGAGATGACATGTCCTTGCATTTAGCTATAAGTTTTATAAAGGTGATAGACATGTTTAAAGGTGATAGATATGTTATTTTGAAAGAATCCTTGCATTTAGTTATAAGTTTTATAAAGGTTATAGATATGTGATTTTGAAAGAATCCTTGCATTTATCTATAAGTTTTATAAAGGTGATAGACATGTGATTTTAAAAGTATCAATGATGTTAAAAAGGACATGTGATAAACGAGTAACAACACATCCTAACCATTATGTTTGGTTAGGTGATACTGGAAAAAAAAATATCTAGGCGATGTTGTTAAAAATGACAGGGGATAAATGAGTAACACAACATCCTAGCCATTATGTTTGGTTAGGTGATAGTGGACCCCTATGAGGTGATAGACACATTTAGCAAGAAAAGTTTTATAAAGGTGATAGACATGTGATTTTGAAAGAATCCTTGATGTAACAACACATCTAGCCATTAAGAAATTGGTATAATTGTTAGGTGGAGAAGTTTCATCTCCATAGGTCTCAAGTTTGAGAAGTACATCACCGAATTTTCATCAGAGACCTATGGAATGTGTCATATGTTTCATATATTGAAACATAAATTTGTCGAGTTTGACTAGTAATTTCATATATTGAAATTAACTTTGTCGAGTTTGAGCGTAAATGCTAATTTCAAAGGGATTTTGAAAAGGAATAGTAATTTAGGCAATAATTTTGAATGGATGTTAATTTTGTTTTTTGGTCTTTTATATTCTCCAGTGTTCTTTCAATGGTGTTATAATTTAGAGGTGCATGAGTGAGCATGAAAAATGAGATTAAGTGGATAGCATATTAAACTCTGCAAAATATAAAAATATATCATTTCTTTCCTTCGCCAGGTATTAGCTCTGTTATGTATAGTACACTCTTCTTGTCACTTATGAAACATATCTCGTCTAATTTGGTTTCAATATAAAGATCATGTAGCCTCTCAAATGTTTTTTTAGTCGGTACATGGAATCATGTTCTTTGGTTTACTTTCAAAGATGGTTAAAATTTAGAGTTGCAAAACTGAGCATGAAAATTAGATTAAGTAGAGAGCACATTCAATTCTCCAAAACATAAAAAGATAGCATTTCATTTCTTAAATATAAAAATATATCATTTCATTTCTTGACCAAGTATGAGCTCTCTTATGGATATTACACTCTAGCTCAACCTGAAAATTTAGAAAAAATATATCTAGACAAGAGAGCTACTCCAAATGCATTTCTTTAATTGAAAAAAAATCATTGTTTTCTGATACAAAATTATGTAAGTACAAACATATAGACAAATTAGAAAAATTGTATAGACTTGAGAGCTACTCCAAATGCATATTTTTAATTGAAAAAAAATCATTGTTTTATGATACAAAATTATGCAAATAAAGACAGACAGACAAATTAGAAAAATCATATATACTTGAGAGCTATTCCAAATGCATTTCTTTAATTGAAAAAAATCATTGTTTTCTGATACAAAATTATGTAAATACATAGAGAAAGAAAAATTAGACAAAATATATAGACTTGAGAGCTACTCAAAATGCATTTCTTTAATTGAAAAAAAAAATCATTGTTTTCTGATACAAAATTATGTAAATACAGACAGAGAGACAAATTAGAAAAATTATATAGATTTGAGAGCCACTCCAAATGCATTTCTTTAATTGAAAAAAAATCATTGTTTTCTGATACAAAATTATGTAAATACAAATAGAAAGACAGAGCCGCATTTCATATAAATTAAATAACAGGACTATACACCCATCATTATACAATATAGAGCATATAAATAAGATACGAATCACAGAGATTAAATAGCAAGACTATATACCCAACCTTATACAATATAGAGCATATAAATAAGATAATATATACAATATAAAGCATATAAATAACATAAGAATCTATCTGTATTTTTTTATTTTCATATATATATAATAAGCCAAACATCATTGAATCTTAAATCACTTTCAAAATCATTGACTCATCAAATCGAAAGACTGCTAAGTCTAATCAGAATTTTATCTCATCGGAACACTATTGACATTGCTATACGAAAATTGCTTGCATATTTTTTAGTTATGAATCTGTTGTAGGGAAAACCAAAACCTCCATTTTTTAATTATTTACTTCAATAAAGGGGACCGTTTTATTAATTTTTTGCTAAACACGTTTTATGATTTTCATTAAATTAATTGTTCTAAAATTTTACTATTTTTCATTTTTCTTTTTCAGATTTATATTTTTATTGTTTCATTGAATTCGGTTTTTCACAAGATTTTCGACGATACTTGTTTCACTGCATTTGGTCAACTGGTTTATAAATGGAACTATTTTGAAGTTTGATCATTTATGTCGCCTGGGCTAGAAAAATGTATAAAATTAACCAATATTTCAATTTTCGTAGTTAAAATAATCATTCATTTTAAATATTAAGTTTTAGTTCATTTTTACTATTTATTTCATTTTTCAATAATGGTCTTACAAAATGACCCAACTAAATTGTACAATGGACTAAAATACATTTCAAGATAGTGGTAATTTACTCTAATTTATTATTTTAAAATAAATTTCCAAATCCATAATATCAAAATTGCAAAATGGCGATAGCCCAATTTGTAGGATGGTTAATCCCACGTGGGCCTCACTTCTCACTACATCCTCTCTTCCAAAAATGCTGAAATTAAAAAAAAATCTTGATCCAAAAAGGCTGAAATAAAAGTGCGATGCGATATTGCGATTGCGATAGATCGCAAATCGCCTATCACATATGTTTTATTTTTGTTTTATATGTTTGTTTTTAAAATGCCAAAGTCCGACTTACAATTTTGTTTTATGCACAAGGTTAAATTTTTTAACATATGATTTGGGTTGAATTCCTTATACCTCCTGTGCCTCCACATCACTCACCCTCCACTCCTTATTGCTCCATACCTTCCTCCTTATCCCTCCTCATCTGTAATATTCTAAGATTTTGTGGAATATTAATTTTTGACATTTGCACTTAGGAGGTGAATAAAATGGGTAGGAGACCTATTCATTTTATCTATAGGGAATAAAAATCCTATCATCATGAAGGGGAATCACTTTTGGAGCTTTATTTCACACCTCCATGTGTGAAAATGGGCTTTTGCAGGATGACTAGGTCAGGTTTGACCAAGTCAAACAACGCAGTAGCATGAGGTGGAAAGCACATTGTGGGACAGTACAAAGAAATAAGAGGAAAGATTCCTTGAGAATGAAAACCCTAATGAGTGGGGCCCATGGAGAGGGAGATCACAATTGTATAAGAGGAGGGCAAGGAAAGCATTGTTTCTCATGTTATGAATTATAGATTTCCATGTATGTTTAGACTTGGAGCATCTCCTTGTTGTTTAGCAAGAGTTGCTGAGGGAATTCCTATTTAGTATTTCCTCTCCTTCTTGAGATACCTCTTGAGGGATTGTTCTTCATTATCCCCATATCCAGCTTGAGGCCAAAGCATTTGATCTAGCTACAGTGCAGTCTCCATTGGTGATTGGGATGTGTTGTTGGGTGTTGATGGGGAGAGTTCCATAACATCACTCCAGAGATTGATTTTCAGAGGAGAGGATCTATATTTCATTGGGAGATCATTGAGGAGTGTTCTTGGGTAGATTTTTAGACCTTGGCATCAGGCCAACATTTTCCAGTTCATCTACAACGCAGTATCACTCGTGGACTGTATTATTCTCATCGTGTATTTTCAGTGGGGGACTACAAGATTGATTGGAGGGGAAATATTGAGTGAAAGGATCAGACTTTCCCTTTTGAGATCCATTGGAGGAGGCTATTTCAGAGTGCAGATCATATTCATCCATATCCTTCTACTTTGTTTATGAGTTGTTGCTGATACACAGTAACTTCGGCATTATTGCATTTTCGCATTTTGTATATGTATTGTAGCCAATCCTTATAAGGATTTATGTATTGCGTTTTCGGGGGTTGAGATCATTCTCCCCCACTTTATTTGATATTGTATTGACGTATCTGTGTATCATTATCATTTTGCAGTATTTCTCCATCAAGGATTGCGTAGTCATAGCTTAGGGCTTTATTCATGTAGCAAAATTCTTCATATTTCTCATGTACATTTCGCTTGAGGTTTTCAACACCATGTTGAGAGACTACTTCCTCATGGATTTGTTTATCTTATGCTGCTATAATATGAAATGATGGCTATCTGATTCTTCTATCATTTCATGTGTTAATGTATTCATTTCTGCTCCATAAGGAGGTGTTTTACATATTGTTGTAGCTTCACTTTGGAATATCTTAAGATATTCCCAAAGTTGCGGATTTTCCTTTTTTTGGGATATTACAGTCGTATCAAAGCAAGATCCTTGGCTCATCCCGTGGCTTCAAGCCAAAGTGCTGAATCCCTGAATGAGGAATATTTAAAGCTCTATAGATAGAGTCTTCATATGGCCAGGTAGCCTCTATATCTCATCCCTTTTTTTCCAAAGGTGACATATCCAGTAAATGCCCCTACAATTAATCTCTGGAATAGAATTTTGATATTCCTAAAAATAGTCTGTGAGATCAAGATATCAAAGGATAAAAGAGGAAAATAAGAGATTAAAATGATGGAGAGGATGAGCTTACACTCATCCATTTTCAGATCCTAGAATAAAGAAGAAGAGAAATGCATTAAAACTCCAAAAAGGTTTCAAGGAATAGAGAGTTGCAGTGAAACCTCTAGGCTTCAAGAGGTAGAAAAATATGCATGCACTTCTTGTTCTCATAGAGGAGGTGAAGAGAAAGGAGACCACTTAGAGAATGAGATATTAAGTGGATATTTGGTAGAATATAAGTGCCAACCAAGGGCTTTCAAAGAAACTGTAGATTTTCCTCAGTTTATTCAATTGAGAGAAGAGACAAGACCCTACAACCAAAGTGAGATTAAAGGCAATAGATTTTTATTTTAAAAATTTGATGGGTCTACTATAGAAAGGGTTTGGGCGAGTCTTTTTTCCTAATTCATTCAGTGGTAGAGGGGGAGGCAGCGGAAATTGCAGCGCTGCACTTGGAGGGTGAAGCTAGTGCTTGGTGGTGCAGTCATTTGAACCGCACAAGAGTGACCTCTATTTCTGAATTCACTCAAGAGCTGATCAGAACCTTTGATGAAGGAAGGTCAGAGCCCACACCACCATGGGAAGAGACAAGTACCAGCGCTATCATAGCATTGAGAGAATAGCCTTATGCACCAGCAGTTGGAGCAGCCATTACATTGGAGGGAGGAGCCTTTGCAGCTCTACAATAAGTTCCCACATCTCACCAAGGTATGGGAAGATTTCCATTTTTCCTTATTGCAGCAAATATTTCTAATAATGGTGGAAATATGTCTTTATATGGCCCAAGATCAAATATTTTTGCCAAGGAAGAGTAGAAATATTGCACTGCGTTGTGCAAGCTTGAATGGTTCAAGGAGAAAATGAACCATCACTCTCATAGACCCCTGTTGAGTTGCACACAACCCTTGAGGTTGAGGTGTGATATTTTGGAGAGAATCATGAACCTCGAGGATGGAGTGAAACTTTCTCCAAACATATTCATGTAGAACCAAATGTTCATCTGGGACTTCAGACCTGAGATAGCCAAAAAAACCTAGATGAGGGTTACAACGCTGTCAAGAGGTAGCAGAAATGAGGCTTTTCCTTCAGCCCCTTTAGATCCTTATGGGTTAAAAATGATCATTGGTGAGAGATCTTCTCTAAGAGGTCTCCAAGGAGTTGCATTTCAGCATCCCATGTAATGCAAAGAGAAAAATATGATATGGGACGATGGTAATCTCTATTGGAGCGATACCAAGATGGAGGACGATAGAAGGCATTCATCGGTGGACAAATGGATGTGGATAGAGAGAAAGAAGCTGGAGAGTTACTTGCAACTCTATGATACTGGGTAGCAAGAGGAAAAACTACGTTGGCTACTCTTTGTTGAGGTATAAAAGGTGTCTTTTAAATGAAATTTATCCTACATTAATTATCAATCCAGGTACAATTTTTTATTTCAAGATTGTGCTCTGTCTGAGGCTGCAATTCAATCTAAGAGTAATTCTTTGCAATATGTAGTATAGTGTTGTAAATACAAGAGTAAATGGATGCTTGGAAATGAAATGTAACTATAATTACATGAAATTAAATGCTTTGAAATCGAATCATTCACTCTGCAATCATTAGTCACGGATGAAGTAATGATAACTCTTTCCTTTAGCAACTGATGTAATTGGAATCAAATGGAAACAAGATAATCAATCTAAGAATGAAGGTAGTAATAACCAGGCATTCTTTACAGTTGATGATATCGTATTAAAACAATTAAATGGAAGTGGAAATTGAGCTAAATCACTAATGAAAGTAAACTAGGCAAGTTCTTAAAAACAAAACCAACTCTTGGAAGGAATGAAATAGACTGTAACTAATTAACTAAAAGGAACACAAAATCTGGAATTGAACAGTAATAGAAATGAACAACAAGCTCTAACTAATGGAATTGAACAACACTTCTACCTAATAGGATTGAACAACAAAACTCTATTTAACAACAAATATTATTGAATAGCAAACTGAATCGGAACAACGACTGCAATAGAACAACAACTGCTGAACAACATGGCTCTGTTAAAGTATAACAAGAAAATTTATACAGATATTAAGATTCTTGTTTACTCATAAAAGGAATGACGATGCAACACCAATGTAACACTCCAATATTACGAAGAAATTTAAGCAGTAAAATATTAAACTTGAACGTTGTAGTAAAACAAATGCAAACCGTCATACAACGATAATTGAAAGATAATAATACAAACAACAGATAGATCCACTAGTGTCGGGCCCTTAGCCACCAATGAAACACTGCTGGGCTACTCCAGAGTCAAGAAATTGAACGGAAACTAGATCATGTATTAATTGGCAATAATAGCGTTTACAAAAATCGCTCTTTGATCACAAGAGTTCATAAGAAATTACAGAGTTGAAAAAGGAGTTTCAATAATAATCATTCTTGCTGTTTGATTTCTATAGGAACTGCCTTTTATAAAAATTCGATGGAAAATACAAGAAACAACGATATAATTTTAACATCGATCCCTCAAGCTCAAAAGATCCTAAGAGATTCACTCCCTTTTCTCCTTTTAGCTAACACTTGGTCTTCTTATGCTGTAGCTGTGTTGTTCCCAGCCTTACTTTAGTTGTGTGTTCTGATTTCATCCTTCTTGTATGGATACGACCCTTTGCTGGAGGAACAACAGTTATTCATGTTTTAACTTTTCCTTTCGAATGGTGGTTTCTCACTTCATTTGTTTCCTGCTGAGAATAAAAGACAATCTTTTAGCTAATTTTCACAATAAACATTAATCTTTGCAATTTATCATAATCCTTCAATATATCACCTTTCTAGAATAAAAAGAGTTATGTTCAAAGGAAAAAAGTAAAGAAATACATGGTGAATTCATATCTTTTCCAATGCTCAACACACCCCCTTGCTTACCCTTTTTCATGTCCTCATGAAAACCATAGTTTACATGTAAATCAATTAAGGAATAGGCTGGAGAGGGTTTTTCATTAAGAGGTCTAAAACCATGATTTGTAGCTAAAGCTTCAAAGATGTGCCCTGTCTGTCCTTCAGGTAATTCATATTTGGCTTTATAGTTTGTTGCAGGATACCATATAATGGGACTTCGAAACCTACAACCTAGCCAGTATGGGCCTTCCCTCAAGATGAGGTTACTATAGAGAATCAAGCAGTCAACAATTAATCCAAGATTTCTATAATTAAATGGCTCTCTGTCCTGAAAATTCTGATTGGAAATATTCCATCGAAATTTAGCTCCTATATAGCCCTGATCTCTGATAGATAGAAAATATTCTACCCCATCCAAGACAATTTCTTTGTGGACGGGTCCAAATTTCTTAATCACACCCTTGTTTGTCATTAGACTCTTCTGCCTAGCCCATAGTTGTAATGGGTGCCTCGGTTCACTCCTAACCTAAAGGTCTAACTCTTTTTCTTGCCTCTGAAAAAGTATTATAGGCCTTGAGCCTTTTTAGTTGGTTGACAACAAACGAAATAAATGCTTGAAATTGGATATTGCCCACAAAAGGGTTGGGATTTGTCTCCATTTCCAAGCTAATATAAAATTGTGCAAATAGAACTCACAGAGTAGACGCTAGACTTTTACTGCATATAGTTTGTAGCAAATTATAAAATCATCTACAATATTTAATTCTATAGTTTTTCCTGCCCTAACAACTTTAATTTTTAACTGTAAATATATTTCTACTAAAATAAAGCATAATTTTTGGCAGGGCATCTACATGCTAGAACATCTGTGTATAAGGAGCAGAGAGTATCCATTTGATTCTGGACCATTTTTAATCTACTCCTTACCTCATCAACTTTCTCTTTTGCCTTTCGACACTTATTGTAGGCTTCAGCCTTTGATGAACTCATGTCCTTTAGTTGCTACTGTAACTATTGATATTTATTTTTGGGAATAGTCTCTTACTCAACCTTTTCCCTAGCCTGTTGAGCCCGTGCCATCTCTTCTTGGAGTTTTTCTATAGTATGTTCTATTAACAAAATGTTTTTCTATTCGAAATTGACTTGGGTGTCCTTGTTACAATGTCAAATGCCTACAGTCTATGTCTCTTTGTCGGCCATACTACTAGAGGAAAGTGCCTCGGTCTAAACATCTTTTTCACAGACCTGTACATTCTCAGTTTGAGCAACTGCATCCATAGAAACTAGCTACATTTCATCGTTATCATGAATGAGGGTTGGATCAGTTTGAGTCTCCATGGCCCTTGTATTGTGGGGTTTTGTTTGGATCGTTGCATTCTTCATTTTCAAGGTTCTTTTAGAGACTTTCCCCTGTTTTAGTATCCTAATTCTCTACCTGAGTTGTTTTACCAACTTTTTTAGCTTTTGTTGTTCCCTCCACAGCTTCCCAAGTTCATTTGTATTCTTCTTCTTCTTGGAAGGAACAACTATTCCTTTTTCTATACTTGGTTTCTTGGCTAGGTATTTCTCTCCAGTGGTCGTGCCTTCATCTAGTATTGCCTCTATGTTTTCTACTTGCAACATTTCTTCAGCGTTCACATGCTCCTGGCCACATTCCTTTAGGGGAATAATCCTAATTGGTTCTGCTATTCCCTGAGGGTTTTTTGTTTGGAACACTTCTTCAGTGTTCACATTCTCCTGGCCACATTTCTCAGGGGAAGAAACCCTAGTTGGTTCTACTGTTCCTTGAAGGTTTCCTTCATTGGGCATTTCTTTCGCCTTATGTTTGTTTATAACTACTGGTTCCTGTAATTGGTCTATCTCAATGTTAAGGTTAAGCGGACTATGAGGTTGTATATGTTCACTCATATTAGCCAATATTTAAGCCAATTGGTCCTCCTGTAATGGACTCTGTGGTGGGATTTCCATGGAGGTTTCGAGAGGTTCTGCTTCCTCTACTTCATTTTCACTGGTGTGATTACTTTCTTCCTCTTCACCGGTGTGGTGACTTCCTTGTTCTTCATCAGTGTGATGACTTCCTTCTTCTCCACTATTGTGGTGACTTATTTCTTCTTCACTGGTATGGTGACTTTCTTCTTCATGCTGATCTCCTTCTTCTTCATCAGTGTGATGACTTCCTTCTTTGAGTTGTAGGGGTTGTTCATCTTCCGAACTGGGCAATTCTAAGGGTTGGCTGCTGCTACGCTGAAGACTTCCTATAATTCCCCTACATATCCTAATCCTGGAGGACTGTCTATGCTTTAAAGGTTCTTTTGTTGTGCTAGTAACTCTTTTACGTTTTGGGGCAGGTAGAGCTATTCCTCTATCAATTGAGAATATCAATTCTTCCCAACCAGTTAGCTACTGGGAAAGACTGTAACTCACTATCAATCGGATTAAATAGTGATGGATCACCACCATGGATATATGACGAGACTTTCTTATGCTCCAGGTAGCATCATGCAATAAGAAATTTAAATATGCAGGCAGGTTTATAGTACATTTTTTCTTTAATACTGCTAATTACTTAAGGTGGCGAGGTCTTACCACATCCTTTCTCCCATCGCATGTGATATAGGTCTGTACTACTTTCGCCAGTTTTGTCCATGGTTCTCCCAAAGTTTCCAGTTGAACTCCTTTTCCTTTGATGACCAAGGTCTGCCCTTCGTCTCGAAAAAGGTTCATGGCTTCTTGAAGTTTCACTTTTTATGGGTCCATATGGGTTCTTCTGCTGGAAAACCAGATAACTCAGTTATTATTGTGTCTTTTACTGCTATTTTCCTGACTATAACCATGGAATAGCCTTCCTGCAAGTTCTGCAAAAATTCAATGGCTACCATTTCATGTGGTTGTTGCAGTCATGTGAGGTAGGTAATCCATCCTACTTTCTCCAGAATTTCCCGTGCAGTGTTGGAAAATGCTAGCACTTGTGGCTCACTACATATTACTCATCCTCCCATCTTTTCTATACACTGTTAATTCTTCGAAAATACACAGAAATTTAATGGAACAACACTTTGTGTATATCATCACAATACCGTTAAACTCTTGTTGTTTCCAAGAATTTGATGAACACAGGGATTCGACCCGCATGCAGGCATTAAAAGGCATCCGCGCCCCCCCTAAAAGATAATAGGTCATCCTCGACCATCGAAATAGAAGAACAATGTACTATAAGAAAAGGCTTTATCATTACTATTGATTTGTGAAAAATATGACTCCAATACCATCAGCAAAGCTCTGTGTCCCATAGGTGTCCATAACCTTGACAAAGTTGCTTTCTCACCCTTGGAACCATTATCCTTTATTTATGCCTAGGGAAGTGCTGTTAATGTCATGATGGAGGCCATTGTGCTGGATTGGGAACTAGATGAATCAAAATGCCATTCACCAGGAAGGAGTGAAATTTGGGCATGCCGGCTCGTGATGAGACCTCCTGTTCCAAGGAATTTTTTTATTTTTATTTTTTTTATTGTCCATTGGATCATATCCTTGGTGTGGTGGCCATAGTGGCAGTGCCACTTCACTACTTCTTTATGATCATGGTAGGCTGGCTCTTTATGAGACCCCCTATCCTCCATCTGCCATATAATAGTATTGTTAGTAATCATATATAGAGATTCTTCTTTTCTTTATTTTCTTATAGCACTTCCATACTTTTATATAGAGGATGGCTCAACACTCCGTAAGATTAGGGATGGTGGAAGAAGTCTAAACATCTCAATAGAGAAAATATGCCCTTATTATTATTCAATAAATAAAAATAAAAAATACTTATGAAGATTTAGGGAGGAACCAACATGATAAAGGTGACCGATAATTTTAATTTAGTGAAAATAAAGACATCAAAATGATATAGATGGTTGCGTCCTTTCCTTTTTTCTTATCACCACAAAACAATTTCTTTAAAATGACAATTTCTCTTGATTTTTTGATTCCAGTAACCTCTAATTTGTGTGTTCTTATATAATTTGTATGTCTGCCTTTTTAAAACAATCATGAATAATTCACCAAAAATCCTCAAAATGTATCTAAAACAAGAAAAATGCACTCAAAAAGTGTTGTTGCTTAGATGGAACAACTATTGTTCCTTAAAAGGGACAGCTAAAAGAATCTATGAAAATGTTGTTCCTTTCGAAAGGAAAATAAAAAACAATCAGCAAAAATGTTGTTCCTTTGGAAGGTAACAACAAAAAAAATTAGCAGAAATGTTGTTTTGTTTGAAAGGAATAGCGAAAGCAATCAACAAAAACTATTGTTCCTTTGGAAAGGAACAACAAAAACAAGCGAAAGAAATGTTGTTCCTTTGGAAAGGAACAACAAAAATAGGCGGCAAGAATGTTGTTCTTTTGGAAAGGAACAACAAAAAAAATCTGCGAAAAGTGTTGTTCCTTTGGAAAGGAACAACAAAAACAAGCGGGAAAAATGGTGTTCCTTTGGAAAGGTACAACAAAAATAGGTGGCAACACTGTTGTTCCTTTGGAAAGGAACAACAAAAACAATCGGCAAAAACTCTTGTTCCTTTGAAAAGGAACAACAAAGAAACATGGCAAAAACTTTTGTTCCTTTTTAAAGGAACAACAAATACACACGGCAAAAATTGTTGTTCCTTTGGAAGGGAACAACTCTTCCTTAAAAGGGAAAGCTTGAGAAATAAACTCTATACAAAAAAAAAAAGCAAAGTAAAAAGAAAAGCTTATGTATAGGTTTCAAAGTAAAATAATTATTTAATGAATGGGTATTGAGGAGGAGTTATCTCCCTCAGAAAGAATCTGCATGGTAGAATCTTCCCGTAATATTTGGTAAAAGGATTCCTGATTTAGTGGTTTATGGTAAAATCGTACTCAATGACCATTTACTTTAAAAAAGTACCTAGATCCATAAATGGTAGTTAATGTGATGGTGCCATTGTCATGCACTTTTTGTATCTCATAGGGTCCAAGCCATCGTGTCTAGAGTTTCCCTCAGAAATCCTGAAACCTAGAGTCATATAGGAGTGCCCAATCTCCTTCATGGAATATTTTCTATTTAATGAGGGCGTCATGCCATTTTGCTCTCTGTTGTTGAATTAATGCATTGTGCTAAAGAGTCGAGAGCCTAATTTCATCTAACTCATCGATTTGCTGTAATCTTCTGACCTGGGCTTCATTTAAGTCTAAACCCACTTGCTGGGTTGTTCTTAATGTCTGAATTTCAAATTCTATTGGAAAGATGGGTTCTTTTCCAAATACCAATTGATATGGTGAATACCCAGTGGTATTTCTCCATGTTGTTCGGTATGCCCACAAGGCTTCCGAAAATCTATAATCCAAGTCATGTCTATGTGATGCAACTGTTTTTGTAAGTATAGATGCTATCACTTTATTTGTGCTCTCTACCTGGCCATTTTCTTGTGGGTGGTATGGGGTTGTGATTTTGTCTTGAATGTGGTAATTTTCTAATGTTGCAGCGATTTTTTTACCAACAAATTGTGGTCCTCCATCTGTAATTATGTCCCTTGGGAGGTTGTGTCGCGCAAATATGTGGAAAAGTAATTGTATTACAAAGTCCTCTGTAGCTCTTGAAAGTGCTTCTGCCTCAACCCATTTAGTAACATACTCTATTGCAACTAGTATGTATGTTTTCTGATTTGATTGCGGGTTGATAGGACCAAAAAAATTGAGTGTCCAGCATTTGAATGGATTAATTACTAACTATGGGTTCAAAGGAATTTCATCGGACTACCCAGGGTGACCTTCCCTTTGGCAACTATCGCAAGCCTGTACGAAATTTTTAGCATCTTTAAAAATTGTAGGCCAGTAATAGCCTGTTTGTAAGACTTTGTGACCAGTCATGTGATCTGTAAAATGTCCACCACAGGGCCCATCATGGCATGCTTTCAAAATATCAAATATTTCGTCTTCTCAGACGCATATCCACTCCTGTATGAATTAGGTAGCCCCCAATCCAAGAGAATCAGGTACTACACTATACTATATGTTTTTTTTCATTGGGAGTTAGTTGCTTAGGTAATTTACCTATTACTAAATAATTTTCAATATCAGCATACCATGGGGTTCTAGCAGTAACAACGAACAAATTTTCATCTGGGAAGTGATCCTCGACTGCTGTTGCATCTGTTGCTTTTGGCATTCATGACATAAAATCAGCTACAGGGTTCCTTTTTCCAGGTCAATCCTTTATTGTGATGTCGAACTCCTGCAATAGAATCAACCATATTTTTACTTGACCATTTTTAACAAGTTTATTTTCTAAGAATTTTATGGTGGAGTGATTTGTATATAAACTACAGGATACCCAGCTATATAATGTCTAATTATTTACAGCATGTATTATGGCTAAAAATTATTTCTCAGTCACACTTAGTTTAATTTAGTAGGAGATACATTTTTGCTAATATAATAAATTTCATATGGTTTTTTACCTTCTTCCTACCTAAGGACTGCTCCAATAGCTGTGTCTGAGGCATCAAATGAAATCTAAAATGGAAAATCCCAATTTGGGCCCCTTAGCACTGGGGCTGTTGATAGAAGCTTTTTGAGATCCTCAAAAGCATGGTCACATTTATCTATCCAATTAAAATTAAAATTCCCTGTTAGTGTGTATAAATGTGCATCTAATCGAGAATAATGCTCTATAAATCTTCTATAATAACCAGAAAATCCGAGAAAGCTACATACCTTTGTTTGTGTGGTAGGAGTAGGTATTAACAAAACTATCTGAATTTTAGATGGATCTACCTGAATTCCAGCTGTTGAGATATAATGACCTAAGATGAGTCCCTCGGTCATCATCATGTTACAATTTTCATGTCTTAAGTAGAGCCTAGTGTCAATATATCTTTGTAACACCTTTTCCAAATTTTCTAATGTTGGCTCAAAATCATCTCCATAAGGTGTGAAATCATCCATATATACTTTGAGCCCTTCATTTATTAAATCTGAAAAGATGACGAGAATAGCCCTCTGAAATGTAGCAGGGGCATTACATAGGCCAATGGGTAAAAATCTGTAAGAAATTGTCCCCCAAGGACAGGTAAAAGTAGTTTTGTCTTGGTCTTCAGGGGAAATCTGAATTTGATTGTATCCACTGAAGCCATCTAGGAAAGAAAAGAATTTCTTTCCTGCTAATGTGTCTAATACCTGGTCGATGAAAGGAAGGGGAAAGTGGTTTTTCTGGCTTGCTTTTTTTAGTTCTCTGTAGTCTACACATATCCTCCACTTTCCTTTCTTCTTTGGCAGCACTACTAATGGAGAGACCCACTTACTATCAGATATTGGGTATATAAAGTTTACATCCAACAATTTTTGTAATTCAACTTTCACAATATCTTTAAGATGGGGGTTTAATCTTCGTTGGGGTTGGCGAATGGGTCTAGCATATTTTTCTGTATAAATGTGGTGCGTACATAACTGGGGGTCAGTTCCCTTCATGTCTAGATAATCCCATGCAAAATCTCCCTTATATTTTTTTAGTAGTTGGACCGTCTTCTTTTCTTGTTCAGTAGTCAAGTTTTTGTTAATGTTTAATGTTTTTCCTGGCTCAATTTCTATAATTTTTCTATTGTAGACAGAAGTGGTGGGTATTGATTGATCATGAATGTCTTTTAGGGGATCTTCTTCTTATTGATTATCAAATGTTGCCTTAATCATGTGACATTGCAAATGGGATCTGATTTTTGTCTTATTGATGAAACTGTTAATAATATCATCCTCTATTTTTTCTTTAAAGTCGATGGCATCTTCTATGGTTAATGGTGATCTAATTTTTTCCATGAGGTATGATACGGGTTGTTTCCTTATTTTTATTATTGATAGGCTTGGTTGGGTTGGGGGATATAAAGCTAAATTCTTGACATAGTTCCCTCTAGTTATAGTCATGCTGCCTTGTCGGCAGCCAATGTAAGAATCGACAGTTGCCAACCAAGGTCTACCTAGGATCAACGGGTGTCCATCTAGCCGGTTTTTGGGGTTGATAATCAGGAAGTCAGCATGGTACTCCCAGGAGTCTATAGATACCATTACATCATGTAATGTACCTTCTGGCTTAACTACCGATCGGTCAACCAATTCCAATAAGGTTGTTGTTGGATCTAATGATGTAATGCCAAGTTTTTGACAAGTGGTACTTGTTAGAATATTAATTGTAGCTCCCAAATCAACTAGGGCATTTGGAAATGAGTTTCCATTGATTGCACTATCACTATATGATTTCCTGGGTCCTCATACTTTAGAGGTGTTTCCATTCTTGATAATAAATCAGATAGAGTGCCGACTACTTGGACAGTTGGGTTAGTTGTTGTTCTCCTCTTGGGCTTCCTTATACATAGTTATTTGATGGTTTTTGCATAAATAGGGATGTCTTGGATAGCTTGGAGGAGAGGGATTTTTATACAATTTTTTTTTTTAATTCTCCCAGAAGATCAAAATATATTCTATTGGGTGAGGTATGATTAATCGTTCTAGGAATGGTGGAGAAGAGGTGGTTGCTTGTTCCTTAGTTTTTTGTTTAACCACATTCTCCTTGTGCACTGTTTGTTATGCGGGTAATGGGTCTTCAACTTGAACATTTTTGTCTCCCTCTATTTCTATTATGCACCCAAATCTTAATTGAAGGTCATTGCACTCCCTTAATTCATTTTCTGGTTCTGATGGTTCCATTATTTGAACAGACTGAACCATTCTATTATTAGGGTTTGGTTTGGGTTGGGCTGGGAGTTGCGGTCTCAAGTTGGTCTGGGGATTTTGTGGCAATGTATAAGGTGTTGGCAGTGTAGGTGGAGGGAGAGGGATCGTTCCAGCTGGATGATTTGTAGGTCTTTTCCAGTTCGACTGCTAGGTCTGGCTCTGCGAAGTGGAGGGGAACCATTGTGTTGGATAAGTATTATTTTTCCAAAATGGTGGATAGTAAGGAAGGTTTGGCCAATTGGTTTGATTTGTTTGATTTGGCCATGAAGAAGTAGGAAATGGCTGTTGTGACCAATTGGGGAAAGGTGGCTGATTTTTCCACATTCCATTATATTGCTGAGCATTATACTGAGGAGACTAAAAAGAAGAGGATTGATCAATTGTCATACCTTTTTGTCGTGGCTTCCATTGTTAGTGTTGATTGAGTAGGCATACCAATTCCGATTCTTCTTTTTCCTCCTTCTAAACTGCTTTCAATCTAGGGAGTGAGGGGAAACCTTCTGTGGAGTGATATTTTGTGCAGATAGCACAAAATTTGACTATATCTAATGGGCACTCTTTATGGTTGTGTTTCTTTCTACATTTAGGGCAGAATATTGCCATATTTTGTTCTTCTTCTGCTTGCTTTTGTTTGGCTTGCATAATTTCTAACTACGTTGTCAGAGTCCCAAGAAATACATTTTAAAATCTTCTAGTAGATTGCCAATTTCTACGTGGATTATACTTTCATCGGAGATATTACTATCCCTTGTGATCATATCACATTCTACTAACTTTAGCCTTGTGCTGCCTCTCAAACTCCTGACACATAAATCAATAATGTCAGCAAAATTTTCCTGATATATATCACCTTTTCCCATGATGCTTAATGTTTCAACCCATTGTTCCTTCATCCCTTTAAGTAATGTAGTTTTTAACACAATATCAGTTAAGGGTAAAGATGCATAAGGTGATCTCTGGAGGTTGTATTGAAATCGTTCTACATATTCCTCAAGTGTTTCATTAGGTTTTGCTGTCATCTGAAATATTTCATCTTTTAATTCCCTGGACCTACAATAATCCTGATATTTTTTTAGAAACACAGCTTTCATCTAATCCCAGTCATTTATAACACCTCCACCTAATCCCATAAACCATCGTAAAGCTGCTCCTTTTAATGTGGAGGGAAATAATTTTAGCTTTTGGGGGTCGGTGGTGTAGTCATACCCTCAGCACAATAAATCGAATTCAAATAGAAATGCATCTCGATCTTCCGATTTTAAACCATGAAATTTAGGAATATGTTGGAGGGGAATGGCCTTCATAGGTGCATTAACTGCAGTGTCCACAATGGGATATTGCAGTGTGGAAGTCTAAGGGGTTTGCTGGTTCTGCATCTGGGCCATTTGATCAAATATGTGCCAATATCCTTGTGGGATTTCTAGGGAATTCCTAGGATGACTAAAAGGAATAGGAATGACCTTGACAACACTCCCTTGATCTGAATAATGAGTGTTCCTTGCTGACCTACTATCTGAGGAGATTCAGGTCCTTTAGCTTTGTTTTGAATAATGTTGACAACACTTCCCTTATCTGGGCTACTCACTATTTGGATTACTTCAAGAGGAGTTTTTGGTTCTTCTGTTTCCCCTGTTTCTCCTCCTCCTTCGTGGAGATTACTAGAGTTCCATTCTTGCAGAGAAATTAGGCGAGAATTCTCAATTTCTTGGGAATATTGCTCAATTCCTTTTGTTTGGCTATGTACCTCAGCAAAGGCTATAGATGGTGATTTTGTGGCCTGAAGGGAAATAGTAGGTTGTCTAGAAGTAACTTTTCTAGGTCCTACTGATGGCCGAGATTCAAATTTCTTTAGGATTTCATCGACGAAATTTGTTCGCCCAAGGGTCACCGTTCCCTTAGGTTTTTCGGGTTTAGGAGGAATTTTTTTCTATTTAGGTTTTCTATTCATTAAAAAAAAAACAAGCATTCCTTCCTACCTAAAAGTTTTTACTCAAATCTGTTGTCAAGCGGGCCAATGAACAAGTATGTTCCTTGTTCGGTACGCAGGTTCTTACCTTCCATTGTTAATACCCAGTTCTTCCCTAGTAGAAAGAAACCAATTATGCATCACTCTTTCTAAATGGCATACAATCTCCCCATCAATGGCGCCAAAATGTTGAGATATAAAATGTGTCTTTTAAACGCCCATTTATCCTACATTAATTATCAATCTAGGTATATTTTTTATTTCAAGAGTGTACTCTTTCTGAGGCTATAATTCAATATAAGAGTAATGCTTTGCAATATGTAGTATAGTGTTGTAAATAAAAGAGTAAATGGATGCTTGGAAATGACATCTAGCTATAATGACATGAAATTAAATGTTCTAAAATCCAATCATTCACTCTGCAATCATCAGTTAAGGATGCAGTAACGATAAGTCTTTCCTTTAGAAACTGATGTAATTGGAATAAAATGAAAACAAGATAATCAATCTGAGAATGAAGGTAGAAATAACTAGGTGTTCTTTAAAAATGATGATCTCGTATTAAAACAATTAAATGGAAGTGGAAATTGAGCTAAATTACTAATGAAGGTAAACTAGGCGAGTTCTTAAAAACAAAACCAACTCTTTGCAAGAATGAAATAGACTGTAACTAATTAACTAAAAGGAACACCAAATATGGAATTGAACAGCAATAGAAACGAACAAAAATATCTAACTAATGGAATTGAACATCACTTCTATCTAATAGGATTGAACAAAAAAACTCTATTTACCAACAAATCTTATTGAACAGCAAACTAAATGGAAAAACAAACTCAATCGGAACAACGACTGTAATAGAACAACAATTGTTGAACAACGTCACTCTGTTAAAGCATAACAAGACAAGTTATATAGAGATTAAGATTCTTGTTAAATCAAAAAAGGAATGGAAATGCAATTCAACAATGTAACACACCAATATTACGAAGCATTTTAAGAAGTCAACTATTAAACTTTAAAGCTATAGTAAAACAAATGCACACCGTCACACAATGATAATTGAAAGATAATAATACAAACATCAGATAGTTCCACCAGGGTTGGGCCCTTAGCCACTAGCGAAACACCACTGGGCTACTCCAGAGTCAAGAAATTGAACGGAAACTATATCATGTATTAATCGGGAATAATACCGTTTACAACAATCACTCTTTGATCACAAGAGTTGATAAGAAATTACAGAGTTACAAAAGGAGTTTCAATAATAATATTTCTTTTTTTTCGATTTCTACAGGCACTGCCTTTTATAAAAATTCAACGGACAATACAAGAAACAACGATAGACTTTGAACAGCGATCCCTCAGGATCGAAATATCCTGAGGGATTTGCTCCCTTTTCTCCTTTTAGCTAACACTTGGTCTTCTTAGGCTGTAGTTGTGCTTTTCGCAACCTTAATTTAGCTGTGCATTCTGATTTCATCCTTCTTGTCTGGATACGGCCCTTTGCTGGAGGAAAAATAGTTACTCCAATTTTAGCTTTGCCTTTAGAATGGTGGTTTCTCACTTCATTTGTTTCCTACTGAGAATAAAAGACAATATTTTAGCTAAATTTCACAATAAACATTAATCTTTGAAATTCTATCATAATCCTTCAAGATATCACCTTTCTATAATAAAAAGAGTTATGTTCAAAGGAAAAAAGTAAATAAATACATGGTGAATTCATAACTTTTCAAATGCTCAACACTCTTGAGAGAGTTTGGCCATCATGAGACATATCCTTCTTCTAAGGATATGAGGGAGGAGAGAACTTGGCAAAGCACTTGCATCACAGGGCAACAAGGATTGTGGATGCATTATGATGACATAATTATTATGTTTTCACCACATGAGTTATGTGATGGAGGTATGTCAGAGCAGCAAAGACATTTGTTGCTTTAGAGGATTGAGAGAGAGCAAGGGCATAGTTGCTCTCACATTTTGCGTGATGTTGCAATGGGAGGAAATGGAAACATTATGGAAGGAGCCTTTGACATTGGGAATGTCAGAGAATGGATTTCTGAGTTGGTAGGAGCCTATTTGTTGGAAATATGATGCAGAGTGTTGTCCTTGATGGCAACTCACTAAATGAAGATGAAGACATGTGACAGTTGACATGTGTTGTCCTTGATGGCAATACACCTGATGAAGTTATTCTTGACTTGATGGACTTGGTAAACGATGTAAATCTGATGTGATATGACGTTAGTTAGCAATATGATGCTAAGTGTTGTCATTGAATGGCAACTCACTTGATGAAGAAGATGGCAACTTACTTGATGAAGTTGTGCTTGATAGAATATGTTCTTGATAGAATATGTTCTTGATGAAGGAAATCTGAGGTATCTACAGTGAGTACAGAAGGCAATGAAGAAAGGATTTCAGCATGTGCTAGATTCTATGATGAAAAAGAGTATGTCTCTAGGTATACGCGGATTGGCCTAGGGGAAGTCGCGTATGCACGCGGAAAAGAACGTGCCAATTCGCGTATGGGCTAAAGCGCTCAAAAGTGCAAAACCAAGGGTAACCACCATGGTATTGACCCATGGTATTGGGTAATGATCCGCCTAATTGACCCCGTCCAGGTAGTTTTGGGCTCATGGTATTGTTTTGGCCCATGGTATTGAAAAAGGGGCTCATGGTATTGAAAAAGGATAAACCTATATAAGGAGAACAAATTCATTATGCATAACATGAGTGTGGAGCAAGATGTATGAGCTTGAATGAATACTTCTCTATGAAGTATATCTGTATGGAAAGGGTAAAGGTTTGATGATAGATCTGAATCTATGATGCACCTATGAAAATGATGAAGCGGGATGTCTAGATCTGAAATGTATTTGTATCTGCTAGATCTGTTTATGAAGTGATTAGATCTATGATGAGGCGAACATCTGTCTGAAGTAAAGAGTTGAATCTAAACTGAATATCTGATCTGATGAAGTATGCTGCTCTGTAATGATTGAAGATCTATACGCTACTTCGCCGCGGAGGAAGCGCGTATATACACGGATTCAGCGAAGAGAAAGCGCGTATGCGCAATAAATTATACACTGAGGTATACGCTGTTTTGTGTGGACGGAAGCGCGTATATACGCGACATCAGTAAAGGGAAAGCGCGTATGCAAACTAGGGTTTGCTGAAGCAAGGGGTATGAATATCTGATCTGTTCTGCTATTTTTCTGGTATCTGATCTGTGTTGATATGTATCTGTTGGTGATGTATGTTTGGGCTTAAAAGTGTGGAAAGGGTCTAGTCTGGAAATATGATGAAATGTGGCCTGCAAGTGGTGTTCTATTGAAGTTGTTGGATCCAGTGTGAAAATTGATGAAATGTGGTCCAAGGTGGTGCTG